>JALGBA010000162.1:0-600000 GCA_023970755.1 Azemiops feae
GTCGGAGAGATCAACCTCCTGCCTTATTCCAGGATTACCAAAGCTTTTTTTTTTGTTCTCTTTTACTCACCAAGGCGCCTGTTGCAATTTCTCCCTTTCTCCCGTCAGTGGAGAAGCATGAAACCTCATTGAATTTGGGCGTTCAGGTTCCTCAGACACAGATCCCACCACCGACGAAGCACAGGAGTCTTCCAGGTCAAACACCTAGGAGTGCTCTAAGACTCATGCTTCAGTCGCTGTTGGTTTCATCCTGCTGAGAATTGAAGGCTCGCTGGGACCTTAACAGGGGTCTCCGGATGTGGGGGGAGAGCCGGTGTGGCTTCCACCACGTTAGGCGCCATGTTGTAAGGTTTTCCACTTAGCCTCACAATTGTCCCTGCATTACTCAAGAATTTAAAAGAGCCAAAGAAACTCCTGAGCCGAGGTTTCAGCAAGCAAACAACTTTTATTTTGATCAAAATAGAGTTGGGTCACCCCATCTCTCTTCGTGGCTGGGGCAACAACCAGAAAAGATGTCTTCCACCTTTTATACCTTTCCAGAACAAAAAGATCAGGTCTTGGTACCAGGCATAAGATGGCACAAAAAAATAATTCCTAGATAATGACTCATACACAGCAACCCAGGCTCCATCTGTAACTCCTTTTCCCCCTCCCCTTACCATGCTCTTTTCATGTAAGCAATCACCTGTACCTAAAGCATGAAACATTTGCTACAAAGCTGCTTCCCCAAAAAAGGGGGGGAGCGAGGGCGGGCAAACCACTTACATGCCCTACGAGGGCATCTGCTTTCTCTCCCTGCAGATCCGGTCCCACAGCACCTGCACGTGAGAGGGCAAGACGAACATCCAAGCTGCTCTCTACGGAAGGAATCCAGCCGGCACAAGACCTCACGTGGCGCCCTGAAAAACCTCGCGCTGAACAGCTGATGGGCGTAATCCGACTTACGCGCCTAACAGCTGATAGATCCAGTCCCACAACACCTGCACGTGAGAGGGCAAGACGAACATCCAAGCTGCTCTCCACTGAAAGAATCCAGCGGGCGCAAGACTTTGCGCGGCCCCGTTAACCTCGAGCCGAACAGCTGAGAGGCACGATCCGGCTTGCGCGCCTAACAGCTGATAAGCGCGACTTTTAAATCTTGTGGGGAGACTTACTGCTGTATACCTGCTGTTGTCAATGTGATTTTTTCTAAACAAGCTTCTTAAGCACGCTATGTGCACATGCCACAATGTAACCGTTTTTTCCAACTGTTATGTGAATTTATGCACATGCTCCCTTACCATTTAGCCCTTTGCTCTGATGATGTTAACAGGTTGTTAACGAAAGCTCAGCAATAAAGAAGCTTTTTTCTAACATCCCGGAGTTCATATATATATATATATGAACTCCGGGATGTTAGAAAAAGGCTTCTTTATTGCTGAGCTTTCGTTAACAACCTGTTAACATATCACTTAAGCACGCTTACAAAATATCACTATTAATATCAATATTACTAACATCAAGCTTAAGCATAATAAAATCCCTTCAATATGAACATCTGAAATAAGCTTATGTCATTTGGTTTATCAAAATATCCAACTTGTTCAAGAAAACCACTGTATCTCCCTTCTATTATCTTATAGGACTTGAAATATTACACACGATGTAATCAAATTCTGACTTGGAGTACCTCAAGCCTGACATGAGCTAAAACCTTTACTAATCTAGGGGTAATGTCCCTTCCGGATTGTTATTGTGCTACATAGTAGTGGTTTTGTTTTAATTTCTTGCTGCGGTCTCTTGTCTGTAATAAAGTTTTCACTCCCCTCGAAGCTGAGGCAGAATAAAACTTTAAACTTTAAAGTCAGGCCTGACCGCAAGAAGAATCCAGCACCACGTCACAACTGACTAGCAAGTTGCTCTCGCGTTGTCTTTCTAACTCTTTTTCTATCTCTATGCTCTCTTTCCCTTGGCGCGTGACGAAGCTGGCGGCAGCCCTGCCGCTGCCAACACTGGCCTCATGACCGGATGTTTGGAATCACTGTTTATACTTTCAAGGCGCCGGCAGCGAGGCAGCCCCATTCCTTATGGGCTTCCCCGAAGATAAGAGAAGATCCGCGACAGAAAATTGGTAAGGAGCCCCTTCGGTCATTCTGCCTGATTTCTAGTGCAAAAAAGGGTAACTGGAGTGACAATCCACTGTTAATTATTTTTTTTAAAAAAAAGCCTCACAAATTATATTTATTTGATGCTTCGAATTCAGAAGCAGGATATATCTCTTTGAGAGAGCATTTAGCCATATAGGTTATATACGGAGAGGGATAATGAGAAAACAGGTTTCCCACTCCATCTATTAGAAATCCAAAAAGTTTGCAGGGCAGTGAGAGAGCGATCCTACTTCATGCTGTTTTTAAAAAAGAATGAATTAACGTTCCCGGATCTGGTACTGCATTAAAAAGAGTGTGGTGTCTTCAGCAACGAAGCCTTGCAAAGCTTCATATCCTCAAAATGTACGGGACTACAGCACTCATCATCCCTACATATACTTTATGGATAAGCTGTTTGAGAAGGTAGGAAAATGTAAAACAAAGTTGAGGATGCAATTGTGAAAGCCATGTTAAAGTATTGAGAGGGGGATTCTGCTGTGGCATGCTACTCTATATATGAAGCATTTAAAGGTCAGATCAAATGCAATTTGGGGCTTCACCTTCCTTCCTTCCTTCGTTCCCTCCCTCCCAACTGAAACAGACTAAAGAAAAGATGGCAAGAAAGTATAGGCATTAGAGAGAAAGCAGAGCTGCTTAACTCATTCTTTGCATCGGTCTTCACCAAAAAGAAACTATAGCCCAATCCTCCAAAAACATAACTGTAAGACTAGAAATAAAAATTAAAATAAGCAAGAAAATAGTAAGAGAACACCTGTCTGAGCTTGATTATTATAAATTATCAGGACATCCAAAAATTCTGAAGGATGTCATCTCAGAACCATTGTATCATATCTTTAAAAAATCATGGAGCACTGAGGAACTACCCGAGGATTGGAAAAGAGCTGATGTGGTTCCCATCTTCAAAAGGGGGGGGGGAACAGACCCAGGAAACTACACACCAATCAGTCTAACATTAGTACCTGAGAAGATACTAGAAAAAATAATTAAAAAACAGGTCTGTGAACATCTAGAAACAAATAAAATTATAATTAGACGCCAGCATGGGTTTGTTAAAAATAGATCATGCCAAACCAATCTTATTTCTTTCTTTGACAAAATGACTAAATTAGTGGACCAGTGAAATGCTTAGACTTCAGCAAGTAGACCACAACCTACTTCTTGGTAAGCTAGAACAATGTGGAATAGACAACATCACCACCAGATGGATTTGTAACTGGCTGATAAACCGTACTCAACGAGTAGTCTTTAATAGTACTACTTCTACATGGAGGGAAGTAAGCAGTGGGGTGCCACAAGTTTCTGTCTTAGGCCTGGTATTCTTCAATATCTTCATAAATGAATGAGATGAAGGAATAGAAGGGGAGCTCATCAAATCTGCAGATGATACTAAGCTGACAGGAATAGCCAGCACCCTAGATGATAGGCTCAAGATCCAGTTGGATCTTGACAGACTTAAACATTGGGTCCTATCTAACAAAATGAAATTCAACATAGAGAAAAGTAAAGTCTTACACTTAGGCAAAAAAAAAATCCAAAGTACACATACAGGTTTGGTGAAACCTGGCTTAATAGCAGTAACTGTGAGAGGGATCTTGGATTGCTAGTGAACAATCAATTAAATATGAGCTGGCAGTGTGCAGCAGCCGCCAAAAAAGCCAGTGCAGTCCTAAGTTGCATTAACATAGGGATTGAATCAAGATCATGTGAGGTACTAGTATCGCTTTATAAAGCCTTAATAAGACCACACCTAGAATACTGCATCCAGTTTTGGTCACCACACAATAAAAAAAGATGTTGAGACTTTAGAAAGAATACAGAGAAGAGAAACAAAGATGATTAGGGGCCTGGGAGGCTAAAACATATGAAGAACAGTTACAAGAACTGAGCATGACTAGTCTAGAGAAGAGAGAAGGACTAGGGGTGATATGATAGTAATGTTCCAGTATTTGAGGGGCTGTCACAGAGAAGAAGGGGACAACCTCTTTCCCAAAGCACCTGAAGGCCAGACAACAATGGATAGAAACTGATCAAGGAGAGATTTAACCTAGAAATAAGAAATTTTCTGACAGAACAATCAACCAATGGAACAGCTTGCCTTCAGAAGCCTTCATCACTGGAGGCTTTCAAGAAGAGACTGGACAGCCACTTGCCCAAAATGGTATAGGGCCTCCTGCATGAACGGGGTTGGACTAGATGACCTACAAGGTCCCTTCCAACTCTATTATTATTCTTTCTTTCCACCTTTTGTGGGTGGCTGATTTGGATTGTCACTGCAACAGGAGGGAGATGAATACAATCCACTGCTGAATGGTGAAAACAAGCAGTAAAATATGAATATAGCAAATGAGCTAGAGTCTAGAGACTGTTGATCCAGTTAGACAGCAGCACCTAGCTGACTTCACAGATTTCTAAAAGATAAATGAGATTAGAAATTACGACTAAAATAAAACCAAGAAATCCTACACTGAGAAGGCCTCCCTCCCCTCCTCCAATCCTCAGAAGAAGACAATCCTCCTCCTGTTGTTAGCAAGAAAAATGCTGAGATGTGTCTGTGAAATCACCTTCTGAACTGAGTTAAGCAATCCAAGTTCTTTTAAGAATTAATTCAAATGTTTAGTTCTCTTTCTCTTCATCTTAGTCTTCATATTTTTGAACTTGTTCCCTCACCCCGGCCCTCAAACTTTCAGAAACTATTCTGGATGACTCAAAACTTTCAAATTCTTGGCTTTAATAGGTTTTGAACCTGGGATTGCTTAGTGCAGTGATGGCAAACCTTTTAGAGACCGAGTGCCCAAAACCCGCCCCCGCTCCGCCTCCCGCCCTGCCTGCTCCACCCCCGCCCGCCCCCTGCCCCGCCCATCTGCAGGGCCACGCACCGCCTCCATGGCCCACCGCAGCAGATCGCCCAGGCAGCCCTGCAGCGCCATGGCAGCCACGCCCTCCACCCACACCCCGCAGCATCATCTGCACACTATGGGGTGTGAGGGCGGAGTCTTATCCGTGCTACCTGGCTATGTCCTTGACTGCACTACTCCGTGCAGGCCGCGGCTGGGGGCGACTCTCCTCCAGGGGGGCTGCTGGTGAGGAGGGGGCTGTGGGGGGAGGCGGGGCAAGGGGTTCACCACCACTGGCTTAGTGAGTAGACAGATGTCTTGAAATAGATCACTGATTAACATCAGTGCAGTGTGTTAATGCAGGGACGTATTGATTACTTTTTCCCCAATAATGTTATTAAAGATTATATTATACCAATAAAACTAATGTAACTAATAATATCAATATATTTTTAAAAAACATTTAAGTACAGAAAAAGAAAAAAGGGAAAAAAAAAAAAATAGTAAAAGAAACCTTCATCTTCATACCTAGCAAGTATAATAATTTAAAAATTATCATGTTTTAAAATACAACCAAACATCTCTTCCATTTCCATACTTCACCTTATTCTCTATAACTCCATCTCTAAATCAACATCTCTCCATATTAATAAACAAATGCCCAGTCAGGTCCTGAGCACTGTAGAACAGGTTTTCATTGAGGATATGCCTGGTATTTTGCTCCATTCGGTTTTCCCTCAACCCTGACCAGTCTCTCAGTCCCTGCTGCTGAAAAACACCCCCACAGCATGATGCTTCTGCCACCATGCTTCACTGTTGGGATGATATTGGGCAGGTGATGAGGCGAGGCAGGTGCAGGGGTGGCCCCAAGCCACGGCCCCTGCGCACTTGGCCCCCCTATCCAACCTCATCCTCCAGCTCCACTGCACAGGCAGGACAAGCCTGGCACCCACCACCCCAACCGCAATGGCCCGGCAAACAGGAAGCACAGGGAGCCCCTGTCCCTAAGAGGCAGCCAGGATTCCGCAGGCTGTGCAGCGCAGGTGGGTCAGAGTGCTGGAACCACTGGGCTGGACCTCCAAGCAGCAGACAAAGACAGAGGCACAGAGGGAGGTACGTGATCCGGCCTGCTGGATGCGCCGGGGGCCGCGCAACTGCCTGCATCCTCCCAGCTGTGGCAGCCATGTGCAACCAAAGACAGATGGTAGGGCTGCAACGAGGCCGCCCAGCTGGTCGCCGTCACTACCATGCTGCGGCCCCTGCATGCTCAGCCCCTGATGTCCAACCTCATCTTCCAGCGAATGCCCTGGGAGCTCATGGATCATACCGGGCGCCCGCTGCTCAGGGATCCAGGCAGCCCGTGCTGCCGCCCCATGCAGTCCGAGCGGGATCAGGCCCCGGCACCTGCCCTGGTCCCAACCTCCACCGGAGACCCCTGGATCCCCCCATCCCCCACAGGCCCCCACAGGTGCTTGATTCGAATGACATGAGCTGGCTATGCCTACCCCAGCCATGCCCACCCAGTCGGCTGTGACCACCTGGCCATGCCCCCGGCCACGCCCCCCGCTGTCCCCCGAGGGCAACCACAATGTTGATGCAGCCCTCAATGAAATTGAGTTTGACACCCCTGCTCCAGACATAACATTTAGAATTGAGGCGAAACAGTTTAATCTTGGTTTCATCAGACCAGAGAATTTTGTTTGTCACAGTTTTGAGAGTTTTTTTAGGTGCTTTTTTGCAAATTCCAAGAAGGCTTCCATGTCTTGCCCTGAGGAGAGACTTCTGTCTAGCCACTCTACCATAAAGCCCAGATTGATGGAGGGCTGCAGTGATGGTTATTCTTCTGGAACTCTGTCCCAGCTCCATACAGGATCTCTGGAGCTCAGTCAGGGTGACCATCGCGTGATTGGTCATCTCTCTTACTAAGGTCCTTCTCCCCCCAATCGCTCAGTTTGACCGGGCAACCAGGTCTTGGAAGAGTCCTGGTTGTGCCAAACTTCTTCCATTTGAGAATTATGGAGGCCACTGTGCTCTTAGGAACCTTCAGTGCAGCAGAAATTTTATTGTAGCCTTCCTCAGATCTGTGCCTTGCAATAATCCTGTCTCTGAGCTCTGCAGGCAGTTCCTTTGACCTCATGGCTTTTGCTCTGCTACACTATGCATTGTCAGCTGTGAGGCCTTCTATAGAGAGGTGTGTGCCTTTCCAAATTATGTCCAATGAATTTAATTTACCGCAGGTAGACTCTAGTCAAGATGTGGAAACATGTCAGCAACGATCAAGAGAAATGGGAGGCACCGGAGCTAAATTTCAAGTGTTGTTGCAGAGTCTGAATACTTATACCAATGTGATATTTCAGTTTTTTCTTTTTTAATAAATTTACAGACATTTCTAAAATTCTGTTTTTACTGTGTCATTATGGGGTACTGAGTGTAGATTAATGAGAAAAAAATGAATTTCAACAACTGTAGAATCAGGCTGCAGCATAACAAAATTGACAAAAGTAAAGGGGTCTGAATACTTTCTGAATGTACTGTATAGTTAAATCTTTTTAAAGGATTGAAGGAGACACACCCAGTGATGTCAATAGAACTTGCTAGTGTGCAAGATCCAATTGAAAAAAAAAGCCAAAGGGAAAAACTAAAAAATTAATAAGCTAAAGCGTTTAAGAGATGAACCTCAGTTGAACATAAAATCCATATAGGCAACTTTAGTAGCTATAAGCACAGTGGAATCCTGCCACTCCAACCTATCATAAGTCGACCACAAAACACAGTTCCTGACATTTGCTCACAAAAACCCAGCTGTATGACGTAACCTGTGGGTAATTTTGCAATTTCTCTTTACTCCAGAGACATTTCAGCAGCCCAAATCCTGCATTTGGCAGGTTTTTTGGCTGCAGTGTGTTTCTCTATTCTGCAGGAATGTCGATTCGCCATAATGGCTTTCCAGGAGGGATAGAAGTACTGATCAGATTTAACTTGCTGCAGTAACAGGTTCAAAGGTCATGGCATTCCATCAAACAGTGAAGCTACTCTAGAAAGCCTCTAAAGAACTTTTAGAAGCCTAGTAATTGATTATTCATTATCAACAGTTATTGATTATAGAACATGGAAAAGATTTAATGTTCTGTGAAGCTTTCATTGTAAGAGAAAAGAAGGACCTGAAGCTCCCCCCATAATCCTTTCCTTTTTTTCACTGAGAACAAATAAATAGATTAAGTTAATATAAATGTGCTAGACTTATTCATACATATGTTGGATGAATAGAGAGATGGGAAAATACATTTCTTATAGTCATTTGATCCATAATAAGTTATTGATGTGCATAGTGAAAAAATCTTAATAAAATGTGCTCTCTACTTGCTCTTCCACTTTGCCTAAGACGCAAATTGACCTTCCCTGTCCCAGACAATCTCATCAAAGCAAAAAACTAAAACCTCCTCACCAGCTCACAGTCCAGCCCAAGAGTAAGGGAACTGTACAAGGGAACTGTCACCTTCCATCCTCCATCAGCTGATGACCTCAGTAGTCCATCTCCTTTAACTGTAGACTTTCCCAGCTCTGCTTCCCTCCTGAAAAGTCCATTTTGCCTAACCGTAGAACTAACCAGCTACACTGACAACTAACCTGCCTAGCTTGCCCAAACTGGCCAGGAAATCAGATCCTTAGGATTTCCCACCTTGTAGCCTATACAAATCTTTGCTTTTTCATTGTTCAAGATCCCTCTTTCTTGTAAAGCAGGCATCCAACAATCAATCTTTGCAATAAAGTATGGTTCCCAGTGTTCCTTCTTGCAACTGATTCTATGACCTATGAGAAACATTTAACAGATATTCACATTAATAAGACAATCCATAAATACTTAAAATTATTCAACCCTCTAATAGTAGATAATAGGCAGAACAAGTAATAGAGAATTTGACCTCACTGCTGGATATGCAGGTTGAGGAGAAAGAGATATTGCTTGAGACTGAATAAAGTAATAGCTGAACATTGTTTGAAGATTAGCAAGATGAATGTTTAAATCTCCACTTAGACATAAAAGTTATTGAATGGTGATGGGCTAAATCCCTGAGTGGCTATAGGTTTAGTCTAATGTCTCCCAGGGTTGTTGTAAATGTAAAGATAAACAGGATGGGGAAGGGTTGTGTATATTGCCTTAAGAATCTTAAAGGTAAAGGCTTCCCTGAGTTGAGCTTAATTTCTAGAGACTACACAGATACTATAGCCCTGTATAGTTTCCTTAGTAATAAAAATGTACTATGCCAGAGCCATCTTCTAAGATGATTTCTACATTTTTGCTTGAGCTTAAGTTCTTTTTGGCATGCAGAACTTTTCAAAACATTTCACTTAAATTTAATATGGATATTTCTGCTGTCAGGGATATGCAGTACTGTCGTTCATTTGTTCAAGATGCAAACCTTCTGGTTTGCCATTCAGCAATTTACTTCTGTGGGAAATGTTTTTAGCACTTGAAAATTTTTTACAACTCTCATTGAAAATGGTTCTGCTTCTCTTTGCTGCTGGTTCATCTTATTGGTTCTCCTTAGCATCAAAGGATTGTTGAACTGGGCTTCCTACATGTGATATCAGCAGTAAAATGAATAGTTTTGTGGGAGAGCTTACTTTGCCTGCTTGCATTTTAGAGCTGATGGGTTGGCAATGACATACATAATTTGGCACGGTCTCTCAAAACAAGTATTGGTCTTGTATTATGTTTGTTTTTAGGTCACTACTGACAAATTGCATGCCTCGCAGGGAACAAGAAGCTCCACTAAGTCACAAACCTGGTCTTGTGAGAAGATTTGTTAGCAGCTGACTTTAAAACTTCAAGATGGGTAAGGAGGAAAGAAGTTTTAGGGCATGTTTCAAAGCTCTTATGTTTCTTAGGATAATTAGATTAATCCAGACTATGATAGAATTATTTGGATAGCAGAGATAATAGTAGTGAGTTTGGATGTTTTGCACTTTTAACCTGGTTAATATTGCAGATTTCTAGATTATATAAATTAATGTTATCTCTCTTTCTTAATATGTAATGGTGGAGTGAGACATGTTCTGTTTGTTTGTAAAAAACAGATCATGACAAACCTTATTGCCTTTTTTGATAAAGTAACTACATTAGCAGACCAGCAAAATGTGATAGACATAGTGTGCTTGGACTTCATTTGATAAAGTGGACCACAGCCTACAGGACTTCTTGATAAGATGTGGGAAAGACAGCTTTACTACTTGATGGATTCGTAACTGGCTGACAAACCACACTCAAAGTGTAATCCTCAATGAAACTACATTTACATGGGGGTAAATATGCAGTCGAGTACCCAAGATTCTGTTTACACCCAGTAGTCTTCAACATCTTCATAAACAATTTAAATGAGGAGATAGAAGGGGAACTCATCAAATTTGCCGTTGACACCAAGCTGGGGGGAACAGCCAACACTTTGGAATATAGGCTCAAAATCCAGAAGGATCTTGACAGATTTGAACACTGGGACCTATCTAACAACATATAGTTCAGTAGAGAGAAAAATAAAGTCCTGTACTTAGGCAGGAAAAGCCATATATAGATACAGAATAAGTTCTACCTGGCTCAACAGTAGTAACTGTGAGAGGGATCGAGGTGTCCTAGTGGAACAGTGCTTAAGTATGAGCCAGCAATGTGCTGTAGCTGCCAAAAAAGCCAATCAGTCCTGGGCTGCATCAACAGAGGGATAGCATCAAGATCAGAGGAAGTGATATCTTATTATTCTGCACTGGTGAGGCCACACTTGGAATACTGTGTCCATTTTTAGTCACAGCTATATAAAAGTGTGCAGAGGAGAGCAACAAAAATGATAAAGTGTCTGAAGGCAAAATCATATGATGAATGGTTGTGAGAGTTAGGTATATTTAGCCTATGCTTTTAGAGAAGGTTTAAGGGGGACATGAAAGCTGTCTTCCAGTACTCGAGGTCTGTCACAGAGCAGACAGGATTGACTTATTCTCCAAAGCACCTGAGGGAGGACAAGAAGTATCGGGCAGACGTTTGTTAAAAGAGAGACCCAACCTAGAAGTAAGGAGAAATTTTCTGATACTGAGAACAATCAATGGAATAGTTTACCTCCCGGAGTTATGGCTGCTCCATCACTGGAGGTTTTCAGAAATAGACTGGATAATCATTTTATTGTATAAGGCTCCTGTCATGAGCAAGGAGCTGGACTAGAAGACCCCTTCCAGCCCTATGAGTCTACGTTCCCTTTTTTGCAGAGACAGAAAAGCTGCTGACCCCAGTGAATAGTTATGGGTCTCATGATGGGGATATGAGGCCAGTCGTAGGATCTACTGCCTTTCACCCAGAAGAGGAAGAATTCCGAAGGCGTCTCAAATATTACTTCATGAGCCCCTGTGACAAGTTTCGTGCCAAAGGTCGGAAGCCATTTAAATTGGTGCTTCAAGTGATCAAGATCCTAATAGTCACCATTCAGGTGTGTAAGAAAATGCAAACTTGGAGCAAAGTCCCAGATAGCTTTTGTCTAGTCTTTTTAAAAAATCAATCACAGTTTATCCTGAGTAGTTTTCACTTTTCCTTGAGAGGGGAAGGCGTCTTTCCTGCAGCCAAGGATTTCTCTGGCCTTCCAAGGGTGCAGGAGGACATGGCTAATAATGCTATGAACTTACTTATCAGAGGTGTCACATTTTTGGCAATTTTTAAGATTTTGTAATTCTTTGATTTTCTTCAGCTTGTTCTGCCTTCTCTTCTACAGCTCATTCTCTTTGGGCTCAGCAATCAGATGGTGGTAACATTCAAAGAGGAGAACACTATTACATTTAAACATCTCTTCCTGAAGAACTATGCAGATGGATCAGACGATACCCATGCAGTTTACACGCAAGCAGACATCTATGACCATCTCTTCCATGCAGTTGAAAAAGTGAGTAGAGGGGAACAGGGCATATGGATGATCTGGAATTGATTGGCCTCATTCTGGTGATGGTAATTTCCCCCTACAGTACTTGGCCATTCCAAGTGAGACAATTGGACGATATGCCTATGTTCGCCCAGACAATGCTAACCAATCAGGTCTCATGCTGTGCCAGCAATATTACCGCAAGGGGAGAATTGATCCAGCCAATGACACTTTCAACATTGACCCCAAGGTCATCACAGGTAAGCAAATGTCTTCCCTGAACCGTAGCTCTTGTATCCACTGTTCAGACTTGGATATGGACATGGCCCTTTCCCTTGCTAAAACTCCAGCTCTTGCGATCTTCAGGTGAGGTCATTCTGAAGATGTTCTTCCTATTAGACATTTTATATCTAGTAAGTAAGAGAGGGTCTTTTCTTGCATTGCACCTAGACTGTGGAACACATACTCTTAGGAGAGATATTTGGCTCCTACTCTCTCTGCATTTAGAAAATCTGTAAAAATGTATCATTTTCATTGGATGTTTCATTGTCAATTGATTTCACTGTTAATTTTTATGTTGCTAATCTTTTATATTTTTATAATTTTGTTAGCCAAATTGAATGCTCATCTAAATAAAAAGATGGGGTGAAAATTAGGTAAATAATATAAAATAAATGGTTTTCATTCTTGTTTATGAGCCCTTAAAAACAATATTTTATTATGCTGTAATATGATGCAAGTTCTCTGTAGAGTCAGGAAGCTGCTCTAATAGTCTTTACTTTCCTGAGTTCTATCCATGTCTCAGGTTTCTCAACCTCTTAACTCATGTTGACTTGTAGAAAATAAAGGAAGCTGTCTTATGTCTTGTCATTTTTATAGGTATGTTTTCTATGTAGTGTGCCTTCTATTGTAAAGTGAAGAATAAATAATAGCTTGGTGGCACAAATGCAATTTTATGTGCAGAAATACAACTGACACTACTCCCCCCGAACCATTTTCATCCAAATGTGGAAGGGTCTAAAGCATGAGACAATGTCTCCTTTTTATACAGAATGCCTTGGTGTGGATCCCCCAGAGAAGGTCCCTCCTCCATCTGAACTCAGAAGGAAACATCCAGATCTAGCATTGGACCGCAGCTACAAAAACTTTACTCTTAAGTTTTACAAGTAAATGGTTATATTTTATTGGTATTTGTAGCAACTCTTTTTTTTTCTATAACAAGTTTTATTGAATTTTTTTTAATTTTACAGCCAAGTGCTTAAGACTCATCGTGGAGATAGGGCACTCCATAAAACAAAATAGAACATACAATCATACATAAACAATTTACACTTTTTTAAATCTTCCCTCTCTATTTTATCAATCAAAAGAGCAAGAACAAACAAGCAAAACCAAACTATCAACGATATTTCCACCCATTTTAAGCTTAATTAACTATTGGCATATTCCAACTAGCATTACATAGACATATAGAATACGGTTCGAGTATCCATATAATAAAGACCATATTATTCCAAATATTCAGTTTATATTTCTCAATTAAGTTCTATCTCTTATTCTATCTCACATACATATTTTATAAATAAATATAACTTTACGTTTTTAGACCATTTTGGATTAGCTTAAATTATTTCTAAATTATTTCTAAGCTAAACATATATAAGTATATTTTTAAAGTTCTCCACTGTATTCTATTTCCTATTTTCTAAACATTTTTATAAGTCAATCCATTCTTCAATCATTGCATGTAAAAATATCATTAGTATTTCACCAGTCTCAATACAACTCCTGATTTTCGCTTTTGCAGTTTTCCATAGTTACTATTCCAGACCATAATCAAATCCATAATTCAAATCAATATTGGTCAGACTAAAATCTTAAACTTTAAAGATCTCAAAAATATTAGCTCACTTAAAGTCTTTAAAAACCATTTTACCCATCAAATAAATTTTTAACACTCATTTTAAACATAATTCTAGCTTTCTTTTTATGCCAAGCAGGTTTCCACAATACGGCTTTCAGCTCCTCCCATCTTGGTATTTGATTATACACATTTTCCCACAGTTGCGTCTGATCATAGTCTTCTTCTCTTTTTCCCAATATTGTCTGCACTATATACTCAGTCTTAGCCAGTGTGGTGATTATTCGTTGTTTATATGTACTATCAGCATTTTTAATGTCTCGTATTAGAGAGTCCATTTCTGTTGTTTTTACATCTATAGATGTTTCAATTAAGTTCTGCTTTTGGTCTTCAGAAGTCTCCATCCTTTGTGTATAAGGTGTAACATCTTCCTCTTCAGTAGATTGTAAATATAGATCTTCCATCTCATTAAATTGTAAATCCAATTGTATATCATGCTCAGTTAGAGTTTGAAATCCAGTTTTTAGCTCTAAACCAACCTCATTCCTTAGTGTCCTAAAATGATCTTTTAGTTCTTCTCTTGTTTCCAAAATTTTTGCTAATATCAATCCATAATTGAGCTGTGAATAAGCTTCCATCCTTCTCTCCTTTTTTTTTTTTTTCCTATAATAAGAAAACAGCAGTGTCTGGGCGTAGCACCAGGTTCAAAAGTTCAGCTACCATGGCAACGTTACGATAAGACTTTCTGGGCTTCACGCCAGTTTCCAAGATACAATGTAGATACAATGTAGCCCTCCAATCCACATCCCGGTAGCCAAGGCAGTTTTTTTTTCTTCCCTTTTTAAAGTGGATAAAAATGTTCAGAAGGGGGGGAGGAAGAAAAAACACTCCACCCCCCTCCCTAAAATTTCCACTTAAATTTAAAACAAGCAAACAGAGAGGAAAAGTCACAGTAAGGCTTTTTTCTTCTCTTTTTTTTTTTTTCCAGGAACTCCTGAATTCCAACAGCTCAAATACACAATAGCAAAGTCACTTTTTCCCCCCAAGTGTTCAAACGCTGCTTTTTTAAGGAAGGGAGTAGTTTCTAAAAGCTTTTCATAGGGAAGTAAGGAAGGTAACAAGAGGGAAGGAAAGTTCTCACCCGGATCTTCCACGGTGGTTCTTTGTGCTTAGATGTTGCTGTGACTTTCGGCTGGAGCAGCTGAGTGATCGGCCATGTTACTGGCCGATCTTTTCCCCGTCGGCCCAAAGGTGATTTTCTCGGACCTCAGGGAGCCGCCGCTCCCTCCGAGATCAACGAGTGCCCTCCTCTATGGTGGTCGCCCCTACAGGGCGACTTTCGACCCTGTCCAGGGTCTACCGGCGGGGGGAAACCGGACGGCCAAGAGAACGAATTCTCTGCACATCCGCGGGCGCTGCCACCGGATCCGGAAGTCTGGTATTTGTAGCAACTCTTTAGGGTTGACAGACCCCTTATTTTTACGCCCTAACTGTTGTTTTGAGGGAGTATTGCACTGATCTTTGCAAACCTGAAGATTCCATCTTTCTGTGCATATGGTGCAGGTATTCCTTTTTATATTCATTACTGCTTTGGACCAAAGTAATGTGATTCCTATAACTTTATATCTACAGTCATGTGAAAAAGAAAGTATATCCTCTTTGAGTTCAATTGTTTTATGTATCAGGACGTAGTAAAAAATCATCTGGTTCTTAGCAGTTCTTAAAAGTAGATAAATACGAACAACACATGATACAGTATATTATACCATGACATCATTTATTTTACAATAAGAAAGCCAAAATGATGAATATCAGATTATGTCCTGATATGTAAAACCATAGAACAGGGGTGTCAAACTTGATTTCATTGAGGGCTGCATCAGCAATGTGGTTGCCCTCGGGGGCCAGGTGGGCTGGTTGGGATGGGTGTCACCGGGTGGTCACAGCCAACTGGGTGGGGGTGGCTGGGGTGGGTGTAGCTAGCTCAATGTGGCTTGCATGGGGCTCCTGTGGGGGCCCAGGTGGGGCTGGGGGGATCCAGGGGTCTTCAGCGGAGGGGGTCAGGACTAGGGAAGGCGCCAGCGCCTGATCTACCAGAGGAGCCTCACCGACCCTCTCAGGGGTCCCCGGATGGCAGCATGGGCTGCCCTGGGCGGCAGGCGCCTGGCCCGGCCCTTGAGCTCCCTGGGTGCTCCTTGGAAGATGAGATTGGAAGATGGGGGCCAAGCACGCAGGGGCCATGGCATGGCAGTGACGACGACCAGCTGGGCTACCTCACCACGGTCCCACCATCTGTCTTTGCTTGCCCATGGCCACCAAGGCTGGGATGACACAGGAAGCCGTCTGGCAGGACGGATTACGTGCCTCCTCCCATGCCTCTGTCTCCACCTGTTGCTTGGAGGGCCAGCCCGGCGGTCACAGCGCTTGGACCCACCTGCGCTGCACAGGCTATGGAATCCTAGCTGCCTCTTGGGGATGGGGGCTCCCTGCCCTTCCCATTTGCCAGGGCCCTTGTGGGCAAGACAGTGGGCAGCAGGCTCGTCCTGCGTGTGCGGCAGAGCTGGAGAACAAGGTTGGACGGCAGGGGCCAAGTGCGCAGGGGTTGCGGCGTGGGGCTACCCCTGCCCCACTACCTGCCTCGCAGGCACGCAGACAGGAAGCGAGCACATAGGGGCCGATGGAGTCAGGCAGCAGCTGCAGCTCACTGGCCCCTCAGCTGGCGCACTCTGGGGCTCCGCAGCCCTCTATGACCATTGGGCCGGCCCTCCAAGCAGCAGGCACAACGGTGGCACTGGCAGCAAGTGGAGGCAGAGGATCAAGAGGAGGCACACGATCCGGCCTGCCGGATGTGCCTGGCAGCTGCCTGTCTTATCCCAGCCACAATAGCTGTGCAAAGACAGAAGGTGGGATGGAGCAGGCACGTGCCTCCCATCCCCTGCGCCTCTGCCTCTACCTGCTGCCGGTGCCACTGCCACGCCTGCTGCTTGGAGGGCCGGCCAGCCTGATGGTTGCAGCGAGCTGCGGAGCCCCACAGTGCACCGGCCAAGGGTCCAGTGGCCTGTAGCTGCTGCTGGACACCGTCAGCCCCCATGCTCTCGCCGCCTCCATTCTGTTATATTTGTGTATTTGTGAGATGTATTGGGAGATTGTGATAGTTAACTCTCCACATCTTGTTTCTGGCAGGCTCATTAATGTCACAATTGACTTCAAGCTAAAAGCCATCAACATCCAAACAATAATCAATAATGAAATTCCAGACTGCTACACCTTTTCTATAACAGTGAGTAGCCAAGTCTCCCCAGCTTTGCTTCTCAATTCATGTTCAAGGATTTCCCATTCACATATTATGTAAAAGAGCTGAAGATGCTGCTTTTATTCTTTTCTTGTCTTCATTTTTCCCCAGATTACATTTGACAATAAAGCACACAGTGGCAGAGTGAAGATCCATTTGGATAACAAAGTGGACATCCAAGAATGCAAAAACCCAAGTGTCTCTGGCAAAGGTATGAGTGGGGGAGGAATATGGCACAAGTATAAGCTTGCTTCATAAGGGTCATTGTACTTGTCAGGGTCCACTTCAAAACCTCATCCTAAGAAAGCAGAACTTGTGGAAGCAGTTTCTTCCAAAAGGAACTTTTATTAGGAGAAGCTGCTAGCAGACATAATAGACAGGATCTGAGGGTTTCCCGCTCAGAGCAATAGGTTAAAAGTGTCCCAAGGAAAACCCCACCCCATAGTTCATCCGGTCAGTTCAAATGGGCCAATCCCCAGGTGTTAAGTCCGTTGTGGCTACTTGGAACGGAGTGTAGCCTATGCTGGAATGAACGGCGTTGTTGTAGGCACCTTTGGCAAATGGAAGCAGGTCGGTCCAGTTGTTCTGCTGGTAATTAATAAAGCATCTTAAATATTGTTCTAGTACTGAGTTCGACCGGTCCCACCATTTGTTTGCGGATGATGACTAGATGACAGTCCCTGGGTGATCCCTAACAGAGTTAGGAATTCTTTCCAGAACTCCGATGTGAATTGCACTCCTCTATCGGATATAATACGCTGTGGAGATCCATGCATTCAATATATGTGTTGAATAAACAGTTTTGCAAGTGTTTTTGCAGTAGGAATCTTTGAGTAGGGGATAAAATGCACTTGTTTGGAAAATAGGTCTGTTACGACCCAGATGATTCTGTTTCCGTTGGTATCTGGTAGTTCCACTATAAAGTCCATAGAGATCTCTTTCCAAGGCGCTGAGGGGGTTGCTACCGGCTGCAGCAACCCAGGTGACTTCCCTTCAGCAATCTTTTTGCTGAAGCACAAATTGGGCAGCTAGCCACATAGCTTTCAATGGCTTTCTTTATTGACGGCCACCAAAATTGCCTTTTAACTAGGGGTAGTGTTTTCACAAACCCAAAGTGGCCTGCAGATTTTGAGTCGTGGCACAGTTGCATAAATGCAAGTCTCTGGCTTTTAGGTGTATAATTTCTCTCCAACCCATGGTAGTCCATCTGTGATTGTGCAGAAGTTTTTGTGCCTTAGAAACCATTCATTGGTTTCTAGTGCTTTTCTAAATTCAATTCCTGGTTGACTTGCCTTTGGAGTTTGGCTTGTGCTCGGGTAGTTACTCGTGCTGCCAGCTGTTTTTCCGGCATGAGTGGCTTTGTTACACTAGCCCACGGATCGGCAACCAGCCGTCTCCTGTGGCTCCCTGTCCTCCGCTGCCATGTGCAGTCCGAAAAAAAAAAGTGGGACTAAAAAAGTTCAACCAATGAATTCAAACTTCTCACAAAAAAAAAAATTCGCAAAGTTTGAATTGATTGGTTGAACTTTTTGGTTTGTGGGACTGCCCACAAACCTCTTTCCTTCTTCGGACTGCACGTGGCGGCAGCGGTGGAAGAGCCGGGAGGACGGCTGGAAAGGTGTCCCTTTGCTGTCCTCCGGAGGCAAAACCAGGGTAAGGAGCTGCGGGTGGGGGAGGCGAGTCTCGGGGTGCCTCTTCCCTGCCCGCCGGGTCTCCCCTCGCCCTGCTCCGCCGCCGCCTCTGCTAGCCCTGGGGGGGGGTCGCCGGGGGTCTCGGAAACTTCCCCTCTCGGCCTGCGCCTTTTGGCTGTCTCGGCCTCTTTCGAGATTCCCCCGTGGTGCCTGCCCGGCCCTTTCCTCACCTGCGCGGTGCCTCTTGGCCGTCCTTCCGCTGCTGCTGCCGCTGCCCGCGCTGAGTGGGGCCGGAGAGGCGGCAGCGACCGGGCAGCCGTGCCCCTTCGCCGTCCTTCCGCCGCTGCTGCCGGTGGCGCTGAGCGGGACGGGAGAGGCGGCGGCAACTGGGCAGCCGCGCCCCTTCACCGTCCTCCCACCACTGCTGCTGCCACCACCCGCGCTGAGCGGGGCCGGAGAGGCGGCAGTGACCGGGCAGCCGCGCCCCTTCGCCGTCCTTCCGCCGCTGCTGCCGGTGGCGCTAAGCGGGGCGGGAGAGGCGGCAGCGACTGGGCAGCCGTGCCCCTTCACCGTCCTCCCGCCACCGCTGCTGCCAGTGGCGCTGAGCGGGGCCGGATACGCGGCGGTGACCGGGCAGCCGTGCCCCTTCGCCGTCCTCCCGCCGCCGCCGCTACAGCCGTTGGCGCTGAGTGGGACGGGAGAGGCAGCGGCGACCGGGCAGCCGTGCCCCTTCGCCGTCCTCCCACTGCTGCTGTTGCTGCCGCCCGCGCTGAGCGGGGCCGGAGAGGCGGCAGCGACAGGGCAGCCACGCCCCTTCGCGGCCCCGGAGCAGAGTTGGGGCCGCTGCCTATCTCAGTCACACGGACAGCAGGCCTGGCTCACAGGCAAGGGTTCTCTGGGGTTCTTTTGCTGGGAGGGCGAGGAAGCAGCGGGGAAAGACAGCTCCGGAGGGAGGCAGCCCCGCAGCCAGAAGCCGGCGGTCCGAGCGGAGCGGCACGGAAGACCTACCGGTCAGCGTGGGAGGCTCCCACGCTGACCGGTAGGTCTTCCGTGCCGCTCCGCTCGGACCGCCGGCTTCTGGCTGCGGGGCTGCCTCCCTCCGGAGCTGTCTTTCCCCGCTGCTTCCTCACCCTCCCAGCGAAAGAACCCCAGAGAGCTGGAAGACGTCCTTTCTCCCACTTTCTGCTTCTCATCCTCTTTTCCAAGCACCTCTCCCAGAGCGAGCCAGAAGCCTCAACTATGGCCTCCTGCAGCAGGCTGAGATAGGCGAGCCCGAGCGGCCGTCTGCTGCCGCCTCGGAAGATTTGCCGCAGCAGCTCCTTCTCCCCGTCGGCCTCCTCCTCCGCTCTCTCGGAACCTTCGCGCCAAAAGGCGGAAAGAAGAAAGTCCCAGAGAGGGAGAGCCCGGGCGGGGGGAGAGCAGTCTTTTCCGAGGGGAGAAGCTAGGACGGCAGAGCCGTCCATACCAGAGCTGGACGGGGGCAGGACCAGTGCATGTCTCGCCTTAGGCTCCACTCTTTAATCAACCCCCCTGTTGCACGCACGCATGCGCGTGTGCATTTTGTGGCTCCTCAGTTTTTTCTTTTGTAAGGGAAACGGGTCCAAGTGGCTCTTTCAGTGTTTCAGGTTGCCGACCCCTGCACTAGCCCGAGTGCTATTGTGGCATTCTGGATAATGCGTCTGCCAGGAAATTCCCCCCCCCCCGGCAGGTGTTTTAGTGTGAAATTGAAACAGTGGAAGTGTTGTGACCACCGTGCTTGCTTAGGGGTAAATTTCCTGGGCGTTTTTAGTGCTTCCAGGTTCTTGTGGTCGGTCCACACTTGGAAAGGAATTTTGTTCCTCTCCAAAAAGTGCTGCCAAGTGAGGAGAGCTCATCGCACTGCGTACGCCTCCTTTTCCCAGACTGCCCATCTCTGTTCCGTTTCGGTGAGTTTTGTAATGCCCCTTCCTCATTCTCTTGCAAAAGTATAGCCCCCACTGCTACGTCGCTGGCATCTGCCTGAATTACAAAGGGCTTGTTGGTGTCGGGGTGCCTTAGCACTAGCTCTATGGAAAACAGCTTTTTCAGCCTCTCGAATGCGGCTTGGCATTCCATTGTCCATTTTAACGGCTGGCTTGGCTTGGGGTTTCCCTCCCCCCTGGTTTTCAATAAATTTGTGATCGGTAAGGCTATTTGGGCAAAGGAGGGAATAAATTGCCGGTAAACGTTAGCGAACCCCAGGAAACTCTTCAATTGATTTCTAGTGCGGGGCGGCGCCTATTCTAGCACTGCTCGGACTTTCTCGGGGTCCATTTCTATGCCCTCTAGGGATATGCGGTATCCCAGGTAGTCAATTTTATTTTTATGAAATTCACACTTAGAAAGTTTTGCATAGAGGTGAGCTGCCCGTAGTTTGTTTAGGACTGCTCTGACCAGTTTGACATGTTCATCCATGGTCTCAGTGAATATAAGGATGTCATCCAGGTAAATGAGTACTCCTTTGTACAGGTGCTCCCTTAGCACGTCGTTTATCAACGGCATGAATACAGCGGGAGCTCCTTGCAGCCCAAAAGGTAGAACCCGGAATTGGTAATACCCCAAGGGACAATTGAAGGCTGTCTTCTACTCGTCCCCTTCCTTTATTCTGATTCGGTAGTAAGCTTCCCTTAAGTCCAGTTTGGTGAAAATCTTGGCTGGAGTGCCCCGGACGATCCTCCTCATCCTCACTGAGACAGAGAGACCTTTCCATCTCCTCTTTCCAGCCTGGCTGATGGCTGCCTTGTCTGAGCGTCACCTTTCTGGCCTTCTTCTCCCAGTCTTCCTTCCTTCCAACGCCCATCGACCACCTAGGCTTGTGGCGGCATTCTGTCACCACCTTCTCTTCCGAAGAGCTTGAGGATCCAGAGCTGGAGTATTTGCAAGGGTCTGCTTGGTGGGAAGCTTCACACACACACCCCAGTAGCAGGTTCCTCTCTCTATATTCCATTGTCTGACATGATTTGTCAAGTCCCCCGATAAGGGTTTTCCTTCCGGGCTGACTATTACTGCAGATCCTGTCTAATGTCATCCTAAGAAAGCAGAACTCGTGGAAGCAGTTTCTTCCAAAAGGAACTTTTATTAGGAGAAGCTGATAGCAGGCATAATAGACAGGATCTGAGGGTTTCCTGCTCAGATCAATAGGTTAAAAGTGTCCCAAGCAAACCCCATCCCAGTAGTTCATCTGGTTAGTTCAAATGGGCCAATCCCCAGGTGTTAAGTCTGTTGTGGGAAAGAGCTGATAACGCCAGGCTGTCTCAGAGTTGCAGCGATGTTTTGTCGGGTCTTTGCACCTTCCCTTCCGAAAGCGGAGATAAACCAGTTGCTGGAGGTGCATTCCTTCCTTCCTACCCCTTTGAGCTGACATCAAGGGGAAAGACAGTTCAAAGAGCATGTATGCAGAGACAGGAAAAATGTTACATTGTAGCAATAGAGGAAAACAAAGCAGCTTGCAGCGTTTCCCCCATCCCCTCCAAGAGCATGGCAGAACCCAGGAGAATAGAAAGAATAGAGTGAGATTTAGAATTAGAAAGAGCCCCCTTAGAAATGTGGGTTCTGACAGTACTCAACAGCATGCTTAGGCAATGGATATAAACTATATAATTTACAAGTGCTTCATTTCTGTACATCCTTGTGGTTGCTTCTCTTTCTAAAATGAAATTATTAAAGATATTCGTGGTTGCTTGCTCAGTACACTGTTTTCCCCCATTGATGCCAATGGTTAGGACTGTCGCTCATTCATTGAATTGTGGCTTGTATTATCATATTTATTTGATGATGTATCGTTTGCAGCAGTTGCTCTTAATAAAGTGATAATTCCATCAGTTTCATATGCAATGCATAAAAATACTTTCATTAATAAGCTTCATCGTCTGATCCTAATGTGCAAAGACAATATGTGTTAATTATTTCTAAATATTCATCATGCATTTGCCATTAGTTATTACTTCTAAATTTTAAAGATACAAGTCCTTAAGATTTTCAGTATAAAGATGCTTATTTTTATAATTCACTTGGTGTCCTTTTTCTGGACTTTTTCAAATTCTAAGCTTTTCTTTGAAGAACTAGGATGAGTAAAAATGTAATGTGTTTTCCAAATGAGTCAAAGACTTATATAATGGCATTATTATAATAAAGCCATCATGTAAGTCAAAGGTTTACATGATGGCATTATTATACTTGATAGTTTGCTTTTAATTACTGTCTTAAAGCAAGATACCCAGGTAGCTTACCTGCCTCTCTGTTTCCTTGCCCGCCAACTTTTCTGCGTATCTCCCAGCTACTTCTTCCTCTCCCAACCCCCCTCATTAATTTCAGTTCATACTATAGGGTTCTGAACCTGCCAGATACCCATTCAGATGAGAATATTTTATGTTAGAGAGAGTGGGGCTGGGGGGGGGAAGACACAATTAAAGTTAATTCATAGAAAGGGAGTCTGGCTGCTGCATTTTGCACCAGCTGCAACCTCTGCACAGTTTTCAAGAAATGTAGAGCATATAGAGCAGGTTAGCTTGGTCCCTCAACAGTGAGACACTGGTGACGCGGGCATAGCAGCACCTGCATTTTCTGAGTTGTATGAGAAGAACATGTCTTCCTTCCCCTATCCTTACCATTTTCTATAGAGGGACGATTGAAAGCATCCTGGCATATTTTTTTACTATATGGAGGTATTGCTGTTTCAGACAGGAAGGCTGTGGAGAGAGTGCTGAGGATGACAGAAAAGATTATTGGAAGTTCACTTCCTTCTATCCAGCATATAAACGATACTTGACCAGGGTCCACAGTATTGCCAGGGACATTACATGTCCTCTCCATGACCAGAAGCATATGTATATATATGTGCATATATATATATCTGTATGTGTGTTTGTGTGTGTGTGTGTGTATGTATATATTTTTTCTTTTGAGAGCGGACATCAGAATTTCATTTTTTAATGTGTGCCAGTGCGTTCACAGAAAAAAATGACAATAAATTTTACAATAGATCTTATCTTATCTTATCTTATCTTATCTTATCTTATCTTATCTTATCTTATCTTATCTTATCTTATCTTATCTATATTGCAGTAGTCAGGTTATAGATAATCTTCCCCAAAGTTGATCAACTGAGGAAGGGATACTGCTGATGCATTAAACACAAATGATGAAAGGCTGGCCTTGTCATGACTATTAATCTAGTGATTGCTGAGATCAAGAAGCACTTGCAAACTGAACATGTGCTTTTAGGGGAAAAAATCAATCAATCCAAAAAGTTTGAATCTCAGTCTCTGATCCTGTTTAGTGATCAGCATACTAGTGTCACCCCAGATGACCTCTCCAAGCAGCTTCATGCAGATGTTGAGTAGAATGGGGGATAAAATGGAATCCTCTGGGACAGACAATGATTAAGTCTTGAGCAGTAGTCTTCTACCATTATCTTTTGGACATGGCCCGGTAGAAGGTCCAGAACCACAATCAAGCAGTTCCCTTTGGGTTAGAGCCTTCTAGCAGTCCATACTATACTTGATAAACTTGTACTATAATTGATCAACTTGAAAGCTGCTAAGAAGTCCAAAAGAACTAGTAGGGCTCTCCTCTCTACATTTAATTCATGGTGTAAGGCATCCACAGCTGTTTCAGTTCCATATCCTGGCGGAAAGCCTGGCTGAAATGGAAATCTGAGTTTGTGCTATAATTGGGGAGATTTCCTGAGAGTTTTTTTAAAATAAAGTCTTACTGCTTCGTGGCTTGGAAGAACACATCCCTCTGCCAGTGGGGATTATACTGAGTCAGACCTTTTTATGGCTACAACCCAGTAGTTTCCATTTTTGGACATCAAAAAGATATATTTCTTAATGGCTTTAGCCAACATTACCTTGTTTTCTTTCTTGCAGGAGACAACCGTTTCCGGATGTTCTTTGATGTGGTGGTGATACTTATCTGTGTCCTATCTTTCATCTTGTGTTCCCGCTCAATTATCAGGGGGCTTCTACTGCAGCATGTGAGCATTGCTAGGAAAGAGCATCCTTTTCCTTAGTGGATTCCCCTGTATTTTCTAAGCAGGATGAAAAAGGTGGGAGGAGAAACTGGCATATTTCCTAAAGTGTATTGCTTGTATATTTAGATTTGTTTCCTATAAAAACTCAACATATAACTAGGGTCTAGTGCACTGGTTGTAGTTCATTCTGATCTGGTTTGTCCCTGCTGTGCTTCTTCAAGAGGTGCAGCACTTTGGCATTTCCTCTTCTTCCTCTGCTCCTATCTTTAATTTTTGAAATGCAGAAATAGAATTTGAGGATTACCTTAACATTTACATAGTGACCAGATCTAGCCACAAATGAATGTAGTTTTATTTAGGAAGGAGTAGTTATTTTCAAAAGAGAAAAAAGATTTTAAAAGAAAAAAAAGGTTTGCTCATGTTAGTCAAGAACATTATAGGTATACCTCGATTTATGACTGGTCACTTAGTGACCATATGAAGTTACGATGGGGCTACTTACTCCCTGGATTCAAAGTTCTGATGGCTGTCTCCACAGGTATGTCGGGCCCTCGGCAACCAGTCCTCATTTATGGATGTTTGCAGCATCCCATGGTCCCATGACTGCACTTAATGACAGTTTTGGCAAAAAACAGCATTTACTTCCAATTTTCAGCAAAACTGGCCCATAGCAAACAATTGATTCATGTAATGATCACTTAACAACTGCCACAAAAGAGGTTGTAAAATTGAGTCAATTACATGGGTGACCCAATTTACAACAGTCTCAACTTATACCCATGATGGGGAGGCTCCATTATGGTCGTAGGTTGAAGACTACCTGTATAAAAAATGTTCTGTGGAACAGATGCTAAATTAGTGCAAGTTTTCTTGCTATGGCAGTCAGCTTATATAATGCCCAGAGTTTGCAAATGTTCAAATAGAAGTAGAAGAACATAGTAGAAGAATTAAGTCATCTGCTTTTATTCTACAGTAGAAATGTGCAAACTATTTTAAATTTGAAATATTTCAGGCTCAGACATTTCTTGTAAGTCCAAATCAGTGCTGGTACACTTCCAGTGAAACTGAAACACCTTGTTTTGTACACTCCTTTCTTCAAAGTTGAGTTTTCACTGTCATCTTTAACTTTTTCCAGGACTATTTTTGGTTGACCATTTTTTGCTAGGTGTTACTGAGTGACTAGCATAAGAAACATGGTGATGTTTGAAACGAAATTGTTGAAATGACGAAGCTGTCTCTCTCCTGGCCCTGGCTTAGGGGAGATGAATAATTTGGCAAGTGACAAGTCTTTGAAACTAAACTAATCATCTTCTAAACTTAATTGTATTCACCTTGTCCTCTTGCCTTCATACAGGAGAAAGTGCATATAGGAACAGTGCAGAAAGGCAAAGTCACAGGCTGGCAGGTTTTGTGTTTGAGGATAGGCTACTTGTTCATAATGGTTCTTTTCTTTATACAGGAGTTCAGCCAGTTCTTTCAGCACTGCTACAATCAAAATATCTGTCTCTCTGATCGCATGGAATTTCTTAATGGCTGGTACATTTTGCTAGTGGTCAGCGACATTCTTACAGTGTCTGGCACCATAATGAAAATTGGGATAGAGTCCAAGGTAAGCAGGTTATGGCCTTCAGTGCTTGGAACAGGTTTGGGTCTGTAATCCAGAGCTGTGAATAGCCTGCTCCGATCCCTAATCATAAAGTATCACTGCATAAGGTGTTCTTTGCTTGCAGAACTTTGCTGACTATGATGTCTGTGGCATCCTTCTGGGTACCTCCACACTCTTGGTCTGGGTTGGGGTCATGCGCTACCTGAGTTTCTTTCAAAAATACAATGTAAGTGGAACACATTTTTTTCTTTTTTTCCAGTGCATCCCCCAGGTTAGTAGTGGCAAAAGAAAGAGCTAGCAAAGAGTATAGGAAGCAAATCCCGGAGTTCCTTTTTTAAAAATTTAAAGTTGGGCTCCTCAAAGTATAAAACCTGTTCCTAGGATCAAATACTGCCTAGCCATGTTTTCAGGGCTGTTACAGCCTCAGTTTGGGTCACAGCTGGCTTGATTAAAGATTCCAGAACCTAATCTGAGATTGCCTTTTCTTCATGTCTTCTAGATTCTCATTGTTACCATGAGGGTTGCCCTTCCCAATGTCATCCGCTTCTGTTGCTGTGTGGCAGTGATCTACCTGGGCTATTGCTTCTGTGGATGGATAGTCCTGGGTCCCTATCATGTCAAGGTAGGAAGAAATGCCAGGCATGAACAAAAGAGGCAGAAGTGAACCATTGATTAAAGTGCTGTTGTAATGCAAATCAAGCAATGGCATGTATCTTCCTTAGAAGAGGATGTGATTACTTTTATTTTGAAGACAGAAGCTGTAAAGTTTCTGAAGCCTTTGAGCTACCGGTGGGTCTCTAAATGCGTTCCTCTCCCTTCCATCCCAACACATTTCCCAGAGCAGTTGTGGGATATTCACAGGAGTAGAGAGAGGAGGAACGTTTTGCTGGCAGATGTTATTCTGCCTGTGACATATCACAATTGCAGGCACTCCTTTTATATGCTTGTTTTGCTTTTGCTGGATTGTGGTGTCCAGGTTTTAGATGTCTTTTACAGATCTTTGTCTATTCTTTCGGTTTCAGTTCCGCTCTCTCTCAATGGTGTCTGAGTGCTTGTTCTCCCTCATCAATGGGGATGACATGTTTGTGACATTTGCTAGCATGCAGCAGAGCAGCTACTTGGTGTGGCTTTTCAGCCAATTGTACCTGTACACCTTCATCAGCCTTTTCATCTACATGGTGCTCAGTCTCTTCATTGCTCTTATCACTGGGTCCTATGAGACCATCAAGGTTAGTCTTGTTAGAAATTGCCTGTCCTATATAAAGGAAAAAGTAAAAGTTTCCCCTGTCCAGTCATGTCCGACTCTAGGGGGCGGTGCTCATTTCCATTTCCTAGCCAAGGGAGCCAGTGTTGTCATTTCCGTGGTCATGTGGCGAGCATGACTATACGCCAGGGTGTACGGAATAGCTTCCCATTGAAGTGGTACCTATTTATCTACTCATATTTGCATGCTTTCAAACTGCTAGGTGGGCAGGAGCTGGGGCAAATAATAGGAGCTCATTCCGTTGTGCTGTGCTTGGATCTCGAACCTGGGCTGTCAGCTTTCCAGCTGACAAGCTCAGAGTGTTTAGCCACTGAGCCCCTTGCTAGTCCTATATACGAGGTGGAATTAAGCAGCTTTGCTCTGCATTCTAGGATGGAATCTTGTAGGCTTTTTTATCACAAATATGTGAATCACAGCAGATACATTTTTTTCCTTTTCTAACTTTACTACCTTAATGAGAGAGATGGAATGAATACCTATGGTTCCAGAAGTGCCCTAATCGCAGAGACTGTTATCAGGGTGATGCCTATGAAGACTAACAGCTTACCATGGTATAGGGAATGGCTTTGAGAGACGAGAGGAAGAGCTGCTAAGCAACAGTCAAATAAGATGTATTTGAGCATGGCAGAATAAATGGGGGCATGGCAAATATCTCAGAAGGGATCCTCCCTAGTTTCTTGAACTGTAAAAGTGGGAGGAAGATGATATACTTTCAGACCTTACAATAAAGATAGAGCTAGTATCCATTGTTTTGCTTCTTATCTGGACTACCTCGCAAAGCCACAGCTTAGCCACCCAAGTGACAATAACGTATTTCTCTTTTCAGCATCAGTGTGAGGGGGAAGCATCTGTCACTCAGCTCCATGCCTACATAGCTGAATGCACAGACAGCCCCGAATCTGGCATGTTCCACAAGGAAAGCAGCTCTTCATGTTCTATTTTCTGCTGCTGTGAACGGTAGGGTCTGTAAGATAGATACCATGCCTGCCTTTGTTCCTATCAACTTAGGACTGGGTAATTTGGATTGCAAAGCACTGTGCTTATTCCAATAAAATCCAGCACGGAAAGACTCTTCCAGCCATGCAGTGGTTCACCTTAGAACCCTACAGTGCAAACAATGCTAGGGAGCTGGAAGCATGTTGTGTTCTTCACTGGGAAGAGGACAGAGTTTAATAGCTGTCTTCTTTCACTCACAGAAGCCCAATGCAGGAGAATGTGCTGGTGGTGAACTGAGAGCCTCATGGGAACAAAGGGGACTGTTTTGCTGCTTCCTGATGAACTGTCTGGGAGACAAAGTGCCTGGAAGTGGACTACAAGAAAGCGAACAGTGGTCTTTAATGGCAGGCTTTGGAATATGAGAGATAGCAACCTGCAGTGTGAGCCCTATGTCTGTTTCCCACAAAGCTGTTGCAATAGCCCTCTGACTAACGATTCCTGGGGAGAGGGAGGAAGAATAGCTTTTTAAATAACTTCAGCCTTAGTTGGGCTGCATTAGACTTTATTGAAATCATTACAGTAGATCCCATCTTTCTCAAGTTGGATGAAACTAGGTTTGCAAAGCATTACATGAGGAATGCACAACTTTTTAAAAATAACTGAAGAAAAAAGAAGAAGAAAAAGGACATGGCAGGAATAATCAAGGCAAAACCCTTGTGTTGTCTCTCGAGATCCTTAAGTCACCCATGCTTCCACTGGGTGTTTTGGTCACTCCATTTGCTTCAGAAAGGACTAATCCAGTGGCATTATTCTTTAAGCAACATCCAAAGAAGTAAACTACTCTCTAACATATTCTCATCTGATTGGTACCTGGCTGGTTCACAATGCTATAGAATGAACTGAAATTAATGAGCGGGGCTGAGAGGGACGGAAGCAGCTGTTAAAAATATGAAGCAAGATTTCTCCCATCTTTTCTTGTTCATGAGTGATACATGTAATTTCTATCTTAGTGGTATTCTGCTGGTCTTTGTAGTATTTCCAGATATGTCATCTGTAGTCAGCATTGCTTGTTTTCTGTGACATTCTAGTCAATCAGTTCCTCTGGATTGCAATTTCTATGAAGAATAGATCATGCTAGAGAATATTGTGCTTGAACAGGAATATGAATAGGTAAAAAAGTTTGGCCGGAACCGGAACAATCTTGGCTTCTAGTACTTTGTGGCAGAACATCTTGTATTATTCAGAAGAGGATGGTACTAGCTCAGGATTGGCAGCCTGGCATGGAAAAATTCTGTCAACCATTTGGTCATTTTTGTACACAATGCCAGAATGCAAATATTTTGCAGTGAGGTAATGAAGAGGCAATATGCATGTCACCATTTGAATGAGAGGCTGACCCTGCTCCTTATGGATATCAGAATTTGAACCAAAAATACTTCCTTGTTGTAATGCTGAAGTGCCCCAGTGCACATCATCCCCTGGAATTCTCTCTGGTCTAGTTCTAATCCGCCCCTCCGGTGACCCTCAAGGCTTGTCTCATCTGATAAAGTTGCTTTGAGCAGATAATATCACATGTGTACCATTTCATACTCAACTTTACAAAATAGCTCATGATCCAAAAGATAAAAAGTACTGGGGAATTTTTCACTTCAGAAGCAGAAATTTAGGTATGAATTTTGGACTTTTATTACAGGGAAGGATTAATTACATCCTCCCACCACTGTATGTTCCTGTCTATTAAATAACAAGTTAGTTTAAAAAAATCAAGTGACCCAAATAATGTTAAATAAGGGCCAGTTGTTTTAAATTTAATACAACTGTAACAAAGAATAAAACATTAATTTGAATTTTTCCTGTTAGTATAATTTATGAAGTACAGTTCTGGACTATAAAAATCAATTATTTATAGCCAACAGTATTGTTCAAATAAATGAGAAAAACATGAAGAGGGAAAGCAATTTATTTTGATTTTTCATCCTGAATCCTATGGCTATTATCACTACTGCAGTAACAAATTTGTATATTTAATATCGAAAACCTAACAACTGCAAAAGACCAGTTGGTTTTACAATGTTTATCCTGAAATCTATTGTCCTGTCCTGAGTCTATCTTGAAAATGGTGAATGAATGTATTTATGCAGGGCTTCTGTAGAAAACAGTCCTTACTCCTGTGGACCTTTTTTACCTGGTAACTCCATTCTTCGTGGTTGAAAGTACAAAGAAAGATGCCTATAGCTTCTGTTGTTTGGTTCTCAACAAGTAGTTGCCACACATTTGGACAATATATTTTATGTGTGAAGCAGCTGGTTTTTACCTGGAATTTTGCATGTTTTGTTTGTATATACAATATACTTTACCCAGTATGCATTGGGGGGAAGTTTATGGTATATCTATTTGCATAATAGCATTATATGCAGTCGAGTTCGTTTGTCCACAAAGATTTTCTGCTCATTATCCATAAGCCTTCTAGTAGGTACTTTGGTGTTTGAAAGGTACAAACACATGAATAGGCATTTGAGATTCTGAGAGGTTCTTGGTGCTGCTCTCTGAGCTTGGTTGTTTTCTTGCAAATGTTTCATAGGTAATATCAGTGCTAGTCTAGCACTCACTACCACTGATGATGTTACCTAGTTTGGATAATGAAATGTCTACAAGAAAACAACCAAGCTCAGAGAGCAGCACCAAGAACCTCTCAGAATCTCAAATTCCCATTCATGTGTTTGTTTGCACCAAGGACCCCTCATTTCAACTTTGAGCTACAAATATTCTCCTTTATTGATTTGAGATTCTGGCATTCCATCTCTCTTTTATTGAAATTGTTAGATAATCTTTTTTACTCTAACCAGAGCCAGTTTGGTGTAGTGTTTAAGACCTCAGGCTAGAAACTGAGAGATGTAATTCTAGTCCTGCCTTAGGTGAAAGCCAACTGGGTGACCTTGGGCAGATCACATTCTCTCAACCCTAGGAAACAGGCAGTGACAAACCATTTCCAAAAAGCCTTTGCCAAGAATATTGCAGGGCCTAGTCCAGACAGTTACCAAGAATCAACAGTGATTTGAAGGCACCAAATAAAAGTTATTATCCCAAAAAGATTTTGTGACAGGCTGCACCTAATGACTGCCATTCTGTGAATAGGCAAACCTCCCATGGCAGCTATTTTTATGTGTTTGTATATCTCTTAAAATGTCAGAAATAACATTAAGGGAACCCTATGAGGATATGTGCCAGCTTTATTTTATTTTTTATTTTTATATTGTTTTTAACCGGTTGCTTTTAGGGGAAGAATCCAGAGAAAGAAATATTTTGGGGAATATAAAAAAGGCAGAATATATTTCTCCAAAGGAATAATGGAGAAGATCTTTAAAAAGGCAGAAACTTCTCCCTCCCCCCAGCCAGAAAACTCAGCAGAAACCAGCTTTTAGAAATGCAGATGTAATAATCCATTCAGGAAGGTTGGAGCCAGGAAGCTAGAAGCTGTTGAGATTAGGAAGACAAAGACCCCTAAAATCTAAATACCCCACCCAAACTCTAAAAGACATGACCTTTGGGGACATAATAGGATTAACCCACCAATACCAAAAGGGCACACTCAACTCAGGTCAAAGTACACGACACAGGAAATACAAAGCCTCAAACAAGAACAGGAAACAACCTCAAGAGCCCAAGAAGGTATAAAAACCCACCACTCCCCGCTACATGTGGTCAGCTTTCCCAGAGCCATGCTTATGTCTGGCTCTGCTCTTTAATAAACTACAACCTTCTTTCTAAAGCAGTCTCCATTTTGTTTATTCCCAGCTTGGACTGGACCCTGATGAAGATTTTTCTTTCAACACTTTTTTGATTGTCCACTGAGATGGGCAGCTATACAAATTGAACGAATAAATCAATAAATGATACTTTCAGGAAGCCCCTGAACGTTGCTACAAAACAGCATTGGCTGAGTTTGCCTGGTACCCTCATAAAGCAGCCAAACCTAAGGAAGCTTAGCAGACCTGTCTTTGTCACTAGTTTATGGGTCAATGTGGTCAAATCACAGGAAATTGAACATAGACACAATTTTCCATATTTTCACACATGATCCCATTGGAGTCAAGTTTTCAAGGGAAGGAGGAGGTGCAGTATGCCAGAGAAAATGGTTGGCTAGGAAGGAATCATGGAAAAGTTTATCCTGCTCGAAATATATCCTCGATTATGCTATTGGGGGGAAAAGGCTGCAGTATAGCCAAACGTGCCGATCAGCAGAAACATCCCTTAAGCAGCTTGCCCTTCGTAGGATAGAAGCGCTAAGAGGTCGAAAGACTTCAGCTATATGTTATTGTCGCTGAAATCTTCACCATTCCCTTCCTTTCGAAGCTGATGCGAACGATTCCAAACTGCCTTTGCAGCTGTGGGCCGTTTTTCTTTTTCCGGGAGGCATGAGTTTATCAGAAGCATGCCTTCTATAAAGTCGAGATGTGCGCAGGGTAAAAAGGCAAAGCTACTATAGAGACTCAAGCTTTGCATCCCTCCCGATCCTCGATCGCCGCATCTTAGTTCCGCTGCTGGGCTGGAAAAATCGCCCTTGAGCGAGTTGCACAGCAACTGGTTCGCAGGCTGCCGGGCACTGCAGAAGAACAAGTGGCTCCGGTGGTAGTGACGCAGCTTAATTGCGTCATTTTCCAGGCGCCGCTGGGGTTGGAGATGGGCAGAGGGAGGCATGGCGTGCAGAGGGCAGTCTGGCTGGTCGGAGCTGCGATTGCTATCAATAGGTGAGTGAGCGAGAAGAAAGAGAATGGGAGGGAGGAAGGTAGGGCACTTCATTAACATTGTCAGACCTACATCGCGCACTTGGTATAAGGGATAAGAGTGTCTCTGAATATGCGTAGAGTGTATCTTTCGTTTATCAGTTAGAAAAACCTGGACGTTTTAAATATGGACAGAACAGGCATGATGGATGGCTTGAGACAGCTTCTATTATTAGAAATTAAAATTAAGGAAGCAGAATTTAGGGAGTAAGTACTTTTCGGGGCAAAAGTTGATCTGTGTAGGACAAAATATTATATCAACCAGCAGGACTAAATCAGAAAAGTAGCTATAAAATTTCAGGTATCAAGAACATTATATTTATCCACCTCACACCACCATCCCGGTAGTCATATTTTTTCATTATTGCTCTCCCTTTTTTGCCACATATTTGTGATCCTGTGGACAGGAGACGGGTTAATAAATTACCTTTTGATTTGGACAAATTTGGATTGTTACCTATTCTGGGTGGGGCTAAGACAGGCTCCTTCTCCTTAGTATTTTGTTTATCTACTATACTTGCTGTAAATATATGCCAGATACTGTATACAATATCGAAGAGTGTTGTAATTTATAATTTAGAACTTAAAAAGTTAAGGAAAAAAAGATGACAGTAAGCACATCAAAGGCTGTGAAGATAGGTCCCTGCAGTTTTCTTGGCAATGGTTTGCCATTGCCTCCAGAGAGAAATGACTGGCCCAAGGTCACCCAGCTGGCCTTGTGCCTAAGCTGGGACTGATGCCCTAACCATTATACGAAACTGGCTCTCTTCTTTTATAAAGTGTTAAATAAATATTTGGTCTTTACATACATAATCTGAAATAATTGTATAAACTAGTTATGAATTTCTTTGCTTGTTTTACATAATTTAGTCTCCTTCCACTGGTCCTAGGGAGAGGCAAGAAGCCTTGGACTTTGGTGATTTTGCTGAGCATTACTCATATGCTTTGAAGCCTGCTCTGCCATTTTAAGGCAAGTGCATATTCAAATGAAAGCTGAGATTCTCAAAATGTTTTCACTATCTAATCCAGTGCCCTCCAGATAACAGGGACTGCCATTAGAATTCTCTGCCATTATTATTGCCAAATTATTGCCATTATTAATTTACTTATTAATTGATTTCAGTAGCTGCCCAGAATCAGTTGAGATAGACAGCTATAAAAATCAAATAAATAGATAAATAATAACAACGGTCCATGCTGACTAGATATTTTATGTGAACACAACTAGGTGCATCCTTTGGGAAAGCTTGCTCAGACCTTATCTAGAAGTTAAAAAAATGATTACCTTTTTATTGCACTTTTCTTTGCTGCCAAGAAATATTCCCTAGCAGTAGTGGGCATATGTAGATGGGGGCTGTATAATGCTTGGTGGTAGGAATTTCCTGGGTTGGATGACTCTGGAACTGAAATAGTACTAGTTTTCTCATATCATTTTTCTAGAAATAGTTGTTTTTGTCCTGATGCACTTTGCTCCGACTGCTTCAGAAGTGATTTGTACTTAAAACACTTCTGGAAGGTTAAAAATAGCTGTTTCAAATTTAGAATAGAACTAATTTGAAATGTTTTGCCCTCTATTGCCTAGTGCCAATGAGTAGAAATTGTAGGAAATACATTTTGGCTAAATGTATATAGAGAAGCCTCTTAACTATGTGAGCTATTTAAACATAGAATAGAACATTAAACATAGAATAGAATTCCTAAAAAACACAGTGTGGATGGCTATTATGTACTGCATTTTAAATCCTGTGTGAAGTACAGAGGCTAGATTTAACAACCTTCTGTTCTCCTCCAACCTTATAATACCAAACCACACCATGACTTTTGAAAGAGGAACTATGTATGGAACTTGAAGATGATAAATTATATCAACTTATTAAAAGATACCAGAAGATTAAATTATAGAAGTTTTGAGTGGTTTTATTTCTTCAGTGAACTTTCTTCTTTAGGAGGACAGTGCTACTCCCATGGAATACAGATTAAATGAGAATAGGGAAAAGCACAGCTGGTGTTTTCCCCATACACTTGACTGTATCCATTACGTAGGATGGCATTCATCCAAGACTGATAAAATTGCTTATTGCAGTCCCAACTGGCATTTTAGCTCTATTGCTTTCCAAAACAGGCTTTCCATCACTAACTAGGTTTTTTGATTTAGCCCTATGGACAGAAAAAATTGTAATACTGGTAAGTTTATAATCTGTTCTGTATTCTGCAGCCTTTTAGCAACTTCAGAATCATTCATAATAAAGCTTGTTGATTGATCCTGAATGTATTCAAATAGCTTTGATGGGTTGTTATACAAACTGTGCCATATTATCCCCTGCAAAAAACGAATTAATAACATACTGAGTGATAGGTCCTTTCAGATAATGGGGAACAACATAAGTAAAATAAGAAGAGTGAATAACGGCCTCCCCCAAGGCTCTGTAATGGCACCTACACTATTCAATTTATATATCAGATATGCCAGTGTCAAGGGAACACAAATTTGGATACACGGATGATTTGGACATAGCCGTGCAAGAAAAAAACATGGAGGTGGCTTACAGCCTCCTGCCCAAAGATCTTAAAATCTTGGGAAACACCTAGAGAATACGGTGGCAAAAATCAATACTAGGAACAACATACTTCAGAAATTATGTGGAACTAAATGGGAAGCTTTACCCTCAGCTCATCAAAACTAGGTTGGTCTACTCCGCAGCAGAATAGTGTGACCCCTGTATGGCTTAACAGCTACCATACTAGTAAATTAGATGCCAGACTCAACGACACCATGAGGTTTATAAGCAGATTATTAAAACCACTCCAACTTGCTTCATATACTGTGTTTCTCAAAAAATAAGACCCATTTTTTTTTCTTCCAAAAGAGGCACCAGGTCTTATTTTTTGGGGGGGTATCTTTTCCATGGTCTCACCTTGCGGCAGCGGCACCAACAGCCCCACCCAGCCAGCCCACTTCTTCTGCGGCTGAAGGAAATGCCTCTGCAGCTGAGAATGGAGCTCCAGATTGACGTACGCGGCGCCCCCCTGGCCTGCATTTCGCCATCAGAGGCCTTTCTAGAAGGCCTCTGACAGCGAAATGTAGACCGGGGGGTGCCACAGAAGAAGTGAGTTGGTAAGGCAGGTGGGAGGCCTGGCTACAACGGTAATGGGGTGCAGGGCGCGTGGGGCAGCTCCATCTTGCCCTAGCTTGATTTTTAGGTGTGTTCCTTGCCCCAAAACTAGGGCTTATTTGGGGGGCTAGGGCTTATTTTCGGGGTAGGTCTTACTTTTGGGCAAACACGGTAGCATCCTCAGCTTTACGAAGGCAAGATGTACTAGTGAGAGAACACAGAAAAATTATGAACAACTCACTGCTACCAGTGCATGCTGAACTTCCTCATTTATCAGCAAGAAGACTCAAATCCAGGAAGCTCCCAATGGCACTTACACAACATCTGCCCAACAACTTTAACATCAATTCTCAGTGGAAAGACAAATGGGTTACTGAACAGCCAAACATAGGAAGACATATAAATGATCCCACAAAAAGGTGCCAGGCTTTGAACTACCATGTCAGCAATGGGCAATCCTGAATAGGATTTGCACCTCACACATCATCTTTTTTTTTTTTTTTTAAATATATTTTATTGGATTTTTATGGGGGTGGAAAGGTTACATCAAGGTGCTTAGGAAACACCGTGGAGATGGGTATATCAAACATCCAAAAGAAAAATCACAGATATATAGCTCAAATTGATTCATTGAAAATTCCCTCTCTAATTCCCTCATAGTATTGCATATTCAAATTAATACATTTCTAAATAAACTTCAAACAATCCTATCAAACATCAATCACATTTCAATTATAAAAATCCAAGTCCTGTTTTTAGGCTTTACTAATTTACAGTTACCATATTCCAATTAGCCTTAAATAGACATATTATTAACACTTCGGGTGTCCTTCATTTCCCTTTTTAACATAATAATTATATCTAAAATGAGTATATTATTCCCACAATAACATTCTTATGTTTTCTTCATTAATACCATTTCTTCTCTTGTCACCAATCCCTCTTATTCTTCTTCTATTACAAAATAATTATCTTATTTAAAATAAAAATATCAGTCCAATAGATACATTTCTATCTGATTTAAATATATATTCTATCAATTCATCTATGTCTATAGAAAGTCTTTTTAACCCAGTAGATAAAGTTTACCTCTCCAAGTAATTATCATATCTAAAACAAAATATTATTACAAAGGATATCCTCTTACAGAATTCACGTACTCCGTTAGTTATTAAATCAGTCAAAATCTCAAAAGCCTTTTTAAATAATGAAATTTTAAAACACATTTTTAAATCTAACTCTAGGTTTCTTTCTGTGCCACACCGGTTTCCATAATAAAATTCCTGCATCATCAAACCACAATATTAGAAAGTCAGTATTCCTCAACGCTTCAGATTGGTCAAAGTTCTCTTCCCTTTCTTCTAGTAGCCTTTGGATGGTGGAAGCCGTTTTATTCCATGTTGTAGTTACTAGTTGTTTATCCACATTATCACAATTTTCAATAACTTGTATCTGAGTGTCAGTCTCTATTGATGTTGATGCTTCAGGCATCTCAGTTAAAGTTATTCTTTGATCATCAAGCTTCTCCATAGATTGCATTTGGGGTTGTATAAAGTTGATTTGTTCCTTAGTTTCCACAATTTCTCCCGGTGTAGTTTCATAGTTGAGTTGTAGATATGGTTCCTCTTTAGGTTGTATATATTGCTCACTAGTCTCTTTAGCGCCACTCTGCTCCTTCTCCACTGTTCTTCGACCTATAACTTGATCCGTCAAAATTTGGAAGTAAGAGTTCATATCCTCCGTGGCTTCCAAGATTTTTTCCAGTATAAGCTCATAATCCAGCTGTGTGTTAAGTACCTCCATGTCAGTGGTGAAAGGATCTTTTAATCTTTTAGTGAAGCCTATATTTCGTAAAAGTCAACAAATATTCACCTCCAATTCTTAATAGACCAAATCACCACACAGCTGTTTCAGTTATCTTACTCTTATCATCCTTTGAAGGTTAAAGCCATCCTCCAGCAATGAAAAAAAATATACAGTTGCAGTAACACTTTTTGTCACAAGATGTCCTCAGCAGGCTATAAGGTCTTTCTTTCCAAGTTAATAGATTTTTTATTTTTTACATTAAAAAAATAAAGAAGAAAGGCCTCTCCAAAATAGTAGATAGCGTAGTTATAATAGTAATAATCAAAAATAGAAATGTTTTCAGGCTCCCTCAGTATTCCAGGAGTTGAATAGTCAATAAAAAATTAACTGGTTTATTTTTTTTTAAATTCCCAAAGCTGTTTTTCCCAAGTGCCCAAACGCTGCTCTCTCACAGCAGGGAAGTAATTCAAATACAAAAGCTTTTTACAGGAGAGTAATTAGGAAAAGAAGGGGGAGGAAAGGTCTCACCCGGATTCTCCACGGGGGTTCTTTATGCTTAGTTGTTCTTCTGGCTTTCGGCTGGTGCAGCAAAGTGATCGTCCATTTTACTGGCCGATCTTTTCTCCGACGGCCCTAAGGAGCTGGCTCGGACTGAGGAAGGAGCTGCCACCCTTCCCCAGTCAAACGAGGGCCTCCTCAACGGTGGTCGCCCCTCCAGGGCGACTTTCGACCCGATTAAGGGTCTACCGGCGGAGGGAAAACAGCCGGTGGGAGAGACGGATCTCTCCGTGCGACTGCGTGTGCCACGATCTGGAACCGGAAGCCCTCACACATCATCTTAAGGGACTCTGTACAAATGGGGTATTGTATCCTCTCCTCAGTGTGATTGCGGGGTCCCATGTCAAACTGTAGATCATATCATGACTGGCTGTAATTTGAAGGCATATAACGGTCCAGTATCTGATTTTCTTTTAAATAATCATTTAAATTTTTTTAAATGATGCTGCACTTCAATGGTTAGGTGGCATAGACATTGATATTTGAACATAGATCTTTTTAACATATTTATTGAGTTCTAGTAATCTAGTTAAAATGTTAATATATATTGCTGGTCCATGTATGATATGCCATATGCTAAATAATAAATAAGTACTGATATCTGTGATGGACTACAGTAAAGAGGCAGTTTCCCAAGAAGGAGGAAGCAAAATAAAGTGATAAAGTGACTAAACTAGTAGACCAGCGAAATGCTGTGGATGTAGTATACTTAGACCACAGCCTACTCCTTGGTAAGCTAGAAAAAGGTGGAATAGATATCATCATCAGATGGATCTGTAGCTGGCTGACAAGCCGTACTCAACTAGTAGTCCTCAATGGCACTACACATGGAGAAAAGTGAGCAGCTGGGTACCACAAGGTTCCATCTTAGGCCCAGTACTCTTCAACAACTTCATAAATGACTTAGATGAGGGAATTGAAGGGGAACTCATCAAATTTGCAGATGACACCAAACTGACAGGAGTAGCCAACACCCCAGAAGACAAGCTCAGGATCCAAAAAGATCTAGACAAACTTGAACAATGGGCCCTATCCAACAAAATGAGTTTCAATGTGGAGAAAAGCAAAGTTAGGCAGAAAAAAATCAAAGGTACAAGTACAGATTGGGCGAGAACTGGCTTAAAAACGGTAACTGTGAGAGAGACCTTGGAGTCCTAGTGGACGATCACTTGACTATGAGTCAGAGGTGTGCAGCAGCAACCAAAAAAGCTAATACAATCCTGAGTTGTATAAACAGAGGCATAGAATCAAGATCACACGAAGTATTAGTACCGCTTTATAAAACCCTAGTACAGTGATGGCGAACCTTTTAGAGACCGAGTGCCCAAACTGCAACCCAAAACCCACTTATTTATCACTGGGTGCCAGGTGGTGGTCATGGCAGACTGGGTGGGTGTGGCCAAAGTGGGCGTGGTCACCTCGATGTTGCTTGTGGGGAGGGATGCCTGTGGGGGCCGGGCAGGGTTGGGGGAGATCCAGGGGGTTTCTGGCAGGTGGGGCGGTGGGCAGGAGGCTCGTCCTGCGGGGTGAGGCGAGGCAGGGCAGGGGTGCCATTGCCGCGGGGCAAGGCGAGGCAGGGGCCGGGGCAGCTGCTACCTGACACCATTGGCCCCCGCACACAGAGGCCAGCGAGCGCATGGGGGCCGACGGTGTCCATCAGCAGCCACAGCCTGCCGGCTCCTCGACCGGCGCACTCTGGGGCTCCACAGCCTGCCGCCAGCAGTTCAGAGAAGCCGCCTCTGAGCTGGACACCTGGCCGACAGCTGAGGAGGCAATGCAGTGGGTTGTGCCCGGAAAAGGAGAGCATACGAGGTCAGGAGGGACGGGACAGGGCGGGAGGGAAACCAGCCATGCTGGGATGCATCCAGCCACGTGGGACCTCATGCGGCTGGTTGAAGAGGGACAGTTGCCATCTCTGGGGCATGGCATGCGTGCCCACAAAGAGGGCTCTGAGTGCTGCCTCTGGCATGCGTGCCATAGGTTCGCCACCACTGCCCTAGTAAGACCACACCTGGAATACTGCAACCAATTTTGGTCACCATATCACAAAAAAGATGTTGAGAGTTTGGAAAAAAATTCAGAGAAGAGCAACTAAGATGATCAAAGATCTGGAGACTAAAACATACAAAGAACAGCTGCGGGACTTGGATTTGGCTAGTCTAAAGAAAAGAAGAAATAGGGGAAACATGATAGCAGTATTCCAGTATCTGAGGGGCTGCTACAAGGAAGAGGGAGTCACGTTGTTCACCAGAGCACCAGAGGGAAGGAGGAGAAATATTGGTTGGAAACTGATAAAAGAGAAGCAACCTGGAATTAAGAAGAAACTTCCTGACAATGAAGACAATTAACCAGTGGAATAGCTTGCCTCCAGAAATCGTGGCCACTCCATCACTGGAGGTTTTTAAGAAGAGACTAGACAATCACCTGTCTGAGATGGTATAGGTTCTCCTGCTTGAGCGGAGGACTGGACTAGAAGACCTTCAAGGTCCCTTCCAGCTCTTCTATTCTATTAAATCCAAAGAAGGGTGCAAGATGAGACAATTTTGGATCAGAGACAGAGATTTAGAATAGCACCTCCCTAGAGCCTTCCAAGGTATGTCCATTGGGTTAGAATAGTATAGGTTTAGTCTGGCAAGGTTCTGTCTATGTGGTATAAGAAAATAAAGAATTGAACTTTGGCTGGATTGTTCTTGAGCTGAGCCTGAAAATATATTTTTCTGGGATGCTGATACTTTTCCCTTCAAATTATCAAATTTCTTCATTTTTTCATTGTTTGTAAAAATAATATATGATAAATCTTATGTTAATTGCAGAAAAAAACATAAGCACAGGGTGAGTTTTGTTTTCCAGGCGGTTTGCATTACAATTTATATAATACCTTGTCACTGTTAATATTGGGTGAAACAATCGGTAATGGAATGTGGGAATGACCCTGGAAGGGGAAGGGGAAATGCTGCCTAGGGAACGATCATATAAAAGGGGGGAGGAGTCTGTCACTAAGTAACTGACAGAGAAAAAAACTTAGAAAGGATCGGCTCTAACTTATCAGTTTGTAAAAAGAGATGTATTTTCAGATTTAAAAGATTCTGTTAATGTAGTCTTATAATACCATCAATGTTACGAGTGGTCTGGAGACATTTTTAGGAGGAATGGTTAAAATATTGGGTATATTTAGCAAGAGCTGTTCAACAAAGAATAAACTAACTCAGGAAGTGATGGACTCTGTCAGATCTGCCATCTTCGCTATGCTTGCTGGCATCCTGCCACATATGGAGGGGGGGTCAAAGCATTTGGGGAAGTGGTGCAGGAGGACAGGAGGGGAATGTAAGGGGAGAGGGAATGGCACTGACAGGAACCAATGTGTTAAACCCAGTTAATCCAGCTGCCCCAAGGATGGTTGCCATGGGAAAGAATGCAAAACCATTTCAAGATTCCCCTGACATCAAAGCAGTTCCCAAAATAGCGCACTGGCATGCTCTTGGACACTGACGATTTGGTCAAGGGAGGAGGACCACAGAAGGGGAAAACCTTGTAATCTTTGTGTAGGAATCTTCAGTTCTAGCCTTGCTTTGTTTGCAACCACTAAGCCTTAGTAAAAACAAAACAAAAACCCTATCACTTCAATAAAATGGAGTCGAGGGTCTTTGTTTCCTTGGGACCTAGCTGGGGCAAGCCTAACACTCTCCTTCACTAAAATAGTTTAAATAGATGCTCTAGCAATGGATTCCTGTAGTGGCCAAAAGAAAGGCTTGGAAGACCTGTAACATCCCTTCCAATCCCCACATTCTACCCCTACGTTCTATAAAGCCAATGAAAGTTGAAATCCCAGCCATTCCAATATTAGCTTGTTATGATTTTCAAAAGACTAAAGAGCTCAATCTTTGCATTCTACCAATTATACATCCATAGAAGAGGGCTCTCTGCAGAATAATGTTCAGTTGTGCAAGGCTTAAAGTTTTCTGTACTCTAAAACATTATAGAAAGCATTTATTTATTTAAAACATTTGTTTAGCCACCAATCTTAAAAGTAACTCTGGATCTCTTTCAGCCAATAGAACAATGCAGTAAATACAATCAAAAAACAAAAATCAATAAAACTAAAACACAGAATAACTGTATTAGTGCCATGACTGCTCTTCTCAGATGTAACCCACATTCTCCTCTCACCCGACTCTAGCACTTGAGGAAAGAGCCAGGTCTGAGTGCTCTCCTAGGACTATGTTGGATCTCAGGGAAGTGGAGGTTCCTTGGGTTTGGGGCTGCAGCCGAAAAGCATGATGCACTCTGCTGTATTTAAAAAATGCAGTGCATTGTTAAGGTTTCTGGAAGGCAGACTCAGACTTTACAATGTATGAATAAGAATTTGGGAAAAATACTAGTGATAAAAAATAGAAATCTTTATGAAATCTTTATAAGAATTAGAGAAAGTTCAGTGAAACTTATTATTCTACTATTCTACTCCACTTTTTTATCCAATATGTTAAGTTATATATCTGAAAGATTGTGAAAAGGGATGTGATAAAATTAGATCATATTGGTATGCTTAGTAGAATTGTTTAATGATCCAGCAGTTTTGAAAATAAATCTCTAGGGAGATAGGATCTTTCCCAATAGCATTATAATTGGGTATTTTATCACTGTTTGAAAGAGGAAACAGAAATGTTAAAATTACAGACATAAGAATTGTGCTGTTGACTGAAAGAATAACTGCAGCCCAGAAAGTGAAAGAGACTAGTATCCAACTTTAGTACTCCAAATTACCAAAAGAATATTTAATGGAAAGAAAAATTCTCAGGTGCATTACATAAGATGCAGGGTATTACATGAAACATCCCCTTTAATCTAATTTAATTGAAAGATGTGTGGTGTATAAATTTAATAAATAATAATAACTTGGAAACTTTTTATTTAGAAACAAGAGACATCTATTCTCAATGATGTTGTGGGTTCTGTGAAGGAACAAAGAAGATTTAAAAAGAGTTTACAAATCAGCCATTTGATTATAGGATACTTTTTATATTTTTGGGGGTTAACTTATTGAAGTCTAAGGGGTTTTTAATCTGTTAATTTTAATGATTACTAATACTGTCTCATATGTAACCTGGATTTGCATAGCTACACTCTTTTCTGTCTTCCCCTTTTTGACCCCCCTTCACAACCTAGTCACTCTACTGCACTGCATCTGATGAAATGAGCCATAGCTCACAAAAGTTGTTATACCTTTTAATAAAAAATATTAGTCTGAAAAGGTGCTATCAGACTGCTTCAGAAATTCGTTTGTTTTCTCCTTCTTGAGGCCAGGGCAGCTACTCTCTGGGATAATATAGCTTCTGTTTATCTTTTCTGTGCCTTATAGCCTAAGGAGGAGGTTTCTTAAGAATAGGAGAGATGTACAAACCAAGAGAGTAAAGCAATTGTTTCAGCTTTGGGCAACAGTAGATCAAGTTCCTGATATTGTGCAACTTGCAGGAAGGATGGTTTTATTTTTGCAGTTAGGCACTCTGTCGAAGCCACAGCAGTTCAGGAAAAAAACAAAAATGTGGGCCATAAATGTTCATCTCTTGAACAAAACCACTCATGGAGCACATTCTTTGAAGGCTGTTTTCAAGGGAGCTGCCTGAGCAGTTTTATTTGTTGGCTGACAGATTTGTGCAGCACTAAAATTTATCCAATGTTTACCTAGCTTTAGGTAAGTACTTTTTTTTGCAAGACAATGTATCTTCCTACATGTGTGCTGTATTTCCAGATTGGAGACCCAATAATAGAAAAGGAGCCCATGTCTGGGCTAGATCTCCATCTGGGATTAGATATTTCTCCTGATTGTTCAGGTGTGGCTGTCTAAGCTTATCTTTTTACATCACTGTCCCTGACTATCACTGTCTATCATTCCCACTAATGTGTAGATTGAGTTTGTCTATAATTTTCATTGAATATGAATTATATAGTTTGCTATATTGTATACCAATTTATTTAATAATGTGAGAAAATGCTTGTGTGTGTCGTTTAAAAAAATGTTGAAAGTCCTTATCATGAAGGCTAAATTTACTCAAATCTAGTTTCTATTTCTTATCCCCCCCCCCCCCAATTTACCTTTTTTGTAGAAATGCCACTCTGGATAAAAGTTTAATACAGATGTTTAATATATTGCCATTATTTATGTCAATTATTGTATGCTTGTAGACTGGACATAGTAAGAAAGGGACAGAGCTTGCCTTTAGTTTTCCAGAAATATAGGTAGTCCTCGACTTACAACAGTTCATTTAGTGACCGCTCAAAGTTACAACGGCACTGAAAAATATGACTCATGACGGTATTTCAAAGTTACAACCTTTGCAACATCCCTATGATCATGTGATCAAAATTCGGATGCTTGGCAACTGATTCATATTTATGACCGTTGCTGTGTCCCTACCTGTATTCAGGATGGATAAAAATTACTAATTTGGTTGATTATCCTAGTTTGCTTAAAAAATTGACCATGAATAACAGACAGTTTTCTGCAGTAGGAGCTTCATAAAGCATAATGATTTCACCCATCTCGCCTGTCATCTAAGCAGTCACCATTTACATGTCTAGTCTGTGCCAGAGACAGCAGTGTAGATTTGGTCAGAACAGCCTCAGGAGCAATGCCTCATTTCCAATAGTTCACTGAAAACTCCTTGTACTGATCAGAATGGATAGATCTTAAGAGAGAGCAACTTAGGTATTTACAAGTTCAAATCTTACGTTATCACAGCATGACATTACAGCTGCTGCCATTTGGTTTATTCCCATACAGCTATCCATAATTGGAAAAGTCAAATGGATTGTGTAAATATTGCATTCCCTTCTTGTGTAGTCTTGTGGTATCCCCAAATTGCTGAAAGGTGCTTTGGTGAATCATTTTTTTAATGTATTTGAAATAGCCATGAAAATAAGAAGACTGATTTTGTGGAAGACAAATTACTATAGGTTACAATAACTTTGACCATTATGGTAGAGAAGAAAACTTTCACTGTTTACCATTTAGGTCAGAAATGCTTTCTCTGGACATTCAACACCAAGGACTAACCTTGAGTCCACCTGCAGCCTTCCATTGCTAGATCAAAAGGAAACATGTTAGCTTACTTAAAAGCAACACATGGTATTAAGTTTATTGTAAACTTGTTTTGAGCTTAGAATTTCCTTTTTAAAAAGAAGCATTATGGATAATAGAGTTGTGCAAAGAAGGACTAGGGGTAATATGATAGCAGTATTCCTATATCTAAGGGGCTGCCACAAAGAAGATGGGGGTCAATCTATTTTCTAAAGCACCCAAAGGCAAGATGAAGCAATGGATGGAAACTAATCAAGGAAAGAAGCTCTTTTCACGCTATATTAAAGCATTAAAAATCCTTAGAGATAGTCTATATTTAACAACTGCAGCAAATTCAGAGCCTGTATTTTTATTGTGTAGATGAACTTTTTTTCCCTTCCATTCAATCTTGTCCAATTCTCAGAGAGTGCCTGAACTTGATCACCGGAATATGTATATATAATCCAGGAGCTATATGCATTTTTCTCTTGCCTGCAGGGTCCTTCATGGACTAGGCTAGGAAGAAAAGTCGTAGCCATCATGGGGCAAAGTGAATCGGAGCCACAGAAGGAGGAAGAGGTATGGCCACTGTGTTTTTCACTAATGGATAGCTGCTCATCTACTTCCTCCTGCTCTTCCTCTCTTTCTCTCTTCCTTTTGCTCAGTAGACTTTCTCAACTGGAGAACCCAATAGTACTGCCTTTCACCATTCCCTGCTTAGTAAAGAGTGCATGCTTAACTGTCCATCATGCATCTTTTTTTGTGCCACTTTGCTTTTAAACATGAGTTTGCATGTTTCCAAAATCAGCTTGTTGGCTTACCTCTTTATATTGCATTGATACTTAATGCAATATGGTTCTTGCCAATGAAACGTTTAGTGCATTGCCATAGGGGTATACTACAGGCCACCTAACCAATCAGAACAAATAGATGGACTCTTTGCCAACCAGTTAACAAATGTATGTAGGAAGCATACCACAGTAGTAATGGCAGACTTCAACTACCCAGATATCAGCTGGGAGACAAACTCTGCAGTGAGCGGGAGATCAAACAGATTCTTAACCAACCTAGCTGACAACTTTGTCATCCAAAAGGTTGAGGAGGGAACTAGAAGTAAAACTATACTGGACCTAATTCTTACTAATAGAGAAGAAGTGATAGAGGGAATTGAAGTTGCCGGAACCTTGGGGGAAAGTGACCACATTATACTGGAATTCAATATAATGCAAACACAAGCAATAGAAAATAACTCAACCAATGTCTTAAACTTCAAAAGAGCTGATTTTAATAAACTCATTTTAAGAACCTAGGAAAGATTCCATGGATGAAAATCCTAAAGGGGAAAACAACTCAAGAAGCAAGGGAAACTCTGAAAAATGCTGTCATAAAAGCCCAGTCCAGCACAATACCACTGAAAAAGAAAAACAAGAAAGTAAAAAAGAAACCAGCATGGTTGCACAAAGATATCTTACACAACTGAAAGACAAAAAGGACAAGTACAAAAAATGGAAAGAGGGATATATAACTAAGGCTGATTATCAGCAGACAGACAGAACATGCAAAGATGAAGTCAGGAAAGCAAAGGCTCAGAATAAACAAAGACTTGCAACAGAAATCAAGGATAATAAAAAAAAGTTTCAACATTAATAACAAGAAAAAAGTCAAGGAAACTGTAGGTCCACTAAAGAGAGAAGATGGCAAGGAAGTAACAAGCAATAGGGTGAAAGCAGAACTGCTTAACTCATTCTTTGCATCAGTCTTCACACAAAAAGAAATTATAGCACAACATACCCAAACAAAAATACTGTAAAAGACAAACTAGAAACAAAAATTAAAATAAGCAAGAAAATGGTAAGAGAACACCTATCCAACCTTGACAAATATAAGTCACCAGGACCGGACAGATTACATCCCAGAGTTCTGAAGGAGCTGGCAGATGTTATTTCAGAACCATTACACCATATCTATCAAAAATCCTGGAGCACCGGGGAAGTACCTGACGATTGGAAAAGGGCTGAGGTGGTTCCCATCTTCAAGAAAGAAAGAAAAAACAGACCCAGGAAACTACAGACCAATCAGTCTAACATCAATACCTGGGAAGATCCTGGAAAAGATAAAAAACAGATCTGCGAACAACTAGAAGCAAACAAAGTTATAACTGGTAGCCAGCACGGGTTAGTTAAAAACAGATCATGCCAAACCAATCTTATTGCATTCTTTGATAAAGTGTACAAATTAATAGACCAGCAAAATGCTGTGGCCATAGTATATTTAGAGTTCAGTAAGGCATTTGACAAAGTAGACTACAATTTACTGCTTGGTAAGCTAGAAAAAGGTGGAATAGACAACATCACCACCGATGAATTTGTAGCTGGCTGGCAAACCGTACTCAATGATTAGTCCTCAATGGTACTACACCACAAGGCTCCGTCTTAGGCCCAGTACTCTTCAATATCTTCATCACTCACTTAGATGAGGGAATAGACATTAAACTGGCAGGAATAGCCAACACCCCAGTAGACAAGCTCAGGATTCAAAAAGTTCTTGACAAACTGGAACAATGGGCCCTATCCAACAAAATGAGTTTTAATGTGGAGAAAAGCAACAGATTAGGTGAGACCTGGCTCAAAAACAGTAACTGTGAGAGGAACCTTGGAGTCCCAGTGGACGATCACTTGACTATGAGCCAGCAATGTGCTGCAGCAGCCAAAAAAGCTAATACAATCCTGGGTTGTATAAACAAAGGCATAGAATCAAGATCACATGAAGTATTAGTACGACTTTATAAAACCCTAGTGCAGGCATGTCAAACTCGTGACGTCACATGACGCATGACGTATGGGCGCTGTTTCGACGTGACGCATCTGGCCCATGAGCCAACAGTTTGACATGCCTGCCCTAGTGAGACCGCACCTGGAATACTGCAACCAATTTGATCACCATACTACAAAAAAGATGTTGAGACCTTGGAAAAAGTTCAGAGAAGAGCAACTAAGATGATCAAAGGCCTGGAGACTAAAACATGAAGAACGGCTGCAGGACTTGGGTTTGGCTAGTCTAAAGAAAAAAAGCAATAGGGGTGACATGATAGCTGTATTCCAGGATTTGAGAGGCTGCCACAAAAAAGAGGGGGTCAAATTATTCTCCAAAGCACCAGAGGGCAGGACAAGAAACAATGGTTGGAAACTGATCAAAGAGAGAAGCAACCTGGAATTAAGGAGAAAGTTCCTAACAGTGAAGACAATTAACCAGTGGAACAGCTTGCCTTCAGAAATCGTGGGCACTCGCATCACTGGAGGTTTTTAAGAAGAGACTGGACAGTCACTTTTCTGAGATGGTATAGATTCTCCTGCTTGAGCAGGGGGCTGGACTAGAAGATCTCCAAGATCCCTTCCAGATTCTATTCTATTCCATTCCATTCCATTATTGGAACATAGTACCTAGTACGTCCTGTTCATCTCCATCCTTGTGCCCTTCAAATAATTACAGTAATTAGCAAACCACATGTCCAAGGGCTACGCAGTTTGGAATGATGGGTGTCTGTAATCCTAAAAGCCTAGGATGGAAAAAGTCACCTTGATATTAACTACACTATAAAGCATGCTAATCTGTTTTGCTTCTTCCTTTGCCATTCTTTGTTTCTGAAAGCTGTGGCTCTGCTCCCTCCCTTAAGGCCTGCTCCATTCTCTCCACTGCAGGATGCAATGGTTGTGATGGTTGTGCTTTCCAGCATCAAGCTCTTTGTGGAGGATCAGCTCCAGACCAGCATGGTGAGGGGGAGGGGAGGAGAAAGCTTTCAGTGGGTCAAACTCATGCAATGCTGCTATCTATGGCAGGCATGTCAAACCCGCGATGTCACATGATGTCATGCGACGTATCACAACTTTTTTCCCATTGCCGGCAATGGGGTAGGCACGGTTTCGGCATGATGCATCCAGCCTGGCAGTTTGGCTGGCAGTTTGACATGTCTGATTTATGAAATAAAATACCTTTTCCAGACATTAATGGTGAATGCAAGAATAATTTGCAACCCTGGAAAAAGCTAAGGGCAATGCCATAGTGTATTGGTTATTGCTTCTGTGCAGCATTTAATTATTCCAGAAAGCACTTCACGTAATAAGCATTGTAATGAGGTAACATAGAAGTCAGAAACTAATGAGTGACAGTGGCCAAACCTGATTCATCTGGAGAAGAGCAAAATTATCATTTCTCATGATAAAAATTCCTAGATATGAAGGACTTCCAGATATCAAATATCAGACATCTGATACTTGATGGGAATGCTACTCCATCATAAATAGGATGCATACCTCTCTTTTAAAAATACTAAACATTTGGTTACTCAGACAGGTACCAGATATCAATTTCAGATATCAAAAGAAAAAGCCCACCTCTCAGTTAAGTTTCTCTTTGAAACTGTAGCTGTTCCATAGTGCTTATCTGCTGGGTGCATTGTTGCACAAATCCAGTACCTAATATTCAAAAGATACCAAAAAACTCTTTGATTCCACCTTGTGGTAATTAGATCAAAGAATCAATTGATCAACCCTTAGATTTTTAAAAAGTTTATCATTTGAGGGTACTGTGGGAAGAAATACATTTTAAAAATGCAATGCATGGAGTTATCAAAGCATTATGCATGTCAGTTGGAGAAAGTTTTTCATACTCAGCTCAGGGAGCCACGAATCACAGCCCTTAGGATGCCTGGCTATGCAATCTGGATGGAAGGAAGCAGGATTGAGGATGGCATGATTTTCTGCCAAAGCTAAGACTGAGGGAAACAAACATAGCAAAGCAGCTGGGTGGACATGGCCTGTACAATAAAATCATTTCCCGGTGTTGAGCTTTAAAACCAACACAGTGGGATGATGGGGATGAGCTTCCACTTGATGTGGGTTACTCTTTTGTTTCTCAAGGATATGTGGATTTTGAAAGCAATGATCTCAAAGGCAAGAAGTTGCAATCTACAAAAAAAGTGGTGGGAGTGGCTGTGGGAAATTACAGATAAATCAGTGTGACATCAATGCCTGGGAAGATCCTAGAAAAATAGTCAAGCAGCACATTTGTGAGCACTTACAAACGAACAAGACAATAGAAGCTGGCATGGAATTGTCAAAAACAGATTATGCCAGACAAACCTTATTGCCTTCTTTGACAAAATGACTAAATTAGTGTTTAAGGGAAATGCTGTGGACATAGTTTAGTTAGACTTCAATAAGGCATTTGACAAAATTGACCTCACCCTATTCCTTCGTAAGATAGAACAATGTGGGATAGACAATACCGCCACCAGATGGATTTGCTACTGGCTGACCAACCGCACTTAGCGGGTAGTCCTCAATGGAACTACATTTACATGGAGGGAAGCAGGCAGTGCAGTACCTCAAAATTCTGTCTTAGATCATCTTCATAAATAATCTATATGAGGGGATAGAAGGGAGACATCAAATTTCCAGATGATACGAAGCTGGGGGGAATAGCTAATACTTTAGATGAGAGACTCAAAATTCAAAAGTACCTTGACAGACTTGAACACTGGGACCTATTCACAAAAATGAAATTCTATGGTGAGAAAAGTAAGGTCCTACAGATAGGCAACAAAAACCAAATACAGAGATATACAGTAAAATAAATATTTGTGTAAGGACCTGCCTCAACTAGGTCTCCAAAGAAAACAGAACTCTTGAAAAAGGCATTGTCTCAAAAGGAACTTTTTAATATAATATTTTATTGATTTTCTCATTTTAATAATAGTAATAATAATAATAATAAAAATAATAAAAAACAACTGGACTTTGGCTGAACTGGAAAACCTAGACCGGAAAACGCGTAAACTTTTGAATATGCACCACGCTCTACATCCACGAAGTGGCATCGACAGGTTGTACCTACCAAGAAAAATAGGGGGCAGAGGACTATTGCAAATCCACCAAACTGTAGAAGAGGAAAAACGAAGTTTGAATGACTATGTGAATCAAAGTACAGAAAAACTGCTGCAGGCTGTGAAAACAGACAGCACTATAAAAATAAGAGAAACAAAGGCAGAATATAAGGAAAAACGGCTGGATGACAGATTAAATAGATGGAAAACCAAAGCATTGCATGGACAGCATTTGAAAAACATTGAAGGAAAATGTGATAACAACTTGACATGGGCATGGCTTAAGATGGGAACCATCAAGAAAGAAACGGAAGGCTTAATACTGGCTGCTCAAGAACAAGCACTACAAACTAATGCCATGAAAGCGAAGATACAAAAATCCACTGACAATCCAAATTGCCGACTTTGCAATGACAAAGTTGAAACTGTTTCACATCTAATATGTGAGTGCAGCAAAATCGCGCAAATTGACTACAAAGCTAGACATGAACGAGTTGCTAAATTAATCCACTGGGCATTGTGTAAAAAATACGACTTGCCTGTGTCCGAAAAGTCGTGGGAACACAGGGTGGAAAAAGTTGTTGAGAATGAGAGGGTGAAGATCTTGTGGGACTTTCGAATACAGACAGATCGCCATTTGGAACACAATACGCCGGATATTGCAGTTGTAGAGAACCAAAGCGTACAGCTGATTGATATTGCTGTACCAGGAGATGCCAGAGTCGAAGAAAAAGAACTGGAAAAAATTACGAAATATCGCGACCTGGCCATTGAAACTGCGAAATTATGGATGAAACGTGAAACAGTGGTACCCATTGTCATCAGGGCACTGGGAACTATGTCCAAAAACTTTACAAAATACATCAAGACACTGCAGCTTCCTGCAATAACTCCAGCAATGTTACAAAAAACTGCGCTACTCGGAACATCTTATATTTTAAGAAGGTACCTGGTTGACACCTAGGATGCTGGTAGCAACCTGTGTCAACCATCAGCGCCAGCCAATTTGAATGTTCAGTTGACTGAGGTTCATGTTTAATGAATAAAAGATAATAATAATAATGATGATGATGATGATGATGATGATGTTGGAAGGGACCTTGGAGGTCATCTAGGAAACCCTATACCATTTCAGACACATGGCTGTCCAGTCTCTTCTTAAAAACTTCCAGTGTTGGAGCATTCACCACTTCTGGAGGCAGGTTGTTCCACTGGTTAATTGTTCTAACTGCCAGGAAGTTCCTCCTTTGTTCCAGGTTGCTTCTCTCCTTGATTAGTTTCCGTCCGTTGCTTCTTGTCCTGCCTTCAGGCACTTTGGAGAATAGCTTGATTCCCTCTTCTTTGGCAGCCATTTGTGGCAGCCCCTGAGATATTGGAACATTGCTATCATGTCTCCTCTCATCCTTCTCTTCATTAAACTAGACATACCCAATTCCAGCAACCGTTCCTTATATGTTTTAGCCTCCAGTCCCCTAATCATCTTTGTTGCTCTTCTCTGTACTCTTTCTAGAGTCTCAACATCTTTTTTACATCGTGGTGACCAAAACTGGATGCAGTATTCCAAGTGTGGCCTTACCAAGGCATTGTAAAGTGATATTAATACTTCACCTGATCTTGATTCTATCCCTCTGTTAATGCAGCCTAGCACTGTGTTGGCTTTTTTGGCAGCTGCAGCACACTACTGGCTCATATTTAAGTGATTGTCCACTAGGACTCCGAGATCCCTCTCACAGTTACTACTATTGAGCAAGGTGCCACCTATACTATACCTGTACATTTGGTTTTTCTTGCCTAAACGTAGAACCTTACTTTTTTCACCATTGAATTTCATTTTGTTAAGATAGCGCCAGTGTTCAAGTCTGTCCAGATCGTCCTGTATCTTAAGCCTGTCTTCTGGAGTGTTGGCGATTCCTGCCAGCTTGGTGTTGTCTGCAAATTTGATGAGTTCCCCATCTATCCCCTCGTCCAAATCGTTGATGAAGATGTTGAAGAGCACTGGGCCTAGAACAGAACCCTGGGGTACTCCACTACACACTTCCCTCCATGTAGATGCAATTCCATTGAGGACCACATGCTGAGTACGGCCGGTCAGCCAGCTACGAATCCATCTGGTGGTGATGCTGTCTAACCCACATTTTTCTATCTTATCAAGTAGTAGGTTGTGATCTACTTTATCAAATGCCTTACTGAAGTCCAAGTAAATTATATCCACAGCATTCCTCTGGTCCACTAATTTTGTCACTTGGTCAAAGAATACAATAAGATTTGTCTGGCATGATCTGTTTTTGACAAACCCATGTTGGCTTTTAGTAATGACTTTGTTTGCCTCTAGGTGTTCGCTGATTCGTTGTTTGATTATCTTTTCCAGAATCTTCCCAGGTATTGATAGGTCTGTAATTTCCTGGGTCCATTTTTTCCCCTTTTTTGAAGATGGGAACTACATCAGCTCTTTTCCAGTCCTTTGGTAGTTCCCCAGTGCTCCAGGATCTTTGAAAAATATAGTTCAGTGGTTCTGAGATCACATCTGCCAGTTCCTTAGGAACCTTGGCATGTAATCCATCTGGTCCTGGTGATTTGAACTCGTCTAGGCTGGACAGGTGCTCACTTACCATTTCCTTGCCTATCTTAACTTGTGTTTCTATTCTGTTTCTTATGGCACTATTTTTGATAGGTTGGTCTGTTTTTTCCCTTTGTGTAAAGACAGATGCAAAAAATGAGTTAAATAGTTCTGCTTTCTCCCTGTTGCTTGTCACTTTCTTGCCACTTTCCTCCACTAATGGACCAATCATTTCCTTCACTTTTTTCTTGTTTTTTACATGTTGAAAGAAGCTTTTTTTTGTTATTTTTTACTTTTGTCGCAAGCCTTAGTTCATTTTGAGCCTTAGCTTTTCTCTCTTCCTTCATCTTTGCAGGCTCGGGCTATTTGCTGATATTCTGCCTTAGTTATGTGCCCCTCTTTCCACTTTTTATACTTGTCCCTTTTATCTTTCAATTTATCAGAGAGTTCTTTATGCAGCCATGCTGGTTTCTTTTGAGAGCTGTTATTTTTCTTCTTTATTGGTATTGTGCTAGATTGGGCTTTTATTATCTCACTTTTCAAAATTTCCCAAGCTTCTTGAGTTGTTTTCCTCTTGAGGATTCTCATCCATGGAATCCTTCCCAAGCCCTCTCTAAGTTTATTGAAATTAGCTCTTTTAAAGTCCAAGACTCTAGTTTGACTGTGTTCTATTGCTTGTGCTTCCATAATGTTGAATTTCAATATTGCATGATCACTTCCCCCCAAGGTTCCTGTGGCTTCAACACCTTCTATCATTTCATCTCTGTTAGTGAGAATTAGATCCAATATGGCTAATCCCCTAGTTCTCTTCTCTACTTTTTGGGAGACAAAGTTGTCTGCTAGGTTTGTCAGGAATCTGTTTGATCTTCCACTTGTGCAGAGTTTGTCTCCCAGTTGATGTCAGGGTAATTAAAGTCCCCCATTACTATTATGATGTGCTTCCTACATACCTTAGTTAGCTGACTAGCAAAAAGTTCATCTATTTCCTCTGGTTGGTTGGTTGGCCTATAGTATACACCTATGGCAATGTCATTTTACAATTGGATATTTAAAAAGCAACGTGATGACTGGGTTAATAGTTCAATAGTGTACATAAATCTTTAGTATAAATCTCATGTTACAACATCAAATATTTCCTCTCTTTTTCCATTAATATCTGTTATCTCATATTGGGCTAGTACAATTCTTATTTTTATCAACTACATAAAAACATCTTTGTTACAGTTATCAATAATTTTTAGCTTATATATATCTTAATTGCGTTTGCACTTAATCCTTGTATAAATGTCCTGTTATTGCTTTTTTTTTCAGGCTTTAATTTCCCATCAATATTCAAAGTAACACTATTATTTATGATTTCCAAGTATTTTATGTTTAGGTGACCAAAAGTTTCCCTTATCTCAACTTCTCCCTTTTTCCCTTTTCATACCAAAGTCTAATATTCTGGTTATCTATTTGATTATAATATTGCTCTGTTTTCTAAAAGTTATCTATTTTCCAACATGTTCAATCATCTAATTGATAATACTGTCAGAATCCAGTTATATTTCATTTCTATCTATCTTCTCTGATATAAAACCAATTTTACTCTCTCCTGGATCCTGTCATACTACTAAGGGGGAGGGGGGTATGCATGGGGGTTTTATTACTTTCACTTCCTCTATTCACTACAAAATAACCTTTTGTTGATTCGCTTCGGATCTGCTAACCATAACAGTGTAGCCATTTGCCTTTCATCCTATGCTCCTCTGAACTTCTCCTCCATTACCGGCCAGCGAGAGAAAGGGGGGGGGAGATGCAGCATCTGGGATCTGTGTAAGGAGATGTTGAATGATCGTGCCAACGGAGCCGGATGGATGTTATCTCTCCTGGAGTTAACACCTAGAAATCTGCCGGTTTGAATCGCCCGGAAGAACTGTGGGGTGGGGGGCTGCTTAGGGACAATTTAAAACATCGAATTGTAAGGGAATCCCTCAGATCCTGTCTATCATGCCCGCTATCAGTTTCTTTTAATAAAAGTTCCTGTTGGAAGAGACCGTTTCCAAGAGTTCTGCTTTCTTAAGATGTGGATTGAAGTGGGTCCTTACATCCCCTAATCAACACCATTATAGGTATTGTCTGGGTTAACCAATAATTCAGTAATATACATAAATTTTTAGTTTAAGTCTAATATTAGAACATCAAATACTTCCTCTCTCTTTCCAATAATATCTGTTATCTCATATTGGGCAAACACAATTCTTATTTTCAACTAAGTAGAAACATCTTTGTTACATTTATCGATAATTTTTAGTCTATACATATCTTGATTGCATTTGCACTTAATATTCTTGTATAAACGATGTCCTGTTATTGCTTCCCCCCCCCAAACTTTAATTTCCCATCAATATTCAAGAAAACACTATTATTTATGATTTCCAAGTACTTTATATTTAAGTGACCAAAAGCTTCCCTCAAAAGGAACTTTTATTAGGGACTAGTGATAGCAGGGAAACGAAGCAAGGTTTGAGGGAAAAACCCGCACAAGCAGTATATCAAAAACAATTGCAGCCAATCCACAGGTGGTATATTGTTTTGGAAACTGGATGTCAATGCTGCTAACATAGGATGTTTTTGCTTTGACAGCAGTTAGAGATGCAACCATTTTCTTCTTATAGAGTTAGATGATGCTGAGGGGGGGAGGAATGTGCATGAGAGGTTAGATAGACATAATAATACTGGACTTAGTGTGTGAACCAAGGTTAATGAAATAAGAGATGATAAGAATTGGGCTGGAGAACTGGAGGGAGAAGCTGCATTTCAAACTAATTGGAGAATGTGATTTATGACTGTTAATTGGAGGAGGGAATTGTGCTTTGACACTGTGTGCTCAGGGGAGGGGAAACCAGTTTTTGGCTTCATCTGTGTTAGTGCTGATGCTATGTTACTCAAATAAAGATTCTTGTAAGGTAAACAATGCCTGGAAGTTCTTGGAGAGTTTCATCTGTCGGAACCATGACATTAAGCCAAAAACTCCAAACTTTTCCCTAACTATCTAGGGGTCCCGAGTCCCAGTCGCTGTCCCTAGAATTGAGGGATAAGCTGACAAAGATTCGGGGAAGATCTCAGCACGGAGAAGGAGAGAACGCCTGAAACCAGCACCCCGGCATCAGCTGCTACCCCAGTGGGGGGAGCGACAGCCAGCGTGCCAGTGGAGAAGGAGCGTTTTCAGGCCTCCCAGCCGGGGGCAAAGCCCAAGCCGTGAGAACAGCTGATCTGGTCTTCGGAATGGGCCCAACCCAGCAGAGACTCCAGACACTTCGAGACGGCCCTGCCACCCTCAAGTGCTTCAAAGGCAGACGAGGTTGAGCTACCACAAAGGGATTCCCGCATGTCACGTTCTCCAGACGAGAACTACAAAATTGTCTGCCGCTGAGGACTCGGGTGAGTGGAAGTACCTGTCCGCAGCTCATAGTCAGTGGAGAAATTGATGGAAAGGTTCGAGGAGCTAGAGATGAGAAGCGGAAAGCAACCTTCCCATTCCCCAGACGCCAGCAATCAGGATGATCGACGAAGTAGCCACCAACTCCTGCCAAGGGGATCCCCCATCCCTTCCTTTGCAGATCAGGCAGCCTTCCCGTCCTCGAAGCCCCCTACCAGGGCCTCCAGCCCCACAGGGAGGGACAGCTCCAGCCATCATCCCTCCCAAAGCCCAGATTGCCGTCAACGAGATAAGAACCCGGGCCGTCGCCAGGACAGCCAATCTCCGGACCGACGTGCTTATCTACCACCCAGCCCTGGCCCCATACAGCAATGGGGGAAACTGCAGCCCCTATAGATGGGAGGCCAGCAGTCTCTGCCAGTACAACAGCGGGGAGTGGTCACAGCCCCTGAGTATGCAGCAGCTGATGGAGGCCTTGCAATAACTTGGGGTGATACAGAAGCCAGGAGACCAGCAACCGGTGGGAGGACAGCAGCAGCGGGGGGGTGGTCGCCACCCCCAAACGTACAGCAACTGCTGAGGGGCCCGTAAACAATGGGGATCCAGCAACAACCCCCTCCTGGACCTCGGGGGGGCCTACAGCAACTAAGGATGCCACAGTTCCCTGCAGGCCAACAGCCGGGCGGGTGGCAACAGCCGCTGAACGTTCAGCCACTGGGGATGCGGCAGCTGCCAAGGGGAGGCCAGCAGCAACTGGGGGTGCAACAGCCACAGTGGGGAGGCCAGCAACCATTGATTTCACCACCTTTCAGAGCAACCTTCGATGGGGACCCAGAGAAGCTGATTTTTTTCCTCAACCAAGTGCGCTCTCATTTCAACCGCTGTGCCTATCTCTATCCAAACCGACATGATTGTGACCAGTTTAGATGGAGAGGCATCCGAATGGCTGAACAATTTATATAACGAGCAAGGCCCTGAATTGGAGGACCCCCATCTCTTCCTCCTAGGACTGAGAGCAAGGTTCGAGGACCCATCCATTGCCCTCAAAGCAGAACAACAAATCCATAAGGTAAAGCAGGCCGGCAGGCCTGCATTGGAATACATACGGGAGAGGTGGCCTGAGCAATCCCTAGTCCATCACTTCAGAGAGGGATTAGACGACCACCTCTCTCAGGCCTGAATCTATCGAGCAGTACCTATCAACTGCAAGAATGGTACCAGACAGCGGTAAGACTAGACATTCAGCTCGCCCGCTATAAGAAGCCACACACCCCTGAAGCCGAGTTGAGGCCAGAGCAACCCAAACGGCAGCCATCCCCCCGAAAACCTCCAACTGCTGCTGCTACTGAAAGTCACAGGCCACCTGCAGGCCCACCTATCAAGTGTTTCCGATGTGGACAACAGGGACATCGAGCAGCAAACTGCCGAGTCCCCTACCCCCAACAGCAGAGTAGACCAGGACCAGCAGCGAGAAAGAGACCAGCCCAGCAGCCAGCGAGAGAGAAATCCAACTGGATCACACAGGAACCTGTTGCCCAAGTCACGTCCCCCACGCAGGAGAATGCCGGGACTCAGGCTGGACCCACCACCACTCTACCTGCTTACGACAGCGACAACAAAGGAGAGAACAACCCAATGGTGAGTCGACACGTCCCACCTTTCTCTCTACCTGCCTAACTCATAATCCCTAAAACGGGGGCACAGGTAGATTTAAAAGTGCTAGTCGATTCTGGATGCTCCCGGTGTGTCATTAGTTTGCCATTTGCCATGAAAATGGGCATACGAGCAAAGCTGCTCTCCAAACCCATGAGGTTTGAGCAAGCTGATGGCTCCCTGATGGGAGGGACTTTAGCACTCAATTAACTGAGCCCCTACTCTTAGAAATAGGTGAACACTGGGAGTTTATTCGCTTTCTGGTGGCTCCAAAAATGACTGAGGCTGTGATCCTAAGATTAGCCTGGTTGGACAAATGGAAGCTGTTTATCTGGTGGGAGAAAGGAATGAGAACTGTGAGGCTACCTATAGGGCCCAAGCCCCCCATTGATTCAATGGACATTACAGGAAACTTTAGCCCACCCAATGAGCGAGCGCACATGGCTGCCTCATCGCCACAAGGCGAGCCACTCATCCCCAGCGAGTACCAGGACCTAGCGGAGGCATTTAGTGAGAAAGAATGCGATGCCCTGCCTCCCCACTGACCCAATGATTGCTCCATCGAACTGTTGCTGGGAGCCAAACTCCCATGATCGAGAATGTACGCTATGTCCCCCCTCGAAATGGAGGAGATGCAGCAATATGTGGACAAAAACCTAGTGAGGGGATTCATTGAATGGGCCAAGTCTGCTGTGGGAGCCCCTGTGTTGTTTAAAGAAAAAAAAGATGGGTCTCTTCGTCTCTGCATCGATTATAAAGATCTCAACGCTGTGAGTGTGGAAAATAAATAAAATAAAATTACTAACCCACCTGGCTAAGGGGAGTGTCTTCACTAAATTAGACCTGAGAGAGGCATATTACCGGGTGAGGATAAAGGAGGGAGATGAGTGGAAGACTGCTTTCAACTGTCCCATGGGGAGCTATCAATTCAAAGTCATGCCATTTGGACTACAGGGGGCCCCAGCCGTATTCATGCAGCTGATTAATGAGGTCCTACATGATCATTTATACAAAGGGATTCTGTATAAAGCACGAATATGACTGATCATGTAAAACTAGTGAGAGAAGTGTTAAAGAAACTATTGAATGCCAAGCTCTATGTCAAACTGTCAAAATGTGAGTTTCACCAGACCCGATTAGATTATCTTGGCTATAGAATTTCCAATGAGGGCATTGAAATGGACCCAATCAAAGTGAAAGCCGTAATTGAATGGCAGCCCCCAAAGACTCGCAAACAGCTCCAGAGCTTCCTAGGTTTTGCCAACTTCTACCGTCAATTCATCTCCTCCTTTGCCGAGATTGCCCTACCCCTTAGAGAATTACTCAAATCAGGCAAAGGGGGAGGGAAGCCGTGACCAGGCCAACCACTAGCATGGACTATGAGCTGTCAAATCACCCAGGGGAGCCCTTTGTAATTCAAGCCGACGCCAGCGACGTGGCCGTTGGAGCTGTATTACTGCAAAAGAACCAAAGTGGGGCCTTACAGCCCTGCGCCTACACCTCGAAAAAATTCACAGAGCGAGAGGAGGTGGGCAATATGGGAAAAGGAGGCTTTTGCAATCTGCTGGGCTCTATTAAACTGGAGGCACTACCTAGAAGGGAGCAAAGTGCCTTTTGAAGTAAGGACTGATCACAAAAATTTAGAAGCACTGAAAACTCCCCGCAAATTGTCCCCGAAACAAGTGTGATGGGCACAGTACTTTAACCATTTTAACTTCACTCTAAAGTACATACCGGGAGGGAAAAACTTCCTAGCTGATGCTCTATGCAGATTGCCCCAGTACAAAAGCCAGCGCGAAGAGGTTAACGAGGCAATTATCTCCAGTCCACAAACTGCTGCTCAACTCATGCCTCGCAGAGCCCCTAATCCTGATGACCCTGGGGCAAAGAAAATAAAACAAGAGCTCCTTATTGATCAATGGTTCAAAGACAATCAAACCTCCCTAACTTGCAGGGATGGTTTGGCATACAAGGGAGGAAAGTTATACTTGCCAGAAACCCTCCGTCTTAACGCTCTCCGATATGGCCATGACGTAAAACAGGCAGGACACTTTGTATATTTAAAAATTCTACATCTCATCCGCTGGCAATTCTGGTGGCCGGGATTAAAACGGGACGTGGAAAATTATGTCTGGAGTTGTACTATATGTGCCACCATGAAAAGAATTCCAGGGAAACCCCCTGGGTTATTGCAGCCAGTGGCAGACCCTTCTCAACCACGGGAAGAAATTGCTATGGATTTTATAGTAGATCTACCTGTAAGTAGAGGAAATGTAGTCATCTGGACTGTGGTAGATTTGTTTTCAAAGCAGGCTCACTTCATCGCCTGCAAAGGACTCCCGTCTGCCCAATGATTTGACTAAATTGTTCTTGAAACATCTACCGGCTGCATGGTGCCCCTCAAAGAATAATTTTGGACAGGGGGGTGCAGTTCATAGCTACGTTTTGGAGGAGCTTTCTTAATCGGATCATCTCAAGGTCTATCATCTGCTTTTCATCCATCTACTAATGGAGCTGCGGAATCCGCTAACAAGATGGTGGAGCAATATCTCAGATGGCATGTTTCCTACCAACAAACCAACTGTACCGACCTCCTCCCTTTCGCAGAGGTGGCTTACAATAACTCTGTTCACAGCAGTACCGGCTTCACGCCTTTCAGAGTAGCCACAGGAAAAGAGTTCAGCCCAATACCGGAATACCCCCAGGCGCCCTCTGCTTCTCAGACACTTGATCAATGGGTGAGGGGGTGGGAAGAAGTCTGGAAAGCCACGAAGACTGCTTTAAAAAAGACTTCTGAGAACTACAAAAAGCAGGCAGATAAAAAAAGGGCTCCTCAAAGAACAATCCAAGTTGGGGAAAAGGTTTATCTGTCGACTAAATATTTACACCTCAAATTACCCAGTAAGAAATTAGGACCAAAATTCTTGGGGCCTTTCCCCATTGTAAAGATCATTAACCCGGTCACCGTAGAATTAAAACTCCCTAGACTTTTAGGGAGAGTTCACCCTGTCTTCCATTGCAGCTTGCTGAAACCTTTTCGGGATTCCACTTTAAGACCTCCCCCTAAGAAGGCACCCGGACCCCTCGTGGTGGGTCAGACCCACTATGAAGTAAAGCGTATTCTTGATTCTAGAATTTTTAAAGGGAAATTGCGGTACTGTCTGAAGCTACTTGCGTGAAGTCTAGTGATGTGAAAGCTGACAGACTCATTAAAAGGTTCTATAGGAAACACCCTAATAAACCGAGAGGCAATCCCTAACATGCTTTTTGTTTACATTACAGGATCTGTCCTTTTTGTAAGGGGGGCCGGATGTCAACGCTGCTAACATCGGATGTTTTTGCTTTGACAACAGTTAGAGATGCAATCATTTTCTTCTTATGTTTTACTTTTAGAGTTAGATTATGCTGGGGGGAGAAATGTGCATGAGAGGTTAGATAGACATAATAATACTGGACTTAGTGTGTGAACCAAGGTTAATGAAATAAGAGATGATAAGAATTGGCGGGCTGGAGAACTGGAGGGAGAGCCTGCATTTCAAACTAATTGGAGAATGTGATTTATGACTTAATTGGAGGAGGGAATTGTGCTTTGATACTCTGTGCTCAGGGGAGAGGAATTCAGTTTTTGGCTTCGACTGTGTTAGTGCCAATGTTATGCTACTCAAATAAAGATTATTTAAGGTAAACAATGCCTGGAAGTTCTTTGAAGAGTTTCATCTGTCGGAACCATGACATTGGCTCCTTTGGTGCGCTCTTTAAGGTCTCTCTCACTTTCGTTTCCCTCTGGCTCCAAGCACAAACTCTCCTAGATAAGGGTGATGTTATTTGGCTGCATTCCTTCCCCTGGGGGAAGGGCAAAGTGGCAAGACAGTGCAAAGCATTCCCCCTTCCAACATAATGGCAGGCCCAAATGGTTACAAAGCATGAATACGATAGAAAGAAAAGTAATACAGGATCTGACATACAGCTTCCCTAGAAAAATGACAGATTCATCTGCAAAACACAAAGAGGAGAGGGGGAAAGAACAAACAAAAACAATCACATTAATCAGGCTTATCAGGATACTTGGAGTGGAATCATTTGAGTAACCTAGGCGCTCTAATATGTTTTTTATATACCCATTCATTTTGGGAGGATGGAAGGTTTTTCCAGGCTACTAAGTACTGTGTGGAACCATAATGTCTACAGGAGTCCAAAATGTCCCGCACTTCAAAATGTTGTTCACCCTCAACTAATATAGGTGTAGACACCGGAGGTGCAGGTGGTCTAAAGTTAGACGTAATCTCTGGTTTGAGTTAGCTACAATGGAAAAGAGGGTGGATTTCTCGTAGGCTCTTATTGAGCTCTAATTTGACAGTCATTGGGTTGATGATACGTTTAACAGGAAAAGGTCCAACAAACTAAGACCCAATTTTTGGGAAGGCTGTAGAGATTGTAAGTATTTAGTAGAGAGATAGACTTTGTCTCCAACATTAAAAGGTTTTGGCTCCACCCTCTTTTTGTCGGCCTGAGCCTTATAAGCTGCTCTGGCCTCATCCAGAACTTTTCGTACCACCGGCCAGGTATTTTGCAACTGTTTAATCCATTCCTGCAAAGAAGGAATGTCAGGTTACTTAGTAGGTAATTCAGGCATAGGAATGAAAGTTTGACCATTTGCAACCTGGAAAGGGGTGAATCCCGTACTTGAATGCACAGCATTGTTATAAACAACCTCAGCAAAAGGCAACAAATCAGTCCAATTACCTTATTGATAATTAATAAAGCATCTAAGGTACTGTTCTAGAATAGAGTTCAGTCTCTCTGTCCCACTGTTCGTTTGAGGATGATGACTAGATGACAGCCCCTGACTAGAACCCAAAAGGTCCAGAAACGCTTTTCAGAACTTGGAGGTGAACTGGACCTGCCTATCTGAGATTATATGTTGTGGGGCCTCATGAAACCGATAGATGTGTTGCACAAAAAGTTTAGCCAGGGCTTTAGCAGTTGGGATCTTTGGGCATGGGATGAAATGGGCTTGCCTAGAGAACAGGTCCGTAATCACCTAGATAACTGTATTCCCTGCACTTTCAGGAAACTCCACAATAAAATCCATAGAGATCTCTCTCCAGGGTGCTGAAGGGCTTGCCACTGGCTGAAGCAGTCCTGGAGTTTTTCCCTTGCCGTCGCTTTGCTGCAGCACATGTGGGGCAGCTGCCTACGTAGTTCTCTATGTCCTTTTTCAACAAAGGCCACCAGAATTGCCTCTTAAGGTGTACGGTTTTGACTTCCGGTTCTGGTTCGCGGCGCTGGCGGCCGTGTGAAGAGTCTTCTCTCTTCGCCGGCCAGTTTCCCTCCACCGGTAGACCCTGGACAGGGTCGAAAGTCACCCTGGAGGAGCAACTACCGCTGAGGAGGACTCTCGTCGACTGCGGAGGGAGCGGCAGCACCTTCCGCGGTCCGAGGCAGCTCCTTTGGGCCGACGGGGCAAAGATTGACCATTAATATGGCCGATCACTTAGCTGCACCAGCCGAAGTCAAAATAACATCTAAGCGTTAAAGAACCACCGTGGAAGATCCGGGTGAGATCTTTCCTTTCCTCTTTACCCTTACTATCTCCCTGTGAAAAGCCCCTGGAATTATTTCCCTATTTTGGTAAAGCAGCGTTCGCTCACTTGGGAAAACAAGCTTTGGACAATAAATTAATTTTTATTGACTATTTCTACTCTTGAATACTCTGGGGTCCTGAAAAAATCCCTATTTTATTATTTTATTTGCTTATAAAACTGGACAATATTGTTTTCTTTTATTTTTATTCCTTTTTTAACTGGAATAAAACCTTTCTGGAAAAAGATTTTATAGTTTACTGGGGACATCTTGTGGCGAAAAATGACATTGCAATTACACTTTCTCTTTGATTGTGAGGCTGGATTTGACCTTCAAATTACCATAAAAGGGAAAAGATAAAGAATTTGTAACAGCTGTGTGGAGGTGGATATAGGCTGATTGTTACTAATAGCCTCCACCAAAAAACTAAAAGATTACCTTACTACTGAAATGGAGGAGTTTTACCCACAACTTGGCTATGGGCTTAAACTGGAAAAAATCTTGGAACTTAAGGAGCAAAGGATCTTTAGAATGAACACTAAAGATGGTACTCCAGAACCAAAAATGGAACCTCAAATCTTGACTGATCAACTTATAGACCAAGGAATAATAGAGGAGGAACAGATCAACTCCAAAGAGGCCTGTATGCAACAACATACACAATTTAATGAGATGGAGGAATCTCATCCACAATCTACCTGTAAACTTATAGTGGAAAAAAATTACGAAGCTACTGAGCAAGTGAATGCTAGAATAAAAGCCTTTACCCTAAAACTTCAAATTGACTTCCAGATTCCAACTGACTACCCCATAACTCAAATAACAATAGAAGAGGAACAAATCAATATAGAAGAGGACATCATACAATCCCACGTACAACTCATTGAGAATTTTGATGACCAAAGAATGATTTCAATTAAAACATTTGCAATGCCAAAAGCAACAGGAACTGATTTGCAAATACGAGGCATTGAAAACTGACAACATGGATAACCAACGAGTAACTACTACATTGAACAAAATTGATTATACTACTCAGATAGTACTGGAAGAAAGAGAAGAGAAATATGACCAGACTGAATTGTTGATAAATATGTATAACCAAACACTGAGATTTGATGATATAGATGCTTTTTTATGGAAACCTGCCGGCACAAAAAGAAAGCTAGAATTAGATTTAAAAATGAGATTTAAAATTTTACTTGATGGGTTAAAAAGGCTTTTAGAGATTTTGACTGAGTTAATACCACTGAGATGAAAATTATTGATTTGATTATGGTTTGGAATTGTAATATGGAAAAGGTTGTAAACAAGGAGTTATTAGAATAAGGAATAGAATATAGATGTGAAATGCAGTAAGAAGGTATCTTCTGGAATAATGTTTGTTTTAGGTATAATTACTTTGACGGGATTTAAATTTTACTTAATGAGTTAAAAAAGCTTTTTAGAGATAAGGATTGATTTATAAAATATATATTTGAAATAGAGTAAGAAAGTATTTTGGGAGTAATATTTTTGTTTTAGGTGTGATAATTATTATGCAATGGAAGGAGAACAAGAAAATGGATTGTGATAAAAGAAGATATGGTATTTATAAATGAGTTACCAGAATAAGAAGTAGAATATGGTTGGGAAGTGTAAAAATATAATGGTTGGAATAATATGTTTATTTTAGATATAATTATTATCCTATGAAATAAGGGAAATTAGGGATACCCGAAGTGTAAATTATGTGTTTATTTAAGGCTAAATTGGAACGTGGTAATTGTAGGTTAGTAAAGCTTAAAAACAGGATTTGGACTGATATAGCTGAAGTATTGATATTTTTTTGATTGATTGAACTCTATTTAGAAATGTATTAATTTGACTATGTTATATCAATTGAGGGAAATAGAGAGGGAATCTTTAAAGAATTAACCTGAACTATACATGTACGATTGTGTTTTTTTGATGATTGATTATCCCATCTCCACGTTGTTTCCCAAGCACTCTGATGTAAAAACTAAAAAACCAATAAAACTTGTTTACCCCCCAAAAAAAAAAAAGGTGTACGATTTTGACGAACCCAAAGTGTCCAGCTATTTTCGAGTCATGTCCAGCTCCCATCACTTTTAGTCTTAGAGCTGTTGGAATATACACTTTCTCCCCGACCCAAGCCAGGTTGTTTTTTGTTAAACATAAGTTCTTTTTTTTTTTTTTTTAATTTTAAAAATTTTATTGAGTAAACATTTAAAAACAGGTTGAACACAGTGTGACTTTTCTGGCTGTTATTTGCCATACATACTATACCGTATACCATATATCTCCCTATTCATTGATAGGTATTCATTATACCATTTACATATTGCTTTTTATACTATTTACATATTTATATATTTACATACATATTTACGTAATACTGTTTCATCCTTGTCTTTGATTTCTAATGTTAGTCTATCCATCTCTGCACATATCAGATTTTTTTTAATTAGTTCACTCTCCACCGGGGAGTTTCTGTTTTTCCAGTTCTGCTGCTGTTATAATATGCAACACTAAATATGTCTCTCCTTTGTTAAACTTCCCATCTATCATTCCCAGTAAAAACAGTTCTGGTCTGGGATCTATCTTCAGTCCCAACATTTCCTCCAACCAAGTCTTTATTAACCACCAAAATTCTTTGGCTTTGGAACAAGTCCACCACATATGATAATAAGTCCCTAACATTTTCTTGCACTTCCAACACTGTGGTGACATATCTTTTCTCATCTTTGCCAGTCTTGTTGGGGAGAAGTGCCACCTATAAAACATTTTGTACAAATTCTCTTTATATGAGGTGGCCAAGGTTAACTTTCTATTTCTTTCCCATAACGTTTGCCATTTGTCTAGATCGATATTATATCCAAAATTTTGGGCCCATGTTATCACTTCTTTTACCTGCTCCTCTTCCATTTTATATTCCAATAAATATTTATATGTTCTTTTGATTGCTTTCTCCTCCGTTCCTAATAATATTTTATCTAGTGTTGTCAGATCCCTCCGTATACCCCATTCCTTTTTGTCTTTCTTATAACGTGACTGAATTTGCAGGTACACCCACCATTCCAATTGTACCCCGTTTTCTTTTAATTCTTGTCTAGATTTAAGTTCCCCTTGTTCATTTAGAATATCTCTGTACGTAACTACTTTTCCCAAGTTCATGAAAGTTCATGAAATTTGGATGCACTAGCGCTTCCAGTGTTGTTTCTATATAGTTCTGTTGTTTAACTTTAATCCACACATTTAGTAATGCTGCTCTGATATGGTGTCTCTGGAAGTATTGATGAACATTATATCTCTCATCCCACAAAAATGTGTGCCATCCAGATTGTAAATAATGACCCTCTAGGGTTAATAGCCTTCTGTCTTTTAAATTTATCCAATCCCGCACCCAAGTGAGTATTGCAGCTTGGTAGTACAGCTCCCAGTCAGATAGTCTGAATCCCCCTCTCTCTTTGGCTTCTTGTAGTAGTTTTAATTTGATTCTAGGTTTCTTCCCCTGCCAAATAAATTTCAATATTATTTTATTCAAATTTACAAAATATTTTTTCTCTAATTTTATGGGGACATTCTGAAATAGAGTAATTTAGGTAAAATATTCATCTTTACTGCTGCAATTCTCCCCATGAAGGAGAGTTGCAAATTTTTCCATCTTTCTAAGTCTTTCTTTATCTGATTGTTTAAATTAACATAGTTATCTTCTTTAATTGTAATGCACCTTGCTGTTAGCTGTACTCCCAAGTATTTAACTTTCTTCACTATTTGGATATTTACTTTCTCCACCAGGTCATTTTTCTGTATACTAGTCATATTTTTAGCTATCATTTTCGTTTTATCTTTGTTGATTTTCAGTCCAGCTACCTCTCCATATTCTTCTGATATTTCCACAAGTCTTGTACCCGAATGTAGCAGTTCCTCTAAGATAAATACGAGGTCATCCGCAAAAGCTTGCAGTTTGTAGGTTTCTTTCTTAATATTTAAGCCTCTAATTTGGCTTTACTTTTGTATCATTCTAGTCAATACTTCGAGAGTTAGTATAAACATTACTGGCGAGAGTGGACGCCCTTGTCTTGTACCTTTCCTAATTTGGAAGCTTTGTGTCGCTTCTCCATTAATTATAACTCTCGCCTCTTGTTTATCGTATATAGCTCTGAATATGTTTATAAAATTTCCGCCAAAGTCCATATAGCCTAACTGCCTCAACATAAAATTCCAATTTACGTTATCGAAGACTTTTTGTGCATCCAAAAACATCAGAGCTACTTGTTTTTCACTGTGAATCTCGTAGTATTCCAAAATATTTAAAATCGTCCTCATATTGTTTCGAATTTGCCTTCATGGTAGGAAACCATTTTGATCTACGTGTATAAATTCGTTTAGGTATCTTTTAAGCCTTCCCGCAATTATTGCTGTAAATATTTTATAATCCGGATTTAAAAGCGATATTGGCCTATAATTATTGATTTTTGTTAAGTCCGAATTTTCTTTTGGGATCAACACAATGTTTGCTTCTATCCAAGATGCTGGCGTTTTGGCTTCATTTAGAACTGCATTGAACGTCTCCAGTAATATTTTGCCAAATGAGTCTTGGAATTCTTTGTATATCTCTACTGGCAGTCTGTCTGGGCCCGGTGTTTTATTACTCTTCTGTTTTTTCAATGCCTCAGTTAATGCAATCATTGTTATCTCCGCATTTAACATACACTTTGTTTCATCCGGAATTTTTGGTAAATCAGCTTTTTTAAAACATTGAAGTATATTTTCATCCATAGCCCACTTATTCTCATCGTATAGTTTCGTATAGTAATTTTGAATTATCTTTTTCTTCTCTTTGCTTTGATGTTATATATTTCCCTCTTCATCCTGTAATTTATTAATCCAGCTTCTTTCTCTCTGCTTCTTTAGCTTATACGATAGCCATCTCCCTGGCTTGTTCGCATTCTCAAAGAAGTTCTGGCCGCTCCTTTTAATTTGTTGTGCTAGTTCTTCTTTCTCAAGAATGGACAGCTTATGTTTAATCACTTCCATTTGTTGTTTCAGGCTTTCATTTTGGGGGTTATGTTGTAATTCTATTTCTAATCTTTGGAATTCCTCTTCTAGGTTTTTTTCCCTTTTGTTTCTTCTTTTTATCTTCTCTTGCCATATAAGTTATAGCCACTCCTCTCACATACGCCTTTGTTGTATCCCATAGATTTTGTATGTTCATATCCTCTTTTTTATTTTCCTGGAAGAACAACTTTAGCTGTTCCTCCAGCTTTATTTTAAATTCTTTGTGTTTTATAATCGCTCTTTTTAGTGTCCATCTGCCTATTTTTTTTTCTCCTCTCCACCTGATTCTCACCGGGTTGTGGTCTGCCCAAAGGTTTGTTTCTATTTCCACTTCCCTCATTTCCTGTGATAGTTCTGTCGATACCCAAACCATATCTATCCTGGACCACGTCTTATGTCTACTCGAATAGTACGTATATTGACTTCCCCCTTGGTTCTTTTCTCTCCAAATATCTCGCATCCCTAATTCGTCCACCATCTTGAAAAAAGCTTTTGGCAATATTCTTCTAGGTCCCTTCCTTTCTTCCTTGCTTTTATAGTCTAGCTTCCTATCTATTATTGTGTTAAAGTCGCCCATAATACAGATGTTCTCACAGTCTGTCGCCCTTAGTGTATTATATAATTTCCTATAGAACTGTTCTTGCCCTATATTTGGGGCATAAATTCCTACTACTATTATCCGTTTTTGATTAATTGTCATCTCCACTACCAAAATCCTACCTTCTGTATCTTTATAGATTTGCTTGGCTAAGATTGACTCTGATATATATCACTACTCCTCTTTTTTTTGTGCTGTGATAAAGATGCAAACATCTTCCCCATTTTAGGACATTCCAACACCTGTCTATGCTGTTCCTTAATGTGAGTCTCTTGAATAACTATAACATCTAAATGTCTTCTGATCAATTTATTAAAAGTTTTTTTTCCTTTTTTGAGGAGAGTTTAGGCCATTAATATTCAAAAATAGGATTTGGAGTTCTCCCATCATGTTTCTACTTATATATAGCTTTTATACCCCTCGTTATTCTAGTCTCCTTTGGCTCCTCTCTCAGCTCTTGTTGTTCCCTTTCATGATTTACCGTTTCCTCTCTCTTCTCTCTTCTCATTTTTTCCTGTTGTCCCTCCTCTTCCACTCTAACCAACCTTAACTCCCTCACTTCTTCAACGTCTCTCTCTAGTTCTTCTTCACTGCTAAAGTTTTGCTTATAAAATTCCTCCGCCTTATCTGGAGTATCTATTCTAATCTTCTTGTCCTGCCACGAAGTCAGTATTCCCTCTGGGATCAACCATCGAAATTGACATTATGTCTAGTCAGTTTCGTTGTCAAGAAGTGGTAGGGTCTTCGTAGGTCCCTAACTCTTTTCGGCACCTGCTTTAAGACAATCAGCTATTTCCCCTTACATTCTAATGGCTCATCTCTCGCCCTATGGAGGATCTCGTCCATAATCGACTTTTTAACGAACCTAACATGAATCTCTTTAGGCAGGTTATGTCGTCTTGCATAGTTTGTGTGGATCCGATAGACCTCATCCATTTCACCCAACATTTTTTCTTTCCCTATTCCCAGAACTTTTGTTAGTAAATCCGCCATCAATTCCAATAAATCCTCTCCCCTGTCCTTTCTTATGTTCTGAAACAGTAAGTATCGGTCAGCTTTTTCAGATTCTAGGGCGATAACTGTTGCTTCTAGTTCTTTATTCGCTCTGGTTAGCTTCTCATTTATTTCTTCTACTCTTTTTTCTTCCTTTTCCATCCTTTCCTCCATCTTTTGTAATTTCTGTTCATTCTTTGCCATCTGCTGTTGGAACAATTCCAATCTTCCATCCATTACTTGCATCCGTTCTTTGAGATCGCTTGTGTCGTTTCTCACCTCTCCAATCTCTTTCCTCAGCTCTTCATGATTTCTAGCCATGGCCTCCTGCATCTCTTGTAACATGGCCTGTAGGTCTTTAAGTGGATTAGACCTTTCTCTTTGCAGAAGCTCATCAATTGATTTTTGGCTCGATGGACTTGAGGTAGTTGAGGCAGTCTGTGCCCCCTTCTTCACTATCCCTACCTTGGATAGGTTCGGAATACTCGTCATTTTAAATTCCACACTTCAGTCAATAGAGTAACCTACTTAGCTTAATTATACCTAAGATAACAGTAGTATTAACAGTACAAATAACAATATAAGATAGGTAATTAATAGCAGTAGATAAAATATCTATAATTTTAAATATTAATTTCTGGGCACAAATTCACTATTTCTTAATTATAATAGCAATAATATATATAAGTACACAGCCTGAATTATTTGAACCACGGCCACGATTAGGTCTTATCTGTTACTCCAAACAATCCTTTGTATCCAAAGTCTATTGGTAATCCCACAGAGAGGAAAAAAAAGACTTCCAAGAAGATGCGTCCAATGTCAATAAGTTCCAAGGAGAGAAAAAAAGAAAAAGTTCCTATTTCAGCCACAAGATGTCCCTCTTGGCTTTTTTTTTTTAACTTCAGCTCCACATAGAGGGTGCACTGTCCCCTTTCAAAATGTCCTTTCAAAATGTCAGCCCGTCCTTCCAAATCACTTTCTTTTTCCTCTCTTCTACTGCCAATTCGATCTCATATAGTCCTCAAAGCTCTCCGGTCTAGGTTCCCTTCTCATTATCGCTATTCTTTCCCTGCTAGCGCGTCACTATCTCATTCCAAATTCAATTTGGGGCTTTTTTAATTTTTTCCCAAACAAGCCTTTCTCGCCGCTGTCGCAGGGGGGGGGTGTGAAAAAAGAAAACACTCCCCCCTTTTTTTCCTGGGATCCTCTTGACCTGTGCCACCCGGGGAAAACTTCCAAAGGACTCTTCCTTTCTAGTTTCCTCCGATTCCTATGTCAGAACCAATTCTCGGCCAGTTCCAGTCACCTGTTGTTCAGCTACTTCACCGCCTGCATTGTCCCTCTGTCAAGCCTCTATGTCGGCCATTAAAGGCCATCTTCTTCCCCGCTCGGTCTGCCAGGCTCTTCCCTGCCGTCGCGCTCCAGTCGCCACCTGGATTGCACTGCAGGTCGTCCTCCCTTCTCGGCTCCCCTCCAAGGAACCGCGGCTCTGAAAAATCAGCCCAAGCGGCTGGCAAAGAGGTTGTGTATTCCAGCGAACCTTCCAACACAACCAGTCAGCTTGACAGCTGGCCCTGCCCCTAAACATAAATTCTTATGATTCCGAAAACACTCATCGCTTTCCAATGCTTTCTTAAACTCTTCGGCCGCCGTCTTGTCCAGTGGCATTGTAGCCCTGGTTTGCGCTCTAGTAGTGACAGGTGCTGCTAACTGTTTGGGGGTCAGCAATGGTTTAATTACTTCAGATTTTACACTGTTATATTGTGGCATTCTAGACAGGGCATCTGCCAGAAAATTCTTCTCCCCAGGAAGGTAATAAATTGTAAAGTTTAATCAGTGGAAATGCTGAGCCCACCGCACTTGCTTAGGGGACAGTTTCCTAGGAGTTTTCATAGCTTTGAGGTTCTTATGATCAGTCATGGTTCTGACAGACAGACAGACAGACAGACAGAGATGAATAAAGCAGAACTCCAAGGCTTGAAAATTCCTCAAAGAACATGTTTATTAATTACAAAGTATTGGCACAGTCAAAAGTGAAACCAAGTCTTAATACACAAGTAACAATTGCCCAATTACAAAGTTTAATGTCCCACCCACAAAACTATGCAAGCAACTACGTTCCCCAATATACTCATTTGGTGGGCTTTTTTATGCAACACCCAGTCCCTAGTTGCGGGAGCAGTAGATGACCTTGGTTCCCACAGGACAGAAGATTATTTTGACTAACGAAGCACCTGGGCAACCCCCCTCCCTCTGTTCTATGTGGCAACCTAGAATGAGAAGAAAAAATGGCTGCAGCCATGCTCATTGTAGAGTTGACAGTTGGCCCCTCTCAAAAGGAAAGAGTCTCCTGTAGGGGAAACAAAAAGTTTGTTAGGTATTTCCTCGAGGCTTGTGAGGATGTTTGTCGTAAAAAATTTTTAATAACCTTTCTGCTTTCACATTTGTACATTTCACCCATGTAGCTTCCGACAGTGGATAGCCTTTCCACTGAATGAGGTATTGTAACTTCCCCTTGTACAACCTAGAATCAAGAATTCATTTTATTTCATAATGTGTTTCCCCCTCTACCAGTATTGGACCCAGCAGCTTCTTTGGAATAGGTCTTAAAGAGGATTCAGACATAGGTTTCAACAGACTACAATGAAACACAGGGTGGACTTTCCCCCAAAAGCTTTAACTCCATGGTAACAGGATTTATGATTTTGATGATAGGAAAAGGACCCAGAAACTTTGGCCTCAATTTTTTGCTGGGTAACCTCAATCTCAAATACTTAGTTGAAAAATAAACCTTTTCCCCAACATAAAATGGTCTCTGAGGGGAGCGTTTCTTATCAGCCTGCTCCTTGTAAACCTTAACGGCTTGGGTTAAGGCTTTTTTGACATTCGCCCAAACACTTTGGAAGGAGGTTGCCCACTGATCCAGAGTTTGAGAGGCAGGTGGCTCCTGGGGGCACTCAGGCATAGGCACAAAATCCCTCCCGGTAACTATCTTAAACAGTGTAAGACCAGTGCTACTGTATTATTATAGGCTACTTCAGCAAAAGGCAGAAGATCAGCCCAATTAGTCTGCTGGTAATTAATATAGCATCTGAGGTACTGCTCCACCATTGAGTTAGCACATTCAGCCGTGTCATTAGTACTTGGATGAAAAGCCGATGAAAGCCCCTGAGTAGACCCAATAAACTTAACGAACTCCCTCCAGAACTTTGCGGTAAATTGAACCCCCCTGTCTGAAGTAATCTGCTTAGGAGCTCCGTGGAGCCGATAGATGTGCTTCAAAAACATCCTGGTCAGTTTCTGAGCAGAGGGGAGTCCTGAACAAGCAATGAAATGAGCTTGTTTGGAAAATAGATCAATCACTGTACATATTACAGTATTTCTCTTGCTCTTGGGCAGGTCCACTATAAATGTCTGGCCACCAAAACTGCCTTCATACCAATGTAATGTTTTCAGGAACCCAAAGTGACTGGCTTGCTTTGCATCATGACTGCGCTGAAGGGCTTCGATCCTGAGGGCACTCGGGAGGTACAGCTTAGAACCCTTCCAGGCTAGCCCTCCCCAAAGGGTTAATAGAGATTTATTGTCCTTGAACCAGGTGTCCGTCTCTAATTGCTCTTTGAGTCTTTTCAGTAAGCAGTCATCAGGACTGGTGGATTGCTTTTGCAATTGAGCTCTAGTGGTTATTTGAGAGACAGATTGCGGTAGAGGAATGATAGCATTAATGATTTCCTCTCGGTGGCATTTGAACTGAGGCATCCTAGACAAAACATCAGCTAAAAAATTCTTACCCCCTGGAAGATACTTTAAGGTGAAATTGAAACGGTTGAAGTATTGAGCCCACCGGACTTGTTTCGGAGATAATTTACAGGGGGTTTTCAGAGCTTCCAAATTTTTGTGATCAGTCCACACTTCAAAAGGTATCTTCCCCCCTTCCAAAAAGTGGTGCCACATTAGTAATGCCCATTGCACCACAAAAGTCTCTTTCTCCCAAATGGCCCACCTCCTCTCTGTGTCAGCTTCCAGGAAGTGTAAGCACAGTGTTGTAATTCCCCCCAATGGTTTTTTTTATAAGAGGACAGCACCCACAGCTACGTCACTCGCATCGGTTGAGTGATGAATTGCTGCTCAGGGTCAGGGTGCTTGAGAACATTTGGCTGCAAAGAGTCTTTTTAGTTTCTCGAATGCAGCTTGGCACTCTAGGGACCATGGCAATGGCTGACAAGGTTGGGGGTTTTCCCCTCCTTTCCACATTTTCAATAAGTTGGTTATAGGCATGGCTATCTTTGCGAAAGAGGGGATAAATTGACGGTAAAAGTTAGCAAAACCCAGAAAGCTTTGAAGTTGTTTATGGGTGTGAGGGGGTTGCCATTCCAATACAGCTTTCACTTTTGCAGGATCCATTTCTATCCTCTCATTTGAAATTCAGTACCCTAGATAATCAAGGTGTGTCTGGTGAAACTCACATTTGGATAGCTTTGCGTACAGTTTAGCCTTCAGTAGTTTCCTCAGTACTTCGCGGACCAATTTAATGTGCTCTTCCGTAGTCTCAAGTGGAAATGAGAATGTCATCGAAATAAACTAAAAACCCCTTATACAGATGATCATGGAGCACCTGGTTGATTAACTGCATAAATACAGCAGGAGTGTCTTGTAGTCCAAAAGGCATCACTTTAAGTTGGAAGCTTCCCGGGGGGCAATTGAAGGCGGATTTCCATTTGTTCCCTCTCCTTAATCTGGACTTGGTAATAAGCCTCTCTTAAATCCAATTTTGTAAAAACTTTCCCCTTTCCCAGGTAGGCTAACATGTCCCTCATTAAGGGAAGGGGGTACATGTTCTGTATGCTGACAGCATTTAATCCTTTAAAATCCACGCATAATCTCAGGGACCCATCTTTCTTTTCTTTGAACAATATAGGGGCTGGTACACATGATTTTGCTGGTTGGATAAAACCCCGAGCCAGGTTCTTATCAATGTACTCTCTTAACTCCTTCATCTCTCTGGGCGTCATTGAGTACATTTTTGGCTTCGGGAGCTTGGCCGTGGGTAAGATTTCGATGGCACAGTCCATAACCAGGTGGGGGGAGGACATCACACTCTTTCTCACAAAATGCCTCGGCTAAATCACGGTATTCCTGGCAGTTTTTCTACAACAGCCTTTAGTGTTTCAGGGTGTTCTTCCTGAGCCTCATTTATGGTATAGTCCTTTGTATCACTGGTGGTGGCAGGTGGGAAGGGGCCTATCCCCAATCTTAAATTCCTCATTCCATTCTCCCATCAGATGTTTGGGCGACACTTGTTGAGCCAGGCTAGACCCAGAATCACAGCCTCAGTCATTTTTGGGACCACCACAAAACAGATGATTTCCCAGTGCCGATCCATTTCCAATCGCACTGGTTCTGTCAGGTGCGTGACAGGTACACCACCAATAAGGGACCCGTCAGCTTGTTCAAATCTCATGGCTAGGGTAACAGCCTTGCCTGAACCCCCAGCTTGAGCTCTGGGCAGATTAATTAGGCACCTGGTACAACCTGAGTCTATTAACACATTTAAGTCCATTTGGCCCCCGGTTTTGGGTACTATTATCTTGGCGACGATGGCAAAAGGTGGGATGGGTTGACTTACCATCAGATGCTCCTCACCTTCCTCATCACTGTCATAGGGTGCCGGCATCTGCAGTCGGTCTGGGCTTTCACCTCGAGCTCGATGGGGGGGGGGGAGGTCTCGATGACCAGGTCTTGACGTGCCCAGTTTGCCTTCTCTCTTCCTCCTCTTGGAGCATTTTGTGGCTTTGCAATGGCAATTGGTGTGCTTCTGGGTTGGGGTTTGGGTGCGAGGCACTCTACAGCACGGTGACCCATTTGACTGCATCGGTAGCACTTAATAGGAGCCCTGGCTGGTGCTTGGGGGACGCTGGTGGTCGTGGCCTGGGAACATTGGCCAAAAGGGCATTTTTCCTGGATGCGTGGCAGCTTGGGTTCAGCTGTGCCTGGCTTTCTGGTCCGGTCCAATTTGATGTCCAGCATCACTGCCATGCTGTACCACTCACGCAATTGGTTGGGAAAGCCCTGATAGATGCGGGCTTGTAGTAAGGCGCGGTCTAGCCCCTGCTTGAAGTAGTTGATCAACAACTCCTCTAAATTCACGAAAGTATTTCCTTAGTGGGGTGGCCTCTTTGCTTCAAACGATGGATCTTCTTGGCCAACAGGGTCTGGGATTCATCTTCAAAACGCCCTCTCAGTTGCTCCATGAATAGGTTAGCATTCTGCAGTTCAGGAGCCCCTTCATCATGGAGGTTGGTCACCCAGTCGGCCGCTTCCCCCTCCAAATTGGCTGCCACAGCATTCACCATCTGAGCATCATTCAGGTAGGCATAAGCGTAGCGATCTAGATGAGCCCACACCTGGTTTAGGAAGAAGGATAGCTTTTCAGGGTCCCTATCAAAGGTGGGCTTGATGGGAGGTGGCTCAAACCTTGGGGCTGCCTGCACCTGCTGCTGGGCTGCCTGTTGGTCCTGGGGACATGGCTGAACACTCCGGACTTCCCTAGGCCGGGCTCCTGGACTGGCAGCCTGAGGCCACGGCAGTGGGCTTGGCTGGGATACAGGGCTTGACATCACAGCTGGCTGGGAAATAGGTGAGGCAGCACGGGCTCCCACAGTCGGGCTGGGACTCCGGTGAGGGGGGAAGAGATGGGTAGCCCTTGGCATTCCCCCCCACGGCGCACACATCCTGAGCGACGGGAACAGTTTCTTTTACCTCCAATCTGTCGAACTTCTCCTTCAGCTACTTGAGCGAGGGGCTGTGGACTGCAGACTGGAACTTCCAGTCTCCAGAGTTGTCCCTCCGATCTATCCCTTTCCCTTCTGGTATGCTTCAGACGAAACCCCCTTTAATGGTAGCAACAGGAGTTCTTCAGCGGCTACAGGAGTGCTCCTGGGCTGAGGAGCAGCTTCGGCTTGATAGAGGTCCACCAGAATCATAGTTCCCCCTTGCAGTACCAGCTTCCCAGGTTGGATCATCTGGGACTTTGGCCAAGCCCCTGCCAGTGACGCCTCCTCAGTGGCTGGAGCAGCTGCTTCCGCTCCGACAGCCGGAGTTCCATTGCGGCCAGCAAAGGCTCCATTCTTTTCCTCCATCTTCAAATCTTCACCGAGTCTTCACCATTCTCCCAAAGGATGGGTAGGCGGTTGGGGCCCAGCACCCCGAAACAAAAAACGAAACTTTTAAGAGACTTGGTTTAATGTCATGGTTCCGACACAGATGAATAAAGCAAAACTCTGAGGCTTGAAAATCCCTTAAAGAACATGTTTATTAGTTACGAAGTATCGGCATGGTCAAAAGTGAAACCAAGTCTGTTACACAAGTAACAATTGCCCAATTACAAAGTTTAATGTCCCACCCACAAAACTATGCAAGCAACTATGTTCCCCAATATACTCATTTGGTGGGCTTTTTTATACAACGCCTAGTCCCTAGTCGCAGGAGCAGTAGATGACCTTGGTTCCCATGGGACAGAAGATTATTTTGACTAACGAAGCACTGGGCAACCCCCTCCCTCTGTTTTATGTGGCAACCTAGAATGAGAAGAAAAAATGGCTGCAGCCATGCTCATTGTAGAGTTGACAGGAAGGGTATTTTACTCCTCTATAGGAAATGTCTCCAAGTTAGGAGAGCCCATTGTACAGCATAGGCTTCCTTCTCCCAGGCCGCCCACCTTTGCTCCATTTCAGATAACTTTCTGGAAGTGTATGCACAGGGTTGTAACTGGCCCTCTTTATTTCTTTGGAGGAGAACCGCTCCTACCGCCACGTTGCTGGCATTGGCCTGAATAACAAAAGCTTCCTCCGGATCCGGGTGCTTCAGTACTGGCTCCGTGGAGAAAAGTCTCTAGCTTTTCAAAAGTGGCTTGACATTCCCCAGTGCATTTCAGCGGTTGGCTGGGTTTTGGCTTATCCCCGCCTTTGGTTTTTAACAGATTTGTGATGGGGAGCGCAATCTGCACAAAGGAAGGAATAAACTGCCAGTAAAAATTTGCAAAGCTTAGCAAGCTCTATAGTTGCTTCCTGGTGCAAGGGGGCCCCCACTCTATTACGACTCGCACTTTCTCCGTGTCCATCTACACCCCCTCATTTGAGATGCGATAGCCCAGGTAATCAATGCGATCTTTGTGGAATTCACACTTTGAGAGTTTGGCATATAGCTTGGCAGAGCGCAGTTTATTCAATACTGCTCTGACCAGTTTGACGTGCTCTGCCTTGGTCTCGGTATAGATTAGGATATCATCAAGATACACCAAAACCCCCTTGTACAGGTGTTCATGAAGAACCTCGTTGATCAATTGCATGAAAACAGCAGGAGCCCCCTGTAGTCCGAAGGGTAGCACCCTAAATTGAAAGCAGCCCAGGGGGCAATTGAAAGCGGTTTTCCATTCATCGGCCTTCCTTATTCTTATTCAATAGTAAGCCTCCTGCAAATCTAGCTAAGAGAAAAAAGTTCCTTTTGACAGGTGTGCTAGCATGTCTCTCATTAGAGGGAGGGGATACATATTTTCTACACACATCATGTTCAGACCCCTATAATTTATGCAGAGACGAAGAGACCCATACTTCTTTTCCCTAAATAGAACGGTCAGCCACCCAGGGTCTGGCAGGCTGAATGAAACCCCGTGCCAAATTTTTGTCAATGAACTTGCAAAGTTCGTTCAAATCCCTAGGGGTCATGGAACACAATTTTGGTTTCCGGAGTTTTGCTCCTGGGGCAATCTCAATTGCAGTCTGTGGGTCAGTGGGGTGGGAGCTCATCCAATCATTGCTCACTGAACACTTTGGCTAGGTCCCAGTATTCCGGTGGGAGGCTCTGTAGTTCCTGCTTGCTGAGGGCGGAGGCTGGTTCGTGGCATAATCCATGCCTCCCGCTCTCATCCTTGGATGGGGGAGGGGCCCTCTCCAGAAATTTCAGGCGTCCCCTCCCTCCAGTCAACTATGAGGTTCCATTTCTTTAACCATGTCAGTCCCAGCACTAGCAGCCACTCCATGCCAGGAGCCACAACAAACGCTAAAGTCTCTGAGTGGTCTCCCATGGTTAAATGCAGGGGCTTGGTGGCAAAACTGCCCCCCCATGACGGACCCATCAAGTTGACAAAAGATAATTGGAGTCTTGAGTCTCCTAAGGGATCTCCCATTTTCCCTACCAGTTTCAGGCTAATTAAGCAGTGGGTATGCCCCAAGTCCAGCAAGGCTGCTAATTTAACTTTCTTCCTAGTGCCCAGTATGGAGAGTTCTAGGGGAACGGTTATGGGGTCGTCCTCGTAGTTGCTCTCTGCTGCTTCCGAGTTGTCATCCGGTGGAGTCGGAGCTGGACCCTCTGCCCCATTAGCCCGGGGAAGCTCTACGACCTCCACAGTTTTCAGTGCCAACTCCCTTGAGTATGGTATGGCTTTTGTGGATCTCCCACTCGGTTGATGGTCTCCCCTCTTTGCTGGCATTTTGCTGCGGCAATTGACTGCTTGGTGGCCCTCCTTTTCGCATTTGAAGCAAGCAGTGGAGCGGGGTGGTGCCTGTGGTGTCCGGGCAGTTTCTCCTCTCCTCTCAGGCTGCAGCTTGAAGCTTGTTCTCACTGGGCAGTGCTAGTGTCTGCGTTGATCTATTATTACCTCCTCTGCCAAGAGGCATCAATCATACAATCGCCCTGGAGCTCCACGGGCCACGCAGGCATTGTACAGGTCTTCGTTCAATCCATCCTGGAAACAACTCACCAGGATGTCCTCTGGCCAGTTTAGACAACTGGCCAGTTCTCTGAATTCCTCCGTGTATTCAGCTACCGGCCGTCGCCCCTGCTTCACTGTTTTTATGCAATTATGGACTTTCCAGTCTGCAAGGCGGTCTTCGAAGCGATGCCTGAGGGCTGCCATAAATTGGTTAAAATTCCTCAATTCTGGAGCATTACAGTTCTAAAGGGTCACCATCCAGTCAGCCGCAGTATCCTCCAATGCCAGGGTGACCACCCTGACTTTCTCCTCATCCGTTGGCAACATTCTTCCATATATTTGCATGTAGATGAAGACCTGGGCAAGGAAAAACCCCAACCTTTTGGGATTTCTGTCAAATTTCACTCCCAACAGTATCGGTTTCACCTCCGCATGCTGGGGTGGCCCCTCTCTGGGTCTTTGGGGAGGTTGCGCTCACTATAGAACTGCCGCAGGGGGGGCAACTGCCACTGCCACCTCAGTCACCGCTGGTTCTTCATCAGCTCTTTCTTTCGCTTCTTCCTCTGACCCTGGGTGCCCCTTTAGCTGGGCTTTTAATTCCTCAAAGGACTCTCTCACATATTCCATGGTTTGCTTTAGGACTGCTTCCACCAACTCTGATTTTGGATCTGCTTTCTCTTTTTCGGGCGGGGTAGGCTCCGGATTTTTCTTTTTAACTTTTTTCTTTCCTCCGCCTCGTGTGATGGACACTTTCTGAGCCCTTCCTTCCCAGTCTTCTTTCTTTCTGACCCTGAGCGATCACCTAGCTCGATTGCCTTTTGCCGAGGGTCCAGCTTCTAGGTCCCTGGAAGTGCCTTCCTTGGGGTCTACAAGAGCGATGGCTTCACTATTTCAGCTTCTTCCATTGGTAGGAAGGGACAGGTTGATTGTGACCCCTTGGGTAGGGCAGCTGTCTCTCCGGGTTGGGCACTATGCAGACCTCGCTTTTTGGAATAGTACCATAAAATTATATATCAGTGGAAAGATAATTTAATCAAGAATGTAATGCAACAAAGTTTGTTCAATTATCTGTATTCTATGAAAAGGTATAGCCAAATAACCAGAAAAAGGAAGCACAACTTGCTTGGGTTGATATCAGGTAGCTTTCCTTCATCTGATTGTAGCCAATGAGCATGAGTGTTTAGAGAGCCAATCAGGTGTCATCTTGTTTTGGCAATGAGCCAATCAGATCACAGTAGGATTCAGTTATTGATGTCATGTATTGAAGCTGAAAGGAGGACATTTGTCAGTGTGTTACGTGATCGCTATCAAGTTGCTTGGAGGTTTTTGTGTGCTTTCATTTAGTGAGCTTGTAAAACGTAATAAAATTAAAGTAATGGTGCAAAGAGTTGACCGGTCGCCCAGAAAGCGATGTAAAATAGTATTATTAAGTGAACAAGGCTACAGTTATAAAGAAATTAGAAGAAAAATTGGTGGAAACTTAACCAAAGGTGGCATTTCTACGTTTTTGGAAGAGGTATAAGAAGACTCAGTCACTACAAAACCACACTGGTAAAGGCAGGAAAAGGTGCACAACAGCAAGTGATGATAAAAGATTTAAGAGACTGTGCCTATATGACAGAAGAAAATCATCTGGGTGTATACAAGATGAAATGGCGCAATGCAATGTGAAGTTGAGTGCAAGGACTGTTCGGCGCAGACTGCAGGAATTTGGCCTAAAATCTAGAATTCCACGAAAAAAGCCACTTTTATCTCTCAAACAAAGGTTGAAAAGACTAAACTGGGCTAAAACCCATGTTACCTGGACAGAGGAACAATGGGACAGTGTAATTTGGAGTGATGAGACCAAAATCTCCCTGTTTGGTAGTGCTGGCATAAAATATGTAAGGAGAAGAATCGGAGAAAATTTGCATCCTGATTGCATTACATGTACCGTGAAACACCCAGTCAGTGTTATGATCTGGGGTTGTATGACATCAAAAGGTGTGGGCAGAATTTGTGTGATTAATGGGAATATAAATGGCCAAAAATACATTAATGAAATACTTGAGCCCAAACTGAAGCCTTCCGCACATGATCTTTTCCAAGACAATGAAGCATTTATATTTCAACAACATTCAGCTCCATGTCATGTTGCTGCTGTGTGCAAAAATTGGTTTCAAGATAATCATATTCCACTGCTGGAATGGCCTGGGAATAGCCCAGACCTTAACCCAATTGAAAATCTATGGAGCCAACTAAAGAAACTTCTTAGTCAGAAGCGACCCAGCAATAAAACCCAGTTAATAAAAGCAATCATTCAATCTTGGTGTAAGGACCCACCTCAATTTACATCTTAAGAAGACAGAACTCTTGGAACGGTTCTTCCAACAGGAATCTTTATTAAGAAAAACTGACTGAAGGCATGCTAGACAGGATCTGAGGGATCCCACTGACCATTCAATGTTTTAAAGTGTTCCCAGGCAGCCCCACTCCACATTCCTTCCGGTCAATTCAAATTGGCAGATGGCTGGGTGTTAAATCCATTGGATGCCAAACGTTGCAATCTTCTCCCCCTTTTTCCTTGCTGCCGGTAAAAGGAGGCTTCATAGGGAGTGAGATCAAAGGCTGATGGCCGCATTGTTATTGTTAGTACTCCACAGAGGGAATCCACAGAGGATGTTCCTTTGTAGTTGATAGGAGGAATGCCAGTCATAAACACCCGTGTTTACTCCCCCCCCTTTGTAGTATGACAGAATCCAAAAGAGAGTAAGAATTGGGTTTTCTCAGAGTAGATAGCTAGAAATAAAATATAATTGGATTCTGACATCCGGCTCCTCTTAAAAATAAGAGAGGTCCACCTGTGCTGGAGGGAACTGCATTATTGTAGGCAACCTCTGCGAAAGGCAACAGGTCCATCCAATCTGACTGCTGGAAATTAAGAAAACATCTTAAATATTGCTCAAGTACTGCATTACATTTTTCTGATTGACCATTTCCCTGAGGATGATGGCTAGATGTCAGTCCCTGGGTGGTCCCTAAAAGGGATAGAAATTCCTTCCAAAATGCAGATGTAAATTGCACTCCCCTATCAGATATGATGCGTTGGGGTGCCCCATGCAATCTGTAAATACATTGCACGAAAAGTTTCGCTAAACCTTTTGTGGTGGGGATCTTTTGGCAAGGAATAAAGTGAACCTGTTTGGAAAATAGGTCCGTGACCGTCCAAATGACAGTATTCCCATTGCTTTCTGGTAATTCCACTATAAAATCCATGGCTATTTCCCTCCAGGGGGCTGAGGGATTTGCCACTGTTTGTAACCGTCCTGGCAATTTCCCTTGCAACCTTTTTGCAGTTGCACACTTTGGGCAGCTGGCCACGTAACTTTCCATGTCTTTTTTCATGGATGGCCACCAAAATTGCTGTTTAATTAAGTGCAATGTTTTTACAAATCCAAAATGCCCTGCTGATTTTGTGTTGTGGCTAAGTTGCATGAATGTGATCCTTTGGGTGGTCGGTATATATAACTTCTCCCCCACCCAAGGCAGTCCGTCTTTCATTGTGCACATGTGTTTATTTTTCTGGAACCATTCATCTGTTTCCAAACTTTTCCGGAATTCAATTCCGGTCTGGCTATCCAGCTGTGGTTTTAATTTAACTTGGGCTCTGGTAGTCACTGGCGCTGCCAGTTGTGATTCTCCCATGATCGGTTTAGAGTCAGTGGCTCGCGTGCTGTTATATTGGGGCATGCGAGATAATTCATCTGCCAGAAAGTTCTTTCCTCCCGGCAAATGCTTGAGCTTAAAATTGAATTGGTGAAAATGCTGGGACCAGCGGGCTTGCTTGGGGTTGAGCTTTCTGGGTGTTTTCAAGGCTTCCAAATTTTTGTGGTCTGTCCACACCTGGAAAGGGATTTTATTGTCTTCAAGGAATTGGCGCCATGTAAGTAATGACCAACGTATCCCATATGCCTCTTTCTCACACACGGGCCAGCGCTGTTCCATTTCACTGAGTTTCCTGGACGTATACGCGCAGGGTTGCAATATTCCTTCATCATTTTCTTGTAATAGTACAGCCCCCACTGCCACATCACTTGCATCCGTCTGTATTACGAAGGGTTTGTCCATGTCTGGGTGCCTCAGTACTGGTTCGGCAGAAAAAAAGCCTCTTTAATCTCTCAAATGCCGCTTGGCATTCCATTGTCCATTTTAGTGGCTGGCTAGGTTTCACTGAGGATTCTCCCTTCGTTTTTAGTAAGTTCGTGAGGGGCAGGGCTATCTGGGCAAATGAGGGGATGAATTGGCGGTAAAAGTTTGCGAAACCCAGGAAACTTTGCACTTGCTTTCTTGTGCGAGGTGGTGCCCATTCTAATACTGTTTTCACTGATTGCATTCAAAAGCCGGTAGTCCACGCATAAGCGTAGAGAGCCGTCCTTCTTCTCTCTAAAGAGGACCAGAGCGGCCACCTTAGGCTTGGCTGGTTCAATGAACCCCCTTTCTAGGTTTTTCTTTATAAATCTCTCCATTTCCTCCTTCTCCTTTGGGCTCATGGAGTATAATCTGGGCTTTGGGAGTTTTGCCCCGGGCTTGAACTCTATGGCACAGTCCGTGGGTCGGTGGGGGGGAAGCTCATCCGCCCTCTCCTCACTGAAAACTTCAGCCAGGTCTCTGTATTCCTCTGGTATTTCTGGTAGCCCCTTTTCTTCACCCATGGACGCTATTTCCGTTTTTAATTTTGATAGATCCCCTTGGGGTTTTAAGTCTGTAGGGTCCTCCTTCAGGAAATTGATTTCTTTCGTCCTCCAATTTACCCAGGGGTTCCATTTTGTTAACCATTCCAGCCCTAGGATCATCGGGCATTCCATGTCTGGCGTCACTACAAACGATATGTTTTCCTCATGATTTCCCAGGGATAGGTGGATTGGTAACGTGGCTAGGGTAGCTGGCACCCCCCCTGCTATGGACCCATCTAACTGGCCAAATGAGATTGGTTGTTCCAGCCTCCTCACCGGAATGCCCAAATTTCCCACTAGCGTTGGGCTAATTAGGCAGCGGGTGCAGCCAGAGTCTATTAAGGCTTTCACTTGACAGCTTCGGGCATGGAGGGGCCTAATATAGTCACTGTCTTGAGGATGGGTGGGATGGATCCACTTACCAGTGGTTCGCCCTCCGAGCTGTCATCTGGGGCGTCCATCGGCCCTGCGGTGTAGGCTGGAGCTCTTTCTCCACGATGGGCGGAGGTAGGGGATTCCACAGCCTCTATCCCTCTCATGGCAGATTCTTTTGACTTAGCTGGGGACTTCCCGGATTTGCTGGCCGGTGATCTGTCTGGGTTGTGTTGGGGGGCTTTCGAGTGGCATTCTACAGCCTGATGCCCCTCTCTCCCACATTTGAAACAGCCCATTGGCTTCTTGGCCATAGCCGATGGCTTCGCTGGTTCGCGCATCGGTTCAGGCGGTGAGCGGCTCCATTGTTTTCCTCGGCGGTGACTCTTCAGTAGGTCGATCTCTGCTTCCTCTGCCAGGATGTATCATTCGTCGAGTTGGTGTGGGTCCCCCCGGGGCAGGCAAGCGTCATATAGGTCGTAATTCAGACCGTCTTTGAAATGGCTAAGGAGGATGTCTTCCGGCCAGTTCAGCTTGCTGGCAATGGTTCGGAATTCTTGCGTATATTCGGCTACTGGCCGTCTGCCTTGTCTTATCGTTTTGATTCTTTCGCGTGCTTTGCGATCAGCCAGGGGGACTTCAAATCGCCTTCTCAGAGAGGACATGAAACAGTTGAAGTCGTTGAGCTCTGGGGCATTGGAATCGTGCAAATTCACTACCCAATCGGCGGCCGGTCCATCCAGAGCAGATTGCACCATCCGGATACGGGCTTTGTCGCTAGGGATGTGTCGCCCGTGTTCCTCCATTTAGCCAAGGACTTGGGTTAGAAAAAAACCCAAGCGTGTCGGCTCCTCCTTGAATTTCGCATCCAGTGGTGAGAGTCTTTGAATGGAGCGGTGTCTTCTTCGTCGGTATTGTCTTCCATCCGGATCGCCATCTGCAGGTCGGCGGGGGGTGGGGACTACTGGATCAGCGGATGTCCCCGGGGCTGCAGGTTCCAATTCTTCCTCAGTGTCTCTCCAGTTGCGGCTCCAGGGGTTGGTGCGGCCGTGGGGCTCAGGATCCTCCTCTCCTAGGCAGCTGAGGGTTCTCTTCATCAAGTCGATAGCTTTCTCTAGGATCCAGTTCGAGTGCTGTGCCCAGCTTCCTTCATCTTCGCTTGTGTGCAGGGATCTCTCCATCTCCTGCTTCCATCCTGGTTGGTTGGCCCCCCGTCTCAGGGTCACCTTTCTTGATTTTTTTTCCCACTCGCCTTTCTTTCCAACGCCCATTGACCACCGAGGCTTGTGGTTACGCGCCTCCACCACGTCTTCTCCTGAGGAATCTGACCCTTCAGATCCGGATATTTGGCAGGTTTCCAGTCGGGGCAACGGCTCCCTCTCCGGGGGGCTTTCCCCCTTCCCCGCTTCGTCGTCTGACATGGTATTTTTTGCAAAGTCCCCCGGCAAGGTTCTTCCTTCCAGGTTGACCAATTTTGCAGATCCTGTCTAATGTAAGGACCCATCTCAATTTACATCTTAAGAAGACAGAACTCTTGGAACGGTTCTTCCAACAAGAATCTTTATTAAGAAAAACTGACTGAAGGCATGCTAGACAGGATCTGAGGGATCCCACTGACCATTCAATGTTTTAAAGTGTTCCCAGGCAGCCCCACTCCACATTCCTTCCGGTCAATTCAAATTGGCAGATGGCTGGGTGTTAAATCCATCGGATGCCAAACGTTGCAATCTTCCCCCCCCTTTTTTTTTCCTTGCTGCCGGTAAAAGGAGGCTTCATAGGGAGTGAGATCAAAGGCTGATGGCCGCATTGTTATTGTTAGTACTCTCGAAGGGAATCCACAGAGGATGTTCCTTTGTAGTTGATAGGAGGAATGCCAGTCATAAACACCCGTGTTTACTCCCGCCCCTTTGTAGTATGACAGAATCCAAGAGAGAGTAAGAATTGGGTTTTCTCAGAGTAGATAGCTAGAAATAAAATATAATTGGATTCTGACACTTGGTTTCACATTATAACAGCTGCAGAACTAAAGGACTTGGTTCACTCCATGGGAAGATGTTGTAAGGCCATAATTCATGCTAAAGGTTACCCAACTAAATATTAACTGACATGGTGATAATTTTTGTATATCTCGTTTTTTCTATGGTGATAATTTTTGTACATCTCATTTTTTCTATGGTGATAATTTTTGTATATCACGTTTTTTCTACGTGTTTCAGTTTTCTTCTTTATAACTGCTATTCTAATAGCAAATCCTTCATAAAAGTTATTGCATTACATTCTTGATTAAATTATCTTTCTATTGATATATAATGTTATGGTACTACTCCAAAAAAAAGTGGTTATTAGCCATCAAACCTCAAATGTACACTTTTCCCAAAAGGTTCCCACAATTTTGGCCACTACTGTATTTTATTTTGCATTCCTAGTCTGTTTTTATGGTCATGTTTTTGGTAGGTTGGGCTATATTTTCATTTTGCTTGAAGAAAGATGCAAATAATGAATTAAGCAGCTCTGCTTTCTCTCTACTGCCCATTACTTCCTTGCCATCTTCTCCCATTAGTGGACCAATTATTTTTTTGACATTTTTTCTTGTTATTTATATGCTGAAAAAAACTTTTAAAAATTATTTTTGACATTTCTTGCAAGTCTTAGTTCATTTTGAGCCTTAATTTTCCTGACTTCATCTTTGCACGTTTGGTCTATTTGTTGGTATTCTGCGTTAGTTATGTGTCCCTCTTTCCATTTTTTGTACTTATCCTTTTTATCTTTCAGTTTATCAGAGAGATCTTTGTGCAACTATGCTAATTTCTGCTTGGATTTCTTGTTTTTCTTTTCTAGTGGTATTATGGTAGACTGGGCTTTTATAATCATATTTTTCAGGGTTTCCCAAGCTTCTTGAGTTGTTTTTTCTTTTAAGATTTTCATCCATGGAATCCTTCCCAAGCTCTCTCTAAGTTTGTTAAAATCATCTCTTATGTGTCAGCATTGTGACAACAGAAGAAATTGTAGCCATTTTACTCTACAGCTGGGGTTTTCCTCGTAGACAGACAAAGAGGGGAGGGAGAGGTATGAGCATTCTTAGTCATAACAATTGCAGCTGCGGTTATAATCAAGGTCAATGTGAGTGAAGAATTTTGGCGGTAGAAGGGTGTGAGAAAAGCCCGTGTTTTTTTGTAATTCGGGAATGTGATGTGTGACAGATTGGTTTGGGGTGGGAATTGCAATTTGTAACTTTGTATCAGGGGAGGAAACTTTCAGTTTTGGGTTCAACTATGTAAGTGCCGATATTTTGTTTCCAAATAAAATGTTCTTTAAGGATAAATTTCTTGCCTTGAAGTTCTTTTGACTGGTTTTATCTATTGGAACCATGACATTAACCCAAAACTGACATCTACATTAATATCATTGGGGTCCTGAGCTCCAGTCACCTTCCCATAACTAGGAGGGAGATTGACAAAGATTCAGGGAAGATCTCAGTATGGAGAGAAAAGAAGCATCCACGACCAGCACCCTGACCATAGCAGCTGCCTTGGCAGAGGGAGAGCAAGCCGTTGCGTCATTGGAGAAAGTAGGTTCGGAAGTTCTGGCAGCAGGCACGAGGCCCAAAACATGGGAGCTATTGTGGTCTTCGGAGTGGATCCTGCCCAGTGGAGACTCTAAGCATCCCGAAACAACCCAACCGAAGAAGAGTTCTTCAAAAGTAGCAGAGTCGGAGTTACAAGCCGGTGCCTCACGGGAATCACGCTCTCCCGATTGTAGAGGAGGAAAAAGATTGGCAGCAGCAGAAGATTCGGGTGAGTGGAAGTACCTGTCAGCAGTCCACAGTCAATTGGTGGAGAAGTTGGTAGAGAAGTTCGAGGGACTAGAAATGGGAAGCGAGGGGCAGGTCACCCGCTCCTTGCCTACTAGTGAGTGTGACAACCGGCAGAGTTGGCGCCAATCTATACCCAGAAGAAACCCTAGCCCTACTGGCGACTTCGGGCGGCCACTCCACATTCAGAGCCACCAGCATTGACCTCAAGCTCATTGGGGAGGAAGAGTCCTCACCATCACCCACGGCGCGACAGTCCGGGTCGTCATCGATCATCAAGAAGTCCAGAATGCCACTTGCGACATGACAGTCCTGGCCATCGGAGAAGCCCTGATCAGCATCGTTCGTCACAGTCTCCTGACAAGCGTCACTGTCACGAAAGATCCAAATGGCGGGAACATTCCAACAGCCCCGAGAGACACTTTCGTGACAGTCCTGGCCATAAGAGAAACCCTGATCAGCGTCGTTTGTCACGGTCTCCTGACAGGCGTCACCGTCACAAAAGATCCAAACGGCAGGATCATTCCAATAGCCCCGAGAGATGCCCTCACTATTGAAGCCCCGACCATCGCCAATACCGTCGGAGCCCTGATCGCTACTGGTACCGTGAGACCCCTGACCATTACTACCATCGGTCACGCAGCCCCGATTATCACCACCGTCATCACCCAAGCTCAGGACTGGCGCGAAGAGCCAACCCAAACGTGGATGTTCAACGTGACTTGATCCAACAGCTGGGGCGACTGCACGATGTACTGGACAGACAGCAACCACTAGGTTCACAGCAGCTGCTGGGGGGCCAGCAGCAGTTGGGTGTGCAATGGCAGCTGGGGGGACAACAGCAATTAGGCAGACCACAACCCATAATGGCGCCATCTCTTAAGGCCACTTTTGATGGTGATCCAGAGAAGTTGATTTTCTTCCTCAATCAGGTGCATTCCCATATGAACTGAAATGCCAATTTCTACCCAGATCCAGCTACCGTGGTTGTTGTTGTCGCACCAATCTAGAAGGGGAAGCATCTGCTAAATAACTTAATACAATGAACAAGCGCCTCATCCAGGGATTGAGAACCAGATTCAAGGACGAGTCCATAGCCCTCAAGGCCAAGAAATGGCAGACCTGCATTGGAATGTGTGCGAGAATTCTGGAGAGTAGCAGGTCGGATTGAGAGATGGCCAGAGCATTCCCTGGTGCATCACTTCAAAGAGGGGCTAGATGACTATATATCCCAAGCCTGCATCTATCGGGGGGTTCCTGATCAATCACAAGAGTGCTACCGAATGTCAGTGAAGCTAGACATCGAGCTTGCTCGCTATAAGAAGCCAACTCCTCCAGGAACTGGACTGAAGCTGGAACAACCCAGACTGCCGTCACCGTGGAAAATCCCAGCAATCACGGCCTCGGAATCTCCTAAGCCATCTACTGGCCCGGCGATCAAGTGCTTTAGGTGTGGCCAGTTGGGACACAGAGCCGCTGTTTGTCCCATTCCACTTCCTCAGCAAAGAGGTGCCCCGACCCCATCAAAAAAGAAGTCAACTCAGCCCCCTTCCAAGGAAAAATCGATCAGAATCACGCAAGAGCAGATCACTCAGGTCGCCACCCCCGCGCAGGAGTCAACGGGACACCGCTGACCCGGCCACTGTCCTGACACTCTTATGACAGCGATGACGAGGGAGAAAATGATCCGATGGTGAGTCAACCCATCCCACCTTTCTCCCTAAACGCCAAGCTTATAGTTCTAAAAACTGGACCTCAAAAGAACTTAAAAGTACTTGTAGATTCAGGGTGTTCCCGATGCATCATTAGCCTACCCATTGCTCAACAGCTGGGCATACGAGTGAGATTGCTTTCTAACCCCATGAAGTTTGAACAGGCAGATAGTTCATTGATGGGAGGAGCTTTAATCACTCACCTAACTGAGCCAGTACGGTTAGAGCAGGGGTCGGCAACCTTAAACACTCAAAGAGCCACTTGGACCCATTTCCCAGAGAAAAGAAAACACTGGGAGCTGCAAAAGTTGCGTGCATGCGCGCAAGGGGGGGGGAAGCTTGATTGAAGAGTTTAATTTAAAAGAAATAGAGGCTACTGTGCATGAGTTGTCTCTCTCTCCCTCCCTGCCTCCCTCCCTCTCTTTGTCTCTGTCCCCCCCTCTCCCTCTCTCTGATCTTCTGCTTACCTGGCAAGCTGGCTTCACGCTGTTCTCTGACAAGCTGACACACATTCTTATTGGGCTGGCTCCTGCCCTTGGTCTGCCAGTCCTCTTCCGCCACTCAGTGTGTGTGTGTGTGTGTGTGTGAGAGAGAGAGAGAGAGAGAGAATGTTTGTGTGTGTGTGTGTGTGAGAGAGAGAGAGAGAGAGCGCTCCTGCTTCCTGCTGAGATGCAGCAAAGGCAGGAGCCCCACCCAATAAGCTTGTCAGCTTGTCCGAGAACAGTGTGAAGCCACTCTCTTTTTTACACAGAGAGAGAGAGAGAGAGAGAGAGAGAGAGAGAAAGGAAGTGCAAGTGCTTCTCCCTGTCTCTGTCTCTCTCTCTCTGCAAATGGCAGAGGAGGCTGGGAGCCGTAGGAGAAGGCTCAAAGAGCCACATGCGGCTTCGGAGCCGCGGGTTGCCGACCCGTGGGCTAGAGATAGGTGAACATTGGGAATTCATTCGCTTTGTTATAGCCCCGAAAATGACGGAAGCAGTGATTTTAGGCCTATCTTAGTTAGATAAATGGAAACCTTTCATCTGGTGGGAGAAGGGGATGAGAACCTTGAGACTGCCTATAAGCCCATCTCCCCCCAACTTATCTTTTGATGTCATAGGGGACAAGGGACCACCCGCAGACACGGTGAAAGTAGCCACCATAGCCCCCCTGGGGAGCCACTCATCCCCAGTGAATACAGAGACTTGGCAGAGGTGTTCAATGAAAAGGAATGCGATGTTTTACCCCCTCACCGAGCAAATAACTGCGCCATTGAGATTTTACCCGGGGCTAAGCTGCCAAAGCCAAAAATGTACACAATGACCCCCCTTGTAGTGGAGGAACTGTGCCAATATATTGATAAGAATGTAGCCAGGGGTTTCAATGAGCCAGCCAAATTCCAAGTAGCCGCTCCTGTGTTGTTCAAGGAAAAGAAAGATGGGTTTCTTTGGCTCTGCATGGATTTTAAGGGGATTAATGCCGTGAGTGTGGAGAACATGTACCCACTCTCACTCATGAAGGATCTATTGTCCCATTTGGCAAAGGGAAAGGTTTTCACAAAGTTGGACTTGAGAGAAGCGTATTACCGTGTTAGAATAAGAGAAGGGGATGAATGGAAGACTGCTTTCAATAGTCCCCTGGGTAGCTACCAGTTCAAAGTTATGCCGTTCGGATTGCAAGGGGCTCCTGCAGTATTCATGTAACTGATCAACCAGGTGCTACATGAACATTTGTATAAAGGCGTTTTGGTGTATCTTGATGATATCCTAATCTACACGTCAATTGTGACAGAACATGTGGGCTTAGTACGGGACGTTTTGAAAAAGCTGCTGGATGCTAAGCTCTATGTCAAACTGTCAAAGTGTGAATTTCACCAAACGCGTCTGGATTACTTAGGCTACAGAATCTCTAGTGAATGCATCGAAATGGATCCAGCCAAAGTAAAAGCTGTTATTGAATGGCAACCTCCAAAAATCCAAAAGCAACTACAGAGTTTCCTGGGATTTGCCAACTTTTACCACCAATTCATCCCTTCTTTTGCTGAGATTGCCTTGCCCCTTACGGATTTGTTAATAACTGGCAAGAACGAAAGCAAACCATGACTCGGCCAGCCACTGCAGTGGATTGTGGAATGTCAAACTGCTTTTGAGAATTTGAAAAGACTGTTTGCCGTTGAACCCATCCTAAAACACCCTCACCTCAAGGAACCCTTTGTGATTCAGGCCGACGCTAGCGATGTGGCCATGGGGGCAGTGTTGTTGCAAAGAAACCGTGATGGACTTTTACAACCCTGTGCTTACACTTCAAAGAAGTTCACTGAAGCAGAGCACCGATGGACTATTTGGGAGAAAGAAGCTTTTGCCATTAGGTGGGCTTTACTCATGTGGCGCCATTTCCTGGAGGGGAGCAAAGTGCCTTTTGAAGTATGGACTGATCACAAAAACTTAGAGGCTGTCATGGTTCCGACAGATGAAACTCTTCAAAGAACTTTGAGGCATTGTTTACCTTAAAGAATCTTTATTCGAGCAGCATAGCATCGGCACATACATAAGCGAAGCCAAAATCTGGATTCCCCTCCCCTTAGCACACAATATCAAACACAATTCCCTCCTCTAATTAACAGTCATAAATCACATTCTCCAATTAGTTTGAAATGCAGGCTTTCCCTCCTGTTCTCCAACCCGCCATTTCTTATCAAAATTTCCTGGCTGATGCCCTATCCAGATTACCGCAATACAAAAGCCAACGTGAACTGATTGTGGACTCTATCATGTCAGCACCGCAGCTCGTTTCCCAGGTGACTCCACAAGACCCACATCCTACTGCCTCTTCTAAACCTGACAATCCTCTTGTTACAAAACTAAAACAAGAACTGATCAAGGACCAATGGCTCAAAAACTACCAAGCTATCCTGACCCACAAGGATGGGTTGGCTTGGAAAGGAGGGAAGTTATACTTGCCTGAATCTCTCTTTGGCTATTTGAAAACCTTGCATTTGATACAGAGGCAGTTTTGGTGGCCAGGACTAAAGGGGGATGTAGAGAACTATGTAAAAAGCTGCACAGTTTGTGCTACGATGAAAAGAATTCCAGGAAAAATTCCTGGATTATTGCAGCCTGTTGCTGACCCTTCCCTACCATGGGAAGAAATTGCTATGGATTTTATAGTAGATCTACCTGAAAGTAGGAGAAATACGGTAATATGGACTATAATTGATTTCTTTTCAAAACAGACTCATTTCATTGCCTGCCCAGGTCTCCCTTCAGTGCAGAAACTAGCTAAACTGTTCCTTAAACATATTTATCAATTGCACGGCGTTCCGAAGAGAATAATCTCCGACGGGGGTACAGTTCACGGCCAAATTCTGGAGGAGTTTTCTGAAACTGATTGGTTCTTCACAAGGGTTGTCATCGGCTTTTCACCCATCTACGAATGGGGTGGCTGAAAAGGCAAACTCAATGGTGGAGCAATACCTTAGGTGTTATGTGGGATTACCAGCAAACGAACTGTGCTGATCTCTTGACTTTCGCCAAAGTGGCTTACAACAACACTGTCCACAGTAGCACGGGACTTACACCGTTTAAGGTTGTCACCAGGAGGGATTTTGTCCCAATACCTGAATACGCTCATGAACCACCTGCCATTCAGACTTTAGATCAATGGGCGTCTTCATGGAAGGGAATTTGGACAATGCAAAGGAAGCTTTGGAAAAAGCCACAAAAATGTATAAAAAACAAGCTGACAGGAAAAGGGTTCCTCACCGACAATTCCGGGTGGGGAAAATTTTTTTGTCTATCCACAAAATATTTGAGACTCAGATTACCCAGCAGGAAATTGGGACTGAAATTCCTGGGACCTTTTCCCATCGTAAGTGTTTTGAATCCAGTGACTGTAAGGTTAAAGCTCCCTCGTCTTTTGGGCAAGATTCTTCCCGTTTTTCACTGTAGTTTACTGAAGCCTTATAGAGTTGACTTTGAGACCCCCTCCAAAGAAAGCCCCTGGACCCCTGGTGGTAGCGGGGCAGACCTACTACGAAGTGAAGCGGATTTTAGACGCTAGACTGTACAAGGGAAAATTGCAGTATTTGGTACAATGGAAGGGTTACCCGTTATCAGAAGCTACTTGGGTGAAATATACCGATGTGAAAGCAGATAGGCTTATTCGTAGGTTTTATGATAAGCATCCAAACAAACCCAGGGGAGTTCCTTGATCTATGTCTTGGTTTACATTACAGGATTTTCCTTTCGTTAAGAAGGGCCGAATGTCAGCGTTGTGACAACAGAAGAAATTGTAGCCATTTTACTTTTGTTTTTCTTTGTAACTTTCCACTCTATAGCTGGGGTTTTCCTCGTAGACAGACAAAGAGGAGAGGGAGAGGTATGAGCATTCTTAGTCATAACAATTGCAGCTGCGGTTATAATCAAGGTCAATGTGAGTGAAGAATTTTGGCGGTAGAAAGGTGGGGGAGAAAAGCCCGTGTTTTTTTGTAATTGGGGAATGTGATGCGTGACAGTTTGGTTTGGGGTGGGAATTGCAATTTGTAACTTTGTATCAGGGGAGGGAACTTTCAGTTTTGGGTTCAACTATGTAAGTGCCGATATTTTGTTTCCAAATAAAATGTTTTTTAAGGACAAATTTCTTGCCTTGAAGTTCTTTTGACTGGTTTCATCTATCGGAACCATGACATTACGATTATGTTCTATTGTTTGTGTTTGCATTATGTTGAATTCCAGTATGACACGGTCATTCTCGCCCAAAGTTCTTGTTAGTAAGAATTAGATCCAGTATAACTGTCCCTCTAGTTCCCTTCTCTACCTTTTAGATGACAAAGTTGTCTGCTAGATTGGTCAGGAACCTGCTTGATCTCCCACTTGATGCAGAGTTTGTCTACCTGTTGATGTCAGGATAGTTAAAGTCCCCCATTACTAGTGTGGTGTGTTTCCTACACACATATATTTTGCTAACTGATCAGCAAAAACTTCATCTATTTCTTGTGCTTGGTTGAGTGGCCTGTAGTATACACCTATGGCAATGTCATTCCTTTTTCCTTTTATATCGACCCATATGCATTCTAGGTGGTTTTCATCCTTGTTTTTGTGCATTTCTGTAGAGATGTAGTGATCTCTTACATATAATGCAATTCCACCTCCTCTTTTGTTAGGTCTGTTTCTTTTGAATATTTTGTATACTTCCATCATGAGTTTCACCCCACAAAGTTTCGGTAATGGCAACTATATCATATCTGCCCTCGTCTACTAGTACACAAAGTTCACCCTGTTTGTTCCCTAAACTTTGAGCATTAGTATATAGGCATATGAATCCTTTATAGCTGTCCCTGGGTATGCTTCCTATATTTCCTAGTTTATATCTGAGTTTTTCTTCCTTCCCATCCCTCTCTACCTCCTTGTTTGATTGGTTGTCTTGGGGTTTATGATTGGGATTAGGTCCTAAAGATCCTAAAGATTGGTCATCCTCCCCCCTCAGTTTTAGTTTAGTTTAGTTTGGATAAGTCTAGCCAGTCTTTTTTTGTTCATTGCTATTACTTGAAAGGGAGATATATTTCTAACCAGACAACAGAATGGCATAGTAGTTCAAGCTGGATGAGCTCCATACTTTGCAATTAGTTTTGCACTGATTCTCAAATACAGATTCTAAGCTTATTGCTTCTGTGCAGGAATTAGATACAGCTAAATTTGCTATCCTGGGTTGGAACTTTTGTATCTTTGGGACTACTGGATATGTCAAGCAATTGAATTCTTTTTGAATCCAGCCTCCAAATTCCTTGTCTAGAAGCAATTTGGCCCATAGTCCATTTTAATTAGTCTGTGACAAAAATCCTCTTTGTAATCTTTTGGTCAGTAAAGTGTAAATTCAAATCCTGGTGGCTTCACAAGGCTGGAATCTGCTATGAGTAGGCCCAGAACAGCAGAGTCTCTTCATCTGGTGTCCACAAAGAATGATGGAGGCACCCTGAATGTCTCTGTAATAAAACTGTTATCTGGAACGTTTCTGATAACCATAGGCTTCATATCAATTGGAAATCAATTTTTCTCCACAGGTGTTGGGAGTTGTGATAGGAGCTGGGCTTTCGGTGTTGCTTGTTTCTGCTTTGGTACTGATATTGATCCACCGGTTTCATCTTCAGAGTAAGTTCTCTTTTAATGATGAAGAGAAGCCATGTCCCACAGGATATCTTTTTATTTGGTTTAATCTGGTCCTATCCTGCTAGATTCCTAGTCTCTTTTTTTACTTCCCTACAGAGGTTCAGGCTCAAGAGCAACCAAAATATCGATTTCGCAAGCGGGATAAAGTATTATTTTATGGACGGAAGATTATGCGCAAGGTAATAAAAAAATCAGAGTACCAAGAACGAGCATGTAAATGATATGCCCAACTGCACTGAAGGGCATGCAGTCTCTCGGGAGCATATTTATATATCAGGCTCTTTGGAATTTGAATTTGACAGCATTGCACTCTTCTTTTGTTTGTTTAGAAAAAGTATCCTTTTTTAATCCTGGATAAGGACCATTTTTTCACCATTGGTGTTTGTCTTATAACTACTAAATTACCTTCAAAAAGGAAGAATAGCTGTATTTCTCAGGAAACTATTCTTGAAGATGAACCCATATTTGGACAGTTCTTGAAAGATGATCCTACAATTTATTGACTAGTTCCAATAGGCATAACAAGATTTGCAGGAAAAATCATCTCTTCATTAAACACATCAATTTTTTTGGCAGGTTTCTCAATCTACATCCTCGCTTGTAGACACTTCCATGTCTGCTTCACGGCCACGCATGAAAAAGAAGCTCAAGATGCTAAATATTGCCAAAAAGTGAGCACGCAAGCCAGAAAGAGGAGAGTGTTTGAGTGAATGAAGGGGAATCTCCCAACAAACTGATGGAATTTTGTACATCTGGAACCATGATGTTCAGGTTTTGCCCAGAGGGGGAACATTGGAATGGAGTCAATCTAGGACATAGGATCTAATATCCTTAAATTTTTTCCTAAGAAATGCTGGAGTACTTCCAAGGGAACCAACCTCCTGAAATAATATGTACAACGGGAAGTTTTTATGATGCTCATCTGGCTCCCAGTGATTCAAAACTATGCCAGATTCCCAGTTCAGAAAATAAACAATTATTCCTGTACTTTCTTATTAATATTTCAAAGGAAGCTATTTTTACTTCTCCACCCTAATACACATATACAAATAATTGTATGTGCTCAGGGTGGGTTGTTCCTGGATATTCCTCGGAATCACTTTTTGTTCTGCCAGATAGGAAGAAATGCAACAATGAAGGCCAAAAATGAGTGTTAGGGAAAGAAAAAAGGCAGCTAAGGGAGACTAGGTGTGTGGAAGTGCAGTAGGGAAATTGCTCAGGTTCTTTGTGGTAGTTGGATGCTAGTATATAAGATGTGCTATTTGTAAACTCAGGCCTCTTGCTGAGAAGCTGGTGCAATCACATAGAGCTCAGGCCAACATGGAAAGAAGATCCTTGTAACATTGTTTAGGTTGCTTGGGAGAGGGATGGAGGGAGCAGTGGCTTGTGGTCTTCCTAATAGGAGCATCTCTCCTCTCTTGAAAAAGGGAACTGGCTAATTGCAGAAATCTCAGCTTTTTCTTCCTGTGCTCAGAATCCTGCGTATCAAGAAAGAGCTGCCAACCCTTCAGCTGAAGGAGCCACCCCCATCTGTTTTGGAGGCTGATCTCACAGAGTTTGATGTGGCCAACTCTCATCTCCCCTCTGAAGTACTCTACATGTTAAAGAATGTGCGGTGTGTATATGTAGGAGTCTCATACTAACTGAGGTTGAGGCTTGCATGGAAGTTATTGGAAACTGAAGTGCTTTCGCAGTAGCTGGCACTATGCAAAGCAATCTCTGGTTTGATGTCTTCCAGATGTGTTATAATTCTATTCTTTGTAATCTTAACATTTCTTTAGGGCAGGGGTCTCCAACCTTTCTGGGCTCGAGGACTGGAGGGAAGGAGAGCAGCTTCAAAATTGATGTGCGTGCGCGCACACAGGGCCACACACACTGGCGCGGCACTAGCAGCCCCGTTCGCACATGCGGCATGCACTGGCGTTGTGCGAATGCACGAATGGCCACACACACCCCATGACAGCTAGTGGCCCATTCGCGCATGCGCAAATGGGCCGCACAAACCGCCTAGGCTAGTGGCACATTCACAAACGGGCTGCGGATATCCGCCCCATGCTAACATTCCCATTTGTGCCCGCGTGCATGTGCAAACGGCCACGGGCGCTAGCGCGAGTGGGGGGGAATGCGCGTCCACGCATGCGTGCACCAGCCAGCTGTTTCCGTGGCCTGCTGGCCAAGAGCCCACAGTCCGTTCCCGGGCCGCGGACAATAAGTTGGGGACCTCTTCTTTAGGGTATCTTGAGAAAGGGTCAATTAGAAAAACACAATTCCCATGTTGGCCAAACTGGTATTGTTAAATTAGCCTTTTCCATAAAGTAACTATTAGCACAAAAGTTCTCCACTGTAGGATCTCAAAGCATGTAGTGAAGTTGCTGTTATTCACTCCTCATCATTTTCTGTTATTTCTCCTATTGCCTGGAAATCCCAAGGACTGGGTGGGTTTTTTAAAGTTACTATTTTGTAGTTCTAAGTAATGCATGGCCAATTTGTGGATGGAGAGCAATGAGTGAAGAACTCTTGACATATTAAAATAAATGGTAGGTATCCTCTGATTCCATGGTTGGAGAATAATTGATCCTCCTGTCTAGGATCAGGTGTCATGGCTGCATCTCCCCTATCCAAGCTTCATGCGCTGACAGCCTGATATTAGCAATGGGAGGGGGGGAGGAGATTGGACTGTAAGGAAGAAGGAGGGGATGGAAGCCCAGCTGAGCCTTGTGAGAAGCTTCAGCCAGCCAAGGTCAACTATTGATATCCAGAGCTGGGAACCAAGCACCTGTTTCCTAAACAATATACAAGCACCTAATTGGACATTTATGGAGGGACAGGGTGGGGGGAGGAAAATTAACTTTGTATTGTTTGCATGGGAAACCCTCAGATTCAGCTTACACAACTTCTGTAACCACCTACGATTCAGTAAAGTATACTCTTGGCAAAAACAAATGGTCAGGAGTTTTTCTTTACTAGATGACTAAGTGGAACGGTTGACATCAGGTTTGCTCTAGAATAGGTGAACAGAACCTACACGAGGCACCCATTGCATCCTTAAAACATTCATTCCCTTTTCCAAAGAATCCCAGTGCCACCTGCTTTTAGAAGGTGGTCTTCAATAAGTCAGATAAAATATGGTGCAGCTTTTAAGCCCACGTGGCTTTTGAGTTCTCACTGGCAGATTTTCAAGATTTGGTTTGAAGCTAAGCTTCATTAATATTTAATTCCAAAAGAAATTAATCATATTTTCTAGAATTAGTTTCTCTGGCAGAGGTGAAAGAAGAAAAGGCAAGAAAAAGGAATACAAATGTGCTCTCACTAGGAATCTCAGGTAAAACTCAAATTTGAGCAGGATTGCTTTGGGGATTTGTTCCACGATTGAGCTTTCCCAGTGTTATGGACAAGACTGAAACAATTTTGTAATACTTTTATTTGGCCTTTTATCACAGTTACTGACACTGAATAGAATTAAATAAGATATAATAGGAAGGCTACATACATGTGAGGAAGGAAGGAAAGATGCAGTAATGTTCCCTTCAAAGCTTTATGTGCTATCTTTCTATCAAATGGTCTCCAGCACTGCTTCCAGTAAAATACAACACTTAAAAACACTATCCCTGTTTTAATGGTGCTATGGCCAGCAGAGCTAGTAAAGTTCCATGATTACATGCACCTCTCTTATTGTGCTTATTCTTCTGGATTTTGTGCCTAATCTAGAGAACCTAGTCCACTGTCCCCAAGAAGCAAATTGAGATTGTGTGGTTGGTAGATTTCAGTGTTTAATATGGTGGGATTATTGTTGTAATTGTGCCCTGATATTTCCCTGTAGGGTGCTAGGCCACTTTGAGAAACCCTTATTCCTGGAATTGTGTAAACACATGACCTTTCAACAGTGCCAGCAAGGCGAATATGTCTTCCGCCCAGGTCAGCCTGATACCAGCATCTATGTGGTCCAGGATGGAAAATTGGAGCTCTTTCTATCTGAACAGGTAGGAGGAAGAGAGGGGCAAATCTTGAAAGGGCTGCAATACGCAGTGCTCTGCTATGCCAGCCACAAGGCCAATCTGGCCTAGTGTTTCTTCCAGTGAGAGCTGCTGTAATGAATATTGCTTACAAGATGACTTCCTCCAATTGTTTCCATTTATTTGTCTGTATTTGTGTCAGAATCACCTATAAAGCTAACCAAAGGGTGCTTCTGGAGTGAAAGGATTTGCCGGTGTCAAAAGCAATGCAGTCATTGGGGAGGCTTCTTTCATTTACTGCATTTACTCAAAAGCCTTTATTTAAAAGCTAGAGCAGAGAAAGAACCATGGCTAGCTTCTCACAGCTGTTTGTTTGTGTATATAATTCAGGATGGGAAAGAGACTCTTGTGAAGGAGGTGTTCCCAGGAGACAGTGTGCATAGTCTTCTCAGCATCCTGGATGTCATCACGGTAAGTACTGACTATTTAGAACCACCATTCTCATAACTGCCTTGTTCTACTTCTGCCTTCTTAATGTTGTTTTAAAGTTTACACAAAAATATGTGTATGTTTTGCTATATAAATATAGGAACATTTTTTTCTACTGCATAATGTGTTTTGTTTATGTCTACTTTATGTGTACACACATACTTAATTTGTCAGCTGCTTCACAAATTTTCAGAGAACTTTAATTCATGTGCATATTGTTTTGCATTGTGAAAATCAGACATTAAAATGTGAACCAGATCAATGTTTTCCCTTCTATAACTACAACACCTATTTATTCCCTCTGATCATATACACTGAGCCTCTCCTACTATTAGAAGAAGGTCTCTTGACCTAATCCTCTGCTTCTACCTTCTCAGACACACAAGATAAAACTTGATTTGCTGCTGAATCCTCCAAGTATTGGTCAAGTCGCTCCATATAACTAATAAAAAATAAATAATCAGAAGAGCCTAATAGTCCCTCTTCTGACTAACAAATGTTATTTAAAGGCATAAGCTTTTGTGAGCTACAACTCACCTTCTGATACAATAGAGTGCATTTTAAATTGGATTTAAATTGGGATGAGAAAAGCGGAAAAGGAGAGGAAAATAGGTTGGTTATAAAAATGTGGATAACATGTGAAACAAATTACAACTACTTTATCAATCTGTTTTTTAAATTCTATCAAGCCACTATATGCATCTGATGAAGTGAGCCAAACCTCATGAATGTAAGATATAACTCATTTAATAAGATTTGTTAGTTGGAAAAGGGCTATTGGAATTGTTATGACTTTTTGATACATAGACTAACACGGCTCTCCTTTTATATGCTGTACATGTAACTAGTGGATCAGAAAGAACTACAGTTATAGCATTTATATCTCTCTGGTGGGGTGGGTCCAACAGGGTCACCAACGGCCATATCGGACAGTGTCTGCACGGGTAGCTGAAGACTCCACTGTGCTGCGGTTGCCAGTGGAAGCCTTCTCAGCAGTCTTTGAGAAGTATCCTGAGAGCTTGGTCCGGGTGGTTCAGGTGAATTTTCAGCATGCTCTGCCACTGTTCTTTCTCCTTTTATGCATCTCCTTTCTGTGTTTTCCTGCTGGGTTTGGTCTGTGTAAACTTTTCAATGTCAGCAGAAGCAGGAAATACGAGGGCAATTCAGAAATAAACCTCCGTTTGGTTATCAATGATAGACACTTGCAGATACAGAACTTTTATTATACACATTAGAAAACTACATTACATTACTTTTCGACATAATTGCCATACAAATTGAGGCACTTGTCATAATGTCTTACAAGGTTTGAAATTCCTTAGTAATCGCTATAGGAGGAGTGATCAAAAACATCTCAACGGAACTGCTTCAAAAGTTCTTGGGTGCATCTAGCGGTGTATGGACGAGCATTATTGTGAACCAACACCACACCGGACGTCAGCATGCCCCAACGCTTGTTATGGATGGCTCTTCTGAGTTTTCGTAATGTTTCACAGTAGACTTCTGAATTGATGGTCGAACCACACTCTATGAACTTCACTAGCAGTACTCCTTTGGCATCTTAATATTTGGCGGGATTTTCTATAGCACCACTTCCAGTGTGGTGTTGGTTCACGATAATGCTCGCCCGTACACCACTAGACGTACCCAAGAACTTTCGAAGCAGTTCCATTGGGATGTTTTTGATCACTCCTCCTATAGCCCAGATTTGGTGCCAAGCGACTACTACTAAGGAATTTCAAACCTTGTAAGACGTTATGACAAGTGCCTCAATTTGAATGGCGATTATGTTGAAAAGTAATGTAATGTTGTAGTTTTCTAATGTGTATAATAAAGGTTTTGTATCTGCGATTGTCATTGATAACCAAATGGAGGTTTATTTCTGAATTGCCCTCGTAGTTAAGCACACAATCAAGCAAATTTGCATCATTGCAAACATAATCTTTCGTGTCTTCTCTACAATGTTTTTCCTTGATTTGCACTTCTGAAACAAACACCTACAAACTAATGTTGCCATACATATCCCTAAATACAGCTTTGTGGCACAGTTAAACTTAGAGTAATGCATTAAAAGGTGACTATTGCATCTCCAACAGAATATTGTAGAGCTGGACAAGTTGCAGAGAAGGACAGCTGGTGGGCTGAATCCTGTCTTTGGGGGCGGTGGAGAGGGTTGCTCACATGGAGAGTTAAATCACCTACTTTTGGGTGGTTATGGAGAAGTTGCCAAGGTGAGCCCATGGGCGAGCAGGAGGCAGTTCTGTGGAAAGCAAAAGACAAACGAGCATTTCTTTTACCCTACCCTACATATTGCAATGAACTTTTACACTAACTGCCACAATGTAGGCAGTGTTAAAAGAGGGATCAGTTTAGAATCCCTATGTAACCACCAACGAGCTAAGTCCAACTTCTCTTGAATTTTGTTGACCCTTATCTAACTCCAAGCAGGTGCTAACTGTTAGTTGAAAAGATTCCTGTGCATAGGCATGAGTAGCAATGCATCAGTTTAATTGGACCTTCATGTTTTGCACCTGACATACACAGACACATGTTGGGTAACTGTCTGTTGACCTGCCACTTTGCTGTTTCCAATTGCAGATCATAATGGTTCGTCTTCAGAGAGTCACCTTCTTGGCCTTGCACAACTATCTGGGCCTGACAAATGAGCTTTTCAGCCATGTAAGTCATGACCTATCCTACACAGATTTACATTCAGAAGACTGTTTCCAAACTAAACCTCACCCTCTTCACGTGAGAATTGACAGTACTTTCAGCATGTGCAGAATTCACTCCCCTCACTGTTGATTAAGCATAGAGGGTGGGTTTCCCAGCACAAGTAATTTGGGCAAGAGAACTGCTCTGAGCTTCCCGCCTTCTTGTGTAATGGATGTGGGTGTGTTTCCCATCCCCAGGAAATGCAGCCATTGCGGCTTTTTCCCCAGTCGAGTCACCCCTCCCGCACAAGTCCTATCTGGCACAGCAAACGCATAATTAATGCTTCCTCTATTGAGGACACAAAGGATAGTACTGGAAGGCAACCAGATGCCTCTAAAGATCAAGGTAAGTTGCCTACCCTAGGAGCAAAACCTGGCATTTGCTAGCAAGGTATGAGTTAAGTTTGGACTTTGGGCCTCCAGTGCAATTCATTCCGTTCTGTCTCTTGTCTTGACTTGCTTACGAAGTGCGGCTTCAATTTCTTCTGTCAGTGATGTCCTCTAATAATAATATTGCAGAAGCAATGGTCCAGATGCTACTACTAGAAACTAAGATCAGATCAATCCAGAGTACAAAACCTCATCTGGCCCAGCCACCAACTGAGTATTTTCACTGTTCTTTTTCCCTGCATATTCTGGGCCCTAACAATAGAATGTAATTTAGTCATCTCTGGCAGAGGTTTCCTCAGGAACAGTTTTGCATTCCTTATGCAAGTATTGCTTATGGGGATGGGGATGGGAAAGTCAGATGTTCACATTTATACTGTGTGAATAACTACCTTGTATACTTCTAGGTGATCCCTTGAAATCAGGTTTATTAGAACCCTCTGTTCCTCCTCTGTTGAGCCGTTGTATCTCCATGCCAGTTGACATTTCAGGTATGTCTCCCTTTTGGCCTATTCTCCTTCTTTGTTTGATTCCTTGGCAGTCCAGTTGATTATCTCCATGGTCTCTTTCTCACTCAGGAATACCGAAGGGCCCACGGTCAGACTTTGATATGGCCTATGAGCGAGGCCGCATCTCAGTTTCTCTTCAGGAAGACAGTACAGTTGCATTGGATGGCTTTGCTCGAGTAAGTTCTACCAAGGGGGACAGAAGCATGTCAACTTTGATATCTGTTATTATCTTATAGATTTTTAAATATCATTAGAAGGGATAGAAGTGAGGCTGCTTTTTGGGGAGGATCTTTCCTCCTTGAGTTGCTTCTACCTTTTCTATTTTTAACAGTCAGCTTCCCAAGACTCCCGCGAACGAAAATCTGTGACGGTGGAGGAACAGCCATCAGGCATCTACCATTACAACTATTGTGAGGATGATTCAGCAACTGGGGATTGCCCATTTGGACCATATCAGGGCCGCCAGACTAGTGCCATTTTTGAGGCTGCCAAACAGGAGCTGGTCAAACTCATGAAGATTGAGGTAGAGTGATTACAGGAAGAGTTTTCTGATAATCAGTGGCTGGGGAGGATTCTCCCTTGCTGCTCTCTTCATTTCTCAGCCAGTGCAGAGGCTGGTGGTGTTCAGTGCTTGGATCATCTTTACTCCCCTCTCAACAGGAATTAGAACATAAAATAATAAAATTGGAAGAAATCTTGAAGGTCTTCTAGTCCAACTCTGTACGTGGCAGGAGATCCTATAACATTCTGGATAAATGGTTGTCCAGTCTCTGCTTCAAAACCTCCAATGACAGAGCACCCAAACTTCCAGGGACAAGTTGTTCCATTGATTAATTGTTCTCAAATTGTTACGAAATTTCTACTTAGTTCTAGGTTAGATCTCTTTTTAATGATCTTCTATCTGTTATTTCTTGTCCTGCCCTCAGGTGCTTTGGAGAATGCTGACTCCCTCGTGACAGCCCCTCAAGTACTGGAAGACTGCTATCATACTACCCTAGTCCTTCTCTTTGTTAGACTAGACATACCTACTTCCCTCGGTTGTTCATCTTATGATTTAGCCTCTAGTTCCCTAATCATCCTTGTTGATCTTCTCTGCACTCTTTCTAGGATCATAACATCTTCTTTGTATGAACATTTTCTATGTGCCAGAGCAAAACAAAAACAGAGTTGTCCTTTTCAGTTATCATGGCCCAGAAATAAAAATTATGGCATTTCAAGACAACACTTTGATTGTGCCAGTGCTCTGCTTTGTTCATGAGTTTTATGGAGAAAAGAATTCATAATCCTATCCTTTTGTCTTCTCCTCACCAGTTTTGATATTTTTCTTCCATTCATTATAAGAAAACATTCCTTTTAACTAAAAGTGCTAGGAGTCCTTTTGAAATCATCTTCAGTTTTATTGCACTTTGTACTCTACAATTTTCATAAGGTTCATCTTGCAAGAGTCTTGTCTAGTCTTAATCCCTTTTTTTCATAAAAGGATAATGGAGGTCAAGAGAAAATAATTGTTCCGAGACAGAGAAATTGCTTAAGAATGCTGCTTTGTGATGGTTATTGTATGCTGGGAGTAGGGTTATAAAGGAATGTGTGTGTTTGTGTAGTTAGAGTAAATGCTGAAGGTCTTTTACAGAGATATGGAATCGTTACTCTAATGCATGAACTCCTTGCTTGTAAAGTTTGTGTTTGGAAAATTTCTGTGAGGTAATGCCATGCAGAAGCTTTTATATTACAGGTGGTCCTTACTTAAGAACCTCAAATGTGACTGTCAGCTCTGTTCCTAGGTGACATGGTTGTTAAACAAATTAAACAAGATCTCACATGACTGATACTTGCAATTTTACTGCTGGCTTCTCCATTGACTCTAATTGTCAGCAGCAATCTGAAGTGTGCAAATGGTAATTGCATGACTGTGGGACACTGCAGTGGTCATAAGTGTACAAATCTCAATCTTGTGACTGTAGTGAATGTTGCAACAATCATAAGTGTGAGGAATGCTTGTACAGTTACTTTTTCAACATCTCCATAACTTTGGATGGTCACTAAATTAGGATAGGATAGGATAGAATAGGATAGAATAGAGAATAGAATAGAATAGAATAGAATAGAATAGAATAGAATAGAATAGAATAGAATAGAATAGAATAGAATAGAATAGAATAGAATAGAATAGAATAGAACAGAACAGAACAGAACAGAACAGAACAGAACCTTGGAGATCTTCTGGTCCATCCCTCTGTTCAAGGAGGAGATCCTGTACCATTTCTGACAAGTGGCTGTCCAGTCTCTTAAAAACCTCCAGTGATGGAGCACCCACGATTTCTAAAGGCAAGCTGTTCCACTGGTTAATTGTCCTCACTGTTAGGAAGTTTCTCCTTAATTCCAGGTTGCTTCTCTCCTTGATTAGTTTCCATCCATTGTTTCTTGTCTTGCCTTCTGGTGCTTTGGAAAATAAATTGACCCCCTCCTTCTTGTGGCAGCCCCTCAAATACTGGAATACTGCTATCATATCCCCCCTCGTCCTTCTCTTCATTAAACTAGACATACCCAGTTCCTTATATGTCCTTTCTTTCTCTAGACTGGCCATTCCCAAATCATATGTTTTAGTCTCCAGGCCTTTAGTCATAGTTGCTCTTCTTTATACTTTTTCCAAAGTCTCAACATCTTTATTGTAATGTGGTGACCAAAACTGGATGCAGTATTCCAGATGTGTTCTTACTAAGGCTTTATAAAGCTGTCTACAAGCACCTCTTTTCCTAGGATCGCTTAGTTAGGCTATAAACTCAGAAAAATATGCAAATTCTTTAAGGGAGCATCTCTGGCACACAATGTGAGTGCCCATACTTGTTCTGAACACCTTTTTACCCTTTGGATCCAAAACACTACACGTCCTTCTTTAAGGATTACCAGCCTAATATTCAAGTTGTCCTCACTTAACGACTTGCTGTCTAGTTTCATCACTGCTCAGGTAAGCTCTGGTTTTTTTCTCAGATGAGCTTTCCGGAGCACGTTCATCAGGGAAGAGCCTCTGAAGCCCTTCCCCTGCCACCCCGCTGGCCCATCCCGTAGCCCAGCCTTTCCCAAGCAGGTCTCCAAGCGAGCCAGGCTCAAAGACGGTCAACCCTCGGTCAGCATTGGCCACCCATGACTGGCATGGCTCTTCCAGATTATCCGGTCACAACCTGCCCAGCAACCCTTGGGGACGAGACATGCCGCAGCCAAAGGAAAAGCGTGGGAAAACAGGCCCGGCCTCTTCCTCCTCCACCAGCTTATGGTAGTTGTTAAGTGACTACGTGCTGCTTTAATGAGTGAAGCAAAATCTCTTATTTCTTTTCTATGTACAGGTAGTCTTCACTTGATGACTACTCATTCAGTGATCGTTCAAAGTTACAATGGCACTGAACAAGTAGTACTGGTCCTTAAAGTTCCCAAAGTATCACACTACTCCTGTGGTCACATGATTGTGATTTGGGCACTTAGCAACTGATTCACACTTATGATAGTTACAGCATGCTACAACCACATGATTTCCATTTACAATCCCTGCCAAAGTCATTGGAGAAGCCAGCAGGGAAGGTCACAAGTCGCTCCAGTAAGTCTTCCCACCCAGCATCAGTAGCCACCATCACTTCCATAGCACTTGCACCATACCTTACTGGCCACTCTTATACCCTCTCCCACCTGACAACAGCCATCCTTAGCTTGAAATAGATTGCATATACGATACAACCACTTGCACACCCTCTCTCATCCTAACAGCAGCCACTTTGATTATTATTATTTATTTATTAGATTTTTATCCCATCTTTACTATTTATAAATGACTCAAGGTGGCAAACATACATACTCCTCCTTCCTATTTTCCCCATAACAACAACCCTGTGAAGTGGATTGGACTGTGAGAGAATGACTGGCCAGCTTTCATGTCTAAGGCAGAATTAGAACTCAGAGTCTACAGGCATTAATCACTACTAGACCAGCATTAATCACTACACCAAACTGGCTTTTTCTGCCTGCCAGCCTGTTTGCAAGCCACTTGGGAACTGCAGCTTCCTTCTGGCTTCCCCCATGACTTTGCTTATTGGAAGCCAGCAGAAAGTTCCAAGGAGGTCCTTGTTTAACAACCTGCGATTCTTTTTTTTATATATAAAGTTTTATTATTATTTTTTTAACAAGAGTTCAATAATAATCATTCAACAAAAACATGTTGTCTGAGTATCTTATTCACTAATACAAATTAAATTCCTAATCCCTAAATCTTTTCTCTAACCATTGATAAAATAGGTCTCAAGTTTGAAAATATTCTGTTTCTTCTTTTTCTTTCAACCTTAAAGTAAGTCTGTCCATTTCTGCACAGTCTAATATTTTTTTGATTATTTCTTCTTCTGGTGGTATTTCTTCGTTCTTCCAATATTGTGCAAATATAATTCTTGCCGCTGTTATCACATGTAGAATCAAATATGTACTTTGCTTATCAAGTGTTTCTGGCATTATACCTAGTAAAAAAAATTCAGGTTTATAGTCTATGTGTTTCTCTAATATTTTTTCTAACCAAGTGTGGATTATTGTCCAATATCTCCTTGCTTTAACACATGTCCACCACATACAATAAGTACCTGGTTTGTGTTTACATTTCCAACATTTCTCTGACATGTTTTTAAACATTTTTGCTAATCTTGTTGGTGGCAAATGCCATCTATAAAACATTTTATATAAGTTTTCTTTGTATGAAGCTGACATTGTCAATTTATAGTTTCTTTCCCACAAACTTTGCCACTTTTCTAAGTCTATATTATATCCAAAATTCTTTGTCCATACTATCATTGTCTCTTTTAACTTGTTCATCTTCCATTTTGAAATTTAGTAAGAAATTGTACATTTTTAATTAACTTTTCATCAGAAGTTAATAATGTCTGATCAAACATAGTCTGTTCTTTGTAAAATCCATACTGTTTAATATCTTTATCATATCTGACTTGCATTTGTAAATGTGACCACCATGTTAAATCGATGCCCTGATTTTCCATCTGTTGCCTGGATTTTAAGTTCCCTTCAGAATTTAGAATATCTTTGTATGTCCATATTTTATCGAGACTGACTAGATTTGGATGTACGAATGCTTCCATTGTTGAAAGCCATCCTGGAATTTTCAAATAAATTTTACATTTTATTTTTTCCCAAGTTAATAATAATGCATTTCTAATGTAGTGGTTTTGGAAGTATTTGTGTATTTTATTTTTTCCATACCATAGAAAAGCATGCCAACCAAGTTGCAGGTAATGTCCCTCCAGATACACCAATCTTATTTTTAAGAGTTATCCATTCTTTTATCCATGTTAACACTGATGCTTGATAATATAAACCCAATCTGGCAAGCCAAAGCCTCCATTTCCGTTGGCTTCTTGTAACATTTTCAATTTAATTCTAGCTTTCTTTCCTTGCCAGATAAATTTTTGAATTAGAGAGTTTAAATCTTTAAAAGAATTTTTTCTCCAGTTTTATAGGTATCGTTTGAAATAAAAATAATATTTTTGGTAATATATTCATTTTCACCGTAGCAATTCTTCCTAATATCGACAGATGAAGATTCTTCCATTTTTCCAAATCAAGTTTTATTTGGTTTAACAATTTAATGTAATTATCTTCTTTTATTGTTGAACATCTTGCTGTCAAATATATTCCCAAATATATTCCAATATATCTAGTATTACCCTCAAATTATTTTTTATTTGTCTCTTTGGCAAAAATCCATTTTGATCTGGGTGTATAAATTCAGCCAAAAATCTTTTCAGTCTCTCAGCTATTATTGAAGTGAAGATTTTATAGTCCTCATTCAGTAGTGATATCGGTCTATAGTTTTTGATCTGGGTCAGATCTGAGTCCTCTTTTGGTATCAAAGTAACATTAGCTTCTGTCCATGTATTTGGGAGTTTTGCCTCCAATAAAAGTTCATTACATGTATTTTTCAATAGTGAAAATATATCTTGTAAACATTTATAAAACTCTGCCGGGAGTCCATCTGGTCCCGGTGTTTTTTCATTTTTTGTCTTTTTATTGCCTCTGTCAATTCCATCATTGTTATTTTTTCATTTAATATAGTTTTAAAGTTTTCTGGAATTTTTGGTAAATTATTTTCTTCCATATATTGAGTCATTTTCTCCCATGGAGTTTCTTCCTTGTCATACAGTTTCTCATAGTATTCTTTAATTATCTTTTTTATTGGTTCATTTTTAAATTGTAAACAGCCTTTTTCATCTACTAAATTGTTTATCAATTTTTTCTCCTTCTGTTTTTTAAGTTTATAAGATAACCATCTTCCTGGTTTGTTTGCATTTTCAAAAAAGTTTTGCTTTGCCCTTTTAATTTGTTGTGCCAATTGTTCTGATTCTATTAAATTTAATTTATGTTTTATTATTTCCATTTGTCTTTTCAATATTTTCCTTTGTGGGTTTATTTGTAGTTCAAGTTTTAATTTTTTTAAATTCTTCCTTAACAACTGACATTGTTGTCTCTTTTCTTTATTTTTTTTTTGCCATGTATGTTATCGCTACGCCTGGAAAATATGCTTTGGCTGTATCCGATACATTTTGTAATGTTGTATCTTCTTTTTTATTTTCTTGGAACAAAAAATCCATTTCTTTTGTTGCTAAGTCTATAAATTCTTTCTCTTTTAATATAGATTGATTCAAAGTCCATCTTAATTTTTTCTGCATTCCTTTCCACACCATTTTTAAGGGGTTATGATCTGCCCAAGTACCTAATTCTATTTCAATTTCCTGCATATTAACCCTTAATTCAGGCATCATCCAAATCATATCAATTCTGGACCAAGGTTTATGACTATTAGAATAAAATGTGTATTGTGATTTTTCTGGGTTTGTTTCTCTCCAGATATCTTGTATACCAATTTCCTCTATCATATTGAAAAAAGTCTTAGGTAATCTTTTTCTTCCTTGTTTCCCTGATTTACTGCTTTTATAATCTAATGTCCCGTCTACTATTGCATTGAAATCCCCAATTAAGCATATATTTTGATATTTCATTTCTACTATTTTTCTGTGAAGGTTTTGATAAAATTCTTCTTGTTTATTATTTGGTGCATATATTGCTATCAAAAGTATCTGTTTTTTATTTAAAAATATTTCTACCATTAATATTCTTCCTTCTTCATCTGCATAAATCATTTTGGAATCTATTGTCTCTTTGACATATATAACTACTCCTTTTTTTTGTTGAGCTAATGTATAATAAAGTTTTCCAAGTTTTGGATTTTCAAAAAAATTATGATGTTGGTTTTTTATGTGTGTCTCTTGCAAACAAATTATATCAATGTTTAATTTCTGTAGTTGTTTGAAAATTCTTTTTCTTTTTGATGGGGCATTCAATCCATTTATATTCACTGAAAAAAATCCATTTTCCTTCTCCATTTTGGTTTACTTATATTTAGGTCTTCTTGATCTCGTAATCCTCTGCTCTTTTACTATTCCCTCATCTTCTTGATTCATCTTCTCTTTTTCCACTTCCACCTGTGTAATTGTTTCCTCTATTGTTTGTTCTGTCTGTTTCTGGCTTTTTCCATCCTCTTGTTGCTATTGTGTTCTTTCTCCCAGAAATGCTCTATATCTTCCATCAAAATCCTCTGCCTTCCACACTGAGTCCAAACAATATCTTGTGTTATTCCAATTGATTAAAATCCCTTCTGGTATCAGCCATCTAAAATTTACTCCTTTTGCAATCAGCTTTGTAGTCAAGAAATGATACTGTCTTTGAGTATCCCTTATTCTCTTGGGAATCTGTTTCAGCACTACTATTTCTTTATCTTTATATTGTAATGGATCATCTCTAACTCTTCTTAATACCTCATCCCTCATTGTTTTCTTCATAAATCTTACATGGACTTCTCTGGGCAATTTGTGTTTCCTTGCGTAACTTGAATTCATTCTAAATATTTCATCCACTTCTTGCTGCATCTCCGGTCTTTCCATTTCTAGGGCCTCTGCTAATAGATTAATAATCACTTCTGCTATATTTTCCTCTTTATCTTCGGGTATGTTCTGGAATCTCAAATAGTGTACTGCCTTCTCTATTTCCAAAGCAGCGACCGCTTCTTCTAGGTTTTGATTTGCTTGTTCTAATCTTTCATTCTCTATCATTAGTGCTTCAATTTTTTCCCCAGTATCTTCTGATTGATCTTCCACCTTCTGAATTCTTTGTTCATTTTTAAGGATCATTTGTTGGTGAACCTCAAATTGTGTCTTTATGTCAAGCATTTGTTCATTTAGCTTATCAAGATTGTTTTTTGTTTCTTGATGATTCTTATGCATCATTTCTTGCATTAATTGTAAGGTTGCATGCATCTCTTTTTGGAGGTTGTTTGCCTTCTCTCGTTGTAACATTGCTTCAATAGATCCCTGACTTGCTGGACTAGATGTTCCAGAAGAGGGTGCAGAAGCAGGTTTTTTTTGTAATTTTAGTGAGGTTTGGTGCACTCATTGTTCAATCAGGCAAATTTTGTAAATCCACAGGGAGAAGAGAAAGAAAAAAAAAGCCAACTGCTTTAGGCTATAATCCAACTTTAAAAAGAGCCAGCTGTTTTAGGCTAAAATCCAACTTTAAAAAGGAGCCAACTATTTTAGGCTATATTCCAAATTTAAAAAGAAGCCAACTGCTTTAGGCTATAATCCAAATTTAAAAAGAAGCCAACTGCTTTAGGCTATAATCCAGGTTTAGAAGGGAGCCAACTGCTTTAGGCTAATCCAAGATTTTTTTTTTAAAAAAAAGCCAACTACTTTAAGCTGTAATCCAGCAAAATAAAAAACACCAACTGCATAAGTCTAATCCAAATATTTCTGTCAGTTCAAAAATATTAGAGAAAAAAAGAAAAGAAAAAAAAACCCTGTCTCTAAATAGTTTCTATAATAGTTCATGTCTAAAGTTGAATGATGTAGTTAAAAAAAATCTTTGTTTTGTAGAAACACAGGATGTTCTTTGTTTAGCACAGGTGTTATTTCAAGGTCATCAGTCTTCTGATTTTTTCTGTATTATTGTAGTATCTTCCTTCACCACTAGATGTCCTCATTAGTTATAGTGTCTCTATCCAGTAGTAAACGTTTATTTAAAATGCTCTTTCACAATAAAGTAAAAAAAAATTCCCAAATCAGAAAAATTAGCCAACAACAGATTATCATTTTTTTTTCTTTTCAGTCTCGAATCTTTTCTGCATATTTTTTATATTCCTTAATTTTGTTCTCCCATTCCAGATTTCTCGCCGCTTTTAACTCTCTTCTTCCCAAGTCTTCCTGGGGTTTTTTACTTTTAAAAGTTATCCAATTCAGAGAATTATATTTTAAAAATCCATAGGGAAAAGAAATAAAGAAGAATATCACCCAGATCAAAGACGTTGTTGACAGTCAGCTGTTTGGCGACGCTGCCATGGCTCTTCACTTCTTCCCCGGCTGTCTGTGGCTTGGGCTGTCTGCGTACTTGCCGGCAGCCTTTCTCCTGCCTGTTTAAAGAGTTTCCTCGGTCCGTTTGGGCCAACCGCCGTTGGCTCTGAACTCCCAAGGTTTCCCTTCCTCCTCGTTGCCTCTCCAGGGCGACTTTCTGACCTCTTTGGGTCTCCAGACGAAGCGAAATCGGATTAGGGAACCAGAGCTCCGGTTTCTTTCATCCATGTCACCATGACGCCCAGGGTGAACTCTCACAACCTGCGATTCTTGCTTAACAGTGACAACAGAGACTGCTGGGATTGCCAACTCTAAGTGATGCAATTACAAGATGTCACGCTTTACAATTGTCCATTAGTGACAGAAATTGCAGGCCAAATTACCATGGGGCCATGGTTAAGCGAAGACTACCTATATTGCAAATGTTCTCTAGTACTAGTAAATTACTTGTTCTCCTATAGGAACGTGTGAGGCTGAAACTTATTTTCTTCAGTTTTTTTTAAAAAGAAGCTGTGGAAACAGCTTCGCCTTGGAGCTTTTAGAGAATGATATTTTAGGAAAGCTATAGAGAAGAGACTTCGTTTCCTGACTTTTCTCTTGACTCTGTTCCACAGGGTGTAATTGAGGTGTAATGGATTCTGCTCCTATTCCAAATAGGGAAGACACCTAATATCACTCTGCTGTTCTCTCCATAGGATTCATCCTTACTAAATAATCGGGTGCTTTTGCACCATGCCAAGGCAGGAACAGTAATTGCCCGTCAAGGAGATCAAGTAAGTATTGTAGATGGCATACAAGATCATAAATTAGCTTAGTGAGAAAAACAAATATGATAACTGTAGATCTCTCCTCCCCTTGAAGGTCAAAAAAATATGAAAGGAGGCCTTCTTAAACAAAAATAGCTTTTTTCTGTAATCAGGACCTAATGTTGGATGGACTGTGTTCTAGAAGAAAAGAATTCTCAAGAAGCATTTCATTTGGATTGAATTTCAGTGTATATTCACTGTGGATTCTTCACAGTTCAAATTGTTGAAGATTTCTTTCCACAGTATAAGAACCCTATGCTGTAGCTTTTAATAAGAATCTGGCCACTTTGATTGTGGCTTAGAAAAGGAAAGGAATAATTTGTCAGGAAAGGAAGAAGGAAAAAGAAAGTGGAACGTGCATTGGGTACAAAACACTCCTCTTAAAACACTAATTTCCAGCTTTTTAGTAACCTCATCAATTTAAATTTTAAGAGATATAAAGTTTGTTTGTTTGTTTAAAAAAGATATTTCTAGAAACCTGTTGAAGCTTCTGAATCCTGCTCAATGATGACCCAATTCCCTTGGAAGGGGCTGCTTATTCTGGTCTTTTTTGGCAGGATGTCAGCTTGCACTTTGTACTGTGGGGCTGTCTGCATGTTTACCAGCGGATGATTGACAAGGCTGAAGACGTGTGCCTCTTCTTGGTGCAACCTGGGGAGATGGTGGGCCAGCTAGCAGTGCTTACTGGAGAGCCACTGATTTTCACCATCAAAGCGAATCGTGATTGTACCTTTCTTAAGATCTCCAAGTCTGACTTTTACGAGTGGGTACCATGTGCATAAATGTGCCTGGTTTCTGCCTAGCTCTCCTGCCATCATGTACTTCACAATCACTAGCCATGTTCACATGCGGCAACTGCTCCTGTTCTTTTAGCCTAAGCCATTTGCTGTTCTCTGCTGTGAGGTTGGTTGGGTCATCTCACAGATAAAACAGAGAGAAAAGAGTGGTTCTGTCTGTGGCTTTATGCTGTCAGTGTGGTTTTGCTCAGGAAGGGCTTTCATGGCTCTGGTGTAGTTTTCCTCTCTTTCCCTTCTCCAGTAGAAGGAGCTACCTAAAAATAATGGTTATCTTTCTTTAAAAGCAAGGTGCTCTATCAGTATCCAAAGCCTGACTTTTTAAGCATGCTGCTCTTTTGAAATCAAGGAGCCTGACTGAGGTGGATAAAATATGAGGATGGGCAGTGAAAATCAGAAACTCTTAGTGGATAATGTTGAGTTGTATAGAAAAATTGCTCTGCCACATCTCCTTTTTCATCTCTGCTTCTTGCTAGATAAAGCAGATATATACATCAGTGTGTGTGTGTGTATATACACACATACTCTTGTACAAACTATACAGTTTACAGTATTTTCCACTAAGACAGTGTATATATTTTCCCGACTAATGGAGCACATAAATTTCCACTAAAGGAATACATAAATCTGGACTACTCTACATGGGGCTGCTCTTGAGCATTTGAAAACTTCAGCTGGTGCAGAATGCAGCTGCACATACAGTAAATGGTGTGTTATTTGGCACATATAATACCTCTACCCCATGAGCTGCATTGGTTGCCAATGTGCATCTGGGTACAATTCAAAGTGCTGTTTCATGTTTAGGACTGAATTGCTTGAGGGACTGTCTTTCCCCAGATGTTTCTACCCATCTACTCCAGTCTGGCAGGATGGGCATACTCTGGGTCCTGCCAGTCAGGGAATGCCAGCTAGCGGGGCCAGGAGGTGTGCCTTTTCTGCCATAGCACCTGCCTTGTGGAACACCGTCCCACTAGAGATCAGGATGGCCATGACCCTGCTGGCCCTTCATAAGGGCCCTAAGACTTGGTTATATGTGTCCTGGTCTGAGCCCCAAGTGTGTGAAAGGTCCTGCCTCCTGGTTGTTTTAACATTTATGAATTATAATATTTTCCTCAGCTTTCATTATAATTTTATTTTTAATTGGTTTTATGATTTATGATTGTTCTCTGCCCAAAGTCACTTGTTGAGATGGCCCACCATACAAAATGAATAAATAAGTAAAAAATAATTTAGCTTTGCCCTGAGATTCACCACACCCATTGCTGTAATTCTTAACTAGCAGCATCTTCCCTGAATCCAAATTGGATCTATTTTTTTCTCCACTTTGGCAAAATTGAGAAATGAACTAGAACTTCTATATATTGCAAATTGTAGTCTTCCAGTAACTTCTGAATCCTCCTTAGGGTTATGAGGGAACAGCCAAGTGTGGTATTGAGTGTGGCTCATACTGTGGCAGCCCGCATGTCTCCTTTTGTGCGTCAAATGGACTTTGCTATTGATTGGATGGCAGTAGAGGCTGGAAGAGCACTTTACAGGTAAGAGAAAGGGGCTGTTTTCTTGACTCCCTGGTCTCCATTTGATGCCTTTGCTTTGCTTTTTTTTTTTTTTTTAACCTTTTTATTGGTTTATCAAACTATAAAATACAAAGAGAAATTCAAAAAAGTAGTAGAAAACTAGGAGGGGGAGGGGGAAGGAAAAAAATGGTGTAAAGAGGGAAAAGAAAAGAAAAAGCCACCGACTTCCGACTCTCTTTAGCACAGTAGAAGATAACATTACAACCGTGACTTTCTTTTACACAACAGTATGTACAAGCCATTTCTATAACAATAAACCTATCTAATTAGCAAAAACAAAATCAAAATTTCATTTTTTTTTCATTGCAAGTCCAAAATCCGGAAGCAATTTCAAAATAGAAACAAGGTTAGATATATTCTCTTCTTTGGATAAAAGAATCAATTTGACAATCTCTGTTTCTCTTTGCTGTGGGGAACAATATATATTTCTATTAAATCATTAATCTTTATCATAATTCATATTAAGAGAATCCTCTATATTTCATTTTTTAACCCTAAAGAGAGAAAACACTTTTTCTAGTTTGGATATTTTACTAACTTTAAAAAATAATCAAGTATTATATATAAAGGGGAGAAAAAACCTCTTCATTTTAAACCCAGAACACAAAACATTAGAGCTTTCTTTCAGTTATATATATCACACCAATATAAGTCCAATTAACTCCAATTAGGTCATGAATTCAAATCTCTCCCTCGAGTTTATCCTCATGGAGTAAATCTGTATCAGCTTTTATTTTCAAATTTAATTAATAGTATTTTACAAACTTTGGGAATTATTCAGCATTACATAAAAAGACAGAAGACATGCATTTACAAACTTATTTTATATATATAAAGTTACCTTAAAGCTTTCTTTCAATACATTTATCAAACTTATAAAATCCATCCAAACTAATTAAATCATTAAATTTAAGTCACTCCCTCCAGCTTGTCTTTATAGAATGACATCTTTTTCTTCTCAGGAGTGTCTATCAAGTCTCTTTTCTTCAAGAAATTCTCAGCCTTATTTATATCCATGAAAAAAATGTCCCAAGACTGTTCTGTTAGACATTTTAGATTAACCTGAAGCAAATCCTCGTAGAATAAAGTTTCCTTCTCTAAGATGTCTATCATATCTTTTTTTCTCAAAGAATTCTTGACCTTGTTGGTATCCATGAGGAAAAAAATCCCAAACTTGACCTCTTAAAGAGTTGTGAATTTACTTGGCACTCTTGTTTCAGTTGCACTGGGAGGGTTATATTCAAACCATCACCATAATAAAAACTGGTGTCAGATTTATAGTCGAAAGATACAGTTATATTATTTGCATTGTCCAGCATTTGTAGAGTTGACACAGTGGGTTGATAATTTTCTACAGTGGGTTGATAATGTTCTTTTTTAACATCCTCTGTATAATTAGTATCCTTGGACCCTAACTGATTTATGGTATAAATGATTTACTGTATGGGCTTTTCAAAAATGTCCATGACCACAGACTCCAGCTCAGTGTTAAACATCTTCGTAGCGCCCTGTAGTGGTCAAAAATTTAATTTATTTATTGATTTATTCATTCATTTATTTCATTCATTCATTCATTCATTCTTTTTTCTAGCCAATCTGAATTCATGAAAATTGGAAAATTTCAACCACCAAAACAACACAATACAGGGCTACGGTTTATTTTAAAAGCAGTAAATTAAGACCACAACTTTTATCCTTATTTCAAAATGCTTCTTTATTTTAGCTGCCTCCAGCAACATTTTTCCTTGTCGAAAAATCTCAGAAATGTTGCATAGCCTCAGAAAGGAGTGATAAGCTGTAACTAAAGAAAGCTTCTTTTAGCTAATAGAGATAATAGCGTGTTTCCCCGAAAATAAGATTGGATCTTCTTTTCTTTCTTTTTTTTGCCTCCAAAAGAGGTACCAGATCTTATTTTGGGGGGCTGGCTTTTCCACTCACCTCCGGCACTGACAGCCCCGCCCAGCCAGCCCACTTCTTCTGCAGCTGAAGGAGCAGCTTCATTCTGCAGCCAAAATGGTGTTCCAGCCTTCATTTCGCAGTCAGGCCTTTCCGGAAGGCCTCTGCAGCTGATAACCGAGCAATGAATCCATAGCTTGGTTTTTGGCTGCAGTGGCCTTCCGGAAAGGCCTGACTGCAAAATGCCAGCCTGTGAACGCCGGAGAGGTAGTGGGCCGGCAAGGAGAGGCCTGGCTACAAGGTAAGTGGGTGCGGGGCGCGTGGGGCAGCTCCACTCCCCCACCCCCACCTTAGCTTGATTTTTAGGTGTGTGCCTTGTCCCAAAACTAGGACTTATTTTTGGGGTAGGGCTTATATTAGGCCCACCCCCAAAAATCAAGCTAGGGCTTATTTCGGGGTAGGACTTTCGGGAAACACGGTAGTCTCATAAATTGATTAGGAAATGAAGGGCACAGCTTATTGTCCGTTTGAAAAATAAATTCTAAAATGGCTGTTTTATCCAACAATGACGTGATTTCAGCCCCACCCCCCAGCTTCAGCTCACCAGCTATTTTGAAGCACGGTTTCTAAAACTGCTTGCAAACTGTTGCTGTTATCAGAGGATCTTGAGGGATGATTCTGGGACTCTTATTAACCCAGGAGAGTCAGATAAATGAAAGGAAGCCTGTTCTTTCTGTTAAGTTGGAAAAACTACAGTCCAGAGAGAGGAGATTCTATGGGCGTATTAGGTGCTAGCCATGTCTTCACCGAAAGTGATGCCTTTCTTTTGCTAAAGAATCCCGTTCAGTTAGATGCACACTGTGCCATGATATTTGCACAGAAATAACTTGGTTTGAGACAGGCTTTACTGGTTATTAGAGAAGGGGACTAATTTAATCCATGATTCTTCCTTTTCCTCCAGGCAAGGCGACAAGTCTGACTGCACCTACATTGTGCTGAATGGGCGCTTGCGCTCTGTCATCCAGAAGGTCAATGGCAAGAAGGAACTCGTTGGGGAATATGGGCGGGGGGACCTCATTGGAGTGGTAAGTTCTAAGTAAGGGAAATGCCTACATGCAGTGAGGGACAGCTAGATCAAAGGGTTTTCACAATTTTGAGCATTGGGAAACAAAGGGATTAGCCATCCTGCTTTTAAAGGATGCTAGGTTTGCAAGCCTCACTATATAAACAGTTTTAGAAATTGCCTATTAACCATCTTAAACCTATTAAGACCTTTGGAATGATAACTTTGGAAAGTTGCTGGGTGAGTTTAGCTTCAGTTCTGAACAAAACAAAATTAGTTATAAACTTAAGAATGAATTTGAATTAAACAGCAAAAACAGTAAGATTTTTGTCTAAGAAAATTATAAATTAAGAGTCCACATAAATTTGGAATATTGACTTTTACTCTTTAAGATTTTGGAATTAAGAAAATAAATAGGTTCTTGTGGGAACCAAATATATTTTGGATACTTTGCTATAGTAAGTCATAACAAAGATAAGTAAATTTATAATTTTAAAAACTGGACACTAAATTTGGGGGACTAAAATTTTAGAGGATTACAGATTCTCAGTATAAACAAAAAAATTATTAAGCTGATTTTAATATCAGTTAGTGCTGGGACTTACAAAATGATACAATACATTTTTACGGAAACATGGTGGGATGAAACCACAAATGGAACACACAGCTAGAGGGATTTAAATTATTTAAAAGAAACAGACCAAATAAAAGAGGAGGTGGAGTTGCTCTCTATATAAGAAATAACTATATCTCTACAGAAATAGAGCACAACAATGATGAAAACTGTCTTGAATGCATTTGGGTCAATATAAAAAGGGGGGGGAATGACATTGCCATAGGTGTATACTATAGGCCAACCAACCAACCAGAGGAAATAGATGAACTTTTTGCTAGTCAGCTAACTAAGGTATGTAGGAAGCACATCACAATAGTAATGGGGGACTTTAACTACCCTGACATCAACTGGGAGACAAACTCTGCACCAAGTGGAAGATCAAACAGATTCCTGACAAACCTAGCAGACAACTTTGTCTCCCAAAAAGTAGAGAAGGGAATTAGGGGATTAGCCATTTTGGATCTAATTCTCACTAACAGAGATGAAATGATAGAAGGTGTTGAAGCCAGAGGAACCTTGGGAGGAAGCGATCATGCAATATTGGAATTCAACATTATGGAAGCACAAGCAATAGAACACAGTCAAACTAGAGTCTTGGACTTTAAGAGAGCTAATTTCAATAAACTTAGAGAGGGCTTGGGAAGGATTCCATGGATGAGAATCCTCAAGGGGAAAACAACTCAACAAGCTTGGGAAATTTTGAAAAGTGAGATAATAAAAGCCCAGTCTAGCACAATACCAACAAAGAAGAAAAATAACAGCTCTCAAAAGAAACCAGCATGGCTGCATAAAGAACTCTGATAAATTGAAAGATAAAAAGGATAAGTATAGAAAGTGGAAAGAGGGCACATAACTAAGGCAGAATATCAGCAAATAGCCTGAGCCTGCAAAGATGAAGTGAGGAAAGCTAAGGCTCAAAATGAACTAAGGCTTGCGACTAAAGTCAAAAATAACAAAAAAAGCTTCTTTCAACATGTAAAAAATAAGAAAAAAGTGAAGGAAGTGATTGGTCCATTAGTGGAGGAAAGTGGCAAGAAGGTGACAAGCAACAGGGAGAAAGCAAAACTATTTAACTCATTTTTTGCATCTGTCTGTTTTTTCACAAAGGGAAAAAACAGACCAACCTATCAAAAATAGTGCCATAAAAAACAGAATAGAAACACAAATTAAGATAGGCAAGAAAATGGTAAGTGAGCACCTGTCCAGCCTAGACGAGTTCAAATCACCAGGACCAGATGGATTATACCCCAAGGTTCTCAAGGAACTGGCAGATGTGATCTCAGAACCACTGAACTATATTTTTCAAAGATCCTGGAGCACTGGGGAACTACCAGACGACTGGAAAAGAGCTGATGTAGTTCCCATCTTCAAAAAAGGGGGAAAAATGGATCCAGGAAATTACGGACCTATCAGCCTGACCTCAATACCTGGGAAGATTCTGGAAAAGATAATCAACAAATCAGCGAACACCTAGAGGCAAACAAAGTCATTACTAAAAGCCAACATGGGTTTGTCAAAAACAGATCATGCCAGACAAATCTTATTGCATTCTTTGACCAAGTGACAAAATTAGTGGATCAGAGGAATGCTGTGGATATAATTTACTTCAGTAAGGCATTTGATAAAGTAGATCATAACCTACTACTTGATAAGATAGAAAAATGTGGGTTAGACAGCATCACCACCAGATGGATTCGTAGCTGGCTGACCGGCCGTACTCAGCGTGTGGTCCTCAATGGAACCACATCTACATGGAGGGAAGTATGTAGTGGGGTGCCCCAGGGCTCTGTTCTGGGCCCAGTGCTCTTCAACATCTTCATCAACGATTTGGACGAGGGGATAGATGGGGAACTCATGAAATTTGCAGATGACACCAAGCTGGCAGGAATAGCCAACACTCCAGAAGACAGGCTTAAGATACAGGAGGATCTGGACAGACTTGAACACTGGGCGCTATCTAACAAAATGAAATTCAATGGTGAAAAAGGTAAGATTCTACATTTAGGCAAGAAAAACCAAATGTACAGGTATAATATAGGGGGTACCTTGCTCAATAGTAGTAACTGTGAGAGGGATCTCAGAGTCCTAGTGGACAATCACTTAAATATGAGCCAGCAATGTGCTGCAGCTGCCAAAAAAGCCAACACAGTGCTAGGCTGCATTAACAGAGGGATAGACTCAAGATCATGTGAAGTATTAATATCACTTTACAATGCCTTGGTAAGGCCACACTTGGAATACTGCATCCAGTTTTGGTCACCACGATGTAAAAAAGATGTTGAGACTCTAGAAAGAGTACAGAGAAGAGCAACAAAGATGATTAGAGGACTGGAGACTAAAACATATAAGGAACGGTTGCTGGAATTGGGTATGTCTAGTTTAATGAAGAGAAGGACGAGGGGGGACATGATAGCACTGTTCCAATATCTCGGGTTGCCACAAAGAAGAGGCTATTCTCCAAAGCGCCTGAAGGCAGGACAAGAAGCAACGGATGGAAACTAATCAAGGAGAGAAGCAACCTAGAACTAAGGAGAAACTTCCTGACAGTTAGAACAATTAACCAGTGGAACAACCAGCCTCCAGAAGCGGTGAATGCTCCAACACTGGAAGTTTTTAAGAAGAGACTGGACAGCCATTTGTCCGAAATGGTATAGGGTTTCCTGCCTGAGCAGGGGGTTGGACTAGATGACCTCCAAGGTCCCTTCCAACTTTTTATTATTATTATTATTATTATTATTATTATTATTATTATTATTATTATTATTATTATATCATAATATTGTAATTTAAATCCTTAATAAAAATTGAATATTTTGAATATTTTCATGTGAAATTCATGCTTTATGGCCACAACACTTAGCAATGGAAATTGCAGTCCCAATTATTGTTATTAAGTGAGGACTAGGTATTCATACCTACAGAAGAGCATCTCTCACTAGCTGAGGAGTGCTCTTTTTCATGTGGGAAGACTGTGATGTGATTTACCTACTGTGACCCATTTCTTGTGATATAGGTAGAAGCTCTGACCCATCAAGTACGAGCTACTACTGTCCATGCTGTGCGGGACACAGAGTTGGCCAAGTTACCAGAAGGGACTCTCAACAACATCAAAAGACGCTACCCTCAGGTGAATGCTCAAGGGTTCTCCATATTTTCTATTTGAACTAAGCTTTGCAGTCCTGGTGTACAACTCATTCCTGAATTTTCAAATGGTTCCGCAGATTTTGTCTATGGAGATTCTCAGTTATCCAGGTCATAGTTGTCCCAAAGATGCTTCTTCATGAGGCAACTGGACTTTCTAGTTTTTTCTTTGAAGACATTTCACTTCTCATTCAAGAAGCTTCTTGGATGAGAAGCAAAACAAGAAAGTCCAGTTGCCTCATGAAAAAGCATCTTTGGGACATTCTGCAGATTTTGTTCCACTCAGGATGTGCGTGCACATTGTACGCATAGGATCTCTGTGGCATAATATGTATATTTTGGACACAGAGATGCTTTATAAGTGTTCAGAAATATTGAGTGTAAAGAAAGATTGTAAAGCTTTATAAGATACTGGTCTGGAAAATGAATATGCTCCACTTCATTATTTGACTTAGCTCACCATGTGTTAATAATACAAATGATGGCACTGTTAATTTCTTATGCAAACTTTTTGGATAGCCCCAACAAAACAACTTATGTTTTAGGCTTCTAGTTTTTCAAAGTAACCTTATGATCAAAACTGAGCTGGAAAGTAAACCCTCATGTTGAGTTTTTCTTGTCTGCTGTGAACTGGCTCAATTGCATTATGAGAAAAACACTAACCCCCACAATCATCATGTCTTCAAAAGGTTTACAAATGGAAATCATGACAGAAAATGCTGCTTTTCCATGTTGTAGCAAACCATGCTATCTTCTAAGCAAAGTGGATTCATTGCTGAGTATGTTTTTTTCTAGAAGGAGTTAAAGATATACTATGATATCCAGGGAAATACTTCAGGATACATGTGGAGTTGCATTTTAATAGAGTATGGAGGAATTAAGTGGCAAGGCATTGTGAACACTTTTTTAGATGTGAATAGGAAGAAAATCATTTTAAGGTCAGGCTAGCATCACACCAGCTGGGTATTTCACAGATTCAGAAATGGTTGTGTATACTGTATGTATACTGTATGTATTCACATTCTGGGCACTGGCATTCTCCAATCTTCTAATGCCTAATATAGGTTGTTACCCGGCTTATCCATCTACTGAGTCAGAAGATCCTGGGGAATCTGCAGCAGTTACATGGCCCTTTCCCAGGTAAGTGTCCCACTTCAGGCTATGCACCAACTTGTTGCCATATGACCCAAAAAGCATCAGAGCTTGAAAGAGCATCCTAGCATGACAGAAAGCTATGGAGTTGTGGCTGCGAGTATCTAATGTTGCTGCCAGGTACTTCAGGTATTTGTTTCAGTGATTATTGTATCTTCCATATAGGTTCAGGTCTTGGCATGACCTCCAGCTCAGAACTGACCAATCCAGCTAGTAATCTCTCAACAGTGGCAGTCCTTCCAGTGTGTGATGAGGTGCCCATGGCAGCTTTCACCTTGGAACTCAAACATGCTCTGAATGCAATTGGTGAGCTCTTGTTAGCGCTCTCTTTCCTTGTGTTGCTTCATTCTGCTGCTTTTGTCATCATTCTTCTTTTTCTTCACAGGCCCAACCCTGCTGCTCACCAGTGACATAATCCGTGCTCGTCTTGGGGCATCAGCATTGGATAGGTGGGTTGAGAACACACATAAGCTTGTAACAGAAACGTATAATCACAGATACTGGAGTATGGAGATGGGATGTAGCATATTGTACTCTTTCCCCCCCAAAGTATTCACAATCTGCCATATATTCTGTTTTACCCATTTCCATGGTGTCGTGTAGGGAAATACACTGGCAGATATTTCCACCAAAGCATCTAGGCTGCATTGTCATAATGACAATCATGAATGCTGTGAGAGTCCTTTATTCCCAAGGAAGAAAGTTGTGTACAGCATCAAATAAATACAGGGAGGGTTTTCTGTTATCCAGTTATATTTCTTTTCTATCTATCTCCTCTAATCTAAAACCAATTATTATTCTTTCCTGGATCCTGCCGTACTTCCAAGGGGGAGGGGGGATACGCAGAGGGGTTTTATTACTTTCACTTCCTCCATTCACTACAAAGTAACCTTTTGTTTATTCACCTCTACTAACCATTACAATGGAACCATTTGACTCTTATCCTATGTCCCTCTGAACTTCTCTTCCTTATCGGGAAACTAGAAAAGGGGTGGGGGTGAAAAAACACAGACCTCCGGAATCTGGCTTATTTCTCCGTCGTCATAATAAACTCTGAAGAGCTGGTGAATGATCGTGGAGCCGGAGTGATGTTATCTCTCCTGGGTTTAATACCTAGAGAATTGCCGGCCTGAATTGGCCGGAAGGAATGTGGGGAGGAGTTTGCTTAGGGACACTTTAAAACATCGATGTATAAGGGAATCCCCCCAGATCCTGTCTATCATGCCTGCTACCAATTTCTTGTAATAAAAGTTCCTGTTGGAAGAGACCGTTTCCAAGAGTTCTGCTTTCTTACAATGTGGATTGAAGTGGGTCCTTACAACTAGATTGTAATACATTTTTAGTTTATTTGTTGAGCTTTATTTGTGCTCTTCCCCTTTTCATCTGATGAAGTGGTTGCAGCTCATAAAAACTGTCTTTTAATAGACAATTTAATAGTCTTTTAATAGAATTTGGAAAATGTTTTTTTCTGGATATCTGATTTTTTTCCAACTATAAAACTGAAGTTTGGAGGGTTTGATTTTTTTCAAAGCAACCATGCAAGACCTCAATATTAATGCCTCTGTCTGATTCTTAAAGACACCCTTATCTATTGGATCATGGTTATTCAATCAGCAAAGAGTTTGTACATAATATAGAGTTCCTCCATGAGTCTGAACAATAAGTATAATATGTATATTGGTATGAGTGTGCATAGGTTCAGTCTTCGAGTAAGATGATTTGAAAGAGGCCAATCTTCATCTTTTAAAAAAACTGTTCATCATCAAGAAAAAGGAACAACAGGAAATAGCTTTTATCCCTTTAGAGAACCACTCTTGGGCAGTGTTGAATTTCTGGAAGAACAAAGATGGTTGACTAGAATCCTGTAAAGTCTAAGATGGAAATTGATCTTGACTTGTTTTTCTGGGCACTTTCTATCCCCTTTCCCTCCTTACAGTGCTGCCAGTGAGACTGGAATGAGAAAACTTTCTTTTGCTTTTCTTCCCTTACAGTATCCATGAATATCGACTGTCTGGCTGGCTAGCTCAGCAAGAGGACATTCATCGCATTGTTTTGTACCAGACTGATTACACCTTGACTCCTTGGACAGTGCGTTGCATCCGGCAAGCTGACTGCATTCTCATTGTGGGCCTGGGGGACCAAGAGCCTACACTGGGTGAGGTAAAGGGTCCATCATGACTAGAGTGAAGCTTGGTCTAAGAAGTACAGTTACTCTACTTGAGCAGGTAGATCAGCTTGCTTGGGTGAGCAGGGGGGAGTTTGATGAATGCTCTCCATTGTACAAACCCACATCCTACTTTCAATAGGATCAAAGAGCATCTTTTATCAGCCTTTCTGTCAATATTGCTTCTCCGGCTAATTGGTTGTCTTCCCTGTTCTAATAATAGACTTGGGTTTTGGCTCTCTCTTGATCTGGCTCCATAAGAAAGATGTGTAAGAACATAATCAGTCAAAGACTGTTTGTGTTGTGATGGAAATGAACATGATTGACTTGACTTCTCCTTTCTCCCTCCATTATGTCAGCTAGAACAGATGCTGGAGAACACAGCAGTGCGGGCCCTAAAGCAGCTTATCCTCCTGCACCGTGAAGATGGCCCCAGCCCTGCCCGCACAGTGGAGTGGCTCAATATGCGCAGCTGGTGCTCAGGGCATCTACACATCAAGTGCCCACGCAGGGTCTTTTCTCGACGCAGTCCCAACAAACTGGTACCTCTATTCTGTTTGTTCACCATTACATCTTGTTCTGTGCTCACTCTTGGATTAGTCAGGCCTTTCTCTTTTGCTTTGCCGGAGAACCTAGTAAGACTGAACAGCCACTTTTCTTGAGGATGTTGATTCCCCTATAACTTTTCTGAATAGTAGGCTTCCTTCCCCCCAGGGACCCCTGAAACTATTCATCCTGAGTCAATATTTCCTACTTCAGATTTTTCCCCACTCCTTCCTTTGGTGTGCATCACCTTGAAGACAAAGAATAGCAAGTTGCTGCACAGGTTCTTGGACCCCTTCCAAGTGGCGTCCAAAGACTATTTGACTTTCCCTTTGTAGAGGGGAAAAGTTGATAAATGGGAACAGATGAACTTAAACAACTTTCTTCTGCGGGTCCCTTTTTTTTTTGAGCTGGTGAAAATAGTCTTACTCCTTCTCTCCTTCCCATCCTTCACTACAGAGAGAGATGTATGGGAAAGTCTTTGAAAAGAATGCGGATCGTCACAGTGACTTCTCCCGTCTGGCACGAGTCCTTACAGGCAATACCATCGCTCTGGTTCTGGGTGGTGGTGGAGCCAGGTAATATGCCCCAAAGAATTAAGAAATGTTTGCTTGGCATCAAGAGGGCCAGGAGAGTTTTCAGGGTAACAATGCATCAAAACTAGGGAACTTGCATCTCCCAAAGGCAGGAAAGATGTGACTTTTCCCCCACCATGGGCTAATTTTTCTGGATCCCACTGTTCTCCCCATCTGGATTTTAGAGAAGTTGGGAGGTCTGTACTCCTTAACATGGAAACTTATACTTTTGATTAACACCACTAGCCTATCAATGTTGACTACTACTACCACCATACTTTTTTTAACCACTCCCACCTTTGGCTTCTCCCTGACAGTAGAGGCATGAAAGAGTCAGCCTCATTCTCATGACTTGGTGAGAACACCAAAGGTACATTGGGAGGCAGATTTGCTTCAAGGATGTTCCTTCCCTTGCCCACAGAGGTTGTTCTCACATTGGAGTGATCAAAGCCATGGAGGAAGCTAGTCTCCCTATCGATCTGATTGGCGGCACCTCGATTGGCTCCTTCATAGGGGCCCTTTATGCAGAGGAGAGGAGTGCAGTGCGCACAAAGCAGCGGGCCAGAGAATGGGCAAAGGTGAGCATATATTCAAACCTGGAAGGAAAGTAGGCAGGGGAACAGCAGTACTGAGAGAAACAGCAAAAAGAGAAGGTGTGCTATTGAAGCTACAGTCCTCTAATTACTTGAATGGGTTTGTATCCCAGTGATCTCACCTGAACTTCCTTCTGAATAGATGAGGGTAGATTTGCACTGTTTGTTTACCAAAATACATGAGCCTAACTTTTGGCAACTGAGAAAAGGTTCTGGGGTTCTTTACAGCAATTTCAGTCTGGAGTATGGTGCATAGGAACTGAAGCATCACAGACTAGATAAAGGAAATTAAGTGAGGTGGTAGAGTAGCTGTCTTCTTTGAATTTTTTGCCAGCTTAGTCTCCCTAAGTGCCAGAAAGCAATAGATTGTTTTAAAAGAGGGACTGTTTTATGCAGAACTGATTCAGTGGTTGAGAGATGAAGAAAGTGTTGTAAAATGCAATCTTATCATTTAGGAGCTCAGAATTTTCAGTGGGGGACATAGTGAAATAGAGCTAATGTTGATTGGAGGTCTAATGCATCCATGCACAGAAAATCACATTCCCATGTTTCAGCTATTCACCTCCAAATTACAGTGCAGGATCTCAGGATGCTCCATGTCCAACAAAAAGCGATTGTTCATCCTGAAGCCATGAATTAGCTGTTTTGGCTTAAGGATTTAGCATGTATTGGTGTTTTGGAGCTCCTGCAGAAGAAATGCACCATGATCTCCAGGCTTCTTGGGGTCTGCCATATTTTTACAGCTGATGGAATATAGATAGTCCTTTTGCTTGAACATGTTAATTCAACAAATTGAAATCAGTTATAAAAATGGCTTAACTATAGGTATTACAATGTATGCGGATATGTCACATCCAGTACTCTCTAACCCCCTCCCATTTCTGTTTTATACTTATTACAATGAATGCCCCTCTTTCTTCTTTGGTGTGGCCTGTATTGCATTTGTTCAGAGAAGGAATTACTTAGATTGCTGTCTTTATTCTTCCCCTGGTTCCCGGAAAGATCATGATACAGTGGTCTTGGGTCTTTCATGGCTTGTTTCCTCCCTCATGTCCTCATTTATCCTTTCTACAGAGTATGAATTCAGTGTTTGCAACTGTGCTGGATCTCACCTACCCCATCACCTCCATGTTCTCTGGCTCTGCCTTCAACACCAGTATTCACAAAGTGTTCCAGGATAAACAGATTGAGGTATCCTTTTCTCAGCAACACAGGAATGAGCTACAAAGTGCTGAAGGTTTTTTCCTTCTAAGACCACTTGCTGCACAAAATCCATCAGTCTGAAAGGTTTTCATATAATAGCCATAGTAGGTGTTTCCAAAACCCAGGGGAAGTAAAATATCAGTGTTAATTTTGGTCCAGATTTTGGTCCTGTGGTGGCCAGAAAACACATAAATTAAGCCACTTGCACAATTTCTCCCTTGTTGATCAAATTAAACTGCATTAAACTGTAGAATTTGGGTTAATGTATGTGCACGCATTCGGGATACAGTAAATGTTCAAATCATTGTAGCCTTTCTCCCTCTCACTTACTGTGACCTTCCATGTGATTTTCATTCTCTTCCACTTTGTCATCTGAAGGATCTGTGGCTCCCATATTTTAATGTGACAACAGACATCACAGCTTCTGCCATGCGTGTGCATAAAGATGGTAAGTGAATCTTTCCTCCAGCACAGTAGTCATGACTGACTAGTAATTCAGCATGCATTCCTCCTCCAGCTTTCTCCTGAACTTCAGCAGGAGCCAGGGAAGCCAGAAGGAAATGAATTACAAAATATCCGAGAGCAGGGATGCACCAAGGGCTCCCAAGGCCACAGGAGATCCACCCACATCTATTTTGTGGCCTCTGACTTTTTTAAGTTTCAGAAAGTGCAAGACAAAATGGCCAGATGTTAAAAAGATGTATGTCTCTACCTGAACCCTGAAGTGTCCTTCCACAACAATACTGGCACTTTTGCAGCCTCATGCTGAGGAGAGTTGTGCCAGGTGGTTTCCTGGAAATTGCCTTATGTTCATGTCCAGCAATAATTTTCACTGTCTGAAATGAATATTTCCATTTGGATAGATTTTAGAACTCAAAGATCTTGCAGGGCTTGCTTGGGACTGCACATGTCTGAAGAACCCTTCATTAGAGGAAGGTCACCTTTTTTCCGACAAGGTCAGGGAACGTGATGCCATCTGGGGAGGGGGTAGGAATTTGCCTAAAGCCTATTGTATGTATATAGAGGTAGGAAATATATAATAGTGCTGTTTGTCTATTTGATCATTGGTGTAGCTTAAGAAGACCATTCCTATCTTATCTTCCTCCAGGAGTAAATAGGGAGAACATTATGTGAGAACATCTGTAGCATGCTTGGGTGCATCATGATCTTAGCCTTAAGCCTAGTGGATTCCATTCTTTTGCTGAAAAGGCAAATGGAGAATGGAAAGAACTCCTACAATCTATGGCTTCTTTGAGCCACTTGCCATGTCTCTGTAATAATCTTGGCTAGCTTTGAATCTGCCTTTCCTTGGTAACATTGCTGCTGTTCACTAAACCCACTAACTGTTCTGCATTTGTTCTGTTCCTTTTATTTATTGGAGCAGACTGGCTGCTGCGTCAAGTTTCCCAACTCTGCTCTTCTAGAGAAACTGGGTTGCTAGTTATTCAAACACTGCTTATTTTGGGAGGGGGGAGGGGGAAGAATCATTGCTAGTGAAACCTAATGAATGAGTAGAATTTGAAATTAGCTTCAGAGAGGGATGGATTGTATGTGAAGGGAGGAGGGAGGTTTTTTTGACACCCCTCCTGGCCTCCCCTGGCTGCGGCAAGCATCAGATCTCATCTGGGACATTGTTGGCAGCCATGCCCACCTGGAGGGCAAGGGCTGGAGAGGCTGTAATTGCCTGGCTCTCATCATTCTCTGCCTACTTTCCTTCCCTTCCTAACAGAGCTAACACTTTCTCTTCTGTCTCCAGTAGGTAGGCAGTGTTGAGGTTGGCAAATTGTAAGGTAGGGGAAGGCCTATTCATGTAAGAAATCAGAACTTTCAAGTTAAAAGTGGAGGAGCTTCAGTACCAATACTCCTCACCTGCAAGTGTGAGGTTGTTGAGGTGAAGCACAGAATGGCCTACCTTAGAAGTGCTAGGTTTCCATGGAGCAGTACTTAAGTGAGAAATGGTTTTTGATGTCTTTCCCTGTGGGGACAAGTGTGCTTCTCTTCTCATACCTGGTGGGGGGATAAGCAAGCTAGGCCAGGCAGGTGCAGCTTTCAGACTCTGGCAATAGTTGGTAGTTGCAACCTTCAAAAAATACTTAATTGTCCTTGCCTTCTTTTTTGCAAGTGAATTGTTGTGCTACTTGTGTTGTATACAGCAGGGCTTTTCAACCTTTTCACCAATTGTACCACTTTGAGGATATGGCAATATTCAAGTACCACCTAGCAAGGTGTCAAAACCTTGATGACCAAAAAAAAAACAACCCTGTTCAAAGTTGCAATTGCACTGAAATGACTTATGACCATTTTTCACACTTATGACTATTGCAGCATGCCCAGGGTCATGTGATTTATATTTGGATGCTTGGCAACTGATTCATATTTATGATGGTCACAGTGTCCCAGGGTCATGTGATCCCCTTTTTCAACCTTTTGACAAGCAAAATCCCTTGCAGCAAAACTTACAGCTAACAATAGCACAGCAATAGAAGCTAACACGAGACATCAGCCACCAACCAAATAGAAATTGCTAAACACTCCTTAAGAACACAAAGCCCACATTGCACAAATCCCAGAACTTCAAAGTCACAAAAGCACATAAGAATCCTTCCACTCTCCATCTCCCTCCTTCCCTCACCTCCAGCTGATGCTGCCTTTCTTCATTGCTGCCTTTCTTTATTCCTCGTGGAGGGCGACCCCTCCCCCACTGCATTTCTTGCCTGTTTGTTGCTGCCAGCCCAGATGGCTGCCACAGAAGTTGTAGTTCGGCTCATGGCTGGCCTGTTTGATCTCCTCTCCTCTCCCCCCACCCTCCTCCTTTCCCTTTGGTGCAGCTAGAGCTGACTCTGTCTCCTCCCAAGGTTGCCTCTTTTTTCACTCTCCCTCTCCCATCCAAACTGCCTCCTTTTATAGCCTCTCCTGTCTCAGCCCCCCCACCTCCTTTCTCTTCTGCAGCTCCAGAGGACTCTCTCACAGTAAGTCCTGCTCGTTCCCTCCCCTACACTTGGCTGGGCAGGGCCGTGTACCACCTGCCACATGCTAATGTACCACAGGTGGTACGCATACCACTGGTTGAAAAGCCCTGGTTTACAGTTCCCATTCTTTTCAATCAGCAGGACTTCTTAGGTTCCTCCCTTTGTCATTCCTTTTTATCCAAGTAAGCCTCTGTGTCCATTTTATAGGCAGGGGTAATCTGGCTTCCCTGTGATCAGAGAGTCCAGCCTCCTGTTTTGAAGCATGACTTCTTGATCTTGATGGATTGTAGAACCATTTCTCTTGAGTTGTTTTCTGTATTGCTGCGTTATATGCTTGCCCATAAGAAGGGATTTTACTCTTCCCCATAAAACTGGACTCCCTTGATTTGAGACTGTCTTGTAGTGAGTCCTGGTCTTTGAGTGCCTCGGGCCAATGGCTGGGAGCAGCAAGAGAGAAAAATGACTTGCCAAGGACAGATTAATCTATGTGGTGTCAGAGTACTGGGTCACAGGGACCAGGAACTGTTGTCTACTTATGACTATGGAGTTACCCATGACAACTATAGCTCTCATCAAAACCCTCATCAGTAAACATTAGGAATGGTATATTTACTTACAAGAGGTGAAAGGAACATTAGTTGAAAGGGAAAGCCAGTTGGGCAAGAAGATGGTGCTAAGTTGTTGCTGAGGAAAGCCTTCCAGAAACCCCCTTTTGACCCAGGTGCATTTTGTCTTTCTGAAGCTTCTCTCATGATGTCACTTCCTGTCCTGTGCTCCTTTTCTTTTCCTCCTCTCCCATCTTCCCTTTGATTGAATTTCCATCTTCATCCGGCAGGCAGCGTGTGGCGCTACGTCCGGGCCAGTGCATCTTACACCCCCTATTTGCCTCCTCTCTGCGACCCCAAGGACAGTCACTTGCTTGTGGATGGCTGCTATGTTAACAATGTCCCAGGTCAGCATCACATTTGCCTCACTACCTTGGCTGATGGACATTGGGGACGCAAGTGGGTCAGAGGGATGGAGGCAGTCAATTGATGTGGCTTCCTCCTTCCGAACTACTATCATCCTTCTTTTGCTAGGGCTGGGCATGACAAGCTTGGGGTGGCAAGCCTAGATTCTGCCCATAGCCACTTTTTGCTCAGGACAGCAATTCTGCATGGCACAGGAAACTGGGTTGTTAGGTAGTACATGCAAAGCATTGCCTTGCTTGGCTTCCAGGTAGATTTGGACGTTTAGCGGGCTACCTGGCCACATGTGGGCTCAGGGTGATGAATCTGATGGCTGCATATTGCTTGGCTGCTTGATAAAGTGCTGTGCAGAATTCTGCCTGAGCAGCTGGGCTGAAGTTGGGCTGCACCTCTATCCATCCCTCTCTGAAGGGTTCGTTGCTGCTCTGGGTATCTCTCTGTTCTTCTGATTGCATTTGTTCCCACATGGTTAGGCTCGCTGTGGCGGTATGTGCGAGCTAGCATGACCCTTTCCGGGTACCTACCGCCACTCTGCGACCCCAAGGACGGCAATTTACTGATGGATGGCGGCTACATCAACAACCTTCCAGGCAAGTATTGGGCACTCATGGTGACAGCAGGACAACCATCTGCTGGAGGAAAAGGATGGCTGTGAAGCCTGACTGGTCTGAGGCTAGCTTCCATTATTTCACCCTGAAGCTCTCTTATTCTCTGCTGTAAATACCAAGCAAATATCCTGGTGCGGAGGTCACAGTGTTGGAAGTGCAAGAAAGTGTTAGGGACTTATTATCATATGTGGTGGACCTGTTCCAAAGCCAAAGAATTTTGGCGGCTAATAAAGATTTGGTTGGAGGAAATGCTGGGACTGAAGATAGATCCCAGACCAGAACTGTTTTTACTGGGAATGATAGATGGGAAGTTTAACAAAGGAGAGACATATCTAGTGTTGTATATTATAACAGCAGCAAGGTTGGTCTATGCCCAGAACTGGAAAAACGGAAACTCCCCGGCGGAGAGTGAATTAATTAAACAAATTCTGATATGTGTAGAGATGGATAGACTAACATTAGAAATCAAAGACAAGGATGAAACAGAATATTACGAAGTTTGGGATAAGATGTACTATTGGTTAGACTCGAGAAAAAGTCAGAACAAAGAAAGCTCGTTTAGAAGAGAGAAAGTGTAGAGCGTAAGATAGAGATTAGAAAGAATATGAAAAAAGAACTGAAATGGAAGTTATGTTGTAAATAGACGTAAATATGTATGTAAATATATAAATATGTAAATAGTATAAAAGGTAATATGTAAATGGTATAACGAATACCTATCAATGAATAGGGAGATATATGGTATATGGTATAGTATGTATGGCAAATAACAGCCAGAAAAGTCACACTGTGTTCAACCTGTTTTTAAATGTTTACTTAATAAAATTTATGAAATATATATATATATATATCCTGGTGCGGAGGGGGGCAGCAGGCTTAAGGAGCCACTGAAATCCCAGTTTTCTATGAAATAAGGCAGCAGCAATTGCTTGAGATCTAGTGCAGAAGGTTCTGGTGGCTGCCAGCTTAACTTCTCAGATTTCATGCAAACTGCCTTTGTTGTGCTGGCAGCAACTCTTTGTTGACTGCTCCTCCATATGATAAAAAGTCATAACATTAAAGACATCTGTGCCAAAGGAGGGGAAGAGTTTAGTAAGAAAGAATATATTGCACCTAAGAGACCCCAAGTGAAACCTGCTATCTTCTCAGGGCATTTGGCTACATCTGTCTGGATTTCATTGTCTTCTGGTCTCTAACCTGGACCTGAAGAGGCCTTATGGGGAAGAGAGATTTTTAAGACTGGTGACTTTATCAAACTAGCAAGAGTCCATTTGGAGCTCTCTGGCCACAAAGGAAGGGATTCAAAGCTTCTCAGAATAGATTTTCACTGTGTTTGAAACACTGATAGCTTAAATAATAAATTTGTGTAAGAAAAGCAAAACAGATATAAGAAAACTTAGATAAAATGCAACCCAAAAGTTTGAAAGGCATGAGCAATGTCCTACCACCATCACCATACTAAAGCCTAATTACGTTTTTCACCTAAATGAGGGGGAAAAACAGCAAATGAAAAATCATGAAAGCCAGAGCCAAATCATGTACCTTGGAGAATGCATCTTCTGTTTGGGACATCCTACTAGGAAAACCTGAGTTGGAGTGAAGGGGTTAAATCAGTTATATTGCCATGCAGTTTCCTTGCTGCATGCTGTGGAAGTAGTACCTGCCAGAGAGCAGGCTGAGATTGTCTTAATTTTAAGGATCAGATGTTCTGATTCCCATTCAAGGTATCACTGAGCTCTGCTTACAAATGCAGTGTCACAAATATTTGGCCAGCTATAGTTTGGGCTGCTGATCACTAGAGGGAGAAGTTCAAAAGAAGAAAAGATCTACAGAAGATATTTTGGCTCGCTTGACAGATTGTCCATTGCCAGGTCCAATGAGATTGGCATTGCTCACCAGGCTAGGAGAGAGCTGTTCTTGTCCCTCTTGTTATCATGCAACCAAATAAGATGTGGTTGCTCAAAGACCTCCAATAGAAGCCATTAAAGGGTGGCGTAAGAGATGAGAATTGAACTAAGGCAGTAGTACTTGGAGTAATGAAAACATTTTTAGGGTCTCCGCTAAAACAAAACAAAATTTGGCTTAAATCGCAAGAATCTGGGATGTTGGGCTTTCACTGAGAGCCATCCCACTGTGTGAGCAAGAGGGGATTAATATCATTCGTATTACTGCCCTGATGGAAATTTTCGTCCTCCCCCATGATTTGTTCTTGGCTATAGACAGAAAACATTACAGACTATATAAGCCACTGTATATTTCCCCCCATTTGTCTGGAATGGCATAGTATCTTCTGCTTGGGCAGGGGGTTGACTAGAAAATCTCGAAGATCCCTTTCAACTCTGTTATTCTGTATTCCCCTGGGAATACAGAATTTGCATTTGGAAATAGACTAGATCTCCCCTCATGCCCCAGACTCCCTTCCCCAGTGTGGTTACTTTTTATGAAATAAAGACTCTGGGAGACTTGTAGATGTCCTGCATAGTCCTTAGTTTGGTTCTGAATATTCACCAAACTATAATCTCCACATTTCCTCCCAAGGTTTGCATTTCAGATGACTTTTTATGGAGCTTTGTTCCATTTTGCCCAGCACATGCCCTGCAAGTGGCAGGTATGTAAACTGACAAAATTCACAGAGTTTTAGATAACCAATCAATGGACCATAAACCTACTTTTTGGTTCCAATGAATGGTTGCTTAAGCATTCTAGATATGTTATTTGTTATGTCTTTATATGTTAGCTTTATTGCAAATTGTTCTTTTCCAGATATTTCTCTTAAATTTAGATATGTGTTTTCTTGTTTCTGTACTTATGGGAACACATAAATGTGCTCACTGGTTCTTTCTCTTGAAATGTCCATGAAATATCAGCATATTCTGGTGTTTTTTTTTTAGTTTTGGCTCCCTGGAGCTAAGCTTATTTATTTCCTTCTCAAGATTTTTCTAAAGTGACTTGCTTTCTAGATCTTCACCTATTTATGTAAACTTTTCTAAGTCTGTTTCACTCACCATTTTCTCAGCATCATTCCTAGCTGGGCAAGCAATCTTTTTTCCTGGAAAAGGCCTTCTCAGGCCTGAACTGAGAGAGGCTATGATTTAACAAACCTGACCCGGCTTTGCCAAATGCTTGTTGTGTTGCTTGGTTTTCTGAGAAATAATAGTTGTGTATTTGCCATATTGTCCATTCCAGCAAGTAAGTTTTTGTGTGGCTTTAAGCTTGAAGCATTTTGTAAATTGACCACATTGTATATTCTTTGCTATATTTTTGTAACTATGCAGCTACTATGAAGAATATTAAATCTCTTCCTCTGTTTATCTGCTTGTTGACTCTGAAAATACAAGGAGGCATTACCTCATATTTTTACCATTATCTACCCCCCTGCATATGGGATAATAAAAGGCCACTGTGTTCAGTTTTACATGAAGGTACTTGCACTTACACATTCTGCAAGCCACAGAGTAGATGCCATTTTAAACCAACATGCAAGTTTCAGATGGGAAGCTACAAATAATTGGGGCTGGCTAAAAGAGCTGGTATACTATTTAATATAATTGAATTGACAATTAACTTTCCAACATGCTGTCCTCCAGGTATTTGGGATTTTAGCTCCCATTAAAAGCTATGCTGGTTAGTGTAAATGTTGGCATGTTTGAAAGACTCCAGGTTAGAGAAAGCTAAAGCAGCAGGATTTCTCCCCCGTTACTGTTATTCTTTGGCTCTTAAGAGCTTATAAGAATAATGTGTAAATGAGAATAGGAAAAGCCAACTCTTCTGCTGTTTATGTAGTACACAGTTATTTCTATAAATGTTTGCCCAGTACTGAAAACATAAGTCAGCTGCTTCGTGTTGCTTTATTGAATAACACTTAAGTTATTCAAGTTGTCCTTCCTTCTGTCTAGACCAGAGGTGTCGAACTGCCGGCCCACAGGCCGGATGCATCATAGCGAAACCACGCCCACCCCATTGCCGGCAATGGCAAAAAAGTCGTGATACGTCGCGACACATCACGTGACGTTGCGAGTTTTGACATCCCTGGTCTAGACCTTTCTCGAAAAATTAATACAAAGGGAGATGCTGTCCCTTCTAGGACCAATTGTAGCTAGTTAAGGGGTTGCTATTCCAAAGTTTTCAGCAGGGCAAAGAAATTATATTCATGGTGACAACCCCCTTTTCCTATAAAGGAGGCCCAATTGATTGATGTTAATGCTGAGAAAGGAAAGTTGGTCATAGGGAATTACCTTCTACAACATCAAAGAATGCTGTCCCCAATTCTCTGATTTGGTGGTGGTGGTGGCATGTTGTTAGCTTTTGTCTCTTCACATTGTCTTTCCCCTGAAATATTTCCCTCTTTCTCCCCCCTTAAATGTAGCTGACATTGCTCGTAACATGGGTGCCAAGACGGTCATTGCCATTGATGTGGGAAGCCAGGATGAGACTGACCTCTGCAACTATGGGGATAGTCTGTCAGGTTGGTGGCTGCTGTGGAAACGTCTCAACCCTTGGGCTGAGAAGGTCAAGGTGAGTCTCTCTCTTCTCCTGAAGCTTGTGGGTGGAGATTCCTGCTTGGATATGCCAGTCTGATACTAGCTGGGTGAATTCTCTTCAAGAAATTGTTTCTGTTACATTTTCTAAGCATTCAAATTACAATGTTTCTCAATCTTTCTCTATTTTTATTTGCTGAGACCACTGCATAAAATGTCATTGCATGAATACTAGAGATCTTGTGAGAATAGTGCATGTGAAAATAAATCTCCTCTGGCTTCTTCTGCTACATCTGCTTGGATGTCTTGGATTAGAGCCAGTTCTATCTCTAATTTTGGGTCTTCCATTGGCATCTTTCTCATGGTGGTAGCTTATCTTATCTAATAAAGCTTCCACAAAATCTTAAAGCCTTCCAGGAGCAAAGCTCATGTATAGGATGGCACTTTAAGTGGGTCAGATAACACTTTTCATTACATAACAATCATATTTATTAAATACCTAGAACTAGAATAATTCTAAAAATCTGCAGAATTGTTAACAGATTGGCATATTAAATACTGCCCTTGACTCACAGAAGCCTTTCACAATACAGTGGTTTCCTGTAAAGCAGCATATCTTAATAGCACAAGATTACCAAAGGCTGGTTACAGATATGGCTTACCAAGCTTTCTAAGCTTGTTCTGCAGGTTCAGGCTGGGTTGGACTGGAAAATACTTCTAATATTCCTGGCAGCTTCAGTATGATTGCTAAGATTCTTCAATTGTTTCTCAGAGTCATCTTACCATCCTGTCTTTCTTTCACTGGGGTCATAATCATGTTAGAACCATAGCCAAGAGGCACAAATCCATCTTGTATGCCAGTTATACCCATTTCTAGGTCCTGGGCAAGGTCATTTGTGCCTTACTCACTTCCCATTTGGACCATTGCAGTGCAATCTACATGGGGCTATTTAGAAGGAGGGGTAGCTGATTAAGGAAGCTCAGAGGGGAATCTCCTCACATATCTCTCTGTGACCAATGAGCACCTTGGCCTTTCAGGTACCTGACATGGCGGAAATCCAGTCCCGCCTAGCTTACGTCTCATGTGTGCGACAGCTGGAGGTGGTGAAGAGCAGTTCATATTGTGAGTACATTCGCCCTCCCATCGATCGCTTCAAAACCATGGACTTCGGAAAGTTCGACGAAATCTATGTGAGTTTGAGGGCCAGCTGTTGTTTTACAGTAATAAATCACAAAGGGGGCATTCCCACATTAGAAGGGCTGCTGTGAAGCAGCCTCATCTTGCTCATTCACAGGATCGAGAAAGACCAACTTTGCAATCTGTTATCCACTATCAAAGAGAAAACAGCATCTTTAGCATACTTTTTAAAATCTAAATCTCTCTCCAGCATACAGTACATTCCAAGAATGAGCTGTCAGTCAAATCAGTCTCAAGATTTAATCTAAATCCTAGTGATTGGCAGTTACATTTTGCCCAAAATGTAGGCTTCCGTCAGGGATCACCAAACTGGAAACGCATTCCAGTAGATGACAGTGAAAAACTGAAAGCCTTCCTTTTTTTTTTTAATTGCCAGTCCTCTTCTTCATCTAGAGGCAATACATTCAGATAATCTGGAAATTTTCCTCTAATCCTATATTTCTGCCTTCTAGCTGGCTATGAGAGAAGCAGTTATACCCAGAAGTATTTTTAAAAATTCCTAGATTGGTGGACTAAGTTGTGTCCTTGAAAGCAGGAAGGCGGTGCAGAGAGTGGTGAGGATGGCCGAAAAGATCATTGGCAGTTCCCTCCCTCCCATCCAGGACATAGCACAGAAGCGTTGCTTGAGCAGGGTCTGTAAGATTATCTGGGACACTACACATCCTATTCATGACCTGTTTTCCCTGTTACCTTCTGGGAGGAGGCTTCGTGGTATCCAAAGCAGAATATCCAGATTCAGCCATAGTTTCATTCCATACAGCATTAACCTCTTGAACTCTCAAGCTTCCTCCTTCCGTTATATATTCAAGATGGACAGTATTTTATATTTATTTGTTATGTATATGTAGGGGTGTGGGTCTGTACATAAGTTGTATATAGTATGTTTAGGTGTGTCTCATGTATGTGTTTCACTTTGAGAGCAGGCAACTAAATTTCATTTTTGATGTGTGCCGTTGTGCCCACAGTAAAAAAATGACAATAAAGGTTATCTTATCTTCAGTGGTTTAACCTGGATACATAACCGTGTAAAATTGTTGATTTGCCCCTTCCACACTATAAGATCCCGAACAACTACTGCCTGCAGAAATGCCCTTGGCTAGTGTCTTCCATTGAGATGCAGGGAATAAAGTTGTATTGGGTACACTTTTCTAGTCTTATTGAAACACGTTTGACTTCCTTTGGAATTCCTTGGCTCATTTTCTTGAGAATTGGACCCTAGATTTGCTTTGCATGTTAGCTGGAATTAGTGTTAGTCCCAACTGATCTGAAGTCTAGTACAGATCATTTCTTGAAATATTCCTACAGGATCAGAATACAGGAAGTCCTTGACTAACAACAGTTCATTTAGTAACCATTCAAAATTACAACGGCACTGAAAAAAATGACTTATGACCGTTTTTCACATTTACAACCATTGCAGCATCCCTGTGGTCATGTAATCAAAATTCAGACGCTGGGCAACTGACTCATATTAAGTCACTTGTACTGTCCAGGGGGTCATTTGATCACCTTTGGTGATCTTCTGACAAAGTTAATGGGGAAGTCAGATTCACTTAACAACCATGTTACTAAGTTAACAACTGCAGTGATTCACTTAACAACTGTGGCAAGAAAGGTCTTAAAATGGGCCAAAATTCACTTAACTGTCTTGCTTAGCAACAGAAATTTTGGGCTCAGTTACGGTCATAAGTCGAGGACTACCTCTATTCTGGAGTGACTTCTCTTTATCCCTCTCCTTTAGGATGTAGGTTATCAGCATGGAAAAGTGGTATTTGGTGGTTGGTGCCGCGGTGATATAATTGAAAAAATGGTTCAGGACCGGCATTCAGCAGACTTCTATGAGAGCAAACGCATGGATGTAAGTATAAGGAGGAACTGCCAGAACTTTGTCTACTTGTAACTTCTCCTGCTAATTAGAAAAAAAATATCTGAAGTAATAATAAAGAATCAGAGTTCTAGCTATTCCCAAACAACAAAGGTTTGAGAAGTGCAGATGTGCTTAAATAGGTATCATTTAAATATAGTTCATGGAATAATGAGTAAAAGTTGCCCAGCAATATTATTTAATGGATCATATCCAGTCTTTCTATCCAGAGTGCTCAGAGTTACAGCAGTAACTTACCTGATCTAGGTTTACAGTGTTTCAAATTAAATTTAATGTAGTCAGACCTGATTTTCCAGATCAGTTCAAATGGTAAAATCAAATCAGTTTTCCAAATTAATATGAATATTCAAATTGAATCAGATTTAAATTGCACAACTAAGTTGTGGCAAGATAGCTTCAGATAATGTTGGCATCTCTTTTCATTTCCAAGGTGTTGATGTGTCCTAGTGGAGGATTCACAGATCTGGCAGAGATTATCTCTCGCATTGAGCCAGCCAAGAGCTATCTGTCTGAGGGCTTTGCCGATGGTGAGTACAGTATCAGCGGTTACTGAGTTCAGTTTAGATGTCACAGCACTTGAGTTCATTCCAACTCAGCAAGTGGTCCTGAGACACCTTTCTGCTAATCCAAAGACTTAATAAGAGTAGCCTAATTGACTTCTGTGTATACTTGACCCTGTGCTCCAGAATAAAATGGGAGAAATCCATTTAAACGAAGAAGTGGCTACTAAGCAAAGAACTGAAGGTGGTTTCTGTGCTATGAGGAAGAAAATGTTATAAAAGTTTACCAAAGCCTTTTTTGTCCACAACCAGGAGAAGAGTCAGATTATCTAACTGAGTATGAGGAGGAAGGAATGGATGCTGTACGGGAGGAAGAGGGGCAGGAATTACTATTTGCTCCTGCTGAACAGAATGCTGTCTTTGAAACAGTAAGTCCCCTCTGAGCTCAAGAGGAGCCTGTCCATAGAAGAGTTGGATTGCCATGGGAGCCCATATCTGGCATTCAGCCCTTGAGAGATATGGCTCCTGTTTCCTAGGTCATGAGCAATTCTGCCTACATGCAAGGACAGTGTTTCCGTCCTTGGAACATGAATATGTTGTTTGTGCTTTTCTTCTGTCAAGAAAGGACAGTTTAAAGTCTGAATTTCCCCCTAACAAGCTGAGTTTTCCCTTTGGACCACTGTAGTCTAAAGAGTAAGTGACAAGGTTAGATAGCAGTAGAATACAAGGAATATTTTCCTATTCCTATGGGAAATCCCTATGCTCTGCCAAAAGAGGAAGAAGTCGGTGAGGCAACTAAAAATTAATTTGCTTGCAAATAGACCAGCTATGCTACCCCCAGGGCAGAAGACAGACAAACGTAATGGGATGCAAAATGCATGACTTGTAAACAGTTGCTAACTGTTTATAATATTTTACTCCAATTTCTTGTCCCAGACCCTCTTTCCTTTCACAACACAACAAGTTATGGGAAGCTTATATTTGAAAAATTCTTGTGAGAAATGTGATTTGCTCATTCTGCTCTGCCATTACACACTGAGCTGCCAACTACAGTATGCTGTGTCCTTTGCTCATTGTCTTGATTTCTCTTCATATTTTCCTTTACCCTTTCCTCTTCCTGTTGTACTACCAGGTGGCCTTGGGTGGCGCAGGAAGTCTTCCTTTTCCCTGAACACCTTTGATGGTTTGAGGTGTTCACTCCCATGTTGCAGCCCTTCAATCAGCAGCCTTCTAGGAGGCATGACTGTCCACCAGGCAGGTTTCCCTTGCCCTTGCAACGATCCAGTATCATGCTTCAATGTCCTTTCTAAATATCAATAGATTCATCAGATCCAGAAAATGAAGAGAGAGAGTACTATGAGGGAAGTCAACTTTTTCTCTCCTCTGGTGATCAATGAGGCCACCCTATCACAGCATTCAAATCTGTCTTGAATTTGGGCCTGCCAACAATAAATACAGGGAGCAACCATTTGAATTCACTAAATAGGTTTATTTACAAAATAAGGTTTATATGACTTATTATAAAAATCCTTCCATTTTCTAAGTTGCTCTTTTGTTATTTTAGGGAATCGCTGTCCTTAAGTACTGGGTTTTTTTCCTTTCTATCAAATTGCACATTTCTTTTCAATATATAAGCTCCTACTTTCATTTCCCTTTTCATCTGTTGTAGTGTCAGATTGATTGGCAGTAAGATATTGGACTAGAAACTAAGAAACAATGAGTTCTAGACCCTCCTTAGGCATGAAAACCATCTGGTTGACTTTGGGTCACTCCTTGTCTCTCATCCAAACTCCCCCTCACAGAGTAGTTGTAGGGAAAATTGGAGGAGGGATCATTAGGTATGTATGCGACCTTGAGTTAACAAAAAAATAAAGGCAGGATAAAAATCAAATAAATGAAAACCAAATAAATGCTAGGTTATTCTTAATGAGGAATTTTTGCTTTGGTAGAAACAGGTTTTTGAAAGTTGCTCAAATGTGTCTTTCCTTTGTCTAAAACAGTGGTCCTCGACCTTTCTGGCTCTGCAGACCGGCGCCGGTGGCCGTCTTGGGGAGGAGAGGGGATGGTTTCATGTGCATGCACACTGCTTACACAAATGCATACATGACCCGTCACTTGCATGACCCAGTTCCCAATGGGCCACGGTTGGAAACCCCTGATCTAAAATACAGCCTCCCACCCACCTTTGATATGAAATCAGCTTGCCTCTGTCCTGTTGTTTGATGCCTCCTTGCACAAACTGAGAATGGAATATTGGTCCTTACCATAAAGTTTCCTTTTGGTTTGGTGAGATGGAAACCTCTGGGTCAGTCTTATCTAGAATGGCTGAACAAAATCTGTTTTCAGTTGCACCATGCTTTAAGGAAACATTTCAGGGTTATGTTATGTACTTTCAAGGGAGGGGATCTCCCTGAGAGTAACTGAGATTTTTTTATTATATTTTTCTGGCCTTTCCTGAACAGAGGGAAAATTTGATGTAGTGTTGATTCACCAAATCCAAAAGAAACCCCATGATAAGTGGTGGGTGTTGCATGACACTAGCATACCTGTCATGCTGGCACTGTGTTTGGCATTCCACTGACTTGAGAAGAGTCTTACTAAATCCTGTATTCCCTGCACTGGTAGATCACTGGAGAACTAGAAGACCTCCAAGGTCCATTCCAACTACTACTACTACTACTACTACTATTATTATTATTATTATTATTATTATTATTATTATTATTATTATTATTATTATTATTATTATTATTATTATTATTATTATTATCATTATCATCATCATCATCATCATCATCATCATCATCATCATCATCATCATCATCACTTTTTTAGCATCAGTCCTGAATTTTACACAAGAATCTGACAAGCAATTAACTTTGTAGTGGCAATTCTCCACTGGCAGTGGTATCTGATTCACAGCAGTGTTGTCTTTTTTTCCTACAGGATGAAGAAAAAAGTTTACGTCATCGCCAGGGAATCTCCCAGGCGCCTCCTACCCAATTGACAACTCCCAAAGGGCCTTAATGCTGAGTCTCTGTGACCAATTCTTGGACTTATCATGAGGTATTGCATAGATACAGCTCCCCCAAATCACTTCTGTAACAAGTTTTACTATCTGGCAGGCCCAGTCAAGAAACTTGTGGATGCTTTTAGCACCAGCTGCTGTCTTAGAAGATCTTACAGAAAACCTGTTGGAACCGTTCCTCCTGCCACAACTGTAAAGCATCGCACAATGGGTGTGGCACAGTATTACCTGCCTGCAACAGTGTCCAGTTCTGGCTGTGTAAAAGGATCAGGAAGGGCAGGCAATCTTTCAGATCTGGAATTGACTGACTAGTCTATAGGGTAGGAGCATGAGATTGAGAGACAGTGGCTAACCCTTTCCCTTTAGCTTGCTGTGACATGAAATAACGGAAGCAGCAAGGGAGAACAGAAAAGCACTTTACTAAACACAGCACAGGGGATGAAAAATGATAGCAGTGCCTGAAAAGAAGGATTCAGATTCCTATCATTTCCTGATGCCTGATTTTGTCCTTTTAGCCACACCAAAAAAGTAGGATGTGATATGACATATTTTCCTGCTGCTCCTTGAGCTTTTCCACTCCAGAACTAGCAATTATTTCAGCCCTTCATTGAAAGAGGTACAGAAGTCTGTATAGCTTCTGCATTTACTAATCTAGTCCTGTTTCGAGCTCAGCCCCAGCACATCTTCACATTCCTAGCCAGCCAGAGGGGTTAAGCTATGGACTGCACTAACTGTTTTCTGTTTGTTTTTTAAATGAAACAAATGAAATGATACTGGGCTCATGATTGGTGATCTCTACAGTATGGCAAATTCTTGCAGCTTTGGCAATGACAAGCAATTGCTGGAGGAGGGGGGAGAGAGACTTTAAAACAGGTACTATTTTTTGCCTTTCTGTCTCAGAGTCAAGAGACCCAACCAAAGCCTCACTATGTACACAGCTGAATGTGCTCCAAGAGTGTCCTGCTGGACTAGCCCTCTTCAACATCTTTTCCAACTTACAAGCCGTAAGAGCAAATACCAAAAGGCCTTTTTAATTAAACCAAATTTTTGAAAGCTTTGAAATACAGGTAATATGCTAATCTAAAGCACATTCATTAAGCATGTGTTGTACAGGATAACCCCAGACAAAGAGGCCTCTTGAGTTCACCTGTTGTCACAAAAAACTTTCCCTGTGCAACAGCTTTGAGTATGCCTCACAAATCTGCAAAATGGCAGGACCTTGGGATATTTCTAAAATGTGGGTAGAGGGATATACAAAGACTAGAAGTTCTGAATGTTGTACTTTTGCTCATACAAACTGTCTGAGGCTGGCTTTATTTATGTATATACTTACTTATACTTATTTATTTGCTTACTAGATTTATAAGGTCATCCAACTCAAGTAGTGTGATTCAGGGAGGCGTACATTACAACAGAAAAACAATAGACCAGAAAAATCCAAAATAACATAGAAAAAACACATTTTATATACTGTATATATAAAATGATGACAAGTATAATATTAATCATTTCCAGTAGATGATCTTCTTATATCTTCTCCATGTGTCCATCCTCCACTGCTTCTGGAGATACTGACTTACATTGTGAGAGCCTCCCAGGCAGAAAGTGAAGAGGAAGCTGCCCCTCAAGTAATTGATCCCTTCCATGAGCTCACTAAAACAACATCCACTTACAGCCTCTTGAGTGGCAGTAGGCAAGTAATGAGTATTAAGCAAAGAACATTGACACATGTTAAGGGCGAAGCAAAAGCAGTCCCACATCTGGGTGGAAAGAGACTGTTTTGCCATTTTTTTTGGCTGCTGAGAAGATTGCATAGGTATGTTCAGAGGGCGTGTTCAGAATACATTAATCGACTTCACCATTGCAGATACAATACCAAGATGATGAGGAGAAATGTCTGCCCCACTGCATTTAGGTGGAAGAAGCCCTAAGTGCAGAATCGCTGAGTTGGGAGGATGATATGTGGCAGCAGTTGGAGAACATGACAGCCTCCAGAGTAAATGTGAAGGTGGTAGTCAAGCAGCTGGCCAGACCGCATACCACGGTAGAGCAGGGAGCAGAGATGCGACTGCACCAAGGGAGGGACTATTCAGAATGCCCTGGTGCATCAATAGCATAAGACTGAACATAAGGTGTGTCTCACAGCTGGTCCACTGGTAAGGGTGGATGGATAGTCATCCATCTATTACAGCCATGATGTTTTAGTTTGCAGCACTTGTGAAATCAAGGCAAGCCAAAGGGAGAGGGAAATGAGCTGGAATGGAAGCTTGGGCCACTGCTTCCTTTTAGTATGGTGTGAGTAAGACTGTTTCAGAAGCAGCAGCCTCTTGCCTTGGAAAGAGCAGCAGCACTCCCTGACTATCTGGAATACTGAAAATCTATCAGGTTGATTTTTTTAAAAAAAAAATAACCCTTCTATGAAGTCCATAGCCTTCTATGAGGGCTACAAAGTCACCTATAACAATAATGGAATGATTTGCCCAGTTAATAGTGGGCTTTGATGTATGACTAGCTGCATGTCTTTTTGATTGGGAAATGAAAGAGGAAATGTATTTTAGCTTATTGTGCTATGAGCGTCATCAGGGGACCAAAGGGATGGCCTGAATTTGAAAGTGAATTAAGTTGCTCAGATGTGGAATCAAACTTGATGACTGTTTCTAGAACAAAGAACAGTCCCAGGATCAGAATGGAAGAGCTTGAATGGAATTGGCAATACAGCCATGAGAATTGGGGCACGGGAGGCCACACAGAAAATAAGCCATTGTATTTGTCCCAGAATGCTGGGTGCACCAGCTATAACGGGGGGGGGGGGGACATTCACTGTCATGAAACTGACTTCTAAGGGGCAGACTTTATAATCTGCCCCACTCCATGGAGTTTTCTCCTCTGCAAAAATCCTTTGTTTTGACAGATTTCTGAACAAGTAGCCCAAAAGCGTGTACACACTTTAAAAACCACATGGGATAGTTGTAAATATATTATGAAACAATGGATTTGGAATTTTGTCTCATAGGTTTTTTATTTTAGTGTCCTGGACCACAAAATATAACAGTATAACAGAGTTGGAAGGGACCTTTGAGATCTTCTAGTGTAAACCTCTGCTCAGGTAGGAGACCCTATATCATTCTGGACAAATGGCATTCCAGTATCAACTTAAAAACCTTCAGCGATGGAGCACTCACAACTTTTGGAGGCAAGCTGTTCCACTGATGAATTGTTCTCACTGTCAGGAAATTTCTCCTAGACTGGATCTCTCTTTGATAAGTTTCCATCCGTTACTTCTTTTTCTGCCCTCAGGTCCTTTAGTGAATAGGTTGAGCCCCTTCTCTTTGTGGTAGTCTCTTAAATATTGGAAGACCGCTACTCCTTCTCTTTGTTAGACTAGTCATATCCACTTTCTGCAAATGTTCATATGATTTATCCTCCAATCCCCTAATCATCTTTGTTACTCTTCTCTGCACTCCTCCTAGAGTCTCAACTTCTTTTTTCTATCATGACCAAAACTGGATGCAGTATTCCAAGTGTGATTAGTGCAGTATAAAACGGTACTAACACTTCACATGATCTTGATACTAACCATCTGTTGATGTAACTTAGGACTGCATTGACTTTTTAACAGAATAACAGAGTTGGAAGGGACCTTGCAGGTCTTCTAGTCCAACCCCCTGCTCAAGTAGGGGACCTTATGCCATTCCAGAAAAGTGGCTGTCCAGTCTCTTCTTAAAAGTCTCCAGTGATGGAACACCCACAATTTCTGAAGGGAAGCGGTTCCACTGATTAATTGTTCTCACTGTTAGGAAATTTCTCCTTAGTTCTAGGTTGCTTCTCTCCTTGATTATATTCCATTCATTGTTTCTTGTCTTGCCTTCTGGTGTTTTGGAAAATAAGTTGACCCCCTCTACTTTGTCCCCTCAAGTCTTCAAACACTTTGTATTTTTTGGCAGCTGTAGCCCACTGTTGGCTTACACTTAAGTGGTTATCCCCCTAGGACTCAGATCTGTCTCACAGTTGCTACTTTTGAACCAGGCACCACCTATTGGATACCTGCGCATTTGCTTTTTCTTGCCTAAATGTAGAAACTTACTTTTCTCACCATTGAATTTCATTTTGTTAGCTAGGGTCAAGACTTGTCAAGATCATTATGTATCTTGAACCTATCTCTTGGAGTGTTAGTTATTCCTGCCAGCTTGCAGGAATTTGTCATCTGCAAATTTGATGAGTTCTCCTTGTATCCCCTCATCTAAATAAAAAATGCACCCCACTGTATGCTTACCTCCATGTAAATGTAGTTCCTCAATGTTCCTACATGTTGCAGTGCAGTTGGTCGGTCAGTTATGAATCCATGTGGTGATGCTTCTATCCCATATTTTTCTATCTTGCCAAGAAATGGCTATGGTGGTGATCAGTTTGCAACAAACAAATGCTGTGGTCTCAATGTTGGCTGGGTGGGGAAAGGACTGAGGTTCTCCACCAGTTCCTCTACAGTTATATATTAAAAACCATTCTTGTTTGCAAATACTGTTTGTAATGGTATAAAGGGAATGCTGGTGAAGTTGCTCAGTTCTCAGGATGACAGAAACAGTGGGATGAGACCTGGGATACTTAGACAAAAGTGGGAAGAAAGCAGCTCCATAGTGACTAGTTTAACCAGCATAATACCCTAAAATGTTTTTTATGGCTTAGAGTTTCATGCAAATCTAAGGTATTGGATTAATTCAGTAAACTGTGGATTGAATATGTTGTGGACACAGCTACTGTTCCATCTGGCCCAATACTAAGAACACTGATAAAATTGATGCCCCAGCTTCAGCCCGAGACTGAACATGGAAGCGGTGTCATGTAAAGTAAATATTTTACCATTATGTCCTTTCCCTGCTTCTCCTTGGGTCTCCTCAGAAGTGAAACAAGCAGGGAATTCTGAGTTACCAATTATTACTTTAGCCACTAATAATTCCCAAGAGAAGATAAGCCTGATTCTTACAAAAATCTTTTGGAGAATAGTTTACACTTTCTCTGAGCACAAATGGAGCTTGAGGGTGATTGTTTTTCATCTTTATTAATGAAGCGTCTCCCAGGAATTCTTTCCAAACATGTAGAGGTCCCAGGTTAGGGAAAGAGCACCTGAAAGATTAAATAAGTAGGGAAAGAGAAGGACTTACTGCATTAGTTTGGTTCATAGGAATATAAATATTTAATACTGTAGTATGAAGAAAAGAACAAATGTAGCCAGTTGTTGTAGCTGCCCATTCAGGCCAGACTTCCCAAATATGGAGCTGTGTATTTGGGGTTACAACTCCCAGCATTAAAGGCAGACCTGGCTGGTGTTCCTGGGCATTGTAACCTTAGTGCATCCAGAGGGTCAAGAACAGAACATTTCTCAAGAAGCTTCAAAGTAATGTACCTAGAAGACAACCAGGAAAAGACAGAAGGCACTTTACCCCATTGGGAAAGTTAGGTTTGGAGGGTGTATTTGAACGTGAGTATTCAAATCAGCTGGATGGAAGAGGGAAAGGATACAAGGCTGCCTGGATGATAAGAGGGCGTGCAGTGGACTGCCTGCTTCCGCCTCCATTCGTATTCTGAAATTAGCTCTCACCAGCAGGCCCAACGGAAGCTCTGGATAATGGAGATGATGTTTCCTGTGCAGGCCTATGAGAGGTGTCCTGTATGAAACGCTAACATTTCTCAACCATTCTGTTCAGCCAGGCAGGCTCTTCATCAGTCTGGCTCTCACTGCTTTTCCCCCTGCTGTTGCCTTCCTCCCTAAACGCAGCCAACATCTACCATTCGAAGCCTCCAGGCTGGTAGTAGAGATGCACCCCAAATTACATTCATGGAATATGTGTCTGTATGTGTTCATGTTGGTGCAAGGAATAATTTCTTGGATAATTTATAGCATTCCTTAATTATTCTTTGCCTAGCCATGCTAGTGTTTCAGGAAGAATGTCCTCTTTCCTCCACAAAAGATTTCAGATCAATTTTCCACTCTATGCATATCAAACTCATTTTTCAATGATTAAAAAAATCAAGATACTCTCAGTCCTATTCTAAAATTCCTATAAGTATACACTTCTCTATTAAAAACTAGGCACATTGAAGAGCAGACAACATGTCCCAAAATGTAACTCTTGCAGTTACTGGAGATTGGCGCTTTGCTGGGGGCCAGGAATTTCTGTGTTGCTTTTTAATCTTTTTAATTGTTTTTATTGTCACTTGTGAGCAACACAGGGTTATTATGGAAGTATATATCTAATAAATATTTTTTAAATTGTTTTAATGGTTATTTGTAACCACTCAGGATTATGGTCCAAATATATAAATCTGATAAGGTGCATACAATGCAGATTTCCTTCCCTTACTTATGGAATGTTCCAGGATAAGGGCATAAATTGTTTAAATCTTCTATAAAAAGGACAAGACAGGAAAAGAATGTGACCTGTTATGACTTTTCCTGTGTCCCCCACAAAGGCATTTTTCTAGCTGCCCATCAACAGGAAGATTATTGAACCTGCCCAACATAAAGGCTCAGCTATGCTTCAGAACTCTAAGACAGGAAAGATAAGTTATTATTCTTAGTAACCACTATGTGAGAGTAACTGGCAATGTTTGGTGTAAGATAATATAAAATTAGACATTGGTCTAACATTTTCCAGTCTCCACTACAGCCTGCTCATCCATCTGCTAGAATAGTGTTGCTCTCAAAATCAGTCCAATACTATCCAGCAACCAGGATGTCTAGGAAAATGTTTACTTAGCTGCAAGGGCTTATGACTTTTCACTGAGACCACAAAACAGCAATTACGTTTGTCACATTAAATTTCCAGCAAAATCTGTTAGTAATTTGTAGGAATAAGATAACTGCTTATCAAGGAATTGCTGTGGATATAGGTAGTATACTTGGACTTCAGTAAGGCATTTGACAAAGTAGACCACAGCCTGCTTCTTGATAAGACAACATCACCATCAGATGGACTCGTAACTGGCTAACAAACTGCACTCAATGTGTAGTCCTCAATTGAACTACATCTACATGGAGGGAAGAAAGCAGTGGAAGTAAGCAGTAGAAGTAAATGTCTTGAGCCAGTACTCTTCAACAGTTTCATAAGTGACCTAAATGGACGGATTAAAAGGGAACTCATCACATTTACAAATGCCACCAGTTTGGGGGAATTGCTAACTTGTTGAAAAATAGACTCAAGATTCAGAAGGATCTTAATAGACTTGAGCATTGGGCCCTACCCAATAAGATGCAGTTTAGGGGTGAGAAAAGTAAGGTTATACAGTTAGACAGGAAAAACAAATGTACAGATATAGAGTAGGCAGTACCTAGCTCAACAGCAGTAACTGTGAGAGGGATCCAGATGTCCTGGTGGACTACCATTTAAGTATGGGCCAGGATTGTGTTGCACCGGTTAAAAAAGCCAATGCAGTTCTAGACTGCATCAACCAAGGGATAGCATCAAGATCAGAGGAAGTGATAGTACCGCTTTACACTGCACTAGTGAGACCACACTTGGAATACTGCATCCAATTCTGGTCACCACAATACAAAAAAGATACTGAGATCTTAAGAGTACAGAGAATGGCTACAAAGATGATGAAGGGTCTAGAGGCTAAACTGTATGATGAACAGCTAAGGGAACTTATTATGTCTAGCCTAACAAAGAGAAAGTGACATGATAGCTATCTTCCAGTAATTGAGAGGCTGCTGACTTAATTTCCGAAGCACCAGAAGGCAAGACAAGAAGCAATGGGTGAAGCTTTTCAAAGAGAGATCCAACCTGGAATTAAGGAGGAACTTAATTGACATTGAGAACAGTTAATCAGTGAAAGAGCATGCTTCCCGAAGTTGTGGGTGCTCCATCGCTGGAGATTTTCAAGAAAAGATTGGGCATCCATTTGTCCTGGATGGTATAAGGACTCCTGCTTTGGACAGGGGGTTGAACTAAAAGATCTCCAAGGTCCTTTTTAGCCCTATAATTCTATTCAAGCTTTTTTTTTTTTTTTTTGCAATTTTTTGTAATTAAAATTTTTGGTCGTTCAATTTGTTCATTTTCCAGCTAAATTCAGGATTCCCTCAACACCCCCACTTTGAAAAACTCCAATCTATCGACCCCAGGGACTTTGTCACCAACTACACCCCTTGTGGCAATGTATCTTCAAGAATATTAAAAGGGGGGCTTCCAACTGAGGCATATTGCTCTTCATTGTCTTAAAGTTAATGATAACAGCAACAACCACACCAAGCACAAACCCATGCTGCCATGGAGAGAATTTCAACATAATTAACATCTAATTGCTTAAAACTCAACAGCCTTTAGGAGAACAATAAATAGTAAAAATATAACTACATGGGGAAATATCCCTTCCAACTAACATGGCTACAAAAAAAATTTGGAGGGGGGAGAGCAAGGCAACTTTGCTGGAGTTAGAAGTGGAACAAGTCTATGTGATCAAAAAGACTGAATAATTCTAAATATACTGTATCTGTCTCGAAGGCTGCTGCTTTACTGGCAGAGTGACTGCCAAACTATTTAATCCGAATAGTGAAAGGAAGAGGGAAGAATATGTAGATGGGCTCATAGAAATTGCACAACTGTCTACCATTCAGAAAGTCTGCCAGCACTCACTTTTTGGAAACAGCAATGCCAGAAACATTACACCAAGAGATCAAGCCTGAGACTTGTACCATGTTCTGTAACCCAACTAGGGCCCTTCTTAAGTCTTGGACTGTACCTCTAGCCTCTGAGTCTGTACTAAGCCCTGGGCACCTATATCACATGGATTACAATCATATGTGACTAGTTACAAATACTTTATTGAAATATTTGTAAACTCTGAAATATAGTGCACACATTTATTCATTTTCATTCGTGTTAATTTTTAAGTTTCTATTTAAAAGTCTGTCCAACTTGTATTGATCCATTCTGAAGATTTCACATTTTGATCAACTTGCTTGGTAGGATATATATTTTTTCCTTATTCACCGAATTGCTACTCTACATTAGGGCACTTGGGCAGGACCTACAGTAGAAAGACCTTTCTTTGTGTTTTGATGGCATTCAGGACCATTATATAACTCCTGCCTCATTTCCTTCACATCAGCCAGTCAGTGATGATGAGCTCCTCCCACTTTGTGTGCACAGAACTTGATTAGTTGGCACACATTTTACACAGCAAGTTTTGCAGGGGAACATTTCTACAAGATGGCATCATGGAAGGGACTTTATAGTAATGTGGATGTGCTTGAGCAACAGACAGAAGATCCCAAAGTCCTTGATCAGAGAAAGTGGGCAGGTAAGTCGCAAGTATAATAACACCTGATCAAATGGAACTAATGGGGAGTGTAAGATGGCAAACTTAGAGACACCTCTTCACCAGTGTTATGCCTAATCCTAGATGGACACAGGATGAAGTTTCACTCATTTGCCTCTTTCCCTGATGCTTCCCTTCCACCACCCCATGCATACTTTTTCCTTAGGTTTTACTCCCTATTTTAGAACTTCCAGAGGAAGTAACTTACTCCTAAAGATTTTAAGAAGTTGCTTAACTGCCACAATACTATGAGTGATGGACTGTCCTCGGTGTCAGCAGTACCTCTTACAAATAACACAGGGCTGAATTATTAGTTGCTTTCTCCCTCCTCTGGAATATTTTCTACCTGAGATATTGGACTGCCCTACCCCTCCAGATCATTAGAAAATATGTGAGGAGCAAGGCTATAACTATCCTTCTGGTTGATTAATTAGATTTAAATGTGGTTTGGGAACGTTTGATTCCTGGTGTATATATGTTTATTTTATAATGTATGATCTTGGTTTTAATTTTAGATTAGTAGGAATTTATTTTAACACAAATTATCAATTTGGGAAGTTGCACACCCTCAGAATTGGTTGATCAAAACTACTTTAAAAATTAACAAATATTTAACAATCTATTGCATAGATAATGAAAATTTTTCTTCTTTCCTACAAACAATATGCAAGGACTTAAAAAAGAGCATAGAACCTAGAATAATAGAGTTAGAAGGTACCTTAGAGATCTTCTAGTCCAACAGCTTCTAAAGGCAAACTCGTCCATTGATTAATTGTTCTCACTATCAGGAAATTTCTCCTTAGTTCTAGGCTGGATCTCTCTTTAATGATCTTCCACCTGTTACTTCTTGTCCCGCCCTCAGGTGCTTTGGAGAATAAGTTGGCCCCCTCTTCTCTGTAACAGCTCCTCAAATACTGGAAGACTGCTCTCATGTCACCCTAGTCCTTCTCTTTGTTAGATTAGACATACTTCATTGGCACCATCCTAACTGTATGTTAACCAGATGGTTGTTAAGGATGAGGAGAGGATTTTGCAAATCAAATAACTGGAAGAATGTTGAAATATGCTGCAGCTGCCAAAAAAAGTCAATGCAGCTCAAGATCATGAGAAGTGATAATGCCACTTTATACTGTACTAATGAGGCCGCACTTGGAATACTGCATACAGTTCTGGTCACCATGATAGAAAAAAGACAATGAGACCCTAAGAAGTGTGCAGAGAAGAGCAACAAAGATGATGAAAGGGTCTGGAGGCTTCATGCAATAATGAATAGTTGTGGGAGCTAGGTATGTCTAGCCTATCAAAGAGAAGGATTAGGTGGGACATGATAATTGTCTTCCAATACTTGCGGGACTAAGAGAGAAAAGAGATTGACTTATTTTCCAAAGGACCAATGGGTAGGACAAGAAGTAATGGGTGGAAGCTTATTAAAGAGATATCCAACCTAGCAGTAAGTAGAGATTTTCTGACAGTCAGAGCATTTAATCAATGGAAGAGCTTGCCTCCTGAAGTTGTGGATGCTCCATCACTGGAGGTTTTCAAAAATAGACTGGACAACCATTTGACCAGAATGGTATAAGGTCTCCTGCCTTCAGCAGGAGGTTGGGCTAGAAGATCTCTGAGGTCCCTTCCAGCCCTAAGATTCTATGTATTCTATGTAAATTTTATCCATTTACCCACAATCTAGGTGCTCTTTAAGTTTTCTAAAGCAGGGGTCCCCAACCCCCGGTCCGTGGACCAGTACCGGGCCGCAGCATGCCAGCAACCGGTCCGCACAAACAAGCAAAGCCCCATCCGTGAGATGCAGCCAGCACACAAAACCACGCCCCCTCCAGTCCATGGAAAAGCCTCTCTCCATGGAACCAGTCCCTGGTGCCCGAAAGGTTGGGGACCTCTGTTCTAAAGAGCAGAGATACAGACTCTTGAAATAAACAGAGGGTGAATTGAGCAAACAATAAAAATTTCTGGTCTTAGCAAAGGAGCATCTTCATTGCCATTGTTAGGGGTGTAGATGATTTTTTGTATGGGCATCTCAAGTTCAAGCTATGCAAGTGAGAGTCCACTATGACATTAGAAAGGTGGTTTAAATAATGTTGAATGTAAATATGAACCTGAAAAATAAATAACTCTGCCTCCACCACCATTTACTTTTTCTGAATGCCAGTTCATTTGTGTTTCTTGTACAAATGAGGGTATATTTCTGGAGTAGTTGGGATAACAACCAGCTGCATTTTTGATCCAATTTGTGGAGCACAAAACAGAAGACACTGAGCACATTCTGGATTGGGATCCTCATTACCTCATCCAATACTAATTTAAGGAAAAAATATTTTACAGAGGAAAGAAAATGAACAGGAAAGTGATTTTAAGTGGAAACTGAAAATTAGATCTAGCTATTACAGAAGAAACAGAATTATTACTAAAGCACTATGTTTCCCTTAACTTTCCTTTAAGGCAGTGATGGCGAACCTTTTAGAGACTGAGTGCCCAAACTGCAACCCAAAACCCACTTATGCATTGTCGAGTGCCGGGTGGGTGTGGCCCATTGGCTAGATGTGGCCAATTGGGTGGGCGTGGCTGCGGTGGTAACGGCAGACAGGGTGGGACTAAAAAGTTCAATCAATCAAATCCAACTTTGCAAGATCTTTTTTTTTTCCACGAGAAGTTGAAATTGACTGACTGAACATATATATTTTTTTTGCACATGGCGGCGGAGGCCTAAAGCGAAAAGGTTTTATAAAACACAGCTGAAGGCCTAGGACTGGGGCAACGGCACGCGTGCCCACAGAGAGGGCTCTGAGTGTTGCCTCTGGCACCCGTGCCATAGGTTCGCCACCACTGCTTTAAGGCTTACAGGAGACATGAGAAGGCTAAGGGGACTCATGATAGCAGTCGTCTCCCTGGCACCTGAGGATAAGACAGGAACTGGTGGGTGGAAGCTATATAGAGCTTTACATCCAAATTTGAACTGTGAGAGCTATCAGCAACAGCTTGCCTCTTGAAGTTGTGGATGCGCCATCACTGGAGGTTTTAAGAAATAGCTGGATGGTTAACTATTTGTCCAGAATGGTATGAAGATTCCTATACTGGATTGAGGGTTGGACTAGAAAATCTGTGAGGTCCTTTCTAAACCTCTGTGTCATGGTTCCGGTAGATGAGACCAATTAAAAGAACTTCAAGGCAAGGAATTCTTCCTCAAAGAACATTTTTATTTGGCTACAAAATAAATACAAAGGTGGACCCAAGGCTAAATTCCCCTCCCCTTGGTTACAAAGTTACAAGTTGCAATTCCCACCCCATTAGATGTCGTAAATCACATTCACCAATTAGTAGAAAACACGGGCACTCCTCCCAGCTCTCCAGCCCGCCAAAATGCTATCAGTAATGACCTTGGTTCCCATACATGAAATTGTTTTTGCTAACTCAGAACTACACCCCCTCCTTCCTTCTTTCTAAATATGTGGCAAGCGAAAACGAAGTGAGAATGGCTTCAGTTCAGGTCATTGCAGTGTTGACATTCAGCTCCCTTTAAAGAAAGGAGAAATCCTGCAATTTAAACAATAATAAAAGTTAAGAATCCCCTCTTGGTTTATTTGGATGTTTGTCATAGAATTTGCATATCAATCTATCAGCTTTCACATCAGTACTTTTTACCCAGGTGGCTTCTGATAACGGATATCCTTTTCATTGCACTAAATATTGCAATTTGCCTTTGTATAACCTAGCATCAAGAATGTGTTTTACTTCGTAATGAGTCTCTCCAGCCATCACAAGCGGGCCAGGCGCTTTCTTGGGAGTGGGTCTCAAAGTCGACTCTCTGAAAGGTTTTAACAGACTGCTATGAAACACTGGGTGGACCTTTCCTAAAAGATGAGAGAGTTTTAGTTCTACAGTGACTGGGTTTGTGATCCGAACTATAGGAAAGGGTCCCAGGTATTTTGGTCCCAATTTTTTGCTAGTTAACTTAAGTCTTAGAATAGATACTTTGTAGAAAGATAAACCTTTTCCCCCATACGGAATGATTTCTGAGGTGCTTTTTTCTTATCAGCTTGCTTTTTGTAAACCTCTGAGGCTTTTGTTAAAGCTTTCTTTGTATTATCCCAAACACCTCTCCAGGCAGACACCCACTGATCTAATGTTTGAGAGGTAGGGGGGTCCTGGGGGTATTCAGGCATCAGAATAAAATTCCTCCCAGTGGCTATCTTAAACAGTGTAAGTCCAGTGCTGCTATGTACTATGTTATTGTAAGCCACTTCAGCAAAAGGGAGGAGATCAGTCCAATTTGCGTTCGCTTTTTCAGCCGCTCCATTCATAGAAGGATGAAAAGCTGATGACAGTCCTTGTGAGAAACCAATCAGTTTAAGAAAATCCCTCCAAAATCTGGCCATAAATTGAACTCCCCTGTCTGAAATTATTCGTTTTGGTGCACCATGCAGCCAGTAAATATGCTGAAGGAATAACTTGGCTAGCTTCTGGGCAGATGGGAGATCAGAGCATGCTATAAAGTGAGCTTGCTTTGAAAAAAGGTCAATTACAGTCCATATTTCCATATTTCCTCTACTCTCCAGTAATTCAACAATAAAGTCCATAGCGATCTCCTCCCATGGCTGAGAAGGATCTGCGACAGGCTGTAACAATCCAGGGGGCTTTCCTAGGACGCTCTTCATGGTAGCACAGACTGCACAACTTTTTACATAGCTCTCCACATCTTTCTTTAAGCCTGGCCACCAAAATTGCCTCCGAACTAAGTGTAGTGTCTTTAAATATCCAAAGTGACCAGTTTGTTTAACGTCATGACTGCGTTGGAGCATTTGGAGTCTGAGTGATTCAGGCAAATATAATTTTCTCTCTTTCCAAGCTAACCCATCCCTATGGTTAGAATGGTTTGATTTTCCTTGAGCCATTTGTCATTTTTCAGTTCTTGCTTTAATTTCTTTGTCAATGGGTTGTCTGGGTTAGGGGACTTCACGCGTCATTGTTTCCCAGGAGTTATTTGAGAAATAACTTGAGGTGATGGCATAATAGAATCTATGACTTGTTCACGTTGGCTTTTATATTGAGGCAGTCTAGAGAGAGCATCAGCTAAGAAATTTCTTCCACCCGATATGTATTTCAGAGTAAAGTTAAAATGATTAAAATATTGGGAGGCAATTTACAGGGAGTTTTCAGTGTCTCTACATTTTTGTGATCTAGGAGATGACGCCAAGTCAATAAAGCCCATCTGATTGCAAAGGCTTCCTTCTCCCAAATGGCCCACTGTGTCAGTGAGGTTTTTTTGAAGTGTAAGTGCAGGGTTGTAAATTTCTTTCATGGTTTTTTTTGTAACAGCACTGCCCCCACAGCCAGATCGCTGGCATCAGCTTGAATAACAAATTGCTCCTCAGGATGAGGGTGTTTGAAGATTGGTTCTGCAGCAAACAGGTTTTTTTTAATTCTCAAAAGTGGCTCGGCACTCTAACGACCAATGTAGGAGTTGACCTAGTCATGGTTTACCCCCATCTTTGCCAGTTTTTAATAGTTCTGTAAGGGGCAAAGCAATCTCAGGTTTTTTTTATTTGGCTACAAAATAACGGCACATACAAAGGTGAACCCAAGATTAAATTACCCTCCCCTTGGTTACAAAGTTACAAGTTGCAATTCCCACCCCAATTAGATGTCATAAATCACATTCACCAATTAGTAGAAAATGCAGACACTCCTCCCAGCTCTCCAGCCCGCCAAAATGCTATCAGTAGTGACCTTGGTTCCCATACATGAAATTGTTTTTGCTAACTCAGAACTACACCCCCTCCCTCCTTCTTTCTAAATATGTGGCAACCGAAAACGAAGTGAAAATGGCTTCAGTTCAGGTCGTTGCAGTGTTGACACTCTGATTCTCTGATTTTAATATGCAAAATACTTACCATTTGTTCCAGCTGTCATATATTGTATGACATACTGTATATGAGGGCATAATTTAAAACTTTGCAAAATTGCAAAATGCTGATGTCATGAAACCATTTGTGATTGTCCAGATCACTGAAGAGGATTGATTTTTGACCATTCAGCAAAGATTCCCTACAACATTAATAGAACCATTCCTATTGATTGTAGTTGATATTAATAAGTAGATTGATAACTGATAGATCTTTCACTTGTTTTACATTAATGACAGTAAGAAAGAAGCTTTATTCTATTTCTCTCTTTCCCTTTTTATTTCTCATTACAAAATAAGAAATAGGCAAAGAGCTTCCTATCAGTGGTAGGAGATATTGTTGTGATCCCAAGAATTCATGCTAACCAGTATTGTTCTGTCTTAATTAATATGTCAATCCCAAATGCCCCACAACTTCTCATATCTTGGTTTGGCCTTCCCTTCATGATGTTGGGAAAGTCTCATCCAGGCAAGGAGGAGGTATCAAGTGGGAATTTAGCCACAAGAGATCTAGGATTGTCCTTGCTCCTAAGTTCCATGAACTTTTTCTGTTTGTTCCCAAGGGAAGACAAGAAGCCTGAGGAGATTCTTGTATTATAGATAGAATATAATAGTCAACTTGAACCTTTCATGTGTGGATTTGATTGTTTGTGCTTGACAATAAGGACATACCAGTAACACAAAATGCAACTGGGAATGTCTTATTAGAATCTCCTTTGCCTCCCAACAGAATCCAAAGAGAACCCAGAGGTGGAGAGTACATATGAACCTATTGACCCAGCAATCAGACTGAACGGGAAAGAAGTAGAGCTACTACCTGCAGATTGTTCTCCAGGTATGGAAAGACCAAGACCAAGCTTCTCAGAAAGGTCTGGGTAAAGGTATTTTATTTAGGAATGGGCCAAGCCTAACACACCTAGGTAGTTTCCATGAGAAATGCCCAAAGCATTTGAAACCTAGAAGAAAGACAGAAAGAAGTTACTTCAGATGCCTATCTGAAGGTACATAGAATAAACTCTTAACTTTCTATCTATACTCAGTTGCTGTAGAAGAGCAGGCAGAGCTGGGGGGGCAGAGTTAAGTGCATTATCAGTTTAGAGTTGTTCCATTCTCACAAGTGCTCCAAGGGCAACTCCTCCTGAATTCCATTGACCCATTCTGGCACCAATTTACTGTTGAACTTTAGTTGACCAGATTCTTGTATATAAGCCTAAATAAATCTTCTATGCTGCACTTTTATGAAGGTCCTGATTCTTTATGCCTGACAATTGCCCTCTTGTCATCAGTAGAGCACAAGATGCTGCCAATACATTTGGACTTCCATCACAGCCAAAATGGCCAGTATTAAGGGCTGCGGGGAAAGAGTTACAACTTTTGCAAGTTTGGGACTTCTTTCTTTCTATCGGCTTGACTCTGTTCAACTGGTAGCTTCACCATGCTAAATTTGGCCCCTTGCCCCAACTTTACATAGATTTCTGTTTGGGTTAATTCCTATTCTGTTTTAAGAGTGCTGTCATTTGTAATATGGGGCTGGAAAGGCAGTTGCTAGGAGAGCAGGAGCAACCCAAATTCTTCCCTCTGTTCTTTGCAGCATGCTGGAAACCAGCTTTCACATGCAGAGTTGGCATGGTAACTGGTGCCCTTGTGCTGACCACATCTGTGTCTCTGAACGTATTGCTGCTCACTCTAGGACTGGTACACTGTAAGTGTTTTGCTGTATTATGATGGGTTATGCTATGGGCATCCATGCAACCCCCAGCATATTCTCTTAGAATCAGAGTATAGAGGTGGGATTCAGGAAGACTTCCTGGGATCTAGACTTAGGTCCACTACTTAGTGGTAGAAGATAGAGCTCCTGCTTAGCTTTTGGAGGGAGAAAGCCTGGAGCACTTCATGGCATTTTTGGATTCCCCAAGATAGTCTCCCTTCTTTTGACTTCCACCAATTCAGAACTTGTAGGAAGCAGCGGATCCATCAGAAAAAATTGATGTGGCTGAAGGGTCAATTGCTATGTATGATCTCTAGATATCCATGGAGATGACCACTGGAAGCAAAATAATTAGTTTAAGCTGCCTCTGGTGACAGGTTTGCATATTTATCATATCCATACACCATTTCAAATCGTCTCTTATGCCTCTGTAGATGCCACATGTTTCTCTATTAACTGGAATAGTGACCAGTTAGGGATTGCCAGCATGGAGCCCAGGAACACCAATGTATCTGCAGACACTTTCCTTGATGTTCAACAAGTTTTAAGCCCAGTCCCACTTGAATTTTTTACTTTTAAAAAAATGGAAAGCAAAACAAAATCCCAATATCCAGTTGTTTTTTTATTTCCAAGAGTGCCTTTGTCCCCCCACAAAAAAGAAGGATTGCAACTCATTGCTTTATTGAGAAGTATGCTCACCTACCCAGAAAAAGAGAAAGATAAACAGGCATAGTAGAGAGAATCTAATAGAGGAGAAGTCTAGAAAGAGTTGTATCAGGTGAGATCCAAGCAAATTGGTATTTTCTCTGATTGTTTCTCCACCCTACCCCACCCCCCACCCCTTGAAAGCCATTTTGTGATTAAACACAAAAGTAGGGATTTTGTGAGAGACTTCTTCCACTCTTTCAAAATTTCAGCTATGCCCCACTGGTCTGGGAAAAAGTTGGAAGGTATTGGATTAAGGTGATGGAACAGGAAAAGGAAAACCTCAATTTAAATTCATCCTCAGTCATAGAAGCTCATGACTTGACTTTGGGCCAATCTCTCTTTCAGCCTGATGTTTATGATAAGTTTGTTATTGCAGGGAAAAAGTGAAGGAGAAAGCTCTATCTAACTTATTTGAACACCTAGAGAAAAGCAAGATAGAAATCTAATGCATGAATAGCAAAAATATGCCTGGCTTCCTTTTTACAACTGTGTTACAGACCATTCAATCTTGAAGTGCATCAAAACAAGGTAGCTTTAATTTGGTTGCATGCCTGGTTCTGCTTGAGGAATAAGAAAGTGTTCCATAATAAAGTTGAGCTGTGGCTTTGGGTAATGTAGTGGGGTAATTTTCTAAGAATACAATGATCAAAGAAAACCCAAGAAGGGGTAACCAGTATGAGCAGGAAAGCTGATCATATTTGCATGAGCATGCTGAATAGTCCCGTTAGTAGTCCCAATAAAAGCCAGGGGAAGACAACACTTTTAAACAGCCTCATTTGGCAAATGCTACTGTTTTGGTGGCCTGAGCATTGCCCTTTGGATTAGTAGCTCTTTCTGAGATATGTCTGCCTGTTGTGCCTGAACAGATTCTAAGATGGTTGCTACTCTGGAACAAGCACACCAAGAGAACAAGCAGCTTCAAGAGGCAGGTGAGTATCCTGGACAGTTGGGGAAGATGGTCATGAATTAAAATTTTGCTTTGCTCTCTGAAGCATGCAAGGAACATCAATGTTACCTTTCCATCTTTTTTTAACCTAATTTGCTCCTCTTCCCTGACTGTATTTCACTGTTCCTACCTTTCTTGCAAATGTTCCTTTGATATTCCTGATCTTTTTAAAATAACTCTGAGGATTTTCTTGTTTGTTGTCATTCTCTATTGATGCAGATTTCTTTACAATTTCTTGTCCAATATTGAAAGTGTAAGGACCCACCTCAATTTACATCTTAAGAAGACAGAACTCTTGGAACGGTTCTTCCAACAGGAATCTTTATTAAGAAAAGCTGACTGAAGGCATGCTAGACAGGATCTGAGGAACCCCCATTGACCATTCAATGTTTTAAAGTGTTCCCAGGCAGCCCCACTCCACATTCCTTCCAGTCAATTCAAATTGGCAGATGGCTGGGTGTTAAATCCATCGGAATCCCAAACGTTGCAATCTTTCCCCCCTTTTTCCTTGCTGCCGGTAAAAGGAGGCTTCATAGGGAGTGAGATCAAAGGCTGATGGCCGCATTGTTATTGTTAGTACTCCACAGAGGGAATCCACAGAGGATGTTCCTTTGTAGTTGATAGGAGGAATGCCAGTCATAAACACCCGTGTTTACTCCCCCCCCTTTGTAGTATGACAGAATCAATACCAGTGGTTCGCCCTCCGAGCTGTCATCTGGGGCGTCCACCGGCCCTGCGGTGTAGGCTGGAGCTCTTTCCCCATGATGGGCGGAGGTAGGGGATTCCACAGCCTCTATCCCTCTCATGGCAGATTCTTTTGACTTAGCTGGGGACTTCCTGGATTTGCTGGCCGGTGGTCTGTCTGGGTTGTGCTGGGGGGCTTTCGAGCGGCATTCTACAGCCCGATGCCCCTCTCTCCCACATTTGAAACAGCCCATTGGTTTCTTGGCCATAGCCGATGGCTTCACTGGTTCGCGCGTCGGTTCAGGCAGTGAGCGGCTCCATTGTTTTCCTCGGCAGTGCCTCTTCAGTAGGTCGATCTCTGCTTCGTCTGCCAGGACGTACCATTCGTCGAGCTGAGGTTTTCAGCGAGGAGAGGGCGGATGAGCTTCCCCCCCACTGACCCACGGACTGTGCCATAGAATTCAAGCCCGGGGCAAAACTCCCGAAGCCCAGATTATACTCCATGAGCCCAAAGGAGAAGGAGGAAATGGAGAGATTTATAAAGAAAAACCTAGAAAGGGGGTTCATTGAACCAGCCAAGCCTAAGGTGGCCGCTCCGGTCCTCTTTAGAGAGAAGAAGGATGGCTCTCTACGTTTATGCGTAGACTACTGGCTTTTGAATGCAATCAGTGAAAGCAACCTATACCACCTACCCCTCATGAAAGACATGTTATTACACCTCTCGAAAGGAATTTTTTTTACTAAACTAGATCTAAGGGAAGCGTATTACCGCGTGAGAATTAGGGAAGGAGATGAATGGAAAACCGCATTTAACTGCCCAATGGGGTGCTACTAATTCAAAGTTTTGCCATTTCGATTACAAGGGGCCCCCGCAGTATTTATGCAATTAATAAATGAGGTACTAAGGGAGCACCTATTTAAGGGGGTCCTGGTTTATTTAGACGACATCCTTATCTTCACCGAATCAAAAGAGGAACATGTCAACCTAGGCAGAGCAGTTTTAAAGAAACTGCGAGCCCCCCACATATATGCCAAATTATCAAAATGCGAATTTAACCAGGAAAGAATAGACTACGTAGGTTACCACATATCCCCACAGGGCATTGAAATGGACCCAGAAAAGGTCAGGGCAGTATTAGAATGGGCACCACCTCGCACAAAAAAGCAATTGCAAAGTTTCCTGGGTTTCGCAAACTTTTACCGCCAATTCATCCCCTCATTTGCCCAGATAGCCCTGCCCCTCACGAACTTACTAAAAACGAAGGGAGAATCCTCAGTGAAACCTAGCCAGCCACTAAAATGGACAATGGAATGCCAAGCGGCATTTGAGAGATTAAAGAGGCTTTTTTCTGCCGAACCAGTACTGAGGCACCCAGACATGGACAAACCCTTCGTAATACAGACGGATGCAAGTGATGTGGCAGTGGGGGCTGTACTATTACAAGAAAATGATGAAGGAATATTGCAACCCTGCACGTATACGTCCAGGAAACTCACTGAAACGGAACAGCGCTAGCCCGTGTGGGAGAAAGAGGCATATGGGATACATTGGTCATTATTTACATGGCGCCAATTCCTTGAAGGCAATAAAATCCCTTTCCAGGTGTGGACAGACCACAAAAATTTGGAAGCCTTGAAAACACCCAGAAAGCTCAACCCCAAGCAAGCCCGCTGGTCCCAACATTTTCACCAATTCAATTTTAAGCTCAAGCATTTGCCGGGGGAAAGAACTTTCTGGCAGATGCATTATCTCGCATGCCCCAATATAACAGCACGCGAGCCACTGACTCTAAACCGATCATGGGAGAATCACAACTGGCAGCGCCAGTGACTACCAGAGCCCAAGTTAAATTAAAACCACAGCTGGATAGCCAGACCGGAATTGAATTCCGGAAAAGTTTGGAAAGAGATAAATGGTTCCAGAAAAATAAACACATGTGCACAATGAAAGACGGACTGCCTTGGGTGGGGGAGAAGTTATATATACCGACCACCCAAAGGATCACATTCATGCAACTTTGCTACGACACAAAATCAGCAGGGCATTTTGGATTTGTAAAAACATTGCACTTAATTAAACGGCAATTTTGGTGGCCATCCATGAAAAAAGACATAGAAAGTTACGTGGCCAGCTGTTCAAAGTGTGCAACTGCAAAAAGGTTGCAAGGGAAATTGCCAGGACTGTTACAAACAGTGGCAAATCCCTCAGCCCCTGGAGGGAAATAGCCATGGATTTTATAGTGGAATTACCAGAAAGCAATGGGAATACTGTCATTTGGACAGTCACGGACCTATTTTCCAAACAGGTTCACTTTATTCCTTGCCAAAAGATCCCCACCGCAAAAGCTTTAGCGAAACTTTTCGTGCAACATATTTACAGATTGCATGGGGCACCCCATATCTGATAGGGGAGTGCAATTTACATCTGCATTTTGGAAGGAATTTCTATCCCTTTTAGGGACCACCCAGGGACTGATGTCTAGCCATCATCCTCAGGGAAATGGTCAATCAGAAAAATGTAATGCAGTACTTGAGCAATATTTAAGATGTTTTCTTAATTTCCAGCAGTCAGATTGGACGGACCTGTTGCCTTTCTCAGAGGTTGCCTACAATAATGCAGTCCACTCCAGCACAGGTTACACTCCTTTTCAAATAACACGGGTGTTTATGACTGGCATTCCTCCTATCAACTACAAAGGAACATCCTCTGTGGATTCCCTCTGTGGAGTGCTAACAATAACAATACGGCCATCAGCCTTTGATCTCACTCCCTATGAAGCCTCCTTTTACCGGCAGCAAGGAAAAAGGGGGGAAAGATTGCAATGTTTGGGATTCCGATGGATTTAACACCCAGCCATCTGCCAACTTGAATTGACCGGAATGAATGTGGAGTGGGGCTGCCTGGGAACACTTTAAAACATTGAATGGTCAATGGGGTTCCTCAGATCCTGTCTAACATGCCTTCAGTCAGTTTTTCTTAATAAAGATTCCTGTTGGAAGAACCGTTCCAAGAGTTCTGTCTTCTTAAGATGTAAATTGAGGTGGGTCCTTACAGGAGGCTTCATAGGGAGTGAGATCAAAGGCTGATGGCCGCATTGTTATTGTTAGTACTCCACAGAGGGAATCCACAGAGGATGTTCCTTTGTAGTCGATAGGAGGAATGCCAGTCATAAACACCCGTGTTTACTCCCCCCCCTTTGTAGTATGACAGAATCCAAAAGAGAGTAAGAATTGGGTTTTCTCAGAGTAGATAGCTAGAAATAAAATATAATTGGATTCTGACAGAAAGTCTGCATGGCATGAACTTTTATTACCCTAGGTTTTCAACCTCCATCTTTCCCAGACAATCTGACTTAGAAGACTATTTGGGTCTTTTTTTTTTTGATATCGTGGAAATATTTTTCTACTTCAGTTCTGAGGAAGTCTCCTATCTCTTTCATAGCTCCCATAGTTCTCTTTTGCATACATTAAGTGCAGATCTAATCTTGAGAATATATCTGCTGTTTTTGAAATGTTCTAACCCAATATTTGACACTATTAATTCATGGTCTTTTCCACAGTCTGCATCTGAAAGTACCCTGGCAGTTAGCATTACATTTCTTTATCTGCTGTTTCCTGTTATATAATCAATTTGATTCTGACATCGATCCAGTGATATTTAGGAACAGTCTGTATTTGCCTCCTGCATTTTGATACTTACCCAACCCAAATATTCCTGTAATTGCAATCTTTGTGTTCCAATCACTCTGTCAAGGCTGCTAACATCGAATGTTATGCTTGACAAAATATATAGATGCAGACATTCACTATTTAACCTGTGTATTACTTTAAGAGCCACTATTAGATAGTATGGGGGGAGGGAGTGAAAGAATGTGCTGAGAACTATTTAGCCATAACAATATCCCAGCACAGTGTCTTCAAAGAATGAAATGTGAGAAGATAGATAGTATGGCGGGAGGGAAAGCTCACACTTTAAACTAATTGAGGAATGTGATTCATGACTTGTTACATTGAGGGAGGAGGAAATGCTTAGACACTGTGGGAAGAAGGAGGAGACTTTAGTTTTTGGTGAAGTAATGTTGCATAAATAAAGAGTTTTCTGGACAAAAATGTATCAGATTTCTTTGGATTGCATCTTTTCTTCGGAACCTTACATCAAGCCAAAAACCAAACAAAATTTCTAGACGAATGAAGGGAACATCATGGAAGGAGAGGAATTACCAGCGACCAGCTTTCCTACAGCTGTAAGTCCCTCAGAGATGGGAGCCGCAGCATGCGAACCTGTTGAAAGAGAACCCTCACAAGTCCCCCAGCTGGGAGCAAAGCCAAAAAGATTAAAAGAGCTGATTTGGGCTTCAGACTGGGACAAGACAAGTGTGGGATCCGGAGATTTCGTGACAGCTTCTCCGTCTTCAAAGACTTCCAAGACGGACGAGTTAGAGCCACAACAAAGAGATCTTCACAGATTACATCCCCCACGCCAGTGGAAAACTGCCAAGCCTTCGGCAGCTGAAGACTCGGGTGAGTGGAGATGTCAATTTACAACACATAATGAGTCTGTGGAGAATTTAGCAGAGAGATTTGAAGCCTTAGAAGTAAGGAGTGCGGAACAGTACCTGCTGAGAGAGGCCCCCAGCCCTTCCCTCACAGATCAACCAGTTTTCCGGCCCCTGGAACCCCTTGCCAGGGCCTCCAGCCCAGCAGAGAGAGGGAAACCCAGCCCGGGGGCCCTGCCTCAATGGGGAGTTTGGCAGCCCCCTCAGAGGGAAGATGAAAAGCCTCTGAGCATGCGTCAGCTGATGGAGGTCTTACAGCAGCTAGGGATGGTGCAAGGGCAGCAGAGGGTGCCATCACCCCCCACAGGCCAACACCAGAGAAGGCAGCAACCGCCCTCACCTATTCAGCAACCCTTGGCCATGCCCCAGCAGCAAGGCTGGGGCCAACCACAGCTGAGAGCGCCAGCCCTGCAGCAGCCAGCCCCGAACGTGCAACCCTTGGCCATGCCCCAGCACCAAGGCTGGGGCCAACCACAGCAGCCAGCCCCGAACGTGCAACCCTTGGCCATGCCACAGCAGCAAGGCTGGGGCCAACCCCAACTGAGAGCACCACCCCTGCAGCAGCCAGCCCCGAACCTGCAACCCTTGGCCATGCCACAGCAGCAGGGCTGGGGCCAGCAGCAACAACCACGGTGGGCCCCACAACAGCCTATGATGGCTCCACATCTCAGAGCAACTTTTGATGGGGACTCAGAAAAGTTAATTTTTTTCCTCAATCAAGTACGTTCTCATTTAAATCGTTGGGGCCACCTCTACCCAGATCCAGGTGCAATGGTCGATGTGATTGCATCAAACCTAGAGGGAGAGGCATCCGAATGGCTAAACAATTTATACAATGAGCAAGCCCACGAATTAGGCAATCCCCACCTCTTCCTCTTGGGTCTCAGAGAGAGATTTGAGGACCCCTCTACCAGCCTTAGAGCAGGAGGGCAAATCCACAAAATAAAGCAAGCCGGTAGACCTGCTCTAGAGTATGTGCGTGAATTCCGCAAGATAGCTGGTTGAATAGAGGGGTGGCCAGAGCAATCCCTAATCCATCTTTTCATTGAGGGGCTAGATGATCACCTCTCCCAGGCCTGCCTCATTCGAGCAGTACCTGATCAGCTACATGAGTGGTACCAGACAGCAGTGAAGCTGGACTCACCCGCTATAAGAAGCCTCCCCCACCTGAACCTGAGATAAGACCTGAGCAACCCAGACGACAACCGCCCCCCCGAAAACCCCCAACGGCTACGACCACCGAAAGGCCCAGACCACCAGCAGGTCCCCCGATCACATGCTTCCGGTGTGGACAACGGGGACATCAAGCATCGAACTGCCCGGTCCCCTACCCCCAACAGCAGAACAAACCACCACCTGCAGTGAGGAAAAGACCTAGCCAACAGCCGTCAACAGAAAAATCCAGTGGGATCACACAGCAACTGGCTGCCCAAGCTACCTCCCCTACACAAGAGGACACCGGAGCTGAGACTGGACCCGCAGTCACTCTACCCTCTTTGGACAGCGATGACGAAGGAGAGAACGACCCAATGGTGAGTCGACTTGTCCCTCCTTTCAAACTGGCTGCAAGGCTAATCAGCCCTAAGTCAGGAGCACAAACAGACTTAAAAGTGCTAATAGATTCTGGATGCTCCCGATGTATCATTAGCTTGCCCTTTGCCATGAAATTGGGAATACGGGCAAAATCGCTCTCCCAGCCAATGAGGTTTGAGCAAGCCGATGGCTCCCTGATGGGAGGAACTTTTGTCACACAACTAACTGAGCCTCTATGCCTAGAAATAGGGGAGCACTGGAAGTTCATACGTTTCCTAGTGGCTCCAAAACTAACTGAGGCTGTGATCCTAGGATTGGCCTGGTTAGACAAATGGAAGCCATTTATCTGGTGGGAGAAAGGGATGAGAACTGTGGGGTTACCAACAGGACCAGACCCCCCCCCCGATTCGGCAGACATTATGGAACACTTTAGGCCACCAAATGAGCGAGCACTTATAACTGCCTCACCGTCACCAGATGATTTACTCATTCCCAATGAATACTGGGACTTAGCAGAAGTATTCAGTGAGAATGAATGTGATGTTCTACCCCCTCACAGACCCAATGACTGTTCAATTGAATTGGTGCCAGACGCCAAGCTCCCCCGCCCGAGAATGTACACCATGTCACCCCTCGAAATGGAAGAGATGCAGCAATACGTGAACAAGAACCTAAAGAGGGGGTTCATTGAAAGGGCCAAATCTACTGTGGGAGCCCCTTTTTATTTAAAGAAAAAAAAGATGGGTCTCTTCGTCTCTGTGTAGACTATAAGGGTTTAAATGCTGTAAGTGTGCACAAGTACCCCTCCCCCTCCTACAGGACTTATTACCTCATCTAGCTAAAGGGAGTGTCTTCACTAAGCTAGACCTGAGAGAGGCATATTACCGAGTGAGAATAAAAGAGGGAGACGAGTGGAAGACTGCCTTCAACTGCCCCATGGGGAGCTACCAATTCAAGGTCATGCCATTTGGGCTACAGGGGGCCCCAGCTGTGTTCATGCAACTGATTAATGAGGTCCTACATGATCACCTGTACAAAGGGGTCCTGGTGTACCTTGACGATATCCTTATATACAGCACGAATATGACTGAACACGTAAAGCTGGTGAGAGACGTATTGAAGAAACTACTAAATGCCAAGCTTTATGCCAAATTGTCAAAATGTGAATTTCATCAGACCTGATTAGATTACCTCGGTTACAGAATTTCCAACGAGGGTATAGAGATGGATCCAGCAAAGGTGAAAGCTATAATTGAGTGGCAACACCCAAGAACCCGCAAACAGCTCCAGAGCTTTCTAGGTTTTGCCAACTTCTACCGTCAATTCATCCCTTCTTTTGCCAAGATTGCCCTACCCCTTACAGACTTACTCAAAACAGGAAAAAAGGAGGGAAGCCACGACCGGGCCAACCACTAGCATGGACTATGAACTGTCAAATGGCTTTTGAGAATTTGAAAAGACTATTTGCCGCTGAACCAGTTCTAAAGCACCCCTGTCCAGGGGAACCTTTTGTAATACAAGCCGATGCCAGCGATGTGGCCGTTGGAGCTGTACTACTTCAAAAGAACAAGGATGGAGTCCTGCAACCCTGCGCCTACACCTCAAAAAAGTTTACGGAAAGTGAACGGAGATGGGCAATATGGGAAAAAGAGGCCTTTGCAATTAGATGGGGGTTGTTAAACCGGCGACACTACCTAGAGGGGAGCAAGGTGCCATTTGAAGTATGGACAGATCACAAAAACCTAGAGGCACTAAAAAATCCCCGTAAATTGTCCCCAAAGCAAGTATGGTGGGCACAATACTTTAACTGCTTCACCTTTACTCTAAAGTACATCCCAGGGGAAAAAAACTTCCTAGCTGATGCGCTATCTAGATTGCCCCAATACAAAAGCAAATGTGAAGAAGTTAATGAGGCGATTATCTCTAATCCACAGCCTGTTGCACAAATCACACCTCGCAAGGTCCCCAATCCGGATGACCCTGGAGCAAAGAAATTAAAACGAGAGCTCCTCACCGATCAATGGTTCAAGGATAATCAAACCTCCTTGACGTGCCGGGATGGTTGGGCTTACAAGGGAGGGAAACTGTATTTACCCAAATCCCTCTGTCTAAATGCTCTCAAACATAGCCATGATGTTAAACAGGCTGGACACTTTGGATACCTAAAAACTCTACATCTCACCCGCCGGCAATTCTGGTGGCCTGGACTGAAACGAGATGTGGAAAATTACGTGAAGAGTTGTACCGTATGTGCCACAATGAAAAGAATCCCGGGGAAAACCCCTGGGTTACTGCAGCTGGTGGCAGACCCTTCCCAACCCTGGGAAGAAATAGCTATGGACTTTATAGTAGACCTACCTGAAAGTAGAGGAAATACTATCATCTGGACTGTGATAGACCTGTTTTCGAAACAGGCTCATTTCATCGCCTGCAAAGGACTCCCATCTGCCCAACGACTGACCAAATTGTTCCTGAAACATATCTACCGACTACACGGCGCCCCTAAGCGAATAATCTCTGACAGGGGGGTGCAGTTCACAGCAAAGTTCTGGAGGAGTTTCCTTAAATTGATTGGATCATCTCAAGGCTTATCGTCTGCTTTTCATCCAGCCACCAATGGAGCTGCAGAAGCCGCCAACAAAATGGTGGAGCAATATCTCAGATGCTACGTATCCTATCAACAGACTAACTGGACTGACCTCCTCCCTTTTGCAGAGGTGGCGTACAACAATTCTGTGCACAGCAGTACCGGCTACACACCTTTTAGAGTAGCCACAGGCAAAGAGTTCGGTCCAATACCTGAATATCCCCAAGAGCCAACTGCTTCCCAGACACTTGACCAATGGGTGAGGGGATGGGAGGAAGTTTGGAAGAACACTAAATCTGCTTTAAAAAAGACTTTTGAAACCTATAAAAAGCAAGCTGACAAAAAGAGGGCTCCCCAAAGATCGTTCCAAGTTGGGGGAAAAGTCTATCTGTCAACCAAATATTTACGCCTTAAACTACCTAGCAAGAAATTAGGACCGAAATTCCTAGGGCCTTTCCCTATAGTAAAGGTCATCGATCCGGTCACCGTAAAACTGAAACTTCCTAAACTTCTGGGTAAAATTTACCCTGTTTTCCACAGTAGCTTGTTAAAACCTTATCAGGGCTCCACAATAAGACCTCCCCCAAAGAAAGCACCTGGGCCCCTCGTAGTTGCAGGGCAGACCCATTATGAAGTGAAATGTATTCTTGATGCTAGAATCTTTAAAGGCAAGTTGCAGTACTTAGTACAATGGAAAGGATACCCGCTATCTGAAGCCACCTGGGTGAAATCATGCGAGGTGGAAGCTGACAGGCTCGTCAAAAGATTTCACGCGAAATATCCCAACAAACCGAAACCTGATCATTAACATATGCTTTTGTTTATATTACAGGATTGGTCGTTTTTGTAAGGGGGGCCGGATGTCAAGGCTGCTAACATCGAATGTTATGCTTGACAAAATATATAGATGCAGACATTCACTATTTAACCTGTGTATTACTTTAAGAGCCACTATTAGATAGTATGGGGGGAGGGAGTGAAAGAATGTGCTGAGAACTATTTAGCCATAACAATATCCCAGCACAGCGTCTTCAAAGAATGAAATGTGAGAAGATAGATAGTATGGCGGGAGGGAAAGCTCACACTTTAAACTAATTGGGGAATGTGATTTATGACTTGTTACATTGAGGGAGGAGGAAATGCTTAGACACTGTGGGAAGAAGGAGGAGACTTTAGTTTTTGGCTTCACTTTATGCGTGCTGAAGTAATGTTGCATAAATAAAGAGTTTTCTGGACAAAAATGTATCAGATTTCTTTGGATTGCATCTTTTCTTCGGAACCTTACACACTCACTAATACTGCTATGTTCTTTCTAAATGTTGCATTTATTTCCACTTGCAATTTGCCTTAGAGTTTTTCAATGTCATTTATTTTTCCACCTATAATAAATGCATAAATGTATATAAAATAATCACTGAATATCCACTAATTCTGACAGGTAAAATCCTGTTGTTTATTATTTAAAAATGAATACATATGAATATTTTTCTGGAGTGTCATAGCCACTCAATTCCCTTATAAGGACTGAATAATATAATCTGATTTAAAACAGCCCATTATGGTCTACCAAGGCTCCCCTCGTCTTAAAGCATTCAGTTTAGTATGCTTCATTTCCATTTTGTCAATCTCAAGTTTCCTTGGTTCATGCTCATTACATTCTATATTCCAATTATTTATTCTTCATATCTGTATATTTATGTCTGTATATCTAGAAATTTCTTTTTCAACAGTGACACTATCAGTTACCATCCTTTCTTGCAGCTCACATTGGGTTCTATCATCACTTCTACTTGTGAAAATTCAGTGTTCTTTCCCAGTAACTAGAACTGGCTGGGGAATTCTGGGAGTTAAAGTCTATGTACCTTAAAGTTGCCAAGTTTGGAAAATATTGAACTAAAGGAATGCCTGCCAAGCTAGGTACTCCATCATTTGACACCTAGATTCATTTAAATGCTACAGTCATAACCATATAGTGTTTACTAGCACCAGTAAAAAATGACTTGCCACTACCTTCTGGGTCTGATTTTGGAATTCCTGCTGTTACCTGCGTTGGTTCCCCTTCTCCTGCAAAATTCCACTGATCTTCAACCCTGTTAAGTAGTTTCTTAGCTTAGATACTAACCTTACTGTCAGAATCCAGTTATATTTCATTTCTATCTATCTTCTCTGATATAAAACCAATTATTACTCTCTCCTGGATCCTGTCATACTACTAAGGGGGAGGGGGGTATGCATGGATTTTTTTTATTACTTTCACTTCCTGTATTCACTACAAAGTAACCTTTTGTTGATTCGCTTCGGATCTGCTAACCATAACAATGTAGCCATTTGCCTTTCATCCTATGCCCCTCTGAACTTCTCCTCCTTACCGGCCAGCGAGAGAAAGGGTGGGGGGAAAGATCTGGGATCTATGTGAGGAGATGTTGAATGATCGTGCCAATGGCGCCGGATTGATGTTATCTCTCCTGGAGTTAACACCTAGAAATCTGCCGGTTTGAATCGCCCGGAAGAACTGTGGGGTGGGGGGCTGCTTAGGGATACTTTAAAACATCGAATTGTAAGGGAATCCCTCAGATCTTGTCTATCATGCCTGCTATCAGTTTCTTTTAATAAAAGTTCCTGTTGGAAGAAACCGTTTCCAAGAGTTCTGCTTTCTTAAGATGTGGATTGAAGTGGGTCCTTACATTAGACAGGATCTGCAGTAATAGTCAACCTGGAAAGGAGAACCTTGCCGGGGGACTTTGCAAAAAATACAATGTCACACAATGAGGCAGGGAAGGGAGAAACCCCCATGGAGAGGGAGCCTTCCCCCCGACCGAAAACCTGCCAGCTGTCGGGATCTGAAATGTCATACTCCTCAGGAGAAGAGGGAGTGGAGACGCGTAACCACAAACCTCGGTGGTCAATGGGTGTTGGAAAGAAAGGCGAGTGGGAAAAGAGATTAAGAAAGGTGACGTTGAGACGGGGGGCCAACCAACCAGAATGGAAGCAGGAGATGGAGAAATCCCTGCATGTGAGCGAAGAGGAAGGAAGTTGGGCACAGCACTCGAACTGGATCCTAGAGAAAGCTATCGACCTGATGAAAAGAACCCTTGGCTCCCTAGGGGAGGAGAATTCTGAGCCCTGCGGCCGCACCAGCACCTGGAGCTGCAGCTGGAGAGACACTGAGGGGGAATTGGAACCTGCAGTCCCGGGGACATCCGCTGATCCAGTAGCGACCACTTCAGCAGCCCCCACTCCCTGCCAACCTGCAGATGGCGATCTGGATGGAAGACATTACCACCAACAGCGAAGGCACCAATCCATTCAAAGACTCCCGCCGCTGGATGCGAAATTCAAGGGGGAGCTGACACGCTTGGAGTTTTTCCTAACCCAAGTCCTCAGCTACATGGAGGAATATGGGTGGCACATCCCTAGTGACAAAGCTCGTATCCGTATCATGCAATCTGCTCTGGACAGACCAGCCACAGATTGGGTGGTGAATTTGCATGATTCCAATGCCCCAGAGCTCAACGACTTCAACCGTTTCATGTCCTCTCTGAGAAGGCAATTTGAGGACCCCCTGGCTGATTGCAAAGTCCACGAAAGAATCAAAACGGTGAGGCAAGGCAGACGCCCGGTAGCCGAATATACGCAAGAATTCCGGGCCATTGCCAGCAAGCTGAACTGGCCGGAAGACATCCTCCTTAGCCATTTCAAAGATGGCCCAAATTACAACCTGTATGACGCTTGCCTGGCCCGGGGTGACCCACAGCAACTCGACGAATGGTACGTCCTGGCAGAGGAAGCAGAGATCGACCTACTGAAGAGGCATCGCCGAGGAAAACCATGGGGCCGCTCGCCGCCTGAGCCGACGTGTGAGCCAGTGAAGCCACCGGCTATGGCCAAGAAGCCAATGGGCTGTTTCAAATGTGGGAGAGAGGGGCATCGGGCTGTAGAATGCCGCTCGAAAGCCCCCCAGCACAACCCAGACAGATCACCGGCCAGCAAATCCGGGAAGTCCCCAGCTAAGCCAAAAGAACCCTCCATGAGAGCAATAGAGGCTGTGGAATCCCCAACCTCTGCCCAACGTGGGGAAGGTACTCCAGCCTACACCGCAGGGTGGGTGGATGCCTCAGACGACAGCTCGGAGGGCGAACCCCTGGTAAGTGGACCCATCGCACCCATCCTCAAGACAGTGACTATATTAATTCCCTCCATGCCCGAAGCTGTCAAGGTGAAAGCCTTAATAGACTCTGGTTGCACCCGCTGCCTCATTAGCCCAACGCTAGTGGGGAATCTGGGCATTCCGGTGAGGAGGCTAGAACAACCAATCTCATTTGGCCAGTTAGATGGGTCCATAGCAGGGTGGGTGCCAGCTACCCTAGCCACTTTACCAGTCCATCTATCCCTGGGAAACCATGAGTAAGACATAACGTTTGTAGTGACCCCAGGCATGGAATGCCCGATGCTCCTAGGGCTGGAATGGTTAAAGAAATGGAACCCCTGGGTAAATTGGAGGATGGCAGAAATCAATTTCCCGAAAGAAGACCCTATGGACGTAAAACCCCAAGGGGATCTACCAAAATTAAGAACGGAAAAAGCATCCATGGGAGAAGAAAATACCAAATACCCGAAATACCAGAGGAATACAGAGATCTTGCTGACGTTTTCAGTGAGGAGAGGGCGGATGAGCTCCCCCCTCACCGACCCATGGACTGTGCCATAGAATTCAAGCCAGGGGCAAAACTCCCGAAGCCCAGACTATACCCTATGAGCCCAAAGGAGAAGCAGGAAATGGAAAGATTCATAAATAAAAACCTAGAAAGGGTGTTCATCGAACCTGCCAAGCCTAAAGTGGCCGCCCCGGTCCTCTTTAGAGAGAAGAAGGACGGCTCTTTACGCTTATGCGTGGACTACCGCCTATTGAGTACAATCAGTGAAAGCAACCTATACCCCCTACCCTCATGAAGGACATGTTATCCCATCTCTCGAAAGGAAGAATTTTTACTAAACTAGATCTAAGGGAAGCGTATTACCGCGTTAGAATTAAGGAAGGGGATGAATGGAAAACCGCATTTAATTGCCCAATGGGGTGCTACGAATTCAACGTTTTGCCATTTGGATTACAAGGGGGTCCCGCAGTATTTATGCAATTAATCAATGAGGTACTAAGGAAGCACCTATTTAAGGGGGTCCTGGTTTATTTAGACGACATCCTTATCTTCACCGAATCCAAAGAGGAACATGTCAACCTAGTCAGAGCGGTTTTAAAGAAACTGTGAGCTGCCCACCTATATGCCAAATTATTGAAATGTGAATTCCACTAGGAAAGAATAGACTACCTGGGTTATCGCATATCCCCACAGGGCATTGAAATGGACCCAGAGAAGGTCAGAGCAGTATTAGAATGGGCACCACCTCACACAAGAAAGCAGCTGCAAAGTTTCCTGGGTTTCGCAAACTTTTACCACCAATTCATTCCCTCATTTGCCCAGATAGCCCTGCCCCTCACGAACTTACTAAAAATGAAGGGAGAATCCTCAGTGAAACCTAGCCAGCCACTAAAATGGACAATGGAATGCCGGCGGCATTTGAGAGATTAAACAGACTCTTTTCTGCCGAACCAATACTGAGGCATCCAGACATGGATAAGCCCTTCGTAATACAGGCGGATGCAAGTGATGTGGCAGTGGGGGGCTGTACTATTACAAGAAAACAATGAAGGGGTATTGCAACCCTGCACGTATACGTCCAAGAAGCTCACCGAAATGGAACAGTGCTGGCCCATGTGGGAGAAAGAGGCATACGGGATACGTTGGTCATTACTTACGTGGCGCCAATTCCTTGAAGGGAATAAGATCCATTTTCAGGTGTGGACAGACCACAAAAACCTGGAAGCCTTGAAAACACCCAGGAAGCTCAACCCCAAGCAAGCCCGCTGGTCCCAACATTTTCAACAATTCCACTTTACGCTCAAGCACTTGCCGGGGGGAAAGAACTTCTCGCATGCCCCAATATAACACCACGCGAGCCACCGATTCTAAACCACTTATGGCAGAATCACAACTGGCAGCACCAGTAACTACCAGAGCCGAAGCTAAATTAAAAGCGCAGCTGGGTAGCCAAACCGGAATTGAATTCCGGAAAACTTTGGAAACAGATGAATGGTTCCAGAAAAATAGACACGTGTACACAATTATGGACGGACTGCCTTGGGTGGGGGAAAGGTTATATATACCAACCACCCAGAGGGTCACATTCATGCAGCTTTGCCATGTCACAAAATCAGCAGGGCATTTTGGATTTGTAAAAACATTACACTTAATTAAAAGGCAATTTTGGTGGCCATCCATGAAAAAGGACATAGAAAGCTATGTGGCCAGCTGCCCAACGTGCACAACTGCAAAGAGGTTGCAAGGGAAATCGCCCGGACTGTTACAAACAGTGGCAAATCCCTCAGCCCCCTGGAGGGAAATAGCCATGGATTTTATAGTGGAATTACCAGAAAGCAATGGGAATACTGTCATCTGGACGGTCACGGACTTGTTTTCCAAACAGGTGCACTTTATCCGTTGCCAAAAGATTCCCACCGCAAAAGCCTTAGCGAAATTTTTCGTGCAGCATATTTACAGATTCCATGGGGCACCCCAACGCATCATATATGATAGGGGAATGCAATTTACGTCTGCATTTTGGAAGGAATTTTTATCCCTTTTAGGGACCACTTAGGGACTGACATCTAGTCATCATGCCAAGCAGAGAAATCTAACTCAGTACTTGAGCAATATTTAAGATGCTTTATTAATTTCCAGCAGTCAAATTGGACGGACCTACTCCCTTTCGCAGAAGTTGCCTACAATAATGCAGCCCACTCCAGCACAGGTTACACTCCTTTTCAAATAGCTACCGGTCAAAGTTTCAACCCCATGCCAGAACTAATCCCAAACAAACCGGAAATCCCATCACTGAAAGAATGGATAGAACAATTACAAAACATCTGGCCAATAGTTAGAAAAGCCCTAGACGAAGCTAGGCAAGCATACAAAGCACAAGCAGATAAAAAAAGAGTTGAACCCACACCATTCATTATAGGAGAAATGGTATATTTGTCTACAAAATACCTAAAATCCCTACAACCCAGGTGGGTATGCATGGGTTTTTTTATTACTTTCACTTCCTCTATTCACTACAAAGTAACCTTTTGTTGATTCGCTTCGGATCTGCTAACCATAACAATGTAGCCATTTGCCTTTCATCCTATGCCCCTCTGAACGTCTCCTCCTTACCGGCCAGCAAGAGAAAGGGGGGGGGGAAGATGCAGCATCTGGGATCTGTGTGAGGAGATGTTGAATGATCGTGCCAACGGAGCCGGATTGATGTTATCTCTCCTGGAGTTAACACCTAGAAATCTGCCGGTTTGAATCGCCCGGAAGAACTGTGGGGTAGGGGGCTGCTTAGGGATACTTTAAAACATCGAATTGTAAGGGAATCCCTCAGATCCTGTCTATCATGCCTGCTATCAGTTTCTTTTAATAAAAGTTCCTGTTGGAAGAAACCGTTTCCAAGAGTTCTGCTTTCTTAAGATGTGGATTGAAGTGGGTCCTTACATTTACAGTATCACCAAGAGTGACCTTGCCAGGATTTTGCCAGGACTTCCATCTCCCACTAGCAATGCACTCAAAGTCACCAGTGCTCTAACTGTACCCCCACCATGTCAAAGTGTTAATTTCTTGGGAGAGAAACAATTGGACCAATTCTCCAATGAAAGAATTTAAGCAAACTAATATTTAAATAGTAAAGACTTTTTTTCTTCACTGGAGTATTTTTCAGAACTAATGCCAAGAGAATTGCAAGCAGAAATAGGAAATGTGTTTTAATAAATAATTATCTCCTTTTTAATGTAGTTTATGAAAATCTATATGCAATTCTTCCTGTTACTTACCATTTTAGGATCATCTGGCTGACTGTTGTTATTCAAGTTTCATATTCATTGTTAAAATATTTATCATCTTTATGCTTACACTTTTAATATTAATTCTAAAAAGTAGACCCGTGCCACTTATTTTGTAAATTTTGTGTTTAGGGAGTTGCTATATCTCTTACCTTATTTTAAGCAGCCCAATGTCTTTGAAATAAATGGAATATAAATGTTTGTGCAATAACTTATCCAAAAACAAACAAAACCGTGTTAGAACATCAGTTATTTAGACAAATATTAAAAATGTATGAAAGAGATTGGATCTTGCAGTGAGAGAGAGTCTACTTGATCAGAGCCAGATTAACTAGTAGCAAGCTTGTGGTCATCATTCCAGATTCTCTCCACTGCTCTGCCCTCAGTTTTAAATGGTTTGAAAAAATATTTTAAAAGTATTTTGCTACTTTTACTTTATTAAGTGTTCTCTATCTGAATAGTTTTGTACAATTGACTTTTCCTATCTATGACTGATGAAAAATCTTACATAAATGTTTGGCATGTAATATTTGATTGTATTTCATGTTGTGGGCTATTCATATCTTATACAACTACATTAGTGTAACGATCACATTAGTATGAATTAATAGCTGGCCCTCTCAGCCATCTGATAGTTTCTAGGACTGGCAGGATCTAAAACTGTAAAGAGATTTCATTCACCCAGTTTCAAGTATGCCTAAAAGAAAAAGAAAAATCACATTTCAAAAAGAGTTGAATTGTGGGGGTTTCCTTTCCTTTGGTGCTTGTTTGATGATGCTGAGCAGAGACCTAAGTTTTTCCTCTCTGTTTTTCTCCCTCTTTCTGCCCCCCTTCTGGCTCACCCTTTGTCTATCCCTCTTCCACACTAACTCTGCTCCCTCTTCCAGTACCTGACCCCTTCTTATTGTTCAATGAAGCTCACAATGCTTGCATGGCTATGAAAGAGCCCAACAATCTCATCAAAGTTTCCTGTGACCCTGATGTCCCAAGCCAGCACTTTCGATGGCTCTCCAGAGGCCTCCTTCGTCATGTGGCATCACAGCTATGTGTGGAAGCCTCCACAGCAAAAAACAGGGTGGCTATCCTTCTGAAGCCTTGCAATGTGCAAAGATCATTTCAACACTGGGAGTGCCGCGACCATGACCTGCTGGCCCTTCAGGGCACAGATCTGTACTTCAACTATGGCAATAGTGCCCAAAAGCTGGCAATGCTGTATAGCCAGAATGGGCACTGGAGTCGCTGGCTCATCTATGGAACACATAGCAACATCTGCAGCAGTGAGTCTCTGCAACATCTCTCTTTTTAAGTGCTTCTTCACTTTATCCAGGAAGGAAGGGTGTTGGTGCTTGGAGGCTCTAGATGCAATGAGATCTGACAGCCAAAATTGCTGTTTATGCTATGTCTTACCCAGGACATGGGTCATGTCTGCAGCTATGATCTCTGCTTGGATCATATATGGATAATGTATGGCTCATCTCTGTCTTCTCAGAAAGGAGCAGAGGGTGAAATTCAGGGATTACATATTTGGGACTGTTCATATCCTTTTTGAAGATAGTGCCTATCCTGTTCTCATCACTCTGCCTTGCTAGTGTTTACTTAATTAACTTTAATTGCTTTTAAATTAAATTAAATGAAATTTAGCCTCCATCTTGATTCTGCCTGATTGCTGCAGTATAGTCCAAACATTTCACAAAGACCAGGTAAATCTCTTGTTCTGAAATCTATTGTGGGATATATTTTACTCAGAAGTTTTATGGAGAAAAAAAGCTCTTTTTAACAGTGGAGGTGGGGAAATGATTTCCTTATAAATGAAGAATAGAAATATGGAATGGCAAACATGGAATTCCTAATCAGTTAGAATTTGGAGAGCTCAGTGAGCCATTTTCAGAATGGTTGGCACAGCCAATCACCAGATATTCATAATATCCCAAAAAGCAAACTTCCCTGGTTAAGGCATCCAGGAAGCCTATCTATGGAACACATAGCAACATCCCTCCAGCTTTACTTGGCCCTTGTGGGCAGCTGGTTAGACACACTTCGAATTACAGCAATCCCACCATCCTCAGTGATTGTGAGGCTATGTTAGAGCACAGGTATTATATGAAATACGGATTGTGTTAAAGGCAAGTGCCCTACATGGAGGAGAAGGGGCTGCACTTCTTTTTTAAATTAAAATAATCTTATTAGAAATCAGATGAGGCAGGGAGTCAGAGGATGGGGGTGGGGGGGGGGGCAAAATAACCATTTGAATCTTCCTAGCAGCAAAAGTTCTATATTACATGTGCTATAATTAAGGCCATTTATCTTTGTCTCGCTGATATCACCTAAATCTTATTCTACCAGATATAAACCTGATCTGCATTATGTACAATAAGAATAGAACATGTTGAGTTCAGTACTTCTATCTCTTCAGTAAAGACATAACACTAAGTTGACTTGCAAGGAAAATCATGGACATCTCTTTTGCAATTATTCAAATCAAGATCTTTCCCAGGGATAGTGGCACTTGACATTTAAGCTCCTTTTAGTTTAATATTTTTGTTATCTGAATGAGAATACTGTATTGCTTTCAGTCCACATCCACTACCCTGCAATCATTGTGATTATGTATATGTATTTCCTGCACAATAATTAGAAGTGTAAGTAGCTAATGCCTAAGTCTTTTACCATCCCAAATATACATACACACACACACACACACACACACACACAAAATGATGGTGTTCCCATATCAGCATTTGTATATACATTTGGGTTGGTGACAAGTATGGCACTTAAATCTGGAATTCCAACCAAACAGAGCAGTTTATGGTTACTAAAGTTCACACAATAATTTTCATACCAACAACACTTAAGAACTGAATCAATTCTAAGGTGGCAATATATTTTTCTCCTTCTCAATCCAGCTTGCAACCCGTTTTCTATGGATTGGACCTTCTTTCAGGGGAGCTACTATTTCTTTTCCTATTCTCCAGGAACTTGGGATGTGGCCAACCAATCATGCACCTCCATGGGATTCCACTTAGTGATGATCAACAGCATAGAGGAAAAGGTAGGACTAGCCAGATTATCAAAAAGGTGGGGAGAGGTTTCCAGTTCTGCGCAGCTAGCGTGACAGCCGAGGGATCGAGACAATCCGATCCCTATGGCTGATTTCTCTCTGTTTGGGGACCCTAAATGGGCCCAAAGCCACCCCGGAGAGGTGGCAAGGAAGGAGGGAAGCCCTGCCGATCCTGGGGAGACAGTGGTCGATCAGGACATCTGGGGAAAGCTCTCCAAAAACCGACAGAAGAAAGGCTAGTGTCATTCGTGAGTCTAGCCAAAGCTACATGCAGCCGAAGCCAAAAAGCACTAAACTAAGCGTGATTGTAAACAGCGTGACTGAACTGGGTAAAAATATTGATTTTCTCTCTTCTACCTGACTGATTTCCTGAGAAAAAAAGAAAAAACCCCAGAAGTAAAAACCCTCTGAAAGTGAGGGGGAGTCTTTGTTCCACCCTCCTCTAAACGGAAGCAGCAAACTAAGTTTATGGGGGGGAAATACAGAAAATTGAAAGATGGACTGGTGCTGACATCTAGTGGTGGATGAAAATACTGCCCTAAATATACAGCCCATAAAGAAAAGCCTGTTGTCGTGACCTTCAGGGTTTTGATAAAACAAAGAGCAGCTGTAACAAAAGAAAAGAAAACATTGTGGACTATCTACAAAGTGAGAAGTATAAAACTTAGAAAAAAAATGACCTTCCTGGATTATAAATATTTTTTAAATTGCGACTTTAAAGTGATTGGCAGAGAAAGGATTTTTGGTCATTATGGAGCATCAGAGATCTGCAGAAAGAACATACCAAGAAAAAATAAAAATACTTACCAAGAGGAAATGTATGTTCTGTTACAACAAATGCAAATGATATTAACTTCAAACCATGAGGAAATTAAAAATGAATTTTAAAATTTAAATGAATGCATTCTCAATTTAACGTCACAACAATCAAATGATCAGAAAACAAAAAGAGAGAGAGATCATGTAAAGCAGACAACTGAATATAAGCTAGTGGAGACTCAAGTGGAGAATGACTTACAAGAAACATTGAACATGGAAAAAATAACTTGTACTCTAAGACCACAAAGTAAATTTGAGGATAAGGAAAAAGATTTGACAAAATGGATTGCTGAGCTGTTGGGAATACCACAAGAAACGGGGAGACAAGGGATGATGAGAGAAACCTTCAATGAATATGAAGGGGCAAAATCTTTTTACAAAGACATGATGTTTGATTTGCCTACTATATCTACAACAAGATTTACAAGATTATGGAAAGACTCTTTGATGCAACGTAATATATTGATTGGGAAAGATGCTTGGCAAAAGAAGAGGGCTAAAGTGAGAATTGAGGAATTAGATCAGGCATTTCAAACTGCCGGCCCACGGGCCGGATGCGTCACGCCGAAACCGCACCCACCCCATTGCTGGCAATGGGGAAAAAGTCCCGATACATCGCGCGACGTCATGTGACATCACAAATTTGACATGCCTGAATTAGATGATTGGGTGTATCAGAGGGAATATTTAAAAATTAAACACTTGTTTGAATATGGCTGAAGAAATAGAAAGATTTTTTCTTTTTTTCTTTTGTTTTTCGATATGAGAACTATAAAAATGTGTGGGATGATCAACATAAAGGAAATGTTTTAGATATTTAAATGTAATTGATTTTAAGAAAATTCCAATGGATAACTAAAAATGGGAAAAATGTTTTGAATAGAGTTAAAAGATTAGATGATTGGATTTAATTATGGGTAAAGAGAACAGAAAAAAAATTGGAAATAAGTGTATGCTAGTTCAAGAGGGATATGTATTTTAAGTAGTATATCATTTTCTTATTATTTTCTCCTTTTTTCTCTTTTTCTTTTTCTCTCTTACGTCTTTTCTTTTTCTATGTCTTTCTTTTGTGTTTTTTTCTTATTTATTTTTTAAGACATGAAAATAGATTTAAATACTTTAAGGTAATTAATTCTGGGAAAATTTTAACTAGTAGAAATGTTTTGAACATTGTAGGGAAAATAAATTTAAACAAGAATTGTAAACAGGATTTATGACGAGGCAACCAAGATGACCAGATAGAAAAGAAGCATGATATTGATGTGATTATTATTGGTAGAAATTTTAGAAAAATCTTTATATTTAATTGTTACCTATCAAATTAATAAGAATTGTATTAATTTAAGGTTGCAAAGAGAATATTATTGGAAGAAGAGAAAATCAAGTACAGCTATTATGTGGATTTTGGAATATAGAAACTAACTGTTAGTGATTACTTTGTAAATATAAACCCAGACAACACGCTGTTTACCAAATATCAAGGTGTTTATGTTAAAAAATCAATAAAATATATATTTTTAAAAAAGGTGGGGAGCATCTACTGCTAAACAATTTCATCTGGGTGCTGATAGTCTACAGAAATCTTTTTAATTTCCATATAATTAACTAGTAAATACAGCATTCCCTGAAAATTGGCCTTCAGTTGATATGTAGCTAAAAGGTAAGGATGTGTAGCTAATGTGTAGCTATAAAAGTTAAGGATATGTAGCTAATTTCAGACTACCATGGTAATGAGGCCAATAGGACACGACTTTGGCAGAAGTCCAAGTTCCCACTCAGCAGAATATGCAGGAAGGATTAGGTTATTATATCTTGAAGTTATGTACCAACTTTTCTCAATATGACTGTTTCCCAAAATAAGTAGATTTCAGTTCCCATAATTCTCAACAACAGCTGAATAGAGAATGCTGGGAGCTGACCCACATAACAGTATCTCAAGAGCATCCAGGTGTCAGACCTGCCTCAATTTGGGCTTTTAAGTAAAAATGATCCTTAACTCCATTTGTTGAGAAAGGTATAGTTTACTAGAAGTCAAGTGAATTACAGTAGTGTAAAGCCAGCACTGAGAGTTTGCACCAGACTTTTGCCAGTTAACTTTCCTCCCTTAGTCCCTTCCAATTGTCTATCTCTCATTGTCCAATTAAGTTTAAAAGAGATGTTTTGGAAACAGTCACTCTATGTGTTGGCATTGTTCTTCCAGGGAAACAATCTTGAAGACTTCGTGGGTTCTCACAGTTCAGTTTCGCTTTCCCCCAGGCCCTCATGGGAAACTGCCATTAATTTTCAATAACTGTGGGACCAGAGAGAGGTAGAAAGGGCACAAAAAAGAGTTGTTTGCCTTCGCTTCACTTAACCATTCCAAACTACTCAATTCTTTGAAGGAGTCACTTGAGCTAAACCACAAGAGGTTGCATCTTTTTCTTTTTTCTTTTTATAAATGTTTTATTAATTTTCTATTTTCACAAACAAGTGCTCAATAGACAACGTGATGACTTGAGTCCATTAAGAATTCGGTGATACATATAAGTTTTTCCAACTAGGTCCAATGTTACACCCACCAGTACATCCTCTCTTCTTCTGGTAATAACAATTTTTCCACATTAAGCAAATACAATTCTTATTATTATTAGTAAACATACAATTACATATTAACATTTGTTACATTTTTCTAATAATATCAATAATATCAGTTTAGAATATTTTTCCTAGCCGAAACATATCTAAACTGCATTTGCATTCAATTTTCACTTATTTAATCCATATTTTTTTTTTGCTTTTTTTTTTTTCAGTTTTAGTTTCCCATCCATGTTCAAAGCAAGGTTGCATCTTTTTCAATACACAACATGTATTGGATTAAATGCACTCATACTAGAACTTTTCTACCATTAGCAAATCAAGCTGTACATAAAATGTATTTGCCTTTTTTTTTTTTTACAATTGTTGGCATTGGCTACTGTTCTGGAATTTATTTTGTGTGTGTGTATATGTGTGACAGGGCCATGTTGCAACCATCATGAAAGCTCCTTCCTGCTGGATCGGCCTTACTGACCAGGTGCTTGAAGGTGACTGGAAGTGGGTGGATGGAACACACATAGAACATGGCAACAGGTATGCTATACTTTGGGGTCCAATGGTTTGTTGCAAGAACCCAGCTCAGGCAGCAGAGTGCCTAACTTCAGAGGCTCTGTAGCCTTCTGCTTGGGTTCTCTTAACATTGTGAAATCCATTCAGCAGTTGTCATTGGCTCCTTAGTATCTCTGAACATGCCCTTGGTGTGTGCAGGTGCCAAAGTGCCCATATTACCACTAAATAACGCCCCCAACTTTCATTTAACCAAAATTTTAAACTGGTGAGATCTCATGAACATTCCATGTTCCCAATGGAGAATCAGTAAGTGTTGGGCCATTTTTATTTTATTTGTTATATTTAACACAAAATAAATTATTTAAAAACTTAAAAAATTATTGGGGGATATTTCCACCTCTACATAAAATTATGCAGTACAGGTAGTCCTTGACTTACGACCACAATTGAGCCCAATATTTATGTTGCTAAACAAGATATTATTGAGTTTTACCCCATTTTATGACCTTTCTTCCCACATTTGCTATGTGAATCATTGCAATTGTTACGTTAGTAATTTGGTTGTTAAGTGACTCTGGCTTCCCCATTGACTTTACTTGTAAGGTCGCAAAAGATTATCACATGGTCCTGGGACACTGCAACCATCATAAATATGAATCAGTTGACAAGCATCCAAATTTTGATCATGTGACCATGGGGATGCTGCAACAGTCATAAGTGTGAAAAACAATCATAAGTCACTTTTTTCAGTACTGTTGTAACTTCAAATGGTCACTAAATGAATGACTGCAAGTCAAAGACTACCTGTACTGCACAACTGAAACTTTTGCTGACTCTTCAGGTACAACATGATTACTCAGGTATGCATGATTACTCAGAAACAAGCTGTCCTGTATTTAAGAGTGAACTCTCCAAAGTATAGATAGGATAATAATTTAATGCATATATTGTTGCATTTATATCTAAACCTCTTTCTCCATAGAGCTCACTTCAATGATTGCTTCTCTGTGAAATAGATTAGCCTAACTAAGGCAGATGGATTTTTCCAAGGAAGTTAATTTATCAGCATCACAGTTATATAAGAACTTGATGATATATTCTTTATGTCTAAGAACTATCTATCTACACTTGACTTGTATAGCTTGATGCCTTGACACTGGTAATGTTAGCTTTGCGTATAGTGGCCTGTGTGCCTATGTATGAGTAAGAATGGTACATGTGAATGAATGAATAGGCATGCAACATGATTTATGGTATACAAACATATATGGTCCTTTTAATGCCGTTGGTGCTCAAATATTTGCCCACTTGGACACTATATATAGAGGGAAAAGATTCTTACCCAAACCATACTGATCAATCAAAAATGACTTTGCTAGGCTAGATAATAGTAAGAAGGATTCATTAATGCTAAATGGCAATCTTCAAGCTCTGATACAGAACGGATGATCAATCAACATGAAGTCTGAATTGAATTTGGGTCACATATAGATAGTCCTTGGATTATGACAGCAATTGGGGCCAGGAATGTTGTCATTAAGCAATGTGATTGTAATCTGCAACATCATGTGATTGCTTTGATTAATGACAGGAATCTTGGGCAATCCCATTTTCCGTTGACAGCCAAAGACATATGAGTCGTTAAGCAGGAAAGGATAGGAGTCCCAAGTAAGGTTCCCCGGGGGTGGGGAGTTTTGTGGGAGGCCTAGAGGCGCCATAACTCTGAACAGTTGCTGAATGAACTAAAATAAGTTAAGGACTGCCTGCAAGGGATTCCAGCTCTTCCCTCTTTACTGGCTTTAAGAGAATTGAATCCTTTTGGACACCAGGACATACCAGAATAAGAAGTTTGGGGAAAGTTGCTGGATTAAGGCAAAAAAGAATGGATTCAAGAGCTTCGAAGAGTCTCAGAATTAACATCAGCATTTTCAGGAAAAAGAAAAATTCAAATAAAGTGGAGCAAGGTGGAATACTTGTTCCTCAAGTCCATTTTATTTCGGTAGAAATAGCATATTAGAAATTTGTTTTGTTTTCCTTGTTATCTATTGCCCTTTTAAAAATTTTATGACTATACTGGCTCAGAAATTTTTTATAATCTCAGCCTTTTATGATAATCCTTAGGTTATGCATGTGGCTATTATCTTTCCTTCAAACCTCTTACCATCTATAAGGTTACTTTTGGAATTTTCTGTCCATCTCCTTTCTTAACAGGGCTCAGCCGCAAAGAACAAGCCAAATACAAGAGAGAACTACAGTCTTATGATCCAACTGAGCAATGCATTTGTCCCAAGACTTTTTCTAATACTTTTTTTGCAGAAATATTGTTTTATCAAGTACAGTATATTTAACTTTTCTAAACTTTACCTCTTTTGAGGTTGGCCTATTCCTCAAAGAGTTCTGAAATCCCCTAGTCAAATGCCTCAGTGTTACAAGGTAAGAGGCAGCTCTGTAGAATGTACTACCTCTTTCACTTCTCTTCTTCTAACTGCCAGAAGAACAAGCCAGTTGAGAGTAGCCTTGTCTCTCAGACTGAGCCTAAGGGGAGGTACAAGGGGAAGTGGTCCTGAAAAAGAGATGATGGCAACACTAACTAAATGCAGGGCCAGGGTATGTAGACTCATAGCTACTGTTTGAGGCCTGTAGCCAGTGGTGGGATTCAGCCAGTTCGCATCACTTCGGCAGAACCGGTAGCTAATTTTTTGTTGCCCAGGCCCAGAACGGACTTCCGGAAGCGGCATCCATACAGAGAACCAGTTGTTCACATATTTGAATCCCACCACTGCCTGTAGCTTTTTGTCCTACAGATTCAGCCCCAAAACTTCACATGTTAAATTAGTATGGTATATATTGTTCTTGGGCTTCTCTTCCAGCATTTTCAACTGACATTCTAAACCAGGATCTTTCTCTGACTCTCCTTCCCTCTCTCTCTCTCTCTCTCTCTCTGGTAGCTATTGGCATCAAAATGAGCCTAATGGTGGAAAAGGTGAGAACTGTGCCTTGATGCAAAACAGTCTGTGGTATGATCACGAATGCAAGGAAAACTTTCATTGGATTTGTGAGAGAAGGTTTTAGTTCAACAGAGAAGTCTCATCAACACAAGATTTCATTATATCTAACAAGCACAAAAACTAGAAGCTGAACCTATGCAGATTCTAGCAGATCAGCACAACAATGTAACTTCTGTCTTTTCCCAGTCAAAACTGTGTATAGAAAAGATAAATACTTGTTTGTTTTACATCAATATATTTATATTGTTTTGCTTGCAGTTTGTAAAAATGGGTGTTCAATAGTTTATTAAATAATTTTAATAGATACCACACAAGTAATCCTCAGTTAACAATGTGGTTGTAAAGTGTGACATCACATGACCACAGCACGTAGCAATGGCACTTCCAACACTTCCAGTTGCCTTTGTTAAGTGAACCCTGTACCTGTGTTACGTGTGATGTGACTTAACATTTTTGCAATATCCTACTGGCTTCCCCATTGACTTTGCTTGTCAGAAGCCAGCAGTGAAGATCACAAGTTGTGATCATGTGACCATGGGATGCTGCAATGTCCAGAGTCACTTAGGTAAGATGCATGGTGATAAATTTGATAAACAAGTGAATAAAACATTTTTTGAAATTGTGAGCCGGATGCTAAGCACCCAGATCATGATCAAATGAGTGCAGAGATGCTATGACAACTGGAACTTCAAGGCCCAATTTGTTAAGTATCGCTCATTCAGCACTGTCATAACTTTGAACAGTTGCTGAACAAGTGGTTGTCAAGTGAGGACCATCTGTATTTTGACAATTTCTACATCAAGATATATTAAATTACATTTGACTTTTTTGTAACTCAGTGAAACTATCACCTATAATCTCCAAAAGGCAGTCTTGAACCTATTAATACTTTAGAATGAAAAATAATTAATATTTTCCAGTCAAAGGACAAACTAGCTAGGAAATCTGTAATTACCTCCTTTTGAGGGCTATCACTTTTTCTGGATCATATCCTAGGTTTGTTTAGGAATTTTCAAATGAAAGAGAGCCAATATTAGAAATTTTATTGAAAAATCCAGCCATTCAAAAAGCGTTCGTTCAAATCTGTGGAGACCAAACCGACAATATTTCGCTTAGCTCTAAGTGCCAAGTATGGCATTCCATGATAGTACAGGAAGGGGCAGAGGTAGCATTGGATTTTTTTAGGCTCCACATTCTTTTGTAGGTGTGGTAAAGCCTCCTTCAGTTAAATCTCAGCCCTGGTGACCTCAATGGCACTTTTATGTAGTTTTCTAGAAAATAGCAGATAAGTAGTTTGCCATTGCCTTATTTTTCAGCTTCACAGTCTAGCCTACAGCTCTAACTTACAGTCTCCCATTTATGGTTGCTTACTGCTATTTGAGTGGATCTAGGACAGGAGTAGGCAACCTTGGCTCTTTTATGACTTGTGCTGGCTCAGGAATTCTGGGAGTTGAAGTCCACGAGTCATAAAAGAGCCAAGGTTGCCTACCCCTGATCTAGGACAATTAACCACGAGCACATATCTATGCCAGTCCATTGAGGGGCCCCCACCGGAGCAACCCATTGCGGACTGGTCCTCTGCCAGCACTTCTCCTCTGCCAATGGTCCGCTGGTGCTCCTCCAACGCACTCTCCTCCTGGGCAATTTGCTGAAGGATACTTGTCCCTGGACAATCCACAGTGCAGGAGAAATAACCGCAGGTCCAAGCTCTGCCCTCCCTTTGGATGCAGTCCCTTTTCGGCTCGGCTTCCTGAAGTGGAAACTAGAAAGGTGGTGGGGGGGACAAGCCCGCCACGCTTTGTGTGCATGCAGGAGGCTGGGATGGCGAAGCTGCTTCCTTCCAGACATTCCATGCTGTTGGCTGAATGCCGCAGATTCGTGGCAAGGCAGCAGGCCAGTGGGCGGGCGGAGAATCGTGGTACTTCTGAAAGGGAGCTATTGGCTAATAATAGAGTCCTTCCAAGCACTTTATGCATGTGAACATCTCCAGAAAGATGTTTGCAAGAAATGTTGCAATCCCAAAGAGAGAATCCATTAGCCTCTTTCAAAGAAAGGTGTTTTCTTATAATAGGAGCATAAGTCACTAATCCTGATCTATTCTCCTAGCCAATACGTTTTCTTTGATTTCATTAGAACAATGTTTCTGGTTGATTTCAATAACAGGCATCTTCTCCTCTTCCACCTTCTCCTTTCTCCCCCTCCCCCCCTCACAATTCCCTCCTCCCCAAACAAAGACTAGAATAAAGCTGGAAGGGACCTTGGAGGCCTTCTAGACCAGCCCCTGCTCAAGAAGGAGACCCTATAGCATTTCAGACAGGTGGCTGTCCAGTCTCTTCTTAAAAACCTCTAGTGATGAAGCACCCACAATGTCTGAAGGCAAGCGGTTCCACTAGTTAATTGTCCTCACTGTTAGGAATTTTCTCCTTAATTCCAAATTGCTTCGCTCCTTGATTAGTTTCCATCCGCTGTTTCTTGTCTTGCCTTCTGGTGCTTTGGAAAATAATTTGACCCCCTCTTCTTTGTGGCAGCCTCTCAAATACTGGAATACTGTTATCATGTCCCCCTAGTCCTTCTTTTCTCTAGACTAGTCAAACCCAAACCCTGCAACCATTCTTCATATGTTTTAGTCTCCAGGCCATTAATCATCTTAGTTGCTCTTCTTTGTACTTTTTCCAAAGTCTCAACATCTTGTCTGTAAATGTGGTGACCCAAATTGGTTGCAGTATTCCAGGTGTGGTCTTACTAGGGTTTTATAAAGTGGTACTAATACTTCTCGTGATTTTGATTCTATGCCTCTATTTATACAGCCCGGGACTGTATTAAAATTTTGGCTGCTGCCGCACACTGTTGACTCATGTTTATGTGACCATCCACTAGGACCCCAAGGTCCCTCTCACAGCTACTGTTTTTGAGCCAGGTCTCGCCTAATCTATACTTGTACCTTTGGTTTTTCCTGCCTAAATGTAAAACTTTGCTTTTCTCTACATTAAAATTTATTTTGTTGGATAGGACCCATAGTTCGAGTCTGTCAAGACCTTTTTGGATTCTGGGGTGTTGGCTATTCCTGCCAGCTTAGTGTCATTGACAAATTTGATGAGTTCCCCTTCTATTCCCTCATCTAAGTCATTTATGAAGTTATTGAAGAGTACTGGGCCTAAGACGGAACTCTGTGGCACCCCACTGCTTATCTTCCTCCCTGTAGTACTGTTAAGGGCTACTCATTGAGTATGGTTTGTCAGCCAGCTACAAATCCATCTGGTGGTGATGTTGTCTATTCCACATTTTTCTAGCTTACCAAGAAGTAGGTTGTGGTCTACTTTGTTGAATGCCTCATTAAAATCTAAGTGTACTATGTCCACAGCATTTTGCTGGTCTACAAATTTAGTCATTTTGTCAAAGAATGAAATAAGATTGGTTTGGTATGATGTTTTTAACAAACCCGTGCTGACTACTAGTTATATATTTGTTTCTAGATGTTCACAGAACTGTTATCTTTTCCAGGATTGGTTTGTAGTTTCCTGGGTCATCTCTTTTTTTAAAATGAGGACTAGCAGTTCCTTATCTACATGGAGGGAAGTGTGTAGGGGGGTGCCCAGGGCTCTGTTCTGGGCCCAGTGCTCTTCAACATCTTCATCAATGATTTGGATGAGGGGATAGATGGGGAACTCATCAAATTTGCAGACGACACTACGCTGGCAGGAATAGCCAACACTCCAGAAGATAGGCTTAAGACAATCACTTAAATATGAGCCAGCAGTGTGCTGCAGCTGCCAAAAAGGCCAACACAGTGCTAGGCTGCATTAACAGAGGGATAGAATCAAGATCACGTGAAGTATTAATACCACTTTACAATGCCTTGGTAAGGCCACACTTGAAATACTGCATCCAGTTTTGGTCACCACGATGTAAAAAAGATGTTGAGAATCTAGAAAGAGTACAGAGAAGAGCAACAAAGATGATTAGGGGACTGGAGGCTAAAACATATAAGGAACGGTTGCTGGAATTGGGAATGTCTAGTCTAATGAAGAGAAGGATGAGGGGTGACATGACAGCAGTGTTCCATTATCTCAGGGATTGCCACAAAGAAAAGGGAGTCAAGCTATTCTCCAAAGCACCTGAAGGCAGGACTAGAAGCAACGGATGGAAACTAATCAAAGAGAGAAGCAACCTAGAACTAAGGAGAAACTTCCTGACAGTTAGAACAATTAACCAGTGGAACAACCTGCCTCCAGAAGCGGTGAATGCTCCAACACTGGAAGTTTTTAAGAAGAGACTGGACAACCATTTGTCTGAAATGGTATAGGGTTTCCTGCCTGAGCAAAGGGTTGGACTAGAAGACCTCCAAGGTCCCTTCCAACTTTATATTATTACTATTATTATTACTATTACTATTATTATTGTTGTTGTTGTTATTGTTATTATACAAGATTAGGTTCTGACTATGTTATAAAACTAAGTGCTTTTCTCTATAATAATAATATTATAATATTCCCAAAGCAATATCAGGCTTATCCTCCCCCGCCCCAATCACATCAGGGCACTGATGTGTTCAGAATCCTAATAATGGATTTGTAGCTGGCTGACAAACCGTACTCAACGAGTAGTCCTCAATGGTACTACATCCACATGGAGAGAAGTAAGCAGTGGGGTACCACAAGGTTCCATCTTAGGCCCAGTACTCTTCAATATCTTCACCAATGACTTAGATGAGTGAATTGAAGGGGAACTCATCAAATTTGCAGATGACAATAAACTGGCAGGAATAGCCAACACCCCAGTAGACAAGCTCAGGATTCAAAAAGTTCTTGACAAACTGGAACAATGGGCCCTATCCAACAAAATGAGTTTTAATGTGGAGAAAAGCAAAGTTTACATTTAGGCAAGAAAAATCAAAGATATAAGTACAGATTAGGTGAGACCTGCCTCAAAAACAGTAACTGTGAGAGGGACCTTAGAGTCCTAGTGGACGATCACTTGACTATGTGCCAGCAATGTGCAGTAGCAGCCAAAAAAGCTAATACAATCCTGGGTTGTATAAACAGAGGCAGAGAATCAAGATCACACGAAGTATTAGTACTGCTTTATAAAACCCTAGTGAGACCACACCTGGAATACTGCAACCAATTTTGGTCACCATACAACAAAAAAGATGTTGAGACCTTGGAAAAAGTTCAGAGAAGAGCAACTAAGATTATTCAAGGCCTGGAGACTAAAACATATGAAGAATGGCTGCAGGACTTGGGTTTGGCTAGTCTAAAGAAAAGCAGCAATAGGGGTGACATAATAGCAGTATTCCAGTATTTGAGAGGCTGCCACAAAGTAGAGGGGGTCAAATTATTCTCCAAAGCACCAGAGGGCAGGACAAGAAACAATGGTTGGAAACTGATCAGAGAGAAGCAGCCTGAAATTAAGGAGAAAGTTCCTAACAGTGAGGACAATTAACCAGTGGAACAGCTTGCCTTCAGAAATCATGGGCACTCCATCACTGGAGGTTTTTAAGAAGAGACTAGACAGTCACTTGTCTGAAATGGTACAGGTATAGGGGGCTGGACTAGAAGACCTCCAAGGTCCATTCCAGCTTCTATTCTATTCTATTCTATTCTATTCTATTCTATTCTATTCTATTCATTATTCTTGAAAGAAAAATCTTCATCAGGGTCCAGTCCAAGCTGGGAATAAACAAAATGGAGACTGCTTTAGAAAGAAGGTTGTAGTTTATTGAAGAGCAGAGCCAGATAGAAAGATGGCTCTGGGAAAGCTGACCACATGTTGCTGGGAGTGGTGGGTTTTTATACCTTCTTGGGCTTTTGAGATTGTTTCCTGTTCTTGTTTGAGGCTTTGTGTTTCCTGTGTCATGTACTTTGACCTGAATTTCAGTGTGTCCTTTTGGTATTCTGATGGTGGGTTAATCCTATTATGTCCCCAAAGGTCATGTCTTTTAGAGTTTGGGTGGGGTATGTAGAGTTTAGGGGTCTTTGTCTTCCTAATCTCATTAGCTTCTAGCTTCCTGACTCCAACCTTCCTGAATGGATTATTACATCTGCATTTCTAAAAGCTGGTTTCTGCTGAGTTTTCTGGCTGGGGGGGGGGAGGGAGAAGTTTCTGCCTTTTTAAAGATCTTCTCCATTATTCCTTTGGAGAAATATATTCTGCCTTTTTAATATTCCCCAAAATATTTCTTTCTCTGGATTCTTCCCACACTATTCTATTCTATTCTATTCTATTCTATTCTATTCTATTCTATTCTATTCTATCCTATCCTATCCTATCCTATCCTATCCTATCCTATCCTATCCTATCCTATTCTATTCCCGCCAGCCTGCTGCCTTGCCACGAATCTGCGGCGTGGAATGTCTGGAAGGAAGTAGCTTCGCCATCCCAGCCTCCTGCATGCACACAAAGCGTGGCAGGCTTGTCCCTCCCACCCCCAACCTTTCCAGTTTCCGCTTCAGGAAGCTGAGCAGAAAAGGGACTGCATCCAATGGGAGGGCAGAGCGTGGACCTGCAGTTATTTGTCCTGCACTGTGGATTGTCCAGGGACAAGTATCCTTCGGCAAATTGCCCAGAAGAGTGCGTTGGAGGAGCACCAGTGGACCATTGGCAAAGGAGAAGTGCTGGCAAAGGACCAGCCAATGATAAATGGGGGGGGGCACCGTGGACTGGGTGCAGACGTGCCCGTGGTTAATTGTCCCATTCCATATTTGAGCATGAGTCCAGAAGAAACTTTGCACAAGTCCATTTTGTGCCCTAATTATACCCTTCCTGGATTGGGTGGTGCTACTTATGCCTCAGTAACCTCGAGGTAAATCTATTGCAGTGTGCAGGGGGCTGGACTAGAAGAACTCCAAGGTCCCTTCCAGCTCTATTCTATTCTAATTCTAAATTCTAAAGTTTGCTCTATGGGCTTGCCCTTCAGAACCACTTGAAAGCTATAATTATTGCAGAATACATAATTTTTATGTCACTTATTGCTGTTTGTTACTTTCTTTAGTGTTTTAATATACTATACTGTATCTTGTAGATTACAAATATATATATTGAGGATTTATTTATTGTATGAAATAAGAGTCAACATATATTCAGATGTTATTAGAGCACCTCACAAAGCTTCACACAGCAACTATAGTGGTTTCAGGTCTTCTCTCTGTTTGGATAAGTAAAGCAGGCTACAACATACTTAACACGCTTTGGAGAGCTAAGGTATGAGAACCTTTAGAGCATCTGTAATTATTTATAAAGGAGAATAACATATTGCATTGATTAAATAATCAGGTTGCACTGCAATTTTTGCTTCTAATAAAGAATGTTTAAAAAATAATGAGTTTACTTGTAAATACCTAGCAGAAACACAGCTTTGCTGTACAAGTAAGTCTAAAGCATTTAAAGTAAGTACCAATGAATTGAAAAGAGCTTCTAATTAGCCATGTATAGGACTGAAGCTGGTAGGATTTTAAACTAAAAAAGTTGTGGTCTTAGTGCTCTCTGAGCTTGGTTGTTTGCTGCCTACATGTTATTTTATTATTCCAGAGGTAATGCAATAATTTGCCCTTTTCTGGACAACAATATCAAATATACCAATAATGGTACAATCTAGCCATCTTGATTGGAACTATTTTCCAAAGTACCAGAAGGCAAGACAAGAAACAATGGATGGAATCTAATCAAGGAGAGAAGCAACCTAGAACTAAGGAGAAACTTCTGAACAGTGAGAACAATCAATCAGTGGAATGGCTTATCTTCATAAGTTGTGGGTGCTCCATCATTGGAGGCTTTCAAGAATAGAGTGGACAGTCATTTGTCTGAAATGGTATAAAGTCTCCTACTTGAGCAGCAGGTTGGACTAGATGATCTCCAATGTACCTTCCAACTCTGTTATTCTATGATGATATTTCAGTAACAATGGTAGATGGTAGACTGCAACTCAATAGAACACAGAAGACTATATCTCTTCATTATAATCAGTACATGTTTCTTCAGAAAAAAACACTTTCCAATCACAGACTGAAGACTTACAACTAGAATACTTAAACTACAGCTAGGCCTTATGGTACATTATCTATCTATCTATCTATCTATCTATCTATCTATCTATCTATCTATCTATCTATCTATCTATCTATCTATCTATCTATCTATCTATCTATCTATCTATCTATCATCTATCTAATCTATCTATCATCTAAACTCTATTATATCTGTATCTATATCCAGGGCTTTTTTTGTCATAGAACGCACGGAACGGCGTTCCAGCACCTTTTTCTGAACGGAAGAACCGGTTCCTTCTAAGCTGCCAGCGTGAGTACAGGTAGAGCGATTTCACTCCCTCCTCCCCCCCCATGGCCGATCCGGGCTCGAGGCCTTTTCTAAGACTTCCGGAGCCCAGATCTGTGGCCGCGGAGCAATTTTGCGGTCCCCTGCAGCCCAATCCGTACTCCGGAGGCCTGGAAAAGATCTCCAGAGCCCAGATCTATGGCCGCAGAGCGATTTTGCGCCCCCCCCCGTGGCCCGATCCAGGCACCGGAGGCCTTTTCCAGGCCTCTGGAGCCCAGATCGGGCCGCTGGGGTGGCCGCAAAATCGCTCCGCGGCCATGGATCCGGGCTCCAGAGGCATTTTCCAGGCCTCCAGAGCCCAGATCGGGCCACCGGGGGGGGGGGGGCACAAAATTGCTCCGCGGCCATAGATCCGGGCGGCAGAGGTCTTTTCCAGGCCTCTGGAGCCCGGATCGGGCCACAGGGGTCTGTGGACGTGTCCCCTGGTCTCAGATCAGACTGGTAGCAGGAACCGTGGCAGAGAGGAGACAGACCTTTTCCAGGTCAGTGATCTGCGCCTCGGAAGCTCCCTAAAGCGGTTTCTTCTCCCACCCACCCCGGCTCTGTAAAGGGCTTTCGATTGGAGCTGGAGCTGTGCATGAGTTCCAGCACCTTTTTTTTTTTTTACAAAGAAAACACTGTCTATATCTATTATATATATCTATATCTATTATATATATCTATTATATATATCTATTTCTATATCTATTATATATATCTATATCAATCTATCTATCTTCTATCTATCTAACTCAATTTAAGGATAAAACTAGCAAGCAGATCGGTCAGAAAATGGCTGTAATACATTAAATCCTGGAATGTTTGGCTTGATGTAAAATTGACATTTATGACTACCATATCTGTACTATATACCTTTAAAAAGCTAAATGGCAGTGTCTCTTTGCTTGCATCTAGCAGTCTTCTGTGATAGGTCCCATGTGATTAATATACTCCCACTGTAGAAATAAGGGATTATTGATTTCCTTCAGTCTGCAATTTATGGCAGCACAGAAATCTGACATGGATTTGTACAGAGTAGCAAGCAAATATGTACATGTAGGCATGGTTTTATATATACTGTATCTCTTGCATATACATGCACACTCATGTAAAGAAATGCATACAAACATAAACAAGCAGGAAGACATATATTCACAGATATTTTAATTATCCATAAGGACATACATATCTTTAAAAAGCCTACACCCTCGGTACCATATTTCTCCATCAGGATGATGAATTCCCAATGCCTCTCTCATTTAAAACAGGTTCTCCCATTCATCCTTAATGGAGAATGAAATACTGCTTAAAAGGGGCATTTTATGCCTTTCCTGCAGAGACTCAGCTTATGATGGACTAAGTTTCACTCCAAGTTGCTACCGGTAGGAGTGTACAGTTGCTGCCACAATCTATCTCATGTTAATATTTAGAACAACGCATATGGGCAGCAGCAGCATCACATTCAACAGATGTTTGCCCCAAAGTTTCAGACTAGTATTTCTCAACCTCAGCAAGTTGAAGATGTGTATGGACTTCAATTTGATGAGATTGAGAATCACTGCTTCAGATATTGCTTGTCTGGCTGGTGAGGTGGAGGTAGGGGGAGGATTCACATTCTCTTTCCAATACTCGTATTCCTCTTGAATAAATAAGGTTTTATAAATACCTATGGAGAAGCTGCCGGCCTGCTCCAATTACAATGGATTAAAATGCAGCAGAAACTGCCATTCTCCTGGTGAACTCCTCCTTTTTAAAATCTAACTGATCATTCAAGTGCCTCAGATTTCAATTTTTCAAGAGCTGAGCTGCTACCGAAAAGCAGTGGCTGGATTAGAATAAGGTAAGATCATACTACAACACTGCACAGAGGAACATGAAAATGGAACTCAGTAGTTCATTGTCTACAACAAAAATCTCTGCCAACGACTTTACTAATGGGTACCCCCAATATCCCCAACCCCAAAATTTGGAGTAACAGAAAGCTTAGATTTTTGTGTGTGTTCATTTCCATATAGACTTGCTTCAGAGCTCCAACTCTAAAACAGGGTTCTTTCCTCAGAACAGAAAGGATATAGCATTGCTCCCCTTCTTATTTTTTTAATGTAGTCAAAAGCAGAATGTTAGGATAAACAGAGATGGATCTCTAGTATCTTGATAGCAGGCATTCATCCCTAAGGTTGAATGTGCAACAATCCATCTCCACATTCTCAAAATATAAGGTCAAGATTTTCTTCCTATACTTCGGGGAAACACTTTTTTTTTTTGGTGGGGATTTTTTAAAAATATACTTCTTCCATGTTATTTACCTGTTTAAACAGTATGGAGATATGATGGTGATATCACTGAATAGGGCTGGAATTCCGAGAAGCTTGTTTAGTAAAACTGAATCAGCCTACTGGGACAAATACCAGAGTGCCAATTGTCTAAAAAACATAACATTCACTCTGTTAAAAATGAGCAAGAATGGGGCAAGATAAGAAACTCTCCAGAGGCTGCCATATTAAAGAATCAGGGTGTGGGTCTCTGATCCTAGTGAGTGCAATGAACCTGCTTTGAATGGCAGGACAGATCTGAAACATTGAACTGAGTATGAACTGGATTGCAATGGACTTTGAGGAAGGAAGGATGGATAGGAATGCTAAGTCCTAAGAGACTGCTGGGGACATTAGGAAAAGGAGCCCAAGATACTAAAAGGACAACTGCAAGCAATTTAAATGAAGGGAAAAGATGGAGGTTAGTTGAAAAAGCCCATGTGGCTGCACTATCATGTTAGTGAAAATATGAGAACATTTAGAAATACAAGTAGAACAAAGGGAAGAGTAACCAAGGAAGAATATTTTTAAAAATTACCCAGATTTTCAGAAATGGTGTTAGTAAATCTACATGCTGAGGAATGTGCTCAGTGGATATCTTCAGATACAGATACACTCAAAATAAAATAATCTGGTCAGCAAGTTGCTTAATAGATGGCCATACTAGCTCTTATTTGAGACTCAGTCCTCTCCAAAAGATGATATGTGTTCCAGGAGACACTGACAAGTCAGATTAAGGGAAAATACATAAAAGTTCAAGACTGATCATAGCAAGTCTAGAGAAATTTACTCTGAATGAGTTTATATATACTGAAGGAATTTGCTGACAAACTAGTTGAACTTTTAGGCATTATTTCTGAGAAGTCCTTAAGAACTGATACAGTGCCAGATGACTGGAGGAGGAGAAGAATCCTTATCTTCAAAAGGTGGGGAATGGAGGATCTGAGGAGCCACATACAAATCAGTCTGACACTGATGTCTGGAAAGATTTGAGAGTGGTTCTTGAAGAGATTCATCCGTAGGCAGCTGATAACAATCCCATAATTACAAGAAGTCAGCCTGGATCTGTCAAGAACAAACCTAACCATCTATTTTTGATTGGTTAACTTCCTTAGAAAATTATAAAAATGCTATAGGTACAATTGTTCAGACTTTGCCAAAATTCCCCCAAATATTATAATTAGTAATATGGATAGCATGACAATATATAGTCAGCTTGAAATCATATCCCCAACATACGCATTATGGTTGTTCAACAATCTAGTTCCAGGGGTGTCAAACTGCCGGCCGGATGCATCATAGCGAAATCGCGCCCACCCCATTGCCGGCAATGGCAAAAAAAGTCGCAATATGTTGTGACACGTCACGTGACGTTGCAAGTTTGACACCCCTGATCTAATTTGATGGACTGAAGGTATCACATGGGGACAGAGGCCTTATGCTATACTTCGGCACTGTACTCTTATGTGATTTAGATGAAGAGGTGGAATTTATGATTTAGATGAAGAGGTGGAATAAATACTTCTCTAATTTGTAAATGATATAACATTCGTTTGGATAATCAATTGCCTAGAAAAAAAGAACATTCAGTAATAAACTGATAGATTAAAGACATGGGCTGAAAGTAACAGAATTCAATTTAATTGAGACAATTGTAAAATTTCTAAGTTGAAAACAGAAAACAGAAAATTACATATATATGTAACAGAGGAAATACTTGGCTGATCCAGCCACAAGTATTCTGACCAGTTCTGAGCATTATTAAGAAAGATTGAGAAAGGTTCAGAAAAGTGTAACAAGGTTCAGAAAAGAGTAACAAGAGTAACAAGAATTTTCAGGGAAGAAGACCAAGAGAAATCGAAAGATTTATGAATATTTAATTGTGAGAAAATGGGGGGGAAAGGGGTTATAACAGCATTTTTTGAATATCTGAAAGGTTGTCGCACAGAAGAAACAGAAAACTATTAATCCAGAGAATAGGAATAATTCATTATGAAATAATGAATTTAAGTTACAGGAAGGCAGAGTCCAATAGAATGCTAAGGGGGGAAAGCTCCTAACAATAAGAATAGTTCTGCAATGGGACCAATTCCCCAGTGTGGTGATGAAATCCTTCTCACTGGATATGTTCAAACAGAGATGCTTTAACCTGAATTCCTGCTCTGCAGCAGTAGATTGGACTCAGTGCTGTAAAAGGCCCCTTCCACTTTTATGATTATATGATTTTGTGATAAGCTACTATCGCCAAAGAAGCTAAAACTACAAAATGCAGTATCTTTGCCATTCCTGTTACAAATCTTCTCTTAATTTGAAACTGCCCTTTTAATTTCCTAGAATACCTTGAAGCAAAGTTGGAATGGGGAAAATTGTGTGGAATTTGGCTCCTAGCTACCCAGTGCCAATCAGATTATCCACTAAAGGGGATTCTTCAGTAATTCCAAGAGAGTCTCAACCTACAGCCAGCCCAGAGCACAATGGTTAAAAAAGGAGCAAAAAGGAGCCGCTGATCCCAACAACAGCTCAGTTCAGTCTTTGGCAAGCTATTGTGTTTCAATTTGGACTCTAGATACAGATTTAGAATAATAATATTGACCTACCTTCAAGGATAAGTAAAGTGCTCTGAATGATTAGGAAAGCATGCACATAAACATTACATTTTCAATTTTACCTTTTCAAGAAAAGAAAAGAAAACCATCAATAAATCCTCTCTTCCTTGGAAGCATTTAAAGCTGCCTTTCTCAGCCTGTGCCCTCCAGATTCGTTCGCCATGATGGCTGGGAAACATAGGAACTGAGTTCCAATACATCTGGAAGGTTCCAAGTTGAGGAAGATTTCACTGAAATATATGAACAAGGTGCTGGTTGAGAGCTCCTGCCTCTCTTCTATTCCCAGTTCACATATAAACTGAGGGGAGAGTCCCAGCAATGGTGCCCTTTCGGCCAATCACTGAGAGTTCACGCTAGCTCTTCAATGCTGGCAAAAGCCAAAAGGGAGAGCCCCCTTGGGTTATAAGTCAGAAAAAAGAACTTGCTGAGGCATCTTCACCTTGCAATGCTATAAAGTCCTGAGAGAATGCTTCATAGGCAGACATTGATTTGCTTGGAGAGTTCTCGCTCAAGGTCCAAGATGAGAGCATCAAAGTCTTTCAAATTGAGCTTTGGACTAAAGGGAGTCTCTGGATCCTCCACCAGGGCAAAATCACCCATGTAGACTGCTTGGCTACGGAGTGCCAATCCTTTCCTCAAAGGCCCCCCCTCATTCTCCTCTTCTCTGTCACTCTCACTGTCTGCCACCTCATCATAGTCAGCTTCACTGCCTGGCTTGGAGGCTCCCAGGAACTGCTGTCCACACACACTCCAGTCTCCAGCATAACGATTTCTTGGAGGACTTTCCAATCCTCTTGGGTGACTTCGAGTAGTGACAGTAGTGTTTGACAGTGGCAGATCCAGAGGAGGATGGCACTGGTGACAGGCCTCCTTGCTTGGAAAGGTACATTCCCCATCTTCCATCTTCCTATGTGGCACTGAAAAGGAAGGCAAAATAAGACCAACAGGGAATGGAAGTTGACAATCACCCAAAGTGCACAAGAATATGCAGCTAATTTGAAATCCAGTTTCAAATCTGCCTGCTGAGGTCCGAGCATAGCATTATTTCTAAAAAGTCTTACCTCACAAATACTGATATACAAATCACCAGAGTTATTGCGAATCAATCAAATTGAATATGAATAGATCTATTATTTGAAGCAAAGGCTTCATGTGCATTCTTCCACATGCTGGATTCATTGGTGTTACATATGGCTTAGTGGCATCTTGTTCTGCCTAAGAAAGAACATTCCATGGTTGAGGTCTGGGATAACTTCAAGATCACATCCTGTTCTAGATGTATTTATGAAACATATTAAGGCCAAAGTATCCAACATTTGGAAAAAGGCGTATAAAGCTTTTGTTCTCATGATACATTTATTCATAGAGCAATACTTAATTCACCTATTGAAATATATACACTGATCAAACTATTTATTTATTTATTTGCATTATATAGCCACCCATATCACCAAAGGCAACTCCCAGTAAACTGAGAGCACCCCAATTTGTTGGAGGACTATTACTTTGGCTACTGTTCTAATCCCTTTACAGGGGCTGATTCAACCAGTGATCATTTTCTGGTTTGAGCTTTTTGGGGAAGTGAATTATTACTTTGTTTTTTAATTATACTTTTTAAATGGCACAGATGGGAATGTCCCTATCTCTTTTGCATTGCAATTTCACGCATTATTCCATACTCATTGGGTGAAAACAAAATGGGGGAAATATATGCTGTGACCATAACATCCCTATTTTACAATTGCTCCAGCTTCTCATCTTTATGACCACAGGCCAGAAGGGAAGGTTAGTTAAGTAGCCTCCTTTCCAGGTCCAGATGAAACAAAGAATTTTACAGCGATAACTGCAGTTACACCACCTTAAGTTAACCACAATTTGACCCAAAGTCTAAAACCTATAGCCATGGTGGTGAACCTATAGCACGCGTGCCACAGGTGGCACGCAGAGCCCTCTCTGTGGGCACACACACCGTCGCCCGAGTCCTAGGCCTTCAGCTGGGTTTTATAAAACCTTTTCGCTTTAGGCCTCCGCCACCGTGTGCAAAAAAAAAAAAAGGTTCAATCAATCATTCAATTTCAACTTCTCGCAGGAAAAAAAAAGATCTCGCAAAGTTGGAATTGATCGATTGAACTTTTTATTCCCACCCAGTCTGCCGTTACGACCGCAGCCATGCCCACCCAGTGGGCCACGCCCACCCAAATGGCCACACCCACTCAATGGGCCACACCCACCTGGCACCCGACGATACATAAGTGGGTTTTGGGTTGCAGTTTGGGCACTCGGTCTCTAAAAGGTTCGCCATCACTGACCTATAGTATTTAGAAATACTTTTGTTTAATATGTTGTTTGGTCAAACTAACTACCCATCTTACATATGCTTCTTATTTTATTCTCTAGAAATATCCTTCACTATAGATTTAAGACTATCCACCAAGTAACTCTTGACTGATCAAATAAGGAGACAAAGTACCATAAACTCAAAATACTTAGGAGAATACTCCATACCACATTACAATTCAACAAAAAGTATTAGGACTCATTAAGTGATTGGCAAAAACCCAGCAGCTAAAGCTAAAGGAAATTTGTCCCCAAGAATGGAAGAGATGCCTTTGAACCTCTGGCACACTCACCTGGCCAGGACTGTAACAGGTAATACAATACTTCAAGATGATGTTTAAAATCTCTGGTGCTGGCAATGGTACAATGCTGCTGGCCAGATCTGGAGACTATGGTCCCACCTGCCCCTTGGCTCAGGAGCACAGGCCCAAAGCACACAGCAAGGTTCTGGGCATTCATGCGATTGAAGGTATGGAAAGCAGCAACCAAACTAAGGTGATCAAGCAGCATTATCAAAGTGGCCTAAAAATGGAAATGACAGGTTATTTCAGTCTATTCTGTCAATAACAAAAAAAGAAAGATCTTAATCAAGTGGAATAATGAACTGCTAGGAAGAATGTGCAGTCTCAGTAGAAAAATATTCAGGAGGTCCATCCATGGGGAAATCCACTAATGATATATTGTGAGAGGTTACCCTTGGGTCTAGCAGAGAAATCAAGATTTTTAAAGGGCAGTTAAGCCTGAGATTAATAGACCTATTCTCCCTTTCTCAACCTGGGACTTCCTCACCTTCTCAGCCTCTGGTAGGCAATTCAGAAGAGCTGTTGTTGTCTCCTTCACTTCCAGCCCTACTGTCCGATTGGACATAGCTTCCAGTACCACCTGATAGAGGGGGTCAGTGATAAGAGGAGTGGGTAACTCACGCAAATAGTCCTTCAAGATCCCTGGAAAGGAGGAAAACAGAAAACAAAATTCAATATTACCTTTGTCCTAGGTTCAACCTTCATCTTTATTAGATAAGGCTGATGATATAATGGTACTTCAAGATCTGTGCCACATTAAGGTTCCTTGACATGAAAATCCTGATATACAAACTTTGTATGTGAGTGGGTTTTTTCCTAACTGGATGGATAAGAGAGCAAAATGATAGCAGAGGGAGGAAGCAGACAGATGTGATGCAAAGTGATCCAACACGTTTGAATCTTTTGCTGCTCAAAACCATACTTTCACATCATTTGTCAAACAATACACAGAAAGGAACAATAGAACTGGGACATATCCACTGAGCCACTCTTGACAAACAGTCAACCTGGCAGTATAAGAGGAGTTGTCAGCTTCATTCCCAGCTTTACTGCCCAAATAATGGCAAATGGCCAAGTCCTGAGCTGTAGAACTCACTATCAGCCATCACATGCTAATGCTGACCTGCCTTTTATCATGAAAGGAAGAGGAAATGTGAGGTTCTGGTAGTCACAGGAAATTTGAGCTCCTCTGGCTCTAAACCTCTTGGTCATTGGCAGAGCTCTCTTCAGTACAGAATCAGGCACATTGTCAGAACCCCTATTTCCTCTCTTTCCTATTCTTTCTCCTCATTTTCAGGTTCTGCCATTCTGATGGGGAGGAGGGGGACCTATGGGTATTCTGCAGTGTATTTCCTTTGCTTTGTTCCTTCCTCTTTTTTAATAGATATTTTATTAAGATTTTATAGTTACAAATCTTTAGTGCTTAGTAAACAATATGTTGTCTGGATTCACATATTTGACATTAATAGTAATACAACTTCCATTTCTACTCTCTACTCCGTTTTTCTAGCCATTTATAAAAATTATCCCATGTTTGAAAATATTCTGTATCTTCTTTCCCTTTCATTTTCAATGTAAGCCTGTCCATTTCCACACAGTCCAAAATTTTCCTGATTATGTCTTCTTCCAATGGTATTTCTTCATTTTTCCAATACTGTCCAAATGTAATTCTTGCTGCTGTTAATACATGTAATATTAAATATATGCATTTTTTGTCATAGTTCTCTGTAATTATACCTAGAAGAAATAGTTCTGGCTTAAAATCTACATGTTTTCTTAACATTTTCTCTTACCACATGTGTATTTTTGACCAAAATTATTTTGCTTTAGGGCATGTCCACCAGAGGTGATAGTACATGCCTGGCTTTTGCCTACATTTCCAACAATTACTAGACATGTTTTTAAACATTTTTGCTAATCTTGCAGGTGGTAAATGCCATCTATAAAACATTTTATATAGATTTTCTTTATAAGTAGCTGCCCTTGTTATTTTATAGTTTCTTTCCCACAAGTTTTGCCATTTTTCTAATTCTACATTGTGCCCAAAACTTTTTGCCCAAGTTATCATTGTTTCTTTAACTTGTTCATTTTCCATCTTCAGGTTTAACAAAAATGTATAGAGTTTCTTAATCAGTTTTTCATCTGATGACAATAGTATCTGGTCAAACACTGTTTGATCTTATAAAAACCATATGTTTTAGCATCTTTTTCATATCTCATTTGCATTTGCAAGTGTGGCCACCATGATAACTCAATGCCCTGTTCTTCCAATTCTTGTCTAGTTTGTAATTTCCCATTAGTATTCAAAATGTCTTTATATGTCACAACTTTCTCATAGTTAATTAAATTTGGTTGCACAAACGCTTCCATTGTCGAGATCCATCCTGGTATTTTCATATAAATTTTCATTTTTTTGTTTTCCCATGTCAAAAGCAACGCATTTCTTATATGGTGATTTTGAAAGTATGTATGGATTTTGTTCTTCCCATACTATAGAAAAGCGTGCCATCCAAGCTGTAGATCATGACCTTCTTTGTTCCGTCCTCTTTGAAGTATCTTTCTTGGGGTGAGAATGGAATGTGCCTCTGGCTATCTGTCTTATCTCCAGGCAGAGGGAAGAAGCCACAGAGAAGCCTGCTGTCAATACCTTCCAATAAAAGTTCTTGTTGAAACAATGCAAATTTTAAGAGTTCTGCTTTCTTGGGAGGTCTAACTGAGGCAAGTCCTTTCATTAGGCAGGATCTGCAAAGGCGTCAAGGAGGGAAAAACCCCTACCATGGGGACCGTGCAAGCGATGTCTAATCATGGTGATGAGAAGGGAGAGAGCGAGTGCTGGGTGGAGGCGCCCTCGAAGGCTTGCCCAAGCAACATCGGCTCTGACTCCTCCAGCTCAGCTTACGAGGCAGAGACCGGGGAGAACCTCGCAAAGCCAAGATGGTCGATCGACATGGGGAAGAAAGAGGACTGGGAAGGAAGATCTAAGAAAGTGACCCTCCACCACGGTAGCCACCAGCCGGGGTGCAAGTGTGAGATGGAGGGGTCGCTCAACATTAGTGAGAAGACAAGAGACTGACCCAGTCTGACAGCTTCTTTAAACAAGCCATACATCTGATGGTGGAAGCTTTCAAAAACTTCAAGGAGGAAGAAACGGATCCCTGACAGGGTTCGGTCGAAAGAAGGCTAGAGGAGGAAGAGGAAAGGGGAGAGAGTGAACCCACCAACCCTGGCACTTCCCCCAGCGCCACAAAAACTGCAGCAGTGACCCTAGCCCAAGCCATCCCAGCCGGGGTCGATGGGCGCAGGACAAGGAGGGGAAATCGCCATTCCGACCAGAAAACTCCCCCCCTGGGCATGAAGTATGATGGAGACCCCCAACAACTGGGATTCTTTTTGGCTCAAGTTCTGAGCTACATGCATGAGTACGGCCAGGAGATCCCCAGTGAGAGCAGGCAGGTCAGAGTTGTAACCATGGCCATGGAAGGTGTCAACGCTGTTAATATAGGATATTATTGCATTGACAAGATATGCAGAACTGTTTGGTAATTTTGGAGTTAAATCAGATGACATACAAAGGGAGGAGATTTATGAAGAAAAGCGGGAGACAGGGAAGGGAAGGGAATCTTTGGCCTCCAGCCTAATTGGAAGACGTAAATTATGACTGTAAAGTAAGGGAGGAGTTTAGCAAGATAAGATAGACGCAAGCCAGAGAAATCCAGATTCTGGCATCCGCTTTGTAATGTGCCGAAGTATTGTTGCAAAACTCCTGGGAAGAAATGCAAAATAAAGAAACTAAAAGGGAAAATAATGTCTCAGTTTTCTTTGAATGCTTCTTCCTTCGGACCACAACATCATGCCAGAATCTAAAAACTTTTTAAACAACTGGAGGTGCATTACCCCACCTCTTTCTCCTAGCCTGAAGTGAGAATGACAGAATTCAGGAGCAGGCCAATCTATCATGAAAAGGGAGTTTGTTGAATACAACCCGGCAGCGACTGATATCCCAGAGGGGGAAGTAACAGACAGCATGCTGTGGGAAAATGAATTTTGGCAGACGAATGAGAACCGGTGGACAGACAATGGGCAAACTGCCATTCAAGGCCTGGGTGAGTTACTGGAAATATCTCAAACCCCAGGGGAGAGAGGCAGAGACTCACTCCTGCAAAAAGAAGCCTACAACCCCTCCATTTCGTATCAGACAGCCTTTCAGACCCTGTCTTCCTCTATCAGGGACCCCAGCCCTGAAGATAGAGGGAATCCATGTCTGAGGCCTCTGCAACAATGGGGAGTATGGCATTCGAGCAGGCAGGGAGCAGATGACTTTTGAGCTCACCACAGCTGATAGGGGCCTTGCAACAGCCTAAGAGGGAGCAAGAGCCACAGTGGGGGCCCCAACACCCTATAAATCCTCTGAACCTGCCACAACTAATAGAGACCTTGCAACAGATTGGGATGGTGCAGGGCCCAGGAGATCAGCAGCTAGAGGGAGGACGGCCACAACAAGGAGATTGGCCCCAACCCCCGAACGTGCAACCCCTGGGCATAAACCAGCAACCAGGATGGAGCCAGCAGCAGCAACAGCCACAGTGGGGGGCCCAACAACCTATAATTACTCCACCATTCAGAGCAACCTTCGATGGGGACCCAGAGAAACTGATTTTTTTCCTCAACCAAGTACGCTCTCACTTGAATCGCTGGGCTTATCTCTACCCAGACCCAGGGGCTATGGTCGATGTGATTGCGTCCGGCCTAGAGGGAGAAACATCCGAATGGCTGAACAATTTATATAATGAGCAAGCCCCAGAATTGGAAGACCCCCACCTCTTCCTCCTGGGTCTGAAAGAAAGATTTGAGAACCCATCCCTTGACTTAAAAGCAAGAGAACAAATCCACAAAATAAAACAAGCCGGCAGCCCTGCCCTGGAGTACGTGCGAGTTTCGCAAGATAGCAGGGGTGGCCAGAGCAGTCCCTAATCCATCACTTCATTGAGGGATTAGATGATCACCTCTCCCAGGCCTGCATTATTCGAGCAGTACCTGACCGACTGCACAAGTGGTACCAGACAACGGTGAAGCTAGATGTTCAGCTCGCCCGCTATAAAAAGCCCTCCCCACCTGAATCTGAGCAGCAACCAGAGCAATCCGAACAACAATCACCCCCACAAGACCCTCCGGCTACCACGATGACTGAAAGAACCGGGCCACCTGCAAGCGCGTCAATAAAGAGTTTGCGGTGCAGAAAGGAGGGACATCGAGCAGCAAACTATCCGGTCCCCTACCCCCAACTGCAGAGCAGTCTGGAACCAGTGACGAGAAGGAGACCTGCCCAGCAGCTAATGAGAGAAAAATCCAACCGGGCCACGCAAGCACCTGTTACCCAGATTACACCTCCCACACAAGAGAATGCCGGGACTCCAGGTGGACCCGCCCCTGCTCTACCCTCCTTCGACGGCGACGACAAAGGGGAGAACGACCCGATGGTGAGTCGACAAATCCCATCTTTTTCACTGGCTGCCAAGTTTACAATCCCCAAGTCGGGGGCACAAATAGACTTAAACGTACTAATTGATTCTGGATGCACCCGATGCATTATTAGCCTACCCTTTGCCATGAAAATGGGCATACGGGCAAAACAACTATCCAACCCTGTGAGGTTTGAGCAAGCTGACGGCTCCCTGATGGGAGGGACTTTAGTCACACAATTAACTGAGCCCTTACGCCTAGAAATAGGAATTTATTGGGAATTTATTCGGTTCCTGGTGGCCCCAAAAATGACTGAGACTGTGATTCTAGGCTCTAAAAATGACTGAGGCTGTGATCCTAGGGCTAGCCTGGTTGGACAAATGGAAGCCATTTATCTGGTGGGAGAAAGGAATGAGAACTGTGAGACTACCTATAGGGCCTGAGCCTCCCACTGATTCAACTGACGTTGCGGGACACTTTAGGCCACCTAATGAGCGAGCACTCATAGCTGCCTTACCGTCACCAGATGAATCACTCATCCCCAATGAATACCGGGACTTAGCAGAGGCATTTAGTCAAAATGAATGCGATGTCCTACACCCTCACAGACCCAATGACTGTTCTATCGAACTGGTGCCAGGAGCCAAACTTCCACGCCCAAGAATGTACGCCATGTCCCCCCTCGAGATGGAAGAGATGCAGCAATACGTGAATAAAAACTTAGCGAGGGGGTTCATTGAACGGGCCAAATCTACTGTGGGAGCCCCCGTATTATTTAAAGAAAAAAAAGATGGGTCTCTTCGTCTCTGTGTAGACTATAAGGGCCTCAACGCTGTGAGTGTGGAAAACAGATACCCCTCCCCCTCCTTAAGGACTTATTAACTCATCTGGCTAAGGGGAGTGTCTTCACTAAATTAGACCTGAGAGAGGCGTACTACCGAGTGAGAATAAAAGAAGGAGATGAGTGGAAAACTGCCTTCAACTGCCTCATGGGGAGCTATCAGTTCAAAGTCATGCCATTCGGACTACAGGGGGCCCCAGCCGTATTCATGCAGTTGATTAATGAGGTCCTACATGAACACTTGTACAAAAGGGTTCTGGTGTATCTTGATGATATTCTGATATACAGCACGAATATCACATAAAGATCACATAAAGATCACATAAAGCTGGTGAGAGAAGTGTTAAAGAAACTATTGAATGCCAAGCTTTATGCCAAATTGTCAAAATGTGAATTTCACCAGACCCGATTAGATTACCTCGGCTACAGAATCTCCAACGAAGGCATTGAGATGGATCCAGCCAAGGTGAAAACTATAATCGAATGGCAGCCCCCAAAAACCTGCAAACAACTCCAGAGCTTTCTAGGTTTTGCCAACTTCTACTGTCAATTCATCCCCTCTTTTGCCAAAATTGCCCTACCCCTTACAGATTTACTCAAAACAGGGAAAAAAGGAGGGAAGCCGCGACTGGGCTAACCACTAGCATGGACTATGAGCTGTCAAACAGCTTTTGAGAATTTAAAAAGACTATTTGCTGCCGAACTGGTCCTAAAACACCCCTGTCTAGGGGAGCCCTTTGTAATTCAAGCCGACGCCAGTGATGTGGCAGTTGGAGCTGTATTGCTTCAAAAGAACAAGAATGGAGTCCTGCAACCCTGCGCCTACACCTCCAAAAAAATTACGGAAAGTGAACGGAGATGGGCAATATGGGAGAAGGAGGCCTTCGCAATTAGATGGGGGCTGTTAAACTGGCGACACTACCTGGAGGGGAGCAAGGTGCCATTCGAAGTATGGACAGATCACAAAAACCTAGAGGCACTGAAAACTCCTCGTAAATTGTCCCCAAAGCAAGTATGGTGGGCACAGTACTTTAACCGCTTCAACTTTACTCTAAAGTACATACCAGGGAGGAAAAACTTACTAGCTGATGCGCTATCGAGATTGCCCCAATACAAAAGCGAACGTGAAGAAGTCAACGAGGTGATTATCTCCAATCCACAACCTGTTGCACAAATCACGCCTCGCAGGGTCCCAAATCCAGATGACCCTGGAGCAAAGAAATTAAAACGAGAGCTCCTCACCGATCAATGGTTCAATGATAACCAAACCTCCTTGATGTACCGGGATGGTTTGGCTTACAAAGGGGGAAAACTGTATTTGCCCGAATCCCTCTGTTTCAATGCTCTCAAACACAGCCATGATGTAAAGCAGGCTGGACACTTTGGATATCTAAAAACACTACATCTCACCCGCCGGCAATTTTGGTGGCCGGGACTGAAACGAGATGTGGAAAACTATGTGAAGAGTTGTACCATATGTGCTACAATGAAAAGAATACTGGGGAAAACCCCTGGATTACTGCAGCTGGTGGCAGACCCTTCCCAACCCTGGGAAGAAATAGCTATGGACTTTATCGTAGACCTACCTGAGAGTAGAGGAAATACTGTCATCTGGACTGTAATAGACCTGTTTTCGAAACAGGCTCATTTCATCGCCTGCAAAGGACTTCCATCCGCTCAACGACTGACTAAATTGTTCCTGAAACATATCTACCGACTGCACGGAGCCCCTAAGCGAATAATCTCAGACAGGGAGGTGCAGTTCACAGCAAAGTTTTGGAGGAGTTTTCTTAAATTAATTGGATCATCTCAAGGCTTGTCATCTGCTTTTCATCTGGCCACCAACGGAGCTGCAGAAGCCGCTAACAAAATGGTGGAGCAATATCTCAGATGCTACGTGTCTTATTAACAGACGAACTGGACTAACCTCCTCCCTTTCGCAGAGGTGGCGTATAACAATTCTGTGCACAGCAGCACCGGCTACACACCTTTCAGAGTAGCCAAGGCAAAGAGTTCAGTCCAATTCCTGAATATCCCCAAGTGCCAACCGCTTCCCAGACACTTGACCAATGGGTGAGGGGATGGGAGGAAGTTTGGAGAAACACAAAAACTGCTTTAAAAAAGACTTTTGAAACCTATAAAAAGCAAGCTGACAAAAAGAGGGCTCCCCAAAGAACGTTCCAAGTTGGGGGAAAGGTTTATTTGTCAACGAAATATTTACGCCTCAAATTACCCAGCAAGAAGTTAGGACCGAAATTCTTAGGGCCTTTTCCTATTGTAAAGGTCATCAATCCAGTCACTGTAAAACTGAAACTCCCTAGACTTTTGGGTAAAATTCACCCTGTCTTCCACAGTAGCTTATTAAAACCTTATCGGGGCTCCACTTTAAGACCTCCCCCGAAGAAAGCACCTGGGCCCCTCGTAGTTGCGGGGCAGACCCATTATGAAGTGAAACATATTCTTGATTCTAGAATTTTTAAAGGGAAATTGCAGTACATAGTACAATGGAAGGGATACCCAATGTCTGAAGCCACTTGGGTGAAATCCAGTGAGGTGAAAGCTGACAAGCTCGTCAAAATACCCCAACAAACCGAAGACTAGTCATTAATATATGCTTTTGTTTACATTACAGGATCTGTCCTTTTTGTAAGGGGGGCCGGATGTCAACGCTGTTAATATAGGATATTATTGCATTGACAAGATATGCAGAACTGTTTGGTAATTTTGGAGTTAAATCAGATGACATACAAAGGGAGGAGATTTATGAAGAAAAGCGGGAGACAGGGAAGGGAAGGGAATCTTTGGCCTCCAGCCTAATTGGAAGACGTAAATTATGACTGTAAAGTAAGGGAGGAGTTTAGCAAGATAAGATAGACGCAAGCCAGAGAAATCCAGATTCTGGCATCCGCTTTGTAATGTGCCGAAGTATTGTTGCAAAACTCCTGGGAAGAAATGCAAAATAAAGAATCTAAAAGGGAAAATAATGTCTCAGTTTTCTTTGAATGCTTCTTCCTTCGGACCACAACAGAAGGCACAGCAGCCTGCTGGATGATGACCCTACACAATGCTGATGCTCCCGATTCCAAAACTTTAAAAACTTCATGGCCGCCCTGGGACGGAGATTTGAGGACCCCTTAGCCAACCAGAAGGCTAGGGACTGCATCAAAATGGTGATGCAGGGCCGATGCCCAGTGGCTGAATACACCGAGGAATTCTGAGACCTGGCTTCCCGTCTCAACTGGCCAGAGGAAATCTTGGTGAGCTGTTTCAAAGACAGGCTGAATGACGATCTCTACCATGTTTGTATCACCTGAGGAGCCCCTCCCTGCCTCCATGACTGGTGTATCCTGGCTGAGGAGGCAGAGATCGACCAAGCCCAAAATCAGCATCGGTTTGGTTGGGAGTGGAAATGCTCCCCACTGGAGAAGAAAAGAGAGGCGATGAAAACCCCAGCAGCAGCACCATGCTCAACTGCCTGCTTCAAGTGTGGTAAGGAAGGTCACCGAGCTGTGGAGTGCTATTCAAAGACCCCAGTCAGAAAGCCAGACTGGCCTATTGAGGGGAAACCTGGGAAAAAACCCCAGGGTCCCAGGGAGACTGCGATGTAAAGCACCGAGGTCGTCGAGTTCCAACCCTCTGAAAAATGGGGGGGGGACTCCAACCCCACCAGAGAAGAGACTGGAGACGTCCGACAGTGACTCTGATGATGAGCCCCTGGTAAGTGGACCCATCGCACCCCTCACCAGGCCCATAGAACTGTTAAGCCCAGGGATGGAGGAGAAGGTAGCCCTGGAGGCTCTATTGGACTCGGGCTGCACCAGATGCTTGATAAGCCCAACCCTAGTGGGGAATTTGTGAATACCTGCGAGGAGACTGAAGAAGCCTATTTCGTTTGGCCAGCTAGATGGGTCCATTGCAGGGGGTGTCTACTTACCACGTGGCCAGTAGAACTTACCATGGGGACCACACTGAGACTTAGTTTTATAGTGGCCCCCGGCATGGAGTGGCCTCTGATTTTAGGAATGGCGTGGTTAAAGAAGTGGAACCCGCAGGTGAATTGGAGGACAGGAGAACTGAGGTTCCCAAAAGGTCCCCATGTGCAAGATGGGCACCACAGTGCTAGAGGGAAAAGAAAATACAAAGTAGTGGCGGCTGTCAATGATCAGGGATCGGAAGGCATGCCCAAAGAATACCAGGACCTAGCTGAAGTGTTCAGCGAAGAGTGGTCTGATGAGTTGCCCCCCACCATCCTACAAACTACGCCATTGAGATTGTCCCAGGAGCTAAGCTGCTCAAGCCCAAACTCTACTCAATGACCCCCGAGAGTTAGCAGAACTGTGAAAGTTCATAAATAAAAATTTGGCATGAGGCTTTATTCAGCTGGTAAGACCAAAGATGGCTGCCCCGGTGCTTTTCTGTGAAAAGAAAGACGGGTCTCTTCGCCTCTGCATGGACTATAGATCTTTGAACATAGTATGCGTGAACAATATCTATCCCTTGCCACTCATGAAGGAAATGCTAGCCCACCTCTCAAAGGGAAAGATTTTCTCTAAACTGAACTTGTGAGAAGCATACTACCAGGTTGGAATCAAAAAGGGAGATGAATGGAAGACTGCATTTAACTGTCCCCTAGGATGTTTCCAATTCAAAGTGCTCCCCTTTGCGCTGCAAGGGGCACTAGCTGTTTTCATGCAGCTGATTAATGAGGTCAAATTAGTCAGAGCAGTTCTGAATAAGCTCCGTGCAGCCGGGCTCTAACCAAACTTTCAAAATGTGAGTTCCATAAATAAAAAATAAACTATTTGGGCTACCGTATTTCCCATAAGGGGGTGGAAATGGGTCCAGAAAAAGTGCGGGCTGTACTGGAGTGGGCACTGCCACGCACCCGGAGGCATTTACAAAGTTTCCTGGGTTTCACTAATTTCTATTGGCAATTCATCCCCTCTTTCGCACAAATCTCACTTCCCATTACTAACTTGTTAAAAACTAAGGGGGAGGACAAGCCAAAACCCAGCCAGCCTTTGAAGTGGACTATGGAATGCTAGGCAGCATTTGAAAAATTAAGGAAACTATTCTCTGCTGAACCGGTGCTTAAACACCCAGATCCTGAGAAACCATTCGTCATTCAGGCTGATACCAGCGATGTAGTGGTGGGAGCGGTGTTACTCCAGGAAAACCAATAAGGCCAGTTGCAACCTTGCTCCTACACCTCAAAGAAACTCGCAAAGACCGAACAAAGATGGGCAGTGTGGGAGAAGGAAGCATATGCCGTGCTCTGGGCATATGTCTTGGAGACACTTCCTGGAAGGGAACAAAATCACCTTCCAAGTATGGGCTGATCACAAAAATCTTGAAGCATTAAAAGGAAGCTGCCCCCAAACAAGCTCGGTGGGCCCAACATTTCCATTAATTCAATTTTACCATCCGGTATTTGCCTGGGGAGAAAAACTTCCTAGAAGCCCTGTCAAGACTGCCACAATACAACAGCACAAAAGCTGAAGTTGTCAAACCACTATTACCCACGAAACAACTAGTTGCTCCCATCACCACAAAAGCGTAAGCAAAGAGTCTGCCCTCCCTGGACAGCACAGCAAGCATGGAATCCAGACAAGCACTGGAGAAGGACTAGTGTTTCCTTAGCCATAAAAATCTCTGTGGCTAGTTGTCCCATCTGTGCAGCAGCAAAGCAGAGGCAAGGGAAAATGCCTGGCCTTTTACAGGTGGTTGCAAGCCCTTCAGCTCCCTGGAGAGAGATTTCTTTTTAAAAAAAAAAAAAGAATTTTATTGGATTTTATAGGGTTAGGAATAAAATGGGGTCGGGAATGGGGTTAAGGTTTAAACTGGGGGTAGGGTAGGGTTTGGGTCAACATTGGGGTTATCCCCCAATAACATTTTCAATATTTTATCTGGGTACATATGTATAGTTAACAATAATTAATATAGTAATAGATAACAGTAGTGAGTATAATTGGTTATCATAAACAGTATTAATTAATCAATCCATAACATTCTTCTTACTAGTATGTATTCAAAATAACATATCACATTCCTTTCTCCCTAATTCGTTTTCCTAGCCATTGATAGAAATTATCCCATGTTCTAAAGTAAACAGAATCTTCTTTCTCTTTAATCTCTAAAGTCAATCTATCCATTTCTGCACATTCTAAAATTTTCTTGATTAATACTTCTTCAGTTGGTAAATTTTCATTTTTCCAATATTGGGCAAATGCAATTCTCGCTGCTGTTAATACATGTAATATTAAATATTCGCGCTCCTTCTCATAATTAACTCCTAATATTCCTAACAAAAACAGTTCTGGTTTAAAATCTATGTTTTTTAGTCATCTTTTCCAACCATGCATGTATTTTAACCCAAAACTTTTTTGCTTTAGGGCATGTCCACCAGATATGATAATAAGTACCTGACCTTTGTTTACATTTCCAACAATTACTTGAAGTATTTTTAAACATTTTCGCTAATCTCACTGGTGTCATATGCCATCTATAAAACATTTTGTACAGGTTTTCTTTATATGCCACTGCTTTAGTTAATTTAATATTTCTATCCCATAGTTTTTGCCAGTCTTCCAAGTCTATAAAATATCCAAAGTTCTTTGCCCATGTTATAATTGTTTCTTTTATTGTTCTTCTTCCATCTTTAAGTTTAGCAGAAATTTATAAAGTTTCTTAATCAACTTTTCATCTGTTTTTAGCAATATTTGATCAAATTCTGTCAATTCTTTATAAAATCCCGTTGTTTTCTCATCTTTTTCATATCTCGTTTGAATTTGCAAATATGGCCACCATGCTAAATCAATACCTTGCCGTTGTAAATCTTGTCTATCTTTCAGTTTTCCTTCATTATCCAAAATATCTTTATAAGTCACGACTTTGTCAAAGTTAATTAAATTTGGGTAAGCGAAGGCTTCCATTGTTGAGAGCCATTCAGGTATCTTAATATAAATGGTTTTGAAAATATCTGTGTATTTTATTCTTCCCGTACCACAGAAAGGCATGCCAACCAATCTGGAGGTCATGCCCCTCTAGGTACAGTAGTCTTTTATTCCTAAGCGTTATCCATTCTTTAAGCCATGTTAAAATAGCTGCTTGATAATATAGTCTCCAGTCTGAGAGTCCAAATCCTCCACTATCTCTAGCTTCTTATAGCATTTTCACTTTAATTCGTGCTTTTTTCCCTTGCCAGATAAATCTCAATATTGTTGCATTCAGGTCATCAAAAAAAACTTTTCCCAATTTTACAGGAATCGTTTGAAATAAGAAGAGTATTTTTGGTAGGATATTCGTTTTCACTGTAGCTATTCTTCCTAACATTGACAGTTGGAGATTTTTCCAATTTTCCAAGTCCAATTTTATTTGTTTTAACAATATTTCATAGTTATCTTCTTTTAGTGTTACACATCTTGCTGTTAAATAGATTCCCAAGTACTTAACTTTTTTAACTATTTGCAGATTTGTCTTTTTTGTAAGTTGAGTTTTCTGTTTATCTGTTAAGTTCTTTGTCAATACTTTAGTCTTGTCTCTGTTTATTTTCAGACCTGCCACTTCTCCAAACTTTTCTATTTTCTCCAACAACTTAGTGCATGTTTCAAGTGGCTCCTCCAATATAAAAACCAAGTCGTCCGCGAAAGCTTGTAATTTATATTTTTCATCTTTTATCTCCAATCCTTTAATTTCTATATCTTGTCTAATGTTTCTATTCAATACTTCCAATGTTAACATAAATAACAATGGGAATAATAGACATCCCTGTCTTGTATCTTTTTTAATGTTAAAGTTCTCTGTATAGTCTCCATTTAGAATTATTCTAGCAGTTGGTTTATGATAAATTGTTTGGATTGCATTTATGAAATTTTTCCCAAAATCCATTTCCACCAACTGCTGGAACATAAATTGCCAATTTAGATTATCAAATGCTTTTTGTGCATCAAGGAATATTAATGCCATCTGTTTCCCTGGATGGATTTCATAGTACTCTAGCACATCAAGGATCATTCTTAAATTATTTTTTATCTGTCTTTTAGGTAAAAAGCCGTTTTGATCTGTGTATATAAATTCAGTCAAGAATTTCTTAATTCTTTCTGCCATTATCGAGGCAAAATTTTTATAAATCTACATTTAACAACGATATAATTTTTTATTTGTGTAAGATCAGTGTCTTCTTTAAGTATTAAGGTAATGTTAGCCTCAGTCCACGACTTTGGTATTTTAGCCTCCAAAAGGATTTCATTACACAGTTCTTTCAAAGTCGGACTTAATACATCTTGTAATGATGTGTAAAATTCTGCGGGAAGTCCATCTGGGCCCGGAGTCTTATCCTTCTTTTGCCTTTTTATAGCTTCTATAATCTCCATCATTGATATTTTTCCATTTAATATATTTCGAATATTCTACAGAATTTTTGGCAAGCCTGCTTCTTTTAAGTACAGCTGTATTTTTTCTTTAGAAGTTTCCTCTGGCTTGTAGAGTGTCTCGTAGTAATCTTTAATGATTTTTTTCATTGCATCATTTTGGAAGTGTAATTCTCCTTTTGAATCTTGTAGCTTATTTATCATTCTTTTTTCTTTTTCTTTTTTCAATCTATATGCTAGCCATCTCCCCGGCTTATTAGCATTTTCAAAGAAATTCTGTTTGGTCCATTTAATCTGGAGAGAGATTTCTATGGACTTTATCGTGGAGCTACCAGAGAGCGCTGGAAATATTGTCATTTGGGTGGTGACAGATTTGTTCTCCAAGCAGGCCCACTTTATACCGTGCCAAAAAATTTCAACTGCTAAAGCCTTGGCTAAGCTGCTTGTGCAGCACATCTATCAGCTGCATGGAGCCCCACAGCACAAAATATCAGATAGGGGGTCCAATTCACCTCAGTTCTGGAAAGCTTTTTTGGGTCTGGTAGGTACCGACCAGGGCCTGTCATCTAATCATCATCCACAAACGAATAGGGGGACAGAACGAAAGAACTGAATACTAGAACAATATCTGAGATGCTTTATAAACTACCAACAAGATAATCGGACTGACCTACTACCTTTCGCTGAGGTGGCTTACAACAATGCAGTGCACTCTAGTACTGGCTACACTCCATTCCAGATCACTTCAGGACAGAGCTTCAACCCGATGCCAGAATTGCCAGCCAACAAACCCACCATCCCTTCTCTGAAGGATTATACAATTACAAAATACATAGCCAGTGGTCAGAAAAGTGTTAGATGAGGCTAGAGAAGCTTATAAAGTGCAGACAGACAAGAAATGGGTGGAGCCGGCTTCCGGTTCCGGATCGCGGCACGCGCAGTCGCACGGAGAGAGCCGTCTCTCCTACCGGCTGCTTTCCCTCCGCCGGTAGACCCTTAACCGGATCGAAAGTCGCCCCGTAGAGGCGACCACCGCTTGAGGAGGCCCCTGCTTGACTGGGGAAGGGCGGCAGCTCTCCTTAGTTCGAGCTATCTCCTTAGGGCCATCGGAGGAAAGATCGGCCAGCAAAATGGACGATCACTTCGCCGCACCAGCTGAAAGCCAGAAGAACAACTAAGCGTAAAGAACCCACGTGGAGAATCCGGGTGAGACCTTTCCTACCCCTTTTTTCCCTAATCACTCTCCTGTCAAAAGCTTTTGTGCTTGAATTACTTCCCTGCTGTGAGGGAGCAGCGTTTGGGCATTCGGGAAAAACAGCTTTGGGGAAAAAAAAAAAAACCAGTTAATTTTTATGGACTATTTAAATTTTGGAATACTGAGGGGACCTGAAAACATTTTATTCTTGATTATTATTGTTATAACTACGCATTTATTACTTTGGAGAGGCCTTTCTTCATCTTTTTCAACACGAAAAATAAAAAATCTATTAATTTGGAAAGAAAAAAAAGATTTTATGGTCTGCTGAGGACATCTTGTGACGAAAAGTGGTACTGCAATTGTATATTTTTTTATGGCTGGGGATGGCTTTGACCTTCAAAAGATGATAAGCATAAGATAACTGAAACAGCTGTGTGGTGATCTGGTCTATTGAAAATTGGAGGTGAACATTTGTTTGATTTCTACGAAATAGAGCCTTCTCTAAAAGATTAAAAAATCTTTCTACTACTGATATGGAACCTAACACACAGCTGGACTATGAGCTCATATTGGAAAAAATTCTGGAAGCGACAGAGGATATGAACTCTTACTTTCAAACTTTGACAGATCAAATTATAGACCGAAAGACAGCGCAGAAGAAGCAGATTGGCGCCAAAGAGATTAGTGAACAATATGTACAACCTAAAGAGGAACCACGTCAACAACTCAACTATGAAACTACACTGAGAGAAACTGTGGAAACCAAAGAACAAATTAACTTTATACAACTCCAAACGCAATCTATGGAGAAGCCTGACGATCAAAGAATAACTTTAACGGAGATGTCTGAAGCATTAACATCAACAGAGACTGACACTCAGATACAAGTTATTGAAAATTGTGATAAGGTGGATAAACAACTGGCAAATATAACATGGAATAAAACGGCTTTTACCATCCAAAGGCTACTAGAAGAAAGGAAAGAGAACTTTGACCAATTTGAAGCGTTAAAGAATATGGACCTTTTAATATTGTGGTTTGATGATGCAGGAATTTTATTATGGAAACCGTTATGGCACAGAAAGAAACCTAGAGTTAGATTTAAAAATGTATTTTAAAGTTTTATTTAATGGGTTTAAAAAGGCTTTGATTTTTTGACTGAGTTAATAACTAATGGAGCACGTGAAATTTCTAAGAGGATACCCTTTGTAACAATACTTTGTTTTAGATATGATAATTACTGGAGAGGTAAACTTTATTTACTGGTTTAAAAAGATTTTCATAGATATAGATGAATTGATAGAATATATACTTAAATTAGATAGAAATCTATTTGTTGGTTTGATATTTTTACTCTAAATAAGATAATTATTTTGAAATAGAAGGAGAATAAGAGGGATGGGTGACAAGAGAAGAAATGGTATTAATGAAGAAAATATAAGAATATTACTGCGGGAATAATATACCAGATATAATTACTATGTAAAAAAAAAAGGACACCCGAAGTGTTAATAATATGTCTATCTAAGGCCAATTGGAATATGGTAATTGTAAGTTAGTAAAGCTTAAAAACAGGACCTGGATCTTTAGAATTGAAATGTGAGTGATATTTGATAGGATTGTTTGAAGCTTATATAGAAATGTATTAATTTGAATATGCAAGACTAAATGAGGGAATTAGAGAGGGAATTTTAAATGAATTGATTTGGGCTATATATTTGTGATTGTTTTTCTTTTTTTTGGATGTTCAATATACCCATCTCCACGGTGGTTCCTAAGCACTCTGATGTAACCCTTTTACCCCTATAAAAATCTAATAAAATATTTTTTTAAAAAAAAAAAGAAAAGAAATGGGTGGAGCCAAAGCCTTTCAGGGTGGGGGACAGGATATATCTCTCCACCAAGTTTTTGAAGTCTTTACAATCTTCAAAGAAGCTAGGGCCGAAGTTTGTGGGACCCTTCCCCATCAAACGCATCATTAACCCTGTCACAGTAGAACTGGAAGTCCCCAAAACATAAGACAGGTTCATCCGGTATTTCACTGTAGTTTATTAAAGCTGGAGCTGAGCTTGCCCTTAAGGCGAACTACACCTCTCCCACCACAACTTATTATGGTGGAAGGAGAACAACACTTTGAAGTTAAAGAGATTTTAGACTCCAGGAAACATCATGGGTCAACCCAATATCTGGTGGCATGGAAAGACCTCCCAGCCTCCCAAAATGAGTGGGTACATAAAAAACATGCAAGAGCCCCTAAGTTACTTAAAAGGTTCCACACTCGCTACCCTGACAAACCTGACTAACCATTGTGTTTCCTTTTATCTTCCTGTTATTATTTTGTTTTTCTTCAGGTGGCTCTTTTATTTTTCTCCTCATTTTTGGATTCTGCCATTCTGATGGGGGGGAGGACCTATGGGTATTCTGCAGAGTATTTCCTTTGCTTTGTTCCTTCCTCTTTGAAGTATCTTTCTTGGGATGAGAATGGAATGTGCCTTGGGGCATCTGCCTTATCTCCAGGTGGAGGGAAGAAGCTGCAGAGAGACCTGGCAGCCTTGAGAGTGGCGCCTTATCGGTTCTTTCCCACAACAATTTGACACCTATGGATTAGCTCTGTTTGAATCAGCCAGACGGACAGTTGGGGTGGGGTTTGACTGGTTTTTTTTTAATCTAACCTTTCACACAGGAAAGCCTCAGATCCTGCCTTACTTTCCTGCTGTCAATACCTTCCAATAAAAGTTCCTATTGAAACAATGCAAGTTTCAAGAGTTTTTCTTTCTTGGGAGGTTTAACTGAGGCAGGTTCTTACACACATTCTTCTTCTGAATGGAGATGTAGGTTGCCTTTTTTTTGTCATAGTGTCCCCTCCAGTGGCCAAACGTACTTATAAAATATGTATTTGGATCCATGGTATTTAAAAGGTGGGAAGTAGCACCAAAATGCCTTGAGAAAACCCTTAATTAAAGATTGCGTTATTCATATTTAGTCTCCATATCTTTAGTTGCATCAGCAATATAATCCCTGACAGATTGTCTCTTTCATCTATATCAGCAGCTCCCAACCTTTCTGTACCCCGCACCCCTAGAACACTTCTGATATATTCTTGCACCCCTTACAAAAGTTCGAAATAACAGCAACGAATTATGCATATATATAATTTTGAAAACCCAAGTTTTCACACCCCTTGGAATATTGTCTCGCACCCCCGGTTGAGAACCCCTGATCTATATAAACATTTCTCGACAGAAATATTAAATACAAATGCTTGAAGTTTTACCTCCTTACAATTCTGTTTTTGCTTTAAAGAGTAGCACTTGAGTTTTGGGGACAAAAGCACTGGTATGCAGGTCCTTAAACCAGCACTTCTCAAATAATGTGGTGCCTTACTGTTCAAAAATGATAAATGAATTTGTATAACTGTCAAACCTGACTTGACTCCATAGTTGCCTGTACCTGCTTTCACTTGCAGCTTTGCCAAACAGTGACAGGAGGAGGGTGATGAATTCCTAAGGGTGGAGGGACACTATGGAATGCAAGTGAATGGACTGTTGCTGGGGAGATGTTATCTAACAAGGCCAAGTGATGAAGAATGTTTTGACCGAAGCAGACAGCTTTTCCTAAAGCAAAAGAACTGAACTCAATTGGTGAACTATGAACTGTGGGTGGCCTGGAGGGGAAAAGGAAGTTACCTATATGGATTTTCATGGGGAAAATCCCAGAACTGAGGTTGCTTCTGCTGTGCCTAGATGGATTTTTCAGTAAAGCTACACTCTTGGTAAATCTAAAGAGCCGGGAGTTTCTTTTGTTGAATGTGCCAAATGGGACGGTTGACATTAAGTCAGTTCTCACAGTAGTGCCTACCTAGATACCACCAGGAAGCTAAAGAACGGAGATGTTGGCAACACGCAAAGAATCGGGGGAGAGGAAGAAGCTGGAGGAGCCCCTGGGTCAAGAAGCCCCGGCAGACTGGGGCAGGGATGCGCACGTCCCAAACTGAGGGCTGAAAAGCTAGAGTCAAAGTCAGTGACCTTAAGGGAATAACTGCGGGATGCCCCATACCAGGGACTAAAGACTTGCTGAGCGGCGAACATGGGAAAGGTGGCAGAGGCCGAGGACCCCCTAATGGAAGAAGCAGTTGGTGGAATGGGACAAGCTGGTTGAGTGGAAGCTCCCCGCTACCGCCCATAGCCCATCAATGGAGCAGCTGGGAGAGAGGAGATCAAGGGAGAGGAGAGGAGATCAAGGGAGTGGCATCACCGGGAGCCAAGGTAACTGTGGCCGAGACAGGGGCAGTGAAGTCACTAACTATCCCATCCTGTCTCCTCCCCTCTCCTCCTTCAGCCGGTCGTGCCAGCACCTGCCGGGACAAATGGATCCCCCATGCAGGGAACAGCAGCAATGGATTTCACTGTCCTTCCCCCCATGTGGCAGCAAGCGGCCCCGGTGGCTCAAGCAGGGGTCAAGGCCCCTTTACCTTCCCTCCCGGAGGTATCAGCAGTCCTATCGCCTGGTACATCATGGTAAGAGTCAAGCGAACACTGCCCCCCCTCGCGGTTTGATTTGATGGGGACCCGGGCAGGCTCACTTCTTAGGCCAGATGTAGCATCACATGGAGGCTATAGGGGAATGTACCCAGATGATGCAGTTTATGCAGTGGCATCCAACCTGGAAGGCAGCGTGTCCCTGCACAATGCTGGGGCATGGGAGCTGGACAACCTAGATGCATTCATGCAGAACCTAGGGAGGGGGTTCATCCAGCTGGCAAAATTGAGAATGGGGCCCCCGGTGCTTTTCAAAGAAAAGGACGGGTCCCTTAGACTATGTATTGACTATAGGGGGCTGAACTGCATATGTGTGGAAAACATGTACCTTATGAGGGACAAGCTAGGCTATTTGGCAAAGGGAAGAATCTTCACGAAGCTGGACTTGAGGGAGGCGTATTATCAAGAGGATTAAGGAAGGGGATGAGTGGAAAACACGTTCAATTGCCCCTAGGCTGCTATCAGTTCTGAGTAATGCCATTTGGGCTGCAAGGGGTCCCGCTGTATTCATGCAACTGATAAATGAGATCCCACATAAGCATCTGTACAAGGATATATTAATATACACCAAGACTCCTGAAGAACACTTAAAGCTGGTCAGAGCCATACTCAGAAAACTATAAGAGCCCAACTCTACGCCAAGCTGTCTAAGTGTGAATTCCACAAGAGCTACTTAGATTACCTGGGATACCTGATCTCCAATGAGGGAGTGGAGATGAATCCCAGTAAGGTGAAGGCAATACTGGAGTGGGAGCCCCCTCGGATCAGAGGGCAACTACAGAGTTTCCTGGGCTTCATGAATTTTTACCGCCAATTCATCTCCACCTTCTCCCAGATAGCCCTACCAATCACCAATTTGCTAAAGACAGGGGGAGGGGCAAAACCAAAACCCAGTCAGCCCCTAGATTGGTTCCTTAACTGCCAAGCCGCTTTTGAAATGTTGAAGCACCTGTTTGCTGTGGAGTCAATCCTGAAACACCCCAACCCAGAGGAGCCGTGTCATGGTTCTGATAGATGAAACCAATTAAAGCAGAACTCCGAGGCTTGAGTTTTCCTCCAAGAACATGTTTATTGACTACAAAGTATCGGCAGGATCAAAAGTGAAACCAAGACTAAAGTTCCCTCCAAAAGTTACAGTATTACAAAGTTAAACTTCCCACCCCAGAAACTATGCAATCAACTACGTTTCCCAATAGAACAGTTTGGCGGGCTTTCTAACATTAAGCTCAACCCCCAGTCTAATGAACCGAAATGACCTTGGTTCCCACAGGACAGAGAAATGTTTAGACTAGCATAAAACTCCCCATTCCTGTGGCAACCGAAAACGAGCAAGATGGCTTCAGCCAGGTTCATTGCAGAGTTGACAAGCCATTTGTAATACAGGCGGATGCCAGTGATATAGCAGTGGGGGCGGTCCTACTCCAAAGGAATGCCAAAGGGGAATTACAACCCTGTGCTTACATGTCTGTTGTCCAACACTGAAAGGCGCTGGGCTATCTGGGAAAAGGAGGCTTACGCAGTCCGATGGGCTTTCCTTACATGGAGACAGTTCCTGGAGGGTAGCAAGATCCCCTTTGAGGTCTGGACGGATAAAAACCTAGAAACGCTGAATGCCTCCCCTCCAGAAGCTATCTTTGAGGAAGATTCAAGGCTCAGAGTTCTGATTTATTCGGTTCCATCTATCGGAACCAGTTTCAAGAGTTCTGCTTTCTTGGGAGCACTAGCTGAGGCAGGTCCTTACAGAACCCCTGGGAGGAAATCTCCATGGACTTTGTGGACTTGCCAGACAGTGCAGGAAAACAATGTAATTTGGACCATTATGGACTTATTCTCCAAGCAGGCACATTCTGTGGTATGCCCAAAGGTTCCCTCCGCCCAAACCCTGGCAAAGCTGTTCATAAAACATATCTACCAACTGCATGGAGTCCCAGAGTGCATCATCTCAGACCGTGGAGTGCAGTTCATGGCAAAATTTTGGTGGGAATTCCTTAAGCTGATTGGCCCTCACAGGGTCTTAGCTCCGCCTACCAACCCAGTACCAATGGAGTCTGTGAATGGACCAATTCAGTGTTAGAGCAGAGATGTTATGTCAATTACCAACAGATCTATTGGGCCAAACTCCTGCCATTTGCAGAAATGGCATACAACAACTCCGTGCATAGTAGCACAGGATTTACCCCTTTCACGATTGCTACTGGGGTGGAGTTTGTGCTGATGCCAGAAATCCCTCAGGGATGACCGTCCTTGGTTTCATTGGCTGAGTGGATGGAAACCTTAAAGGAAACATGGGGGGGGGGGGATAGTACACAGAGCATTACAGAAAGCTAGGGAAATATCAAAGAAGCAAGCAGACAAAAAAAGGGCACCACAGGGGGAATTCAAGGTGGGAGATAAAAGTGTACCTGTCTATAACATTTCTCAACCTGAGGCAGGTAAAAAGTTGGGTCCAAAGTATATAGGGCCTTTCTAATTACCCGGATCATAAATCCGGTTACTATAGAATTGCAGCTGCCAGAAAGCTTTAAGCGAGCCCACCCTGTATTTCACTGCAGTCTGCTGAAACCTTTCTGCAGCTCAGGATTAAGACTCATTGCGGAAGTGCCTCCTCCTCCTATTCTGGTCAAAGGAGAGGAACACTATGAAATTAAAGAGATTTTTAACTCCCGGTACCACAGAGGGAAACTGCAGTATTTAGTATTATGGAGAGGCTACCCTCTAGCCCAGTGATGGCGAACCTTTTAGAGACCGAGTGCCCCAAAACCACCCCCCCACCCGTCCCCGCTCCGGCGTGCCCGCTGGACCATCCACCACCTCCACAAATCACCCAAGCAGCCCAGCAGCGCCATGGTGGCCACGCCCTCCGCCCGTGCCCTGCAGCATCATCTGCGCGCGATGGGGTGCAAGGGCGGAGTCTTGTCCCCGCTGCCCGGCTACCATGTCCTTGGCTGCGCAGCATTGCGTGGGCCATGCCCGGGGGCAACTCTCCTCCGGAGGGCTGCTAGTGAGGAGGGGGCCATGGGAGGAGGCGGGGCTGGGGCAATGGTGCGTGTGCCCACAGAGAGGGCTCCGAGTGCCGCCTCTGGCATGTGTGCCATAGGTTCGCCACCACTGCTCTAGCCAATGCAGAATGAGTGGCAGCATCAAATGTGAAGGCAGTTAGGTTAGTGCGCATATTTCATGCTGAGCATCGAGGCCAGGCCAAGTGTAGGGTGGTCTTCGAAGTGGACAGTAATGTCTAATGTGTGTACTATTTTATTTTCCAGGGCTATCATTCTTCTGGAAGGTCGGCATGTCAAACCTGAGTTAACTCCATAGTTGCCTGTACTTGCTTTCACTCACAGCTTTGCCAAACAGTGACAGAAGGAGGGTGGTGAATTCCTAAGTTTGGAGGGAGGCTATGGAATGCAAGTGAATGGTCTGTTGCTGGGGAGACATCATCTAACAAGGCCAAGTAATGAAGAATGTTTTGACCAAGCAGACAGCTTTTCCCAAAGCAAAGAATTAATTGGTGAACTATGGTGGCCCAGAGGGGAAAAGGAAGTTACCTATGTGGGTTTTCGCAGGAAAAATCCCAGAACTGACTTTGCTTCTAAAGCTACACTCTTGGTCAATAAAGCTAAGGAGACCTTTCTTAGTGTTTCTGAGTGTGCCAACTATCTGTTTAGCATTTAATGAATTTCTTATCCCACTCTTTATCCCCTGACCTTTCAGAAATGCAAAGTTGAAGTCCTATCAGACTTCAGTTCCACTAATAGTTAGTTCAGGAAAGGAAGACTAAGTTGTCTCATGGTTCCAGAAATCCTGTGTGGAGCTTTTGAATGCTCTGTTTCCAAGAGGTGGACCAAGATGTGCACTGCCTGGCTGATAAGTCTGTGTAAACTTGGGGAAGGCCTGAATTCGGGTAAAAAAGTTTGGAGAGGGAAACCCAGTTCCCAGCAGCCTACATGAGTCCTTCTCCAATACCTTAAACCTATCTGTAGAAGAGTCAGCACCTTTCACATAAGACAGAATTCCTTGAGCTTCTTTTAACTGTGATCTGAACTGTGAAGAGGGAAAGAACTGCATAGCAACGGAGAAATGCAGAGTGGGTTCAAAAGGCTGGGTGTGCAGGGAGAACCTCAAGAACCTATATCTCTGTTGGACTTCACACAGGGAAGAAGGGTTATAGCTAGAAAGCCTTGATCCCATAATAGTGATGGGTGGTGAGCAAATGTTTCAATAAGAGCAGTAAACTTGTTTTAATTGACCCAGTAGTCAATGAGTTTCTAAATTGGTTTTTTTCCACACTCCACATTGGTATTGGCAATGTGACCTGCCTACATGTTATTAATTCCAGAAGTCTTTCCAGAGCCCACTGGGAACTTTGTCAGTCAATAAGTCTAACAAGAGTCCAGTTGTAGGCACCAACCTGTAATCACATTGATGTCTGGATAAAGATCTTCAGAAAGAACAGCAGCAGCACTATCCCTCTCAAAGGCATCACGTAATTCCTTCTTCACTGCTGCTGAGCCACATAAGCGATACAGGCCTACCGCCTACAAACAGAACAGAGCTGATCATCTGAATAATCAGACAGTGCTGCAAGCAATAGTATAGGGAAGAAGTCACCCATGCCTTAATCACCTCCCATTTGAATTAGTATAATGCCTTCGCAGGGAGCTGACCTTGAAGATTATCCAGAAGCTGTAACTGTATAGAATGCAGCAGCACTTGCAGTTTTGGATGCCTTGTGGTTCATTCAAGTAATACCACTGCTGTGTAAGTGGCACTGGCATGCAGTTGCTTTCCAGCTCCAATTCAAGATGCTGATTATCATCTTAACAGCCCTAGTGGCATAAGGCTAGGTTACTTAAAGGAATGCCTCTCCCTACTGGTATCTGCCTGTCCTACTAGATTAGATAGGGTGGGTGCACTCAAGATCCCTTCCCTTAAAGGTTGCTATTAGATGGGATTTGGAGGTGTGCCTTCTTGGTGGGGAACATCCTCCCACTGGAGATCAGAGGGATCCCTACCATTTTAGTATTCTGAAAGGCTCTGAAGACCTGGCTCTTCCCCAAGCATATGGGGCTGAACTGTGAGAATGTTTGGTCTGGAACTTGAAGGGAAAATATCTTCATTTTTAACTATGTTTTGGGGTTGGTTGTGAGCTGCCTAGAATCCTTGTATGAGGTAAGTGGCCATGTAAATTCTATAAATAAATAAATCCCACATGGATGGCATACTGCAAAAAACAGACATCTGGGTTGGGAGAAAGGAGATGGTCAGGTTGAGCTACTCTGTTTTGTAGAAGACACTGCATGAAACTTAGGAAATTGGTTGCTTTGGGTATGGAGAACATTCACCTTCAGTCCTCGTTTCTCAATCTGGGTTACACATTTCTGGATTAGGAGTGGCACCTTGATGGCAGCACCTTCTCTTTTCACCAGCTGATTCAGCTTCACTCCAAAGACTTGTGGTTCCTGTTCAGAGTTAGCTGGTTCCCACTGATCCACCAGAGTGAGTTTGATGTAAAGAAGCCCCTGAGGCTCCAGTTGTAGTGCCAACTGCTGAGTTCTGCAACCTAAAACCAGAAATGTCAGAGAATGTGAGGACCACAATGGATCCCCACTTCCCCATCCCCAGACCACGCAATGCCATGGGGTCAATCCATATTAGAAGCTCTTGAGATCTACCCAACACTTTAGTATCTTGAGCAGGACGTAGGTCCTGTGCCCTGCTGGCAGGAAGGAGAGAGACAATAAGAGAGCACAGTCCTTGCATGAATGGGGTCACAACTTTGACTTCCATCCCACCACAAGTTTAAAAGTAATCTTTAATGGGAATGATGGTGGATTGAGACCCTTCAATCTAGTCTCTACTGAACTAGTAAAAATATGATCTGATCCGGCAGAAGGTAGCCTCCTACTGTATGTTCCTGAGCAGGTGGACTGCAAAGGACATTATTTCTATCTGTAATTCCCTAGAAAATTGTCTATTGGCATGTGCCTCAACAGTCTTCCTCACCTTGAAAAATCTCGGGCAGAATGATGGTACCATGGCAGCAAACTCGGTTCTTGCCCACAGTAGGATCACAGGAGACCACCACCATTTTGAGAAGTTGGGCATCCTCAAGCTCCAGCTGGAAAGAATGGTTGAGAGTGAGGACAGCAGCCTGGCAAGGCAGGAGGGCTGTGCGAGCCTTGTTAACAGAGTCTACTTGAAGAATGCAGAAGAGCTCTTTGGTTTCAGCTTTGGGAGGCTTGAAGCCCTGGATCCCCAGCAGGTGGATGCTGACAAGACCAGAGAGATGCTGTAGACAGCTAGGCTGTTCAGCAAAACTGTACAGCCAGAATGATGACCCTTCAAGGCCAAGGCATGCCTCCGCCTTAGACAGAAGCTCTGGGGATTCACTGTCACTCAAATATCCCCCATTTCTGGTCATAGGTCGCTGAGATACCACACTACTGTCAAGATGGTAGCGGCTGATGACATTCCCTGACTCCTTAGCAGAGGAGCTCCCTTCTGCCCCTCGAGGACGGGAGCTACGCAGACTTAGTTTCCGCCTCAGCTCTGGCAGTTTCTTCATCTTCATGGAAAGACTTCGTACTGGGCCTGGGGACTTGGTCTTGCTGAAAGAATGGCTCTTTTTATTGGCATTGGTGTTCTGGGCCATCAGTGTGGCACTGGCTGAACTTTCTTCAGGATCCACAGTTGCAACAGGCACCTTTCCTGAGGAGAGAGACTGTGTAAGACAGGCCAAATGCCACTTATCCAGGAAGTAACAGGCATTGCACCAAAGCTGCAAGGGTAACAGGCTGGGAGAGAAAAAACTGGTCTCATGGCTTTTCACAAAAAAAGGTAACTAAAGAAGACAATCCTCTTCTTCCAAAAAAAAGGAGAAAAGCTGCAAAATAATCTGATACAGTATAAATGGTTAATGCAGCAGCAGACATTCCGACTTTGTCTACTGCAGATACCCCCAAAATTGAAATGCTACTTTAATTATTAATAGGAACATGAATGTACATACTGCTAAACTCAACATTTTCAGCCAAAAAAAGTTAGATGCTATTAGGAATGATTAAACAAATGGAAACTTCTATAGCCAGCAACCCAATCAATGACATGTACTGGTTTCACTTAAGATGCTTTTCCCTTAGTAATCACCTTAAATTCAATACATGTTTAAGATAATGAGGTTTCAAGACATCCATGAGCAACTCACAGGGTTTAGTGGTGCAGTGCTGTGCATTTCAGAATGGATCTCTTTTAAGCACTCTGAGCACAGTCCACTAACCTAACTCAGCAAAGCAGTTACTTAAAAGACTGGGGTTGTCTTCTCTATTCCCAACCCTTTTAAATAAGAGATACTTCCAGGAGATCATGCTTCAGCATAAAAGAACAATCTGGCTCTTAACTAAACCCATGACATGCAACCATTCCCCACAGTCCTCAGACTTAAATTCTCTAAGCCACAAGGCAGTTCTCATGCTCCTGGAAAAATGAGTCTCTGCTAAGAACCAACTCACCGTAAGTCTTAGACTGGTGATGGCCCAGCATCTCCACTTGCTTAACACGCCTCAGTTGGATTGGTGAAATCTGCACATTAGTGACTGCCTTCAGTGAGCTGCCAATATCTATACATTCATGTGGTACTTTAACTTGTATTGGGTTCCTCTTCTTGTCCCTATTTTCATAACCACTACCACACTTCCTTTCAAGGGACGGGAGCTGCAGGTCCTCATCCTCTGGAATTGGGTTGTACCAGATCTTTCCTTGGGAGTTGCCATGCTTGTGGAAATCTTCCATCTCAGTGGCAGAGATGGAAGCTGTCTCTTCTACCCCCTGAGTCTTTCCTGCAGAGAGCACCCATTGGCGGCTACTTTTTTCTAGGGTTTGTAGATAAGCACCTTGGTTGCTGTATTTGGCACTGAGGCTGGGGTTACATGTCTCCGGGTAACTGGCTAGCAAGTCAGTATCTTTATTAGGTCCAGTTGCCACTGAGCCAATATCTGCAGGGGCCTGTGGCACAGGGGGAAAGCTCCGGCACAGCCTCCTGTTACGAGAGTCCTCTTGACTGCCCCAGGTGAATTTGGTCCAGTTTTGTTTCCGTGACACAGTGATGGCAGCACTTTTCTGGCATCCATCATCCAACAGAATAGTATCCACTGCCTTAGGCTCAGAAGGTAGATGTAAATCATATGGTAGCTCCAATGGAGGATCTACTGGAACAGAAGTTGATTTATTAATATGTCCAATATGGCCCCTTAGTTGTTTTAACAGAGAAATAATTATGAATTAATCCTAGCAAATATGGATGAGAATCCTCAAGGGGAAAACAACTCAAGAAGCTTGGGAAATTTTGAAAAGTGAGATAATAAAAGCCCAGTTTGCACTATACCAACAAAGAAGAAAAATAACAGCTCTCAAAAGAAACCAGCATGGCTGCATAAAGAACTCTCTGATAAATTGAAAGATAAAAAGGACAAGTATAGAAAGTGGAAAGAGGGGCACATAACTAAGACAGAATATCAGCAAATAGCCCGAGCCTGCAAAGATGAAGTGAGGAAAGCTAAGGCTCATAATGAACTAAGGCTTGCGACCAAAGTCAAAAATAACAAAAAAAAGCTTCTTTCAACATGTAAAAAACAAGAAAAAAGTGAAGGAAATGATTGGTCCATTAGTGGGGGGAAATGGCAAGAAGGTGACAAGCAACAGGGAAAAGCAAAACTATTTAACTAATTTTTTGCATCTGTCTTTACACAAAGGGAAAAAACAGACCAACCTATCAAAAATAGTGCCATAAAAAACAGAATAGAAACACAAGTTAAGATAGGCAAGAAAATGGTAAGTGAGCACCTGTCCAGCCTAGACGAGTTCAAATCACCAGGACCAGATGGATTACACCCCAAGGTTCTCAAGTAACTGGCAGATGTGATCTCAGAACCACTGAACTATATTTTCCAAAGATCCTGGAGCACTGGGGAACTACCAGAGGACTGGAAAAGAGCTGATATAGTTCCCATCTTCAAAAAAGGGAAAAAAATGGATCCAGGAAATTACAGACCTATCAGCCTGACCTCAATACCTGGGAAGATTCTGGAAAGGATGATCAAACAACGAATCAGCGAACACCTAGAAGCAAACAAAGTCATTACTAAAAGCCAACATGGGTTTGTCAAAAACAGATCATGCCAGACAAATCTTATTGCATTCTTTGACCAAGTGACAAAATTAGTGGATCAGAGGAATGCTGTGGATATAATTTACCTGACTTCAGTAAGGCATTTGATAAAGTAGATCACAACCTACTACTTGATAAGATAAAAAAATGTGGGTTAGACAGCATCACCACCAGATGGATTTGTAGCTGGCTGACCGGCCGTACTCAGTGTATGGTCCTCAATGGAACTGCATCTACATGGAGAGAAGTGTATAGTGGGGTGCCCCAGGGCGCTGTTCTGGGCCCAGTGCTCTTCAACATCTTCATCAACAATTTGGACGAGGGGATATATGGGGAACTCATCAAATTTGCAGACAACACCAAGCTGGCAGGAATCGCCAACACTCCAGAAGACAGGCTTAAGATACAGGAAGATCTGGACAGACTTGAACACTGGGCGCTATCTAACAAAATGAAATTCAATGGTGAAAAAAGTAAGGTTCTACATTTAGGCAAGAAAAACCAAATGTACAGGTATAGTATAGGTGGTACCTTGCTCAATAGTAGTAACTGTGAGAGGGATCTCAGAGTCCTAGTGGACAATCACTTAGAGCCAGCAGTGTGCTGCAACTGCCAAAAAAGCTGCCAAAAAAGCCAACACAGTGCTAGGCTGCATTAACAGAGGGATAGAATCAAGATCACGTGAAGTATTAATACCACTTTACAATGCCTTGGTAGGGCCACACTTGGAATACTGTCTCCAGTTTTGGTCACCACGATGTAAAAAAGATGTTGAGACTCTAGAAAGAGTACAGAGAAGAGCAACAAAGATGATTAGGGGATTGGAGGCTAAAACATATAAGGAACGGTTGCTGGAATTGGGAATGTCTAGTCTAATGAAGAGAAGGATGAGGGGTGACATGATAGCAGTGTTCCAATATCTCAGGGATTGCCACAAAGAAGAGGGAGTCAAGCTATTCTCCAAAGCGCCTGAAGGCAGGACTAGAAGCAACGGATGGAAACTAATCAAAGAGAGAAGCAACCTAGAACTAAGGAGAAACTTCCTGACAGTTAGAACAATTAACCAGTGGAACAACCTGCCTCCAGAAGCGGTGAATGCTCCAACACTGGAAGTTTTTAAGAAGAGACTGGACAGCCATTTTTCCGAAATGGTATAGGGTTTCCTGCCTGAGCAGGGGGTTGGACTAGATGACCTCCAAGGTCCCTTCCAACATTATTATTATTATTATTATTATTATTATTATTATTATTATTATTATTATTATTATTATTATTATTATTATTATTATTATTATTATTGAGACAGAATGACAGAAAAGGGCCAAAGCCTAAACGTGACTCCTGCTAAACAGAAATTGGAGCCCAGATGCTGCTTACTGCATACTAGGATTCATTCCTGCAACTATCTGAAGTGTTGCATCCTTTGATCACATTTTTTTAAATTTTATGTGATTTACTTTCTAGTCTGGAAAATGTTCAAGGCAGCTAACAAAAACTGATCAAACCAAAATAAAAAAGCAAGATCTAGGAGCAATATTGAAGCTTGAGACTGATGGAAACATGGCCATCTCTTTATTCTGAATTAGTTTATATCTCCAATACCAAATTAATTGCATCCTAGGATATTGAAGGAATCAGTTCATAGTCTAGACAAATCCCTATATATATTATCTCTGAAAAATCCTGCAAACTGGGCATGTGCCAGATGAGAAGAAGTCCCTATGTTCGAAAAGAAGGAAAACGAAGATTGAGTGCACAATGACCGCTCAATCTAACATTGACACCAGAATAAAAAGATCAGTTTTCAATGCTTGGGAAAGTACAGTAATTCCAGTAGTTAGCATGGATTTGTCATGAACAAATCTTATTATCTCTTTTTGATTCATTAACTACCTTAGTAAACTGGAAATGCTATCATTGTAAAATTTCTTGATTTCAGCTATGCCAAAGCATTCCAAAATATTCTGATTAGCACGATAGTTAAATGTGGGCTGGGTTGCATGACAATTAAAATAAGACATAGACATAAAAATGTATCCAAAGAGTACTTATCAATGGTTCTTCAGCAACATGAAGAGAGGTATTGCAGCAGTGGTGGGATTCAAATATGTGAACAACCGGTTCTCTGTGTGGATGCTACTTCCGGAAGTCCATTCTAGGCCTGGGCAACAAAAAATTAGCTACTGGTTCTGCCGAACTGGTGTGAACTGGCTGAATCCCACCAATGTATTGCAGGGAGCTTCATATGGGGTTGTAAGGGAACGATAGAAGGAATGCTTAACCAATTTGCATACAACACAAAATTAGGTGGGATAACTAATATCTTCATTTACTTTCTAGACACTGAGAGAGCTGGGCAAATGCATCTCCCAAGGGAGTGCTCTTCATAGTTTGAGACCAACATAGAACCAGGCCTTCTCTCGTGTGCCTGAAAGATGGGCCTCTGACAGTGGAATCATCTTCAAAAAGTCTCTCTTGCAGAATTCAATAAACATACAGGATCATAAGGAGAGGGGGAGCCTAAGCTGTTCATGACTTTAAAAATCAATACCAGCACTTTACACTGTGGCAAGTAAGCAACGGATAACTGGTGCAGATGTTTCAGTATAGATATCATATGATTCCTGTATTTTGAACTACTTAGCTATCTAGTAGACATGGTAGCTTCCACTTTTCAAGGACAGTTCAATGTACAGCATATTGCAACTGTCAAGGCAGGATGTAATCAAGGGATGTATATAACCACTGACACATTAAGCTAGTTCAGGAAAGAATGCCACTGGCTCACTATATGTAATTGTGCAAAATCACCATCTGCAAATTTAGTGATGAGGATGAAGATGCCCTCATCCACTCACTATTCAGGAGGACTCTAAACCTTTCTACAAAAGGCTGAATTTCAGTTCCAGACTCTAGTTTCCTCTTGACTGATAGTATTAAATATTAAGATAGTGGACGAGTCCTCGTGGATGATCACTTGACTATAAGCCACCAGTGTGCAGCAGCAGCCAAAAAAGCTAATACAATCCTGGGTTGTATAAACAGAGGCATAGAATAAAGATCATGTGAAGTATTAGTACCTCTTTATAAAACCCTAGTAAGACCACACCTGGAATACTGCAGCTAATTTTGGTCACCATATCACAAAAAAGATGTTGAGAGTCTGGAAAAAATTCAGAGAAGAGCAACTAAGATGATTAAAGGCCTGGAGACTAAAACATACGAAGAACGGCTGCAGGACTTGGGTTTGGCTAGTCTAAAGAAAAGAAAAAATAGGGGTGACATGATAGCAGTATTCCAGTATTTGAGGGGCTGCCACCAAGAAGAGGGGGTCACGTTAGTCACCAAAGTACCAGAGGGCAGGACAAGAAACAATGGTTGGAAACTGAATAAAGAGAGAAGCAGCCTGGAATTAAGGAGAAACTTCCTGACAGTGCGGACAATTAACCAGTGGAACAGCTTGCCTTCAGAAATCCTGGGCGCTCCATCACTGGAGATTTTTAAGAAGAGGTTAGGCAGTCAACTTGTCTGAGATGGTATAGGTCCTCCTGCTTGAGCAGGGGGCTGGACTAGAAGACCTCCAAGGTACCTTCCAGCTCTATTCTATTCTACTTTAATTATGCTACCAGATAATGGACCAGACACTCTCAATTCACATCACAAGGGAACACTGAAAGTAAATGTTTCTTTGCCCTCAACAATCTTAGAAATGAAAGTTTCTTTGAGTGAAACAACCCTTCAGAATTTATTATAATGCCAAAAGAAGAATGAGAAAGTATTAAGCAGTATGGGGAAAGGGGTTCTGGGGAGGGGTTGGCCTGAAGACGTGCAGCTGAGGATTGCAATAGGGCAAAGTCCCAAGCTTCCAGCTGCTGAGACCTAGCGCCAAGTTGGATTTCCTGTTGTTTACTGCATATTCCCCTCCTTGGCCAAGATACAGAGCTCCCTTTGTAGGTCCCCAACTAACTCTACATGATATTATGCCCATTGATTCAGGCATAACTCAAGAATGAAGATGCAGGTCACAAATCAGGAGATTGGAAAGAGCACAAACAGTAGAACTACCTCCCTTTTCAGACTTACTTTTTAAAATTTTAGAACATCCTGTTTCATTAATCAACATATTTGATTACACTATTTCACTATTTTTAAAAAAGGTTTTATCTTCATTGACTGGGGGAATTGTTCATTACCATTTCCATCAGTATTGTGGAAAGTTCTCAGATAAAAGCTGGGGATAAAAACAGTCACACTTAGATAGCTTTGTCATTATTTTTACAAGTACTAAAAACTGCAGAAATGTAGGATACTCTCAAAGAAAGCATTTTTCTCGGTTATCATAACTGGTAGAATACACTTAATTTACAGTACATGTCATGTTTACCTTCTCAGTTCTACAAGCTACATGATTACTTTTTATTTAGAGAAGAAGAAAGGAGGTTTAGAGCAAGTCACTTTCTCCAGACGCTCACAGTGGTATGTTTTTTATTAATCCCAAGCAAACCCAAATTAGCTATTTAGTTCAATATGACCGTAAGCCTCTCTCATACAAATCATACTGCTTTATTATTTCAATATTTACCCCAATTTCCTGACTTTCAGCATTCAGTCTGTGAATGTTCATTATGAAGGACCTAATGGAGAAGGGAATCTATATGAAGATTTCCTTAGACCCTTCTTACAGTGTCACCAGAGACTGAAATGCCAATTGACATCTTCTGCATTCCATTGCAGAATTAACATTTAATTCATCCAGCCATTTGTGGATCTCTTGTCAGGTAGTTTTATTTGCAGCAGCTGGATGCAAATAAAAACTGGAAGCCAGCATGTGCATGTTTGTTTAATGCTACTTTTCTATCTCACCTTTTTCCCAGTAATAAATGCCATAGTGTACACCCTTCTCTTACTTTATCCTCAACACAATCCTCCAAGGCAGAGTAGGCTGAAAGAGAATGATTGCCTCAAGTTTACCCAGCAAAGCCAACAATCAACCAGGGATTGGAACATGGATTTTCTCAGTCCACTTCCAACACTTAAACTATTATTCGACACTGGCTTTGTGACAATGGAATCACATGATGGCACAGAATGGCATCCAGCACATAAAATCCAGTCAAGTGATTCTTTCTGGCAGTCACATGTCCTGTGACCATATGAACCACCCACTCTCTGGCTGTAGGATGCTACTGCCATCCCTTTGGGCTAGTTATTTCAGAAACACAGGGCTCTTTGGGGAAATAACAGGCCTCTCAAGCTGGCTGAACACATCTCCTTAAAACCAGAAGGGTCCCGATCCCAACCTCTTTCTACTATTCCTGCGATCAAAGTCGCCGCCGACCACCAACACCCGACTGCTGGGAATGCTTTCAGAAAGGAGGCAGGGACTGCAGAAGTTGCAGAACTATAAGTTCCAAGTTCACCCCGCTTCCCTATTACCTCAACGGGCCGATAGGCACAATCCGGAGACTGGGGCCGATAGGCACAATCCGGAGACTGGGGCCGAGGCTGGGCAGAAAAACGTGGGCCGTCCTAGAAAACGGCCTCAGCAATTCGCTCGGGAACGTGGGCCTCGGTTGGGCTCCCCAGGGCCACCGCGAAAAGGACTGCGCTACATATCCCAGCTCGGTAGCCTCTTCCCTTTGTTTCCTTTTGCCTATTTCAGGAACAGCTGGGGAGGAAATGCCGAAGAAGTCTACAGCAGCCCCCTCCTGTCGGGCGAGGTGTCTATGTGCTCCCAGCAGGGGGACGGGAGAGGGGAGCCCCGACCCTGTGCCTCCCTCAGGTACCTGGTTCGTTCTGAGGCGCGGGCGCCGCCTTTTTGCTCCCCAGGCGCTCCTTGCTCCTCAGTCGGGAGAAAGTTTTCCTGATTAAAGGCTGGGCCATCACTCAGCCGCGGGCGACTCCGTCCTGCCGTGCCCCATGCAAGAGAAACGGAGAGACGTTCAGCCCAAGGACCGCGGGAAGCAAATTCCTCGGATGCCTCCTCCACTTGCGTGCCAAGCCTAAATTGCTGCTGAGGCTTGTAGTCGGAGGAGGCGGGAGGAGGGGCGGAGCTAGGCTGGTCAGGGAGGCAACGCCCCCCTCCTCCGCCGTCTGTGTGTGAGTGGAGCTCCACCTTAGTAGGAAAAGCCACTGTCAGGCAGTCCTCGGCTGCTGGCGCTACAGAATAAAGATTCTTTAAGGTAAACAATGCCTCGAAGTTCTTTGAAGAGTTTCATCTGTCGGAACCATGACAGCTTGTTTCTAGGTGTTTGCAGATCCATTGCTTGATTATATTTCCCAGGATCTTCCTAGAAGTTAGTCAGTCTGATTGGTCTGTAGTTTCCTGGGTCCTTTTTTTTTTCCTTTTTGAAGATGGGAACCACATCAGCTCTTTTCCTCTGGTAGTTCCCCAATGCTCCAGGATCTTTGAAAGATATGGTTCAGTGGTTCCAAGATTACTGCTGTTGATTCCTTCAGAACCTGGATTTTATTCCATCTGGTCTTGGTGATTTTAAACTCTTCTAGAGTGGAAAGGTGTTGTCTTACCATTTTCTTGTCTATTTTGACTTGTATTCCTAATCCATCTTTTATGGCATACTTTCGTTAGGTTGGGGTTTTTCCTTCTCCAGAGAGTTCCCTCGGGTCTCCTCCACTGGGAACCCAAGGGCTCAACCCCACCCCCCAAAACAGAGCTGGACCTGCATCAGACCCTCTTCTCCTTTCAGCAGCTGAAGTGCCCCCTCCTCTGCTGACAAGGAGGCGTCCATCAGCCGCCACTCACCTCCCTGCCTGCCATGTCGAGCGAGGAGAGCTACTTGGCCATCCTGCGCTACTTGACCAACGAGCGCGAGCCTTATGCGCCGGGCACTAAGGGCAACGTCAAGCGCAAGATCTGCAAGGCTGCCGCCTGCTATATGATGCGTGGTGGGACCCTCTACTACCAGCGCCGGCAGCGGGACCAGCAGCGCTTCACCGAGCTCAAAGTAGTGCTGCAGGCCAAGCGTCGTGCCCATCTCATTCGGGCAGCTCACCTTGCCCAGGTGTGGAACTATATTCATACTCAGGAATATGGAGCAGACCTGGCTACCGAAGCAGCCCGGATCAGGTGCATAACTATGACTTTGGAAGGCACTGCAGTGGAGTGGATGGTCTCCCTCCACACTGACAATGCTCCAGAGCTCTGAAGCTTCAACCAATTCATGATGGCCCTGCGCAAGCGATTCGAGGACCCACTCGCTCATTGCAAAGCACGAACCCACATCAAAACCATCAATCAGAGTCACAGGGGAGGCACAGCTTACAATCAAGTGTTCTCTGAGCTGTCCTGTCAGCTAGCCGATTGGCCAGAGGACATCCTGATAGAATGCTTCCAAGATGGGCTCAACAATGATGTATACAACACCTGCATCTTGTGGGGAGCCTACCGCACCCGATGCCAGTGGTACATGCTAGTTGAGGAGGTGGAAATCAACCTGGCCAGATCTCATAGCTGCAATGCCTGCGGATGACGCGGTTCCTCCCCATTGAAGAAGAAGGATGCCCTGAGAACACCTGGGCACAACCTCAGCCCCAAACGCCGACCCATGGGCTGCTTCAAATGTGGGAAGGAAGGGCACCACACCGCTGACTGGCAATTCACCAAAGCAACACAGGGGCAATGCTGGGAAGAAGGTAGGAAAACTCAACCCAAGGCCCCGCAAGACGGTATTGAAAAGAATAAGAATAGCATAGAGAATAGAATATAGCTGGAAGGGACCATGGAGGTCTTCTAGTCCAGCCCCCACTCAAGCAGGAGATCCTATACCATTTCTGACAAGTGACTGTCCAGTCTCTTCTTAAAAACCTCCAGTGATGGAGCGCCCATGATTTCTGAAGGCAAGCTGCTCCATTGGTTAACTGTCCTCACTGTTAGGAAGTTTCTCCTTAATTCCAGGTTGCTTCTCTCTTTGTTCAGTTTCCAACCATTGTTTCTTGTCCTGCCCTCTGGTGCTTTGGAGGATAGTTTGATGCCCTCTTCTTTGTGGCAGCCCCTCAGATACTGGAATACTGCTAACATGTCACCCCTATTTCTTTTTTTCTTTAGACTAACCAAACCCAAGTCTTGCAGCCATTCTTCATATGTTTTAGTCTCCAGGCCTTTGATCATCTTAGTTGCTCTTCTTTGAACTTTTTCCAAGGACTCAACATTTTTTGTAGTATAGTGACCAAAATTGGTTGCAGTATTCCAGGTGTGGTCTCACTAGGGTTTTATAAAGCGGTACTAATACTTCGCGTGACCTTGATTCTATGCCTCTGTTTATACGACCCAGGATTGTATTAGCTTTTTTGGCTGCTGCTGCACATTGCTGGCTCTTAGTCAAGTGATTGTCCACTAGGACTCCAAGGTCCCTCTCACAGTTACTGTTTTTGAGCCAGGTCTCACCTAATCTGTACTTATATCTTTGATTTTTCCTGCCTAAATGTAAAACTTTGCTTTTCTCCAATTAAAACTCATTTTGTTGGATAGGGCCCATTGTTCCAGTTTGTCAAGATCTTTTTGAATCCTGAGCTTGTCTTCTGGAGTGTTGGCTATTCTTGCCAGTTTAGTGTCATCTGCAAAAAAAATTTTTTTTAATTTTTATTGAATACAAAAGAAAAAGAAAAAAAAAGATTAAAAAACATTGAACATAGTGTATCATCTTTGACATACATCTTTGTCTAAACATTCCGTATTATACACATACTTTATACATTTCAGATATTCTTCCTCTATTTACATCCCTTCTAATGACCTTCCTTCTTTTTTTTCCTTCCATTTGTAAAATTTATTCCAGCTTAAATAGTATTCTGTTTCCTCCTGATTTTTTAATTCTTTAGTCATCTTATCCAATTCTGCGCAATATGAAATTTTCCTTATTAACGCATCTCCTAGGCACTTCATTTGTTTTCCAATTTTGGGCAAACAAAATTCTTGCCGCCGTTATTACATGAATAATTAGGTATATATCATCTTTGTTTATATTTTTTTCTAATATGCCAAGTAGTAGCATCTCTGGTTTATATTGAGTTTTTTGACCCGTCATTTCTGTTATCCAATTCCAAACCCTCTGCCAATAAACCTGTACCTCTTTGCAAGCCCACCAAACATGAAAAAAAGTACCCTTTTCCCTTTTACACTTCCAACAAAGTGGTGAGTAGCCACTATACATTTTTGCAAGCCTAGCCGGTGGCAGGTGCCATCTAAAGAGCATCTTATAGAGATTTTCCTTATAAGTTGTTGCCAATGTAATTTTGCAATTACGTTCCCAGATTTGCTGCCATTGGTCCAGGTTTATAGCGTGCCCCAAATCTATTGCCCAGGTAACCATTGTTTCTTTAACTTGTTCTTCAAATAATTTATATTCTAACATATATTTATATATTTTTTTGATTTGTTTTTTCTCTGAGCCTAATAATATTTTATCAAGCCCCGTATCTTGTCTATTAATTCCCCATTCTTTCTTGTCTTTCACATATCTTGCTTGTATCTGAAGGTAAGACCACCATTCCAAAGCAATCCCCTGTTGTCTCAACTCTTGCCTTTGCTTTAGATATCCTTCCTCTGACAGGATATCTTTGTATATGATAACCCTATCTTGCCTATAAAGGTTGGGGTATATGACTGCTTCTAATGGTGAGAACCAGCCTGGGAGTTTTGTATAGTATTGGCATTTAACTATATTCCAGCTTTTTGTTAGTTCTTGCCGGACTTTATGCCTCAGGAAGTATTGATGGTTCCTGCTTTTATCTGTCCATAGGTGGGCATGCCAGCCCTGCTGGAGATCGTGCCCCTCTAATAGTAAACATCTTTTATTTTCCAATGTTATCCAATCCCTTCTATTCCCTCATCTAAGTCATTGATGAAGATATTGAAGAGTACTGGGCTAAGACGGAGCCTTGTGGTACCCCACTGCTTACTTCTCTCTGTGTGGATGTAGTACCATTGAGAACTACACATTGAGTATGGTTTGTCAGCCAGCTACAAATCCATCTGGTGGTGATGTTGTCTATTCCACCTTTTTCTAGCTTACCAAGCAGTAGATTGTGGTCTACTTTGTCGAATGCCTTACTGAAATCTAAGTATACTATGTCCACATTTCGCTTGTCTACTAATTTGGTCACTTTATCGAAGAATGAAATAAGATTGGTTTGGCATGATCTGTTTTTAACAAACCCGTGCTGGCTGCCAGTTATAGCTTTGTTGGCTTCTAGTTGTTTGCAGATCTGTTTTTTGATTATCTTTTCCAGGATCTTCTCAGGTATTGATGTTAGACTAATTGGTCTGTAGTTTCCTGGGTCTGTTTTTTTCCTTTCTTGAAGATGGGAACCACATCAGCACTTTTCCAATCCTCAGGTACTTCCCCGGTGCTCCATGATTTATGAAAGATATGATGCAATGGTTCTGAGATAAAATCTGCCAGCTCCTTCAGAACTCTGGGATGTAATCTGTCAGGTCCTGGTGATTTATATTCGTCAAGGTTGGATAGGTGTTCTCTTACCATTTTCTTGCTTATTTTAATTTTTGTTTCTTGTTTGTCTTTTACAGCAGGGCTTTTCAACCTTTTCACCCATTGTACCACTTTTAGGATATGGCAACATCCGAGTACCACCAGTCGCCTAGCAAGGTGTCAAAAACTTGATGACTCCCCAAAAGGAAAAAAGTGATAAAGTACAGGTAGTCCTCAACTTACAACAGTTCGCTTAGTGACTGTTCAAAGTTACAATGGCACTGAAAAAAGTGCCCCCCAAGCCACAGCCGAGCAAGACACCTGCCTGCCCACCTGGCTGCCCTCTTCCTTCTGTCCCAGGTTTTCATTGTTGTGAGCATTTCTGTTGAGGATTGGCAGCGGGGGTGGGGTGGGGGTGTTTGGTTTTTATTCCCCCCATCTGCTGGGTGGTTGCAGCAGGTTTTGGTCACTTCACATGACCCTGGGACACTGTGACCGTCATAAATATGAATCAGTTGCCAAGCATCTGAATGTAAATCACAAGACCCTGGAGATGCTGCAACATTCCAGCTGATCGGCGCTTCTGGGCTCAGCAGAAGCGCCAGGATCAGCGCCGAGCTCCAGCTGGAGCCTGGTGCTGATCCTGGCGCTTCCGCTGAGCCCTGACAGCCCTGCAGCTCCAGCCATCTCTCGCTCAGGCTTGTGCGGTGCTGCCACCAGTTCAACTCATTCCCCTCCCCCGCAACCACTTTCCTAGGATGGTCGCGTACCACCTGCCAGGTGCCAATGTACCACAGGTGGTTCCTATACCACTGGTTGAAAAGCCCTGTTTTACAGGGTTTTTTTTTGGTATGCTGTGCTATAAAATTTCTTTTTGTGTGAAGACTGATGCAAAGAATGAGTTAAGCAGCTCTGCTTTCTCGCTATTGCTTGTTACTTCCTTGCCATTTTCTCTCTTTAGTGGACCTACAGCTTCCTTGACTTTTTTCTTGTTATTAATATGTTGAAAGAAGCTTTCTTTTATTATCCTTGATTTCTGTTGCAAGTCTTTGTTCGTTCTGAGCCTTTGCTTTCCTGACTTCGTCTTTGCATGTTCTGGCTGTCTGCTGATAATCAGCCTTAGTTATGTGTTCCTCTTTCCATTTTTTGTACTTGTCCTTTTTGTCTTTCAGTTTGTCTGAGAGATCTTTGTGCAACCATGCTGGTTTCTTCTTGACTTTCTTGTTTTTCTTTTCCAGTGGTATTGTGCTGGACTGGGCTTTTATGATAGCATTTTTCAGAGTTTCCCATGCTTCTTGAGTTGTTTTCCCCTTTAGGATTTTCATCCATGGAATCTTTCCTAGGTTCTCTCTGAGTTTGTTAAAATCAGCTCTATTGAAGTTTAAAACATTGGTTGAATGATTTTCTATTACTTGTGTTTGCATTATATTGAATTCCAGTATGACGTGGTCACTTTCCCCCAAGGTTCCGGCAACTTCAACTCCCTCTATCACTTCTTCTCTATTATGAAGAATGAGGTCCAGTATAGCTTTACTTCTAGTTCCCTCCTCTACCTTTTGGATGACAAAGTTGTCGGCTAGGTTGGTTAGAAATCTGTTTGATCTCCCACTTGCTGCAGAGTTTGCCTCCCAGCTGATATCTGGGTAGTTGAAGTCTCCCATTACTACCGTGGTATGCTTCCTACATACATTTGTTAACTGGTTAGCAAAGAGTCCATCTATTTCTTCTGATTGGTTGGGTGGCCTGTAATATACCCCTATGGCGATGTCACTTTTTTCCCCTTTTATATTGACCTATATAGATTCTGGAGGGAATTTATCTTTGATCACATGCATTTCTGTAGATATGTAGTGTTCTCTTACATATAGTGCAACTCCCCCTCCTCTTTTTGTAGTCTGTTTCCTTTGAACAATTTGTATCCATCCGTCAGTCCATTCCAGTCATGGGTTTCATCCCACCAGGTTTCTGTAATGCCAACTATGTCATACCCACCCTTGTGTACTATTGCTTCTAGTTCACCATTTGTTCCCCAAGCTTTGAGCATTAGTATATAAACATTTAAGACTTTTATGTCTGTCTGTGGGTATGTTTCCTGGATCTCCTAGTTGTTGTTTGATTTTTTCTTTTTTCTCATCACTCCCTACCTCTTTGTTTGATTTGTTTTCTTGGGATTTATGATTGGTTTTGTGTTCTAGAGATTCTAATGATTGGTCACCCTTCCCCCTCAATTTTAGTTTAAAGCCCTACCCTTCCGGGTAGGGCCAGTCTTTTTCCGAATACATTTTCCCTGTTTTTGTGAGGTGCAGCCCATCCCTTGCCAAGAGTCCTTCGCATAGGAAATGCAATCCATGGTCCAGGAAAGCAAAGTTTTCTTGGCGACACCAATCTTTTAGCCAGTAGTTTATTTCTAGAATTCTTTTTTCCCTCAATCGGTGTTGGCCTTTTGTTGGGATTACTGATGAGAACAGTACTTGTGCTCCTAGCTCCTTAACTTTATTGCCTAGTTCAAGGGTCGGCAACCTTAAACACTCAAAGAGCCACTTGGACCCATTTCCCAAAGAAAAGAAAACACTGGGAGCCGCAAAACTTGCACTCATGCATGCGCGCACACGCGAGGGGAGAGAGCTTGATTGAAGAGTTTAATTAAAAAGAAATAGAGGCTGCTGTGCATGAGTTCTCCCTCTCTCTCTCTCTCTTCCTCCCTCCCTCTCTCTCTCCCTCTCTTTGTCTCCCTCCCTCCCTCTCTCTCTCTCCCCCTCTCTCCCTCTCTCCGATCTTCTGCTCACCTGGCAAGCTGGCTTCACGCTGTTCTCGGACAAGCTTACACACATTCTTATTGGGCTGGCTCTCTCCTGCCCTCGGTCTGCCAGTCCTCTTCCCTCACTCAGTGTGTGTGTGTGTGTGTGTGTGTGTGAGAGAGAGAGAGAGAGAGTGAGAGAGAGAGAGAGAGCTGCTTTTTGTTTTCTGCTGCTTCCTGCTAAGACGCAGCAAAGGCAGGAGCCCCACCCAATAAGCTTGTCAGCTTGTCTGAGAACAGCGTGAGGCCACTCTTTTTTTTACACACACACACACACACACAGCGAGAGAGAGAGAGAGAAGGGAAGCACAAGTGCCTCTCTCTGTCTCTGTCTCTCTCTCTGCAAATGAGGCTCCCAGGAGGCTGGGAGCCGCAGGAGAAGGCTCAAAGAGCCACATGCGGCTCCAGAGCCGCAGGTTGCCAACCCGTGGCCTAGTTGCTTATAGTCTCTCAGTATTGTGCTCAGGTTCTTTGTTGTGTCATTCATCCCAATGTGAAGGAGTAGGAGAGGGTAGTAATCCGTGGGCCTAATTATTTTGGTTAGGTTCTTGGCCACGTCTTTGATTTTTGCTCCAGGGAGACAACATATCTCCCTGGATTGTATGTCTGATCTGCAGATGGCTGATTCATTTCTTTGAGAATATAATCTCCTATAACCAGCACTTGCTTTCTTTTTTGGGGGGTGCAGTCTGAGGTGCTTTTCTGTTTGTCTCAGGTGTGTTTGTTGATGTGACTTTTTAAGGAATATTTGGTGTTGTTTCTTTGCTAGGTGTCTGCATGTTTTCTTTGAGGGGAAGGTTGTGGGTCTGTATTTCCATCTAGGCGGAGAAATTGATTGCTCAGTTTTAATAGGGCTGCTTCTGGTTGGATTAGATTGGACAGTAAGGGTTTGTTAGATGTATGCTGCTGCTTCCTTTGATTGTTGTGTTTCCTTCTATGTGTGACATACATTTGTCTTCCTCCAAGGGTTTACGGTAGGGTCAAATTCTCTGGGAGTTATTTGTCCATTGTTTGGTTCGGTTTGGATATAGCTTTCTTTCGTAGGTTGGAGTTTGGCTAGAGTTGCCTCAAGACCCCTTTACTTTTTCCTCTAGTAGTATCACAATAGTATCCATCACCTGTTCCATGAATTTATTGTTTGAAAATCCCTCTTTTATGGTTGGTGGATGTGCTTCTCTGTTCTAGGTAATTATGCCTATTTTTTTTTCTATCCAATGTTTTGCAAATCAAAATAGCATCAGTTTCTTTTTCTAAGAGTTTGCTGTGCGGTTGCTATTCACAGTCCCCGGCCTACTGGTCTGTTGCTGTTCTCAGTCCCCGTCTAATGGTCTGCTTCTGTTCGCAGTCCCCGGTCTGCTGGTCTGCTGCCGTTCACAGTCCCCGATCTGCTGGTCTGCTGCTGTTCACAGTCCCTGGTATACTGACCTATGCAGCACCCGGTCTACTGCCATCTGCAGGCCCTGGTCTACTGCCCTCCATAGCACCCGGTCTACTGGGCTGCAGTATTCCATCTCCCCCACCAACAGCTCCATAGCCACGTGTCTGTCAGAACCCATTCTTCCCTGGGGGAGATCTATCTCATTTCTTTCCTAATTCATTTCTTTCTGAGGGTTCTGCCATTCTCCTGAGGGGGAGAGGGGAAGGCTCTGTGGTATGTTATTCTGCTTTGCTACAATGTATCTTTTCCGCTGTTCTACATACTTACTCTTTGAACTGTCTCTCCCTTGATGTTACCTTGATGTTACCTTGGGGTGAGAAAGGAATGTGCCTCCGGCTATCTGGTTTATCTCTTGCTATAGAAGTGAAGGTGCGAAGGTGCAAAGACCCAACAATATCTTTACAAGCATGGGAAAGGACCCTGTTATCAGCTCATTCCCGCAGTGGACTTAACATCTGGGGATTGGCCCATTCAAACTGACTGGATGAACTATTGGGGTGGGGTTATGCCTGGGACTCTTTTAACCTATTGATCTGAGTGGGAAACCCTCAGATCCTGCCTATCATGCCTTCTATCAGCTTCTCCTAGTAAAAGTTCCTTTTGGAAAGAAACTGTTCCAAGAGTCCTGCTTTCTTGAGATGAGGTTTTGAAGTGGGCCCTGATAACAATTCTATAGCTGTGCTTGACTTCCGGTTTCGGTGGCGGACGGGACGGATGGAAGAAGCTTCGGCTTCCCAGTCCGATTTTGCTTTGCCCAGCGACCTTTAAAGGGTCAAAAAGTTGCCCTGGAGGGGCAACGAAGAAGGAGGGAAACTCCAGAAGCTTGGATCAGGCAGCGGCCGATCAGAGTGAACTGAAGAAATTCTCTGGAAAGGCGAAGGAAAAGCTGCCAGATGAGCCGACGCAGCCCAAGTCGTCCCCAACCGGAGGGGAAGCGAGGAGCGGATTAAACAGCTGGCTGTCAACAGCATGCTGAGATGAGTGAGCCAGTGCTTCATTCCTTTCCCTTGTGGATTATAAAACATTGAGCCCCTGATGGGGAAGAGCTAAAAGCAAAGACCCCCAGAAGAATTAACTTAAAAGTGGCGAGTAACTACAAAAGGGAAAAATTCTTAAAGAATATCAGACATTAATAAATGAGTCTATGAGGACATCTAGTGGCAAACGAAGAAATGACAGCATAAATAAATATTGGAAAAATTCTTTGGACCTTGAAAAAACAACACCTGCAGAAAACAGTGCCTTGGTGTGAGATTACAAGGGAAAAGACCCTTTATACTTATATTTGTTGACTTTGGCTATAACTAAACAGAAATTATTTGGAGAAAGTGAACATTTTGCTTCAGAGACTTGACTGGAGGAGGTGGATTTGCTCAAAAACAGTTGGCTTCTCCCTACATTCAGGACTTTATTTTAAGATCGTTGGCTGTAAAATGAGTACATCCAAAATTACTAGACATATGAAGAAGACCTCTTCTGTGCCCTCTGTTGGACAATCCAGCCCAACAACCCAGGGATCTATTGAAACAATGTTGCAACGTGAGAAAATAAGCACTGCCCAAAATGAAATGCAGGCTTCACTAAAATTGATTCAAGAGATGATGCAAAAAATCATGAAGAGACATAAACAAATCATGAAGAAACACAAAGTAATTTTGAGAAATTAAGCAAAGAAATCTTGGATATAAAGGCACAATTTGAAGCTCAACACCAAATGATTATTAAAAAATGAACAAAGAATTCAGAAAATGGAAAATAAATCAGAGGATATTGACAAAAAAATGGAAATGTTATCACAAGAAAATGAAAAATTAGAACAAGCCAATCAAAATCTAGAGGGAGCAGTTGCAATTCTAGAAATGGAAAAGGCAGAACACTATTTGAGATTTCAAAATATCCCTGAGGACACAGAAGAAAATAAAGCAGATGTGATCATTGAGCTTTTGGCAGAAGCTTTGAAGGCAGATAAAGCAGAGGTGCAAATGGAGATAGACGAAACATTTCGAATGAATTCAAGCTATGCAAGGAAGAATAAGCTGCCAAGAGAAGTACATGTAAGATTCATAAAGAAAACAACACGAGATGAAGTACTGAGAAAAGTGAGAGATGAGCCATTACAATATAAAAATAAAGAAATTGTGGTTTTAAAGCAGATACCTAAGAGAGTAAGAGATACTCGAAGACACTACCATTTCTTAACTACAAAGCTGATTGCAAAAGGCATAAACTTTAGATAGTTAATGCCGGAAGGCATCTTAATAAACTGGAATAATACAAGGTACCGATTGGATTCAATTTGGAAGGCGGAGGACTTAGAAGTAAGAAACCGAGCAACTGTAGATGAAGGAGTGCAACAACGACAAGAGGAGAGCAAGGAACAGAAGCAAACGGAAGAGACAGCCCAAGGAACAGCTATACAAGTAGGAGAACAGAAAGAGATAGACGAGCAAGAGGGTGAAGGTGAAGGAACGGCCAGAGAACAGAGGATTACAAGAGCAACTAGACCTAAATATAAATAATGGAAATGGAGAAAGAAAATGGAATCTTTTCAGTGAATGTAAATGGACTAAATTCCCCATCAAAAAGAAATAAAATTTTCAGGACACTACAGAAATTGAATATAGATATAATTTGCTTCCAAGAGACATATATAAAAAAACAACATCATAAATTATTGGAACATCCAAAAATTGGGAAACTTTACTATGCATCAGCACATCAGAAAAAAAGAGGTGTTGCTGTATATATTAAAGAGACAATAGATTCTAAAATGGTGTACTCAGATAAAGAAGGAAGAATTGTAATGGTAGAAATATATTTACACCAAAAACAAACATTGTTAGTAGCAATTTATGCACCAAATAATAACCAAGAAGAATTCTATCAAAGCCTACAAAGAAAAGTAACAGAAATGGAGTATCAAAATATCTGTTTAGTAGAAGACTTTAATGCGATAGTAGATGGAACAACTGATTATAAAAGCAGCAAAAGAGGGAAAGAAGAAGATTACCCAGGACATTTTTTGAGATGACAGACGAAATTGGAATACAAGACGTCTGGAGGGAAATTAATCCAGAAAAATTACAATACACCTTTTATTCAAACAGTCAAAAATCCTGGTCAAGAATTGATATGATTTGGATGATGTCTGAATTTAGGATGAATATACAGGAAATTGAGATAGAAATAGGTACATAGGCAGATCATAAGTTAAAAGTGATATGGAGAGGAATACAAAAAAGATCAAGATGGACTTTAAATCAATCTATATTAAAAGAAAAAGAATTTATAGAATTAGCAAAAAAGAAATGGAGCTTTAAAGAAAATAAAGAGGAAGACACAACATTATAAAATGTATGGGATACAGCTAAAGCATACTTTAGAGGCATAGCTATAACATATACGGCAAAGAAAAATAAACAGAGAAGACAGCAGTACGTATTATTAAAAGAAAAATTTGGAAAATTAGAATCAGAACTACAGAAAAACCCGCAGAAAAAGACTTTGAAAAGAGAAATGGAAATAATAAAACATAAACTAAACTTGTTGGACTCAGAAAAAGTGGCAGAGCAGATAAAGAGAGCAAAACAGAATTTTTTTGAAAATGCAAATAAACCAGGAAGATGGTTAGCTTATAAACTTAAAAAACAGAAGGAGAAGAAAATGATATACAACTTGGTAGATGGAAAAGGCTGTCTACAGTTTAAAAATGAAGAAATAAAAAAGATAATTAAGGAACACTACAAGGAATTGTACGATAAAGAGGAAACTTCAAGAGAGAGAACCATTCAATATTTAGAAGGAAATAATCTTCCAAAAATCCCAGAGACATTTAAAACCATGTTAGAGGAAAGAATCAAAATGATGGAAATATTACAGGCCATAAAAAGACAAAAAAATGGGAAAACACCGGGTCCAGAGCTACCGGCAGAGCTATATAAAAACTTACAAGATATACTAAGTGAACCATTGAAAAATGTTTGTAATGGACTTTTGTTAGAGGCTAAACTTCCAGCCACGTGGATGGAAGCAAATATTACTCTAATACCAAAAGAAGATTCAGATTTGACACAGATTAAAAATTACAGACCGATTTCGCTGCTTAATGTGGATTATAAAATTTTTACTTCAATAATGGCAGAGAGACTGAAAAAATACTTAGTTGAATTCATACATCCAGACCAAAATGGCTTTTTACCAAAGAGACAAATCAAAAATAACCTAAGAGTGATAATGGACGTATTAGAATATTATGAACTACATCCAGGGAAACAATTGGCACTAATATTTCTAGATGCCCAAAAGGCATTTAATAATGTTTCCTGGCAATTTATGATTCAGCAACTACAAATAATGGACTTTGGACAGGACTTTATAAATATGATAAAAACAATATATAACAAACAGACAGCCAAAGTGATCGTGAATGGAGATTGTACGGTCCACTGCCATCCGCAGCACCCGGTCTACGCCATTCGCAGTCCCTGGTCTACTGTCATTCGCAGCATCTGGTCTACTGTGCTGCAGCATTCCACCACTCCCACCAACAGCTCCGCAGCCATGTGGCTCCTGTTTGCTAGTCCGTCGCGCCAGTGTTCTGCTTCCTTCAGCAAACAGGGCTGCCTGGATGGTTCATAGTAAGTTCTCCTCTTCTCTCCCTGGCTGGCTCTCCTCCCTGCTCCACTATCTCACCAGCTCTCCTGTTTCTCCTCTCTGTCAGTCGTTGCGCTGCCCTCAGTCGGCTTTCTGCCCCACAGCTGATTCTTATTGTAACAAATTTTATTAGTTTTCCAATTTTAACATCCAAGTATTTAGAAAGCAACGTGGTGACGGGGTAATCAATAATTCAATAACAGCATTTTTAGTACATATCTCAGGTTACATTGTCAAAAATTCCTTCTCTATTTCCCATTAACATTTGATATAACATAGTTAAACTAGTAAATTTCTAGCCATAGCAAGCACAATTAAAGCATTTATCAATCTATCTTTTGTTTATACATATCCATATCCTGTTTTTAAGTTTTACCTAATTCTTAATTTCTAATTACAGTATTCCAATTTTAACCTTTAACATCCATAATATTCAAATTTCTGGTAACCCAAATTTCCTTTATTTCACTACACAAAAGTTATGCTATCTAAAATACACATATTACTTACTTAAATATATTCTATTTTTATTTCATAGACATTTTCTAATTCTCATCCTAGTACATCACAACTTACTAATAGAGTAACCTTTATTGTCTCAAATCCATCCATCATCTATATTTTCTGGGCTAAGGGTAATTCCTGATATTTAATTTCCATTTCCCTTATAAATCTGTACCCTAATTATTAAGTCAATTAATCCAACAACATTTGAATCTAATAGTCATATTTCCCTTCGTCTCCAGGTCTCCCTTTAGCCCATTAGTCGAAACTTTAGGATCTCTCTTAGTAAGTCAGAAGGCCCCATTTTTTAAACCTAACTCTAGCTTTCTTTTTCTGCAACCAGGTTTCCATACCCATGTCTTTAAGTTATCAAATAGGTCTCCTTTCATTCTGGTACATGTTACTTGAATCAAAGGAGACCGTCTAGTCATCAATTTTTCAAAAGAACTGGTCCATTTATAATCATTAAGTTGTTGCCCTGGTAATTCAAGTCTCGATATTTGTTCTAGTGTCTTTATCTTCAATTCGGTCTGGTCTTTGTCTTCCTCAGGTTTCTTCTGATTTAGGTAAAAGGTCATGTCCAATTTTATAGTTATTGATTGATTAACTAGGTTTTCAATGTGCTGTCCTCGTTGATCTTTAGCATCCTCTGTTTTGGTATTACTTTGTTCCACTTCTGTTATTTTTTGAGTTGTAGGTTCTTTGGTTGCAATCAGGATTTGATTGTCAGAATTTTCAATATATTGTTGTTGTTCCTTAGAGTCCTCTGTCTTAGTATTGATTTCTCCCGCTTCTGTTGTTTTCTGGGTTGTAAATTCTTTGGTTGGAATCTGGGTTTCAGTTTGTAGGTTCAAGCTGGTACCTTTGTCTTTCAGTCTGGATTTAATTTCTCAGTAGCTTCAAGGATTTTTTCAAGTATAAGTTTATAGTCAAGAAAAGTTTGTTGCTGGTCCCCCTCCATTTCTGAAATATTTGTAAATAGTCCTTTAGTGGAGGCTAATTTTGTAAGCAACAGTCAGTGAATGTTCACCTCCACAGTTCTTAAGAGCCAGTTTCAGCTCCCAGCTGCAGCTTTTTATCTTTAAATAGTACCAAGGCCAGATCTAGGTTGTAAACAGATCTCTTTACCAGGGATATTCACTTGCTATACCAGTCCCCGGTGGCCTTTAAAATCCTTTTCAAACAGGCTAGACTTTTATCCAGTTTTTTTTTCAAATAGCTAAAATAGCCAGTTCCCATGAAAGTAGGAACTTTTTGGGTCACCAGATCCAAGAAGCATGTAAGTCCAATTACTTAAATATATTTTTCAAGGCTTTATCTCCCCTATGTAGGCAGCCACCGCCATTTTAGAGGGTGGGAGAAAGACATTCCCTTCCGTCTCTCCTCACAGGGGGAAGCAATTTCAGAGAGCTTTTGCAGGAAAAAATACTTGGGGTAAAAAGAAGGTAGGGTCTCACCCAGTTTCTCCACGGTGCTTTCAAGTGCTTAGTTATAAGTTTGGCCTCGGCTGGAAACGGCATTAATGATGGGTCATGTGGGTGGCCGATCTTTTCTCCATCGGTCCGAAGAGCTGCTCCGGATCAAACGGAAGGGCTGCCACCCTTCTGCAATCAGTTGGAGGTCCTTTTCCCTGCTCGTCGCCCTTCCAAGGCGACTTTCGACCCCTTTCAGGGTCCCCCGGCGAGAGAAAACCGGACGGTGGAGGGAGCAATCGCCCCGCACATCCGCCAGCGCTGTGATCTGGAACCGGAAGCCCCCACAGCTGATTCTTCTCTCTGCCCCACAGATCTTTCTTCTCCTTTTCTTTTCTCCAGCCTTTTTTATTTTTCTGACTTTTCTTTCCCTCTCCGCCTCTCCTCCTACCGTGTTGTCTTAGTTTAAGATCATTTAGTTTAATAGCAGCTTCTCTTCCCACGATGTAACCATGCTTCCTCTGTGGCTGCCTCTGACCACACCAGAGATGAGCAACACAGATTCTGATGATGACCCACCTAGTAAGTCACCCTGTGAACTCTTGTCACCATTCCCATCAAGCTGATCGTGCTGTCGTCAGGCTCCCAGGGGAAGATGTTGACTTTATTGGTCTTGGGCTGCATCAGGTGCATGGTGAGCCCTGATGTGGTGGAGAAACTGGGATTGAGGCTCCAGCAACCTATAGCATTTTGCCAACTGGACAGGACTGTGGCTGGGGAAGCCCGGGCTCACTTTATACAGAGCCAGTGGAAATGTGGATGGGGAACCATTGAGAAACCCTGAGCTTTTATCGTGGCTCCTGGGATGGAGAGGTCCCACTTACTGGAACTGGTATGGCTCCAAAAATGGAACCCTTATGTTAAGGATCCAATGGGGGGGGGGGGGAGAAAAAGGAAAAGCTTTTCCTTGAAAGGCTAGCAGAAAAACCCCTCAAGGCACAATGGAACTGGCTGCTGTGGCATGAAACCAACCAAGGTAGGATCCAGAAATCCCCAAGGAATTTAGGGATCTGAGGGAGGTCTTTAGTGAAAAGGGGTCTGATACATTCCCAACCCAATGACCAACTGACTGTGCCATCAAGATTCTCCCCAGGGCCAGACTCCCAAAACCCAAACTGTATTCTATGACTCCCCAAGAGTTGGAAGAACTCTGTGCATTCAAAGACAAAAAGCTACAATGTGGGTTCATTCAGCTATCCAGACCCCGGGGTAGCTGTTCCTGTTCTATTACAGGAAAAGAAAGATGGCTCCCTTCACTTGTGCATGGATTATCATGGGCTTAACGCAGTCTGTGTGGAGAATATGTACCCTACCACTCATGAAGGACATGCTAGCCCACCTAGCCAAGGGAAAAGATTTTACAAAATTGGACCTACAAGAAGCCTATTAACGTGTGAGGATTAAGGAGGGGGTGAGTGGAAAACCATGTTCAACTGCCCCTGGGGTATTTCCAATTCAGTGTGCTTCCCTTTGGCCTACAAGGGCCCCCACTATATTCATGAAGCTGATAAATGTCCTGCATGAACACCTGTACAAGGGAGTGCTGGTGTATTTAGATGATATTCTGATCTACACCAAAACAAGGGGCGAGCATGTGAAGCTCGTGTGAGCAGTGCTAAAAAAATTATGGGCTGCCAAACTGTACGCTAAACTCTCAAAGTCCGAGTTCCACCAGGACAAAATTGAATACGTAGGGTATGGGATCTCTCACAAGGGAGTGGAAATGGACCCAGAGAAAGTTAAGGCAGTGCTAGAATACCCCTTCCCTTGCATGAGGAAGCAACTTCAACACTTCCTGGGGTTTGCAAACTTTTATCGGTAATTTATTCCCTCTTTTGCTCAAATAGTCCTACTTATCACGAACTTATTAAAGACAAAAAGGGAGGGAAAGCCCATATCTAGTTAACTCTCGAAGTGGACTATGGAATGTCAGGCAACCTTTGAAAAACTGAAGCAACTGTTCACAGCGGAGCTTGTACTAAGGCACCCAAACCCAGATGCCCCCTTTGTCATCCAAGCAGATGTTAGTGATGTGGCCGTAGGGGCAGTGTTGCTACAGGAGAAACCCCAGAGGATCCTTCAACTCTGTGCCTCTACCTGAAAAAACTAACTGACACAGAATAGAGGTAGGCAGTGTGGAAGAAGGAGACTTATGCAGTTCGATGGGCACTGCTCACCTGGCAACATTTCCAAGAGGGGTCTAAATACCGATTTGAAGTTTGGATAGATAATAAGAACTTGGAAGCCTTAAAACCCCATAGAAATTGTCTCCTAAGCAAGCCTGCTGGGCGCAATACTTTAACCGCTTTAACTTCACCCTGCACTACATCCCAGGGGGAATTTTTATTTTTAGCAGATTCCTTGCCTCGGCTACTGTAGTACAACAGTGCCAGACCCAAAATCATCCAACCAGTGATTCCATCAAACCAATGGCAGCAGCAGTAATAACAAGAGGCCAGGGAAAAGCCAAACCGAGCATCCCCTGCGAAATACTAGACAACTGAGAATTGCTTTTAAAAACGATGAATGGTTAATAGCTCACAAAGAGGAATGCACTCTGAGGGATGGACTGGCCTGGGTCAGGGCAAAGCTATACATTCCTGCCCTCCCCCCCACCATGCACTACTGTTTTGCAGACCTGCCACAATTCAAAAGTGGCAAGGCATTTTGGCTTTGTGAAAATCCTGCATTTGGTCAAGCAGCAATTTTGGTGGCCATCCCTCAAAAAAGACATTGAGAGCTATGTGGCCAGTTGCCCAGTGTGTACTTTTGCTAAAAGGCGACAAGGTAAACCCATGGGATTACTGCAACCAGTGGTGAACCCCCATGCATATTGGAAAGAAATTTCTATGGACTTTATAGTAGAATTACCTGAGAGTCCAGGGAACACTGTAATTTGGGTAGTCACTGACCTATTTTCAAAACAAGTCTATTTCAATCCATGCCCTGGCTCAAAAACAGCAACTGTGAGAGGGACCTTGGAGGCCTAGTGGACGATCACTTGACTATGAGCCAGCAGTGTGTAGCAGCAGCCAAAAAAGCTAATACAATCCTGGCTTGTATAAACAGAGGCATAGAATCAAGATCATGTGAAGTATTAGTACCGCTTTATAAAACCCTAGTAAGTCCACACTTGGAATACTGCAACCAATTTTTGTCACCATACTACAAAAAAAATGTTGAGACCTTGGAAAAAGTTCAAGAGCAACTAAAATCATCAAAGGCCTGGAGACTAAAACATATGAAGAACAGCTGAGGACTTGGGTTTGGCTAGTCTAAAGAAAAGGAGGAGGATTTCCGGTGACGTCGCTGAGCCCCTAGACCCAGGGGAATGACTGTCCGTTCCCTGGGTCCGATATTCTTCTGCTAGCGGGTCCGTTTGGGCCAAATGCCACCCCGGAGAGGTGGCCACCGAAGGGTGAACCTTTGAGGAACACGGGCCGGCGGTAGCCAGCTCGCCGAACTCAAAGCAGCCCCTGGAACCAACGGAAGAAAGGCGGACTGTATTTATGCTATCCACCATTAACAGCTGTCTGTTGGAGACGGAGAACAGCTGATTTTGACAGCAAGCAGCCGGGCCGGGTGAGATTCTGCTTCCTTTATTTCGGCAATGTGGACTTTGATCTTAAATACCTTTTAAACAGTCTGTCTTCAATTGAACCGGGAAGCCTGAAGGGAGGAAGGAGGGGTTTTTCCCCTCTCCGGTACAAGCGGTGGTTTAAGCTTCTCCATTACAAAAAGAAGAATCAATTTGGACTATTTTAAAGTCTTTACAAGTGCTAAGAACTGGGGAAAGCTATTTGCTTTTTAAAAGAAAAAATATGTTTAATTGGGAAAGCCATCCTAGTTTCAATTTTGTTTTTAAAACTTCAGACACTTTTTTTCCTTCACTCTGAATGCCTTTTTATTTTTTTATTTTTTTCCTCTTTGCTTAAACGCCTGGGAAGATTACATTGTTTCTTTTATGGCTACATTGAAACTTTTCCCCTTTGTTCTCTAGCAGTTGTTGTTTACTTAGCCTGGGAATTTGGCTCAATGCCCAGACAGTTGGCTGAACGCCCAGACATTCTTATCTGCCTTTAAAAGTTACTTAAAGAGATTTTTTTTTGTCCTTTCTGTTTGATTTTTTTCTTTTTTGGCTAGCTGTGGCTGTATAACTCCTATTTTAAGAAGAATTGAACATCAAGAATTGAACTAGTTGGATTACAAATTGGATAATTTCTACTACAGGTTTTTTTTCTTTTTTCCTTTTTGCTATTCTTAGCCTTTTTTCCCTTGTCTCTTTTTTGGGATTCTTTCCTGTTTTTTTTACTATTTTTATCAATTTGGGGGGTTTTTTGATAATTTTTTCCCTTTTTTTAAGGCTTTGGGGGTCCCCTGCTACCCCTCTTTTTTGGAATTATTTTTTTTCTTTTTTTGAACCATGTTTGGCTTCCTCTCCTAGCAATAGGAGGGTAGTGGATTACAATTGGCCATCGGGCCACCTGGTGTATTATAACACAATATAACAACTAGAAGATGAGTACCTTAAATTTCGCGAAGGGGAGCAAAAAGGGATCCTTTGCCCCCGCTTCATCCTCGGCGAGTCCAGTTCCTCAAAAATCAATTACTACATCCCTACTGAGGCAGATGGAAAACTACCAAAACAGAAGTCCTAAACCACAAATTATAGACATCTCAAATTATTGCTAAATGTAATGACCAATGTGCAGGATAAATTATGTTATGAAATATGTTCCAAGAGGTGGTAACCGAAAGTAACAGATGGTGTAAGATAGCATCCGTAGATGAAGTAAGACGCCCAGTAACATGTACTTCTCCTTTTACTGTCATGTTCAAGTTGATATAAACTTCTTCTTTTGCTGTGTTAAAGGTAGATAAGAAGTCACCCCGTGGGCGAAGCGAGGGTGACAGATTGTATAAAAGTGACACCCTGGGCGTAACCCGGGGTTCAGAATTTGCCATGCTAATGCTCTGAACCTTTGCGCAAATAAACCTGTTTTCTCCAACCCTTCGTGGTCTTGTCTTCTGAATTCAAACCGTAAGTTTCTACTACATTTAACTGGCGAGCCAGGCAGGAGATAAGGAGTCTTGGGGCTCACTGGAGGGCCCACCCCGGTGCAGAGGGCCTGCAGTGTTGGGGGGAACATCCCAGGCGCCATCGGACCGTTTATTCCAAGGGACTTCCCTGTAGCACAGGGCTCCGGTAACGGCGGTCGGCCTCTCCAAGAACCACTGGTAAAGGGAACGGAGACCAGGGCACGCTCCAGCTGGCCACGGGACGGTGGATTCACCTGCAGGCAAGTATTGGATGGGGACGGGATCCTCCCTGTAAACAGGGATGGAGGAGAGGATTGATCACCCTCTCTTTGGAATAAAGGTGGGAGTAGTGTTGTGTGTGTTTGAGGTGAGTGGCTACTGCGGTTCCCAAAGGTGACTGTGAGTCTCCAGCACCCTGGGCCAGTAGAGTGTGAGTGGCGTTCGCAGTTCCCATCGGAGACCGTGTCCAACCGGCTCCCTGGGTCGAGCGTGAACGTGTGCAAAAACCCTACTGTAATCCCGAGTGGAAGGACCCCTTACCATCTGCTCATCCCTTTCCTATATTGCCTTGTCTGGTGCCCCGGGAGGTTCATGGGGGGAGGTAAAAGTGTACCCCTTACTCCGTTGGGATGTATGTTGAAGAATTTCAAGTCAGCTTATGTAACTCAGGACTATGGTATTAAATGGAGCAGGCAGAGGTTGAGAATCCTCTGCGAGGTAGAATGGCCAAGCTTTAACTTAGGATGGCCAGACACAGGGACCTTGGATCCCTCGGTTGCTTTAAGGGTCCATCAGCTAGTGTTTCACCCCACGTTAGGACACCCAGACCAGGCACCCTATATCAATGTGTGGCTCGGCTTGTTGCAAAAACCTCCACCATGGATTCAGACGTGCAAAACAGAACAATGTAGGCTCCTAGTTTCACGCACCTTGCCACCCCAGAAGATAAGGAAAATCATCCCAGTACTACCCAGTTGCCCAGCAGAATTGCCGCATCCACCGCCGTATGTACCCCTACAGGGGTTAGGAGGGGCCTCCTTACCATCAGCCTCGTCCTCAGCCTCTGAGTCCATGTGGCGTTTGGATCAACTATCCCCTATGATGAAGAGTCCCACAGATGGGAAGTGCCAGGAGCCAGCCATAACCCCCCCGAGATGCCCAAGATCACGAAGCCGGACCGTCTCCCAAAGGGGCAGAAAGGGGGGTCGAGGAAGAGAAGGAGAGGGCAGTGTTACGAATTGTGGACAAAGGAGAAGAGGAACCAATAGCTGAACGAACAAGGGCCAAAACTGAGCAAGCATCATTGAATGCTCCCCTCAGGCAAGTTGATCAATTAGTTGTCAGTAAGGACAATCCGGCGGACACGGTGACTGCCCCGCTATTCCAACATGTGCCCTTTACTACCTCAGACCTCCTCAATTGGAAGTTCCATTACGGCCCTTTTAGTGAGAAACCGAAGGAGGTGGCAGATTTGGTAAAGACCATTGTGGATACCCATAACCCTACTTGGATGGACATGCAACAGCTCATGGGAACCCTGTTTAATCCTGAAGAAAGGGAAAAGATCCAGATAGCTGTGTCAAAAATATTGAAGCCCAGTTTACCAATGCTTCGCAATCTTGCAGAATATGTTGAACAGAAATTCCCTTCCAAGGATCCCTCCTGGAATCCATATAGTGACCTTCATGAACTACAGGCCTATCAACAGCTAGTGGTGCAGGCAGTTCGTGCAGCAGGAAAGCCATCCGTTAACATGTCCAAACCATCCTTGGTAGTGCAAGAAGCCACCGAGAGTCCGGAGGCTTTCTATGCTCGGTTGCTTGATGCCTACCAAATGTACACCCCCATAGACCCAACAGAGCCAGCAAACGCCCGAATGCTTGCCATGGCGTTCATTTCACAAAGTGCCCCTGATATCCGAAGAAAATTACAAAGATTGGAGGGAGCTCTGGGAAAGCCCATGAGTGAATTAATGGAGGTGGCCCGAAAGACGTTTGTGAATAGAGAAAAAGAAGAGGAGAAGAAGAAGGATCAGAAAATGCAGAGGAAAGCTGAACTGCTGGCTGTCGCTATGATGGGGGGACCACGAGGATGAGGGGTCAGCTGGAACAAGGGAAGCGGCATGACGTTGGGACGAAACCAGTGTGCTATATGTAAAAAGGAAGGACACTGGAAGGGTGAATGTCCGGAAAGAGAGCAGGCTGAAGAACAAGGAGGGGGAAGAGGCAGGTTTGTGACAAGCTACAGAACCGGTCCGGGCCGAGGTCAGAGAGGGAGAGGAAGGGGATTTTCGAGACCCCCCCTCATCGGCCTGGCAGAAATGGAGGAAAGGGACTGAGACCAACCGGGTTCAGCCCGCCTCCCAGAACCTGTGGTCAGTCTAGCAGTAGGAGGCAAACCTGTTCCCTTCCTTGTAGACACCGGAGCCACCCGATCAGTCCTAACCCAACCTCTAAGCCCAGCCTCCCCTCAAACCATCAATATACAGGGAGCGACAGGGAAAATCTTACAGCAACCAATATTGGAGCCTCTGGTCTGCACTACCAAAGGAAAAACCATAACCCACCAGTTTGTCTACATGCCCGATTGCCCCATCCCTTTATTAGGGAGAGATCTGCTATGTAAGTTGAGGGCGCAGATCTCCTTTGAGGAGGATGGCACTATGGAAATGAAATATGGAAAGGTATGCATGGAAATACCCCGGGAAGAGGGGTGGAGAATGATGATGACACGAATAGTAGAACGAAATGCTGAATGGGAAGAATTCGATGTGCCGTATTTGTGGGCTGAGGATAACCCCCCTGGATTTGCTCGGCATCATCCTCCGATAATAGTAGAGGAACTTCCAGCGAAGATACCAATCAGAATCAGGCAACGCACATATCCCCGATCCGTGGTCCAAGCTATCCAGGACGTGATAGACGTGTACATAACCCATCACATTCTAGTCCCTACAGAGTCTAAATGGAATACTCCAATCCTACCAATCCCAAAGGGGGAAGGGAAATATCGCCCTGTACAGGATTTGAGAGTGGTAAATGAGGCTACTGTCACTATTCACCCAGTGGTACCAAACCCCTACGTCATATTAGGGCTGATCCCTCCGACAGCCAAGTGGTTTTCAGTAATCGATCTGAAAGACGCCTTCTTCACAATACCCATACATAAGAAGAGCCAACATCTGTTCGCGTTTGAGTGGGAAAATCCAACATCAGGAAGAAAACACCAGTATGCCTGGACACGATTGCCCCAGGGGTTCAAAAACTCTCCTACCCTTTTTGGGGCTGCACTAGGGAGGGATTTGGAGGCTTTAAACATCCCTCCCCCAGATGTTGTGCTGCAGTATGTTGATGATTTATTAATTACGGGCCAGACAGACGATGACTGTTGGCAAAATACGTATGACTTACTTCATCTTCTGCAAGACCGAGGTTATAAGGCGTCCCGAAAGAAAGCCCAACTAGTAGCAATGAAAGTGAGATATCTGGGATATGACATAGAGCAAGGAAGAAGAACCTTGGGGCATGAAAGGAGGGGGGCTATCTGCCAGCTGCCTGTGCCAAAAGACAGGAAAGAGTTAAGGGGCTTTCTGGGTGCTGCTGGATTCTGCCGGATATGGATCCCTAATTTCAGTTTGATAGCAAAACCCCTGTATGAAGCAACAAAGGGGGGTGATAGGGAACCATTACGATGGGAAAAGGCAGAACAGAACAGTTTCATCGCGCTCAAAGAAGCTCTCCTGCAAGCCCCGAGTTTAGGGCTACCGAATTTGGAAAAGCCGTTTCAGCTATTCGTGGATACAAAGCACAATGTGGCTTGTAGGAGTTCTTACCCAGAAAATTGGAATGTGGCATCGTCCCGTTGCTTATCTGTCTAAACAGCTTGATAATGTAGCCAAGGGCTGGCCTGCCTGCCTCAAAGCAATTGCAGGGACAGCATTGTTAACGCAGGAAGCTAACAAATTAACGTTTGGACAGGAACTGAATATTTTTACACCACATGCCCTTAAGGCTGTGTTAGAAGCAAAAGGACATTTATGGTTAACAAACCCATGGATGTTAAAGTATCAAGCCCTGATAACACATAACCCAATGATAACGCTAATACAGTCAAACACCTTGAATCCAGCCACGTTATTGCCTGAACCGAACCTGAAAACCACACATAGCTGTATAAAGACCATCGAGGAGACATATGCAAGCCGCCCGGATATGAAGGATGTTCCTCTTCGAAATCCCAATTTCACATTGTTTACCGATGGGACTAGCTTTATACAGGAAGGGACTCGAAAAGCAGGATATGCTATGGTGACCTTGGAAGATGTATGGGAAGCAGAGCCCCTCCCCCCTGGGACAAGTGCTCAGCTAGCTGAATTACACGCGTTAACCAGAGCCCTGGAATTGTCCGAAGGAAAGTGTGTTAACATTTACACTGACTCCAAATACGCCTTTTTGACAGTACAAGTCCACGGAGCATTATACAAGGAAAGGGGCCTAATAACTGCAGGAGGAAAGGACATTAAGTACGGACCACAAATATTGCGTTTGCTGGACAGTGTGTGGGCACCCAGGGAAGTAGCCGTAATTCATTGTAGAGGACATCAAACAAAAGCATCAATCACTAAGCAGGGAAACGATAAAGCAGACCGGGAAGCCCGTAGGGCTGCCCAGAAGTTGCTGACTATACAAAAGAACTATTTGGTTGCATGGGTTAACAAAAATCAAGAGCAGGATAAGCCATACTATTCTCGGGATGATTTGGATCAAATAGAGGCATTGGAAGCCCATTATGAGGAGGGTTGGTGGATCCTGCCGGACAGTCGGGTCTTCATTCCAGGCTATATGGCCTGGGGGGCAGTGCAACAGGTCCACAGTCAATTACATCTAGGAAAAACGGCTTTGGCAAACGCTTTGCAGCGAGAGGTTTACATCAATGATGTGCACAGCATTGCTGCGAATGTATGCGCCAGGTGTGAGACGTGCGCAGCAAACAACCCAAGACAAGGACCCCGACCACCTCAGGGACACCAACCCAGAGGAAGTTACCCCTTCGATTCTTTGATGATCGATTTTACGGACATGCCACGTTCTGGACCCTATAGAGCAATGCTTGTTATAGTATGCACCTACACCGGATGGCCGGAATGTGTTCCCACCAGAACAAAAAAAGCAACTGAAGTTGCAAAAGCCTTGCTCCACATTGTGATTCCCCGATATGGATTGCCTTCTAGAATCTCTTTGCGCAAATAAACCTGTTTTCTCCAACCCTTCGTGGTCTTGTCTTCTGAATTCAAACCGTAAGTTTCTACTACACTACAACAAGAAAAGATGGAACCCCAATCAAAAGACATCCAAGCGATACTACAAGCAATTTCAGAGATGAAAATGGATATGAAAAAGGATCTAGATAAAAATTATGAAGATTTGAAAAATGATCTCATTAAAATGGATCAAAAAATGGATCAAAAAATGGAAACCTTCCAACAGGCGATTACAGATAACCAGCAAAGAATGCAAAAAATAGAAGACAAGTCGGTGGAAGTTGATCAGAAATTAGAATATCTACAAGAGGAGAATCAGAGATTGGCACAAGCAAACGCGGAATTGGAAGATAGTATGGCTGTGATGGAGATGGAAAGATCATCATATTTCTTAAGATTTCAAAATGTTATAGAAGAGAAGGATGAGAACCTGTTAGATCTGATGAGTGAGTTATTTGTGGAGCTGCTTGGAACAGAAAAGATTCAAATGGAACGAGAAATAGATCAGGTCTTCAGAGTCAATTCAAACTATGCTAGAAAAAATAGAGTTCCCAGGGAAGTTCATGTAAGATTCATTAAAAGATCCACAAGAGATGAAATTTTGAGAGCAATAAGAGATCAACCACTGAAATATAAAGGAAAAGAGCTTGTAGTGCTTAAGCAAATTCCTAGAAGAATAAGAGAAGCCCGAAGAGAATATCAGTTTTTAACCAAGAAATTGTTCAATAAAGGAGTGAACTTCAGATGGTTGGTCCCAGAAGGATTACTAATCTTCTGGGACACGAAAAGATATAGATTGGACATCCCACTTCAAGCAGAGGAATTTTTCAACAACCATAGAGCTTTTCTGGAAAGAGGTGACCCTGAGCCTAAGAAACAAGAGGAAAGGACCACCGCAGGAGCGTCTAAACATATGGAGGAGGATGAACCTAAAAAGACCCAATCAGAGGAAGATGTAAGACCGAAAGATCAGAGGCAGATAAGCTCCCCTAGAAGACTGAGGTCCAGATATAACTGAAGCTGTGGAGGAGATTGGAATTTTTTCAATAAACATAAATGGTCTGAACTCTCCTTCAAAAAGGAGTAAAATATTTACTAGTCTACAAAAACTGAAAATGGACATAATTTGCTTTCAAGAGACACATATTAAGAGACAACATTTTAGAATCTTAGAACAACCTAAAATGGGTATGCTTTACTCTTCCTTGGCACTTCAAAAGAAAAGAGGTATAGCTCTTTATATAAAAGAAAAGATGAATTCAAAACAAATTTATGCTGATGAAGAGGGGAGAGTATTAATGGTAGAAATTACATGGAATCAAAAACAAATATTGATGGTTGCAATATACGCAACCTAATGAGAAGCAAGATCAGTTCTATCAGCAACTACATGATAAACTAGTGGATCTATATTACCAAAATCTTTGTATATTAGGAGATTTTAATGCAATAGCTGACACAATACAGGACTATAAAAGCTACAAACAAGGGAAAAAAGGAGGAAATATTTTACCGAAGGCCTTTTTAAAAATGAAGGATGAATTGCTTATACAAGATATTTGGAGAGAGATGAATCCAGAAAAATCACAATATACATTTTATTCAAATAGGCATAAATCATGGTCAAGAATTGATATGATATGGACGTCCCACAATTTGAAGACTATAATACAAGAGGTTGAAATAGAACCCAATATTTGGGCAGACCATAATCCAATTAAAATGATCTGGAAAGGAACCAGAAAAAAATTAAGATGGTCATTAAATAAATCCATATTGAAGGAAAAAGAATTTTTACAATTAGCAACAAAAGAAATGGAATTCTTTTTTAAAATAAATAAGAAAGAAGAAACTTCTCTTCAAAATGTGTGGGACACGGCTAAAGCATACTTCAGAGGCTTGGCTATAATGTACTCTGCTAAAAAGAACAAAGAAAAGAAACAAGTACAGTTTAGGCTGAAAGAAGAAATTAGCAAATATAAATTAAACCTATCTGAGATGGACATGATGGCACAACAGATTAAACGATCTAAACAGAACTTTTTTTGAAAATGCTAATAAACCAGGAAGATGGCTTGCATATAGGCTGAAGAAAGAAAAAGAAAAAAGAATGATAAGTAAGTTACAAGATTCAAAAGGCGAGGTATATTGCCATAATGACGTGATGAAAAAAATCATTAAGGACTACTATGAGACACTGTATAAGGCGGAGGTGGTTTCTAAAGAGGCAATACAGGACTATCTAAAAGGAGCTGATCTTCCAAAGGTGCCAGAGAATATGCGACATATCTTAAATGAGAAAATAACAATGATGGAGATCACAGAGGCAATAAAAAGACAAAAGAAGGATAAAACTCCGGGGCCTGATGGGCTCCCTGCAGAAGTCTACGTAGCTCTACAAGATATAGTAAGCCCGATTTTGAAAGAACTGTGTAATGAAATTTTCTTAAGAGACAAAAATACCAAATTCGTGGACTGAAGCTAATATCACTTTGATACCTAAAGAAGATACTGATCTCACACAAATTAAAAACTATAGACCAATATCGTTATTAAATGTGGATTATAAAAATTTTACTTCAATAATGGCAGAAAGAATGAAGAAATTTCTGACTGAATTCATTCATACAGACCAAAATGGCTTTTTGCCTAAAAGACAGATAAAGAACAACTTAAGGATTATTCTAAATGTTTTGGAATATTACGAAAACCATCCAGGGAAACAGATGGCACTCATATTTCTTGATGCACAAAAAGCTTTTGACAACTTAAATTGGCAATTTATGTTCCAACAGTTGACGGAAATGGACTTTGGGAAAAACTTTATAAATGCAATTCAAGCAATTTACAATAAACAAACAGCAAGGATATTTGTAAATGGAGACTATACAGATGGCTTTGACATCAAAAAAGGCACAAGACAGGGATGCCCATTATCTCCCCTGTTATTTATTTTCACATTGGAGGTGTTGGTTAGAAATATTAGGCAAGACACGGAAATTAAGGGACTGGAAATAAAAGAACAGAAATATAAACTACAGGCTTTTGCTGATGATTTAGTTTTCATTTTGGAGGAGCCACCGGAAACAGTTATTAAACTTCTGCAGAAAATAGAGGAATTTGGAGAAGTAGCAGGCCTGAAGATAAATAGAGAAAAGACTAAGGTATTAACAAAAAATTTAACAGACAAACAAAACTCAACTTGCAAAAAGGTCAAATCTTCAAATAGCCAAAAAAGTCAAATATTTAGGTATCCACTTAACATCAAAATATACAACATTAAAAGAAGATAACTATGAAAGATTAATGAAACAAATAAAAGTAGATTTGGAAAAGTGGAAAAACCTCCAATTGTCATTGTTAGGAAGAATAGCAACTGTGAAGATGAACATCTTACCGCAGCTACTCTTCTTATTTCAAACGGCCCCTGTTAAACTGGGCAAGAAATTCTTCAATGATTTAAATACAACAATATCGAGATTTATATGGCAAGGGAAGAAAGCACGAATTAAAACCAAACTGTTACAAGAAACCAAAGACAGAGGGGGTTTTGGACTTTCGGATTGGAGACTTTATTACCAAGCATCCATTTTGCTTTGGCTTAAAGAATGGATTACATTGAGAAATAAATGACTTCTTTATCTAGAGGGGCATGATTTGCAATTGGGTTGGCACGCATTCTTATAGTATGAGAAAAACAAAGTACATAAATATTTCCAAAATCATGCCATAAGGAATGTTTTGTTTTCAGAGTGGGAGAAAATCAAACACAAAATTTATACGAAAATACCTGAGTGGCTTTCAACAATGGAAGCGTTTGCCTATCCAAATTTAATTAACTATGATAAACTTGTCACTTATAAAGACATTTTGGATAAGGATGGAAAACTTAAAGACAGACAAATTCTTCAACAACAAGGCATTGACTTAACATGGTGGTCTTATCTGCAAATTCAAACAAGATATGATAAAGATGTAAAATCAATGGACTTTTATAAAGAACAGACATTATTTGATAAAACACTTTTGAAAACAGATGAAAACCTGATTAAGAAGCTCTATAAATTTCTACTAAGCTGGAAGATGGAAGAAGAACAAGTAAAAGAAACAATGATAGTGTGGGCAATTTTTTTTGGACATTCTATAGATCTAGAAGATTGGGAAAAGCTTTGGGAGAGAAATATTAAACTTACTATAGCAGCTTCATATAAAGAGAATCTATATAAAATGTTTTATAGATGGCATATGACACCAGTTAGATTAGTGAAAATATTTAAAAATGTATCGAACATGTGTTGGAAATGTAAACAAAAACCAGTTACTTACTATCATATCTGGTGGATATGTCCTAAAGCTAAGAAATTTTGGTTTAAGATTCATATATGGCTGGAAAAGATGATTAAAATACAGATAGAATTTAAGCCAGAACTGTTTTTGCTAGGAATATTGGGACTTAATTATGGCAAAGAGAATGAATACTTAATATTACATGTATTGACAGCTGCGAGAATTGCATTTGCCCAATTTTGGAAAAATGAAAATCTACCATCTGACCAGATTATAATTATGAAAATTTTAGAATGTGCAGAAATGGATAGATTAACTTTAGAGATTAAAGAGAAAGAGGATTCAGTGTACTTTAGAACATGGGAATTTTTTTTATCAATGGCTAGCATTACGTTAGAGCAAAAAAGATTGTGAAGTAACAGGATGAATGATATTTACTTATTAAGCTTTAATTCTATGATTATTGTTAGCATTAGTGATTACAATTGTTTAGTATTATATTAACTATTGTTATTCAATATTTGTACCCGGACGATAGTCTGCTTGCTAAAGCGATGAATTTTCTGTGGGGAGTAACCCCACTATTGTACCTATCCCTATCCTTACCCCAATCCCATTCCACATCCCCACCCATCACCCATACCAACCCTATCCTTCCCTTACCCGTATAAAACCTAATAAAATATATATATAAAAAAAGAAAGAAAAGACGAAACAGGGGCGACATGATAGCAGTATTCCAGTATTTGAGGGGCTGCCACAAAGAAGAGGGCATCAAACTATTCTCCAAAGCACCAGAGGGCAGGACAAGAAACAATGGTTGGAAACTGACCAAAGAGAGAAGCAACCTGGAATTAAGGAGAAACTTCCTAACAGCGAGGACAATTAACCAGCTAGCCTTCAGAAATCGTGGGCGCTCCATCACTGGAGATTTTTAAGAAGAGACTAGACCAGGGGTGTCAAACTGCCAGCCCATGGGCCAGATGCATCATGCCAAAACCACGCCCATCCCATTGCCAGCAATGGAAAAAAAGTCGCAATACATCGCAACACGTCACGTGACATTGCGAGTTTGACACCCCTGGACTAGACAGTCACTTGTCTGAAATGGAATAGGTTCTCCTGCTCGAGCAGGGGGCTGGACTAGAAGACCTCCCAAGGTCCATTCCAGATTCTATTCTATTCTATTCTATTCTATTCTATTCTATTCTATTCTATTCTATTCTATTCTATTCTATTCTATTCTATTCTATTCTATTCTATTCTATTCTTAACAAGACAATTGGACCGATCTCTTGCCATTTGCAGAGGTGACATATAATAAATCAGTACATAGCAGCACTGGATTACTCCCTTTAAGGTAGCCTCAGGTCAGGAGTTTGTAGCAATCCCTGAGCTACCTCTGGAGAAAGCCCAAATTCCCTCATTAATGGAGTAGATATACCAGCTGCAAACTATGTGGCTGGTGACCCGCAGAGCATTAGAAGAGGCAAGGGAAGCATACAAGTGGCAAGGTGATAAAAAACACCAAGCCAAAGAGTTTAGAGTGACAGAGTATACTTTTCAACTAAATATATACAGCCCACCCAGCAATCCAAAAAATTGGGTCCTAAATACATAGGTCCATTCTCTATTAACAAAATTATAAATCTGGTCATAGTGCAATTAGAATTGCTCAAAAACCTTAAAAATAATTCACTCTGTTTTCCAGTGTAGCTTACTAAAACCAGAAGTCACCTCTCTCCTTCAGCCACCTCCTCCTTTGCCACCCGTTCCCATTTTTATAGAGGGAAAGCAACTGTCAGGTCCCTGTCGGAATGCTGCCAGTCCAAGGGGATTGGGACAACTATTTGTTGCTTTCATTTTGATGTATCAGCATGGGAAATAGGGAGAGAGGAATGGGCCATCAGGGCCATCTGGGTGGACTCCTTTCCGGCCAGTTTAAACCTGTTACCGAGGTCACGGCACCAAGAAGACAACTTGTTATCACCTTTTCATCTCAGAGATATCAAAATACTTTCACACCGGTGGATTGGCTCCTGATGGACTGGGGCATTGGGGTGGGGTTTGAACAATGGGAAATTAGCTTAACATTTTCTGTGGGAACTTCAGATTCTGCCTGGCTTCTCTGCAATCACTTTCTCTTAGCAAAAGATCCTTTTGAAATAATGCTTATTTCAAGAGCCATGCTTTCCTGAATAGATAGCTGAGGCAGGACCTTACACTAGGTGGAATCTGGGAGCGGCAGCAGCAGCGGGTGTCCCGGAAGGAGCGCCAGCCGTAGTGTGGGGACCATGCAAATGATGTCCACCCAAGACAATGATCAGAAGGAAGCTGAGTGCTGGGGAGAAGCCTCTGCCAAGACTCAGCCAGGCTCAAACTCAGCCAGATGGAGGAAGCTTAGGTGGTCCATAGGTGTGGGAAAGGATGTTTGGGAAGGGAGGACAAAAGGAGTCACCTCACCTGAGGCAATCGGTGGCAGGGATGGAGAGAGGAGCTGGAGGCACTGGATGATGACAAAGAGCAAGGAGATGAGCCTGACCATGCCGACCTCCCCATGAGGCAAGCCATGAGTTTCATGATGGATGCATTCCAGAGCCTGAAAGCACAAGAGACATTAGTCCAAATGTCAGGGGGCAATGACCGGTGCAATCAACCAGAGAGCAGAGAAGGAAACCCTTACCCCTGGATGCTACTGTTATAGTGGCAGAACCCTCAACGGGAGCGGCAGCAGCAGCGGGTGTCCCAGAAGGAGACACCATGGGGACAAATGCTCCAAGACCTAGTGACAGGAGGGTTCACCAGTGAAAACACATGAAGTTTGATGGAGGCCCTCAGCAATTTGAGTTCTTCCTAGCCCACGTTCTCACCTCCTGTCAAGCTATGAAACCTGTCTTTAGGATCGCTGTAATGCTTCTAGCTTGTCTACAGTACAGGGGGGGAAAGAGGGGAGAGTTTTGGATCCACAGGTATTCCTTATCAACATGATAGCCAAAGCCATTGAACAGTTGTTTTGACAAACTGAAGTTTCTTCGCATAACAATTACTGGAAGATATATTGGACAATGTGACCTGAACTGTCAGAGAGGGAAAGGAAAGTTTCACTCTTAATTATCTGCTGCCGCCATTTTCTCAGAGCTAGCTTCCTTTCTATCTTACCGGTTTGCTAATGTCTAATAAAGTTTACATTAGAGATCGCAATGTCTCTGGTGTTTTGCTTCATTGGGCTTCTCAGCCAGAACTTGACATTAAGCTAGCTCTCTCAACAATTCCAATTCTATTGAGGAGTCCTGAGCCCTTACACCCTTCTGGTAGCCTCCAGAGGGGTGGTGAAGACTCAGGAGAAGATGCCTGAAATGGAGAAGCTGGCTGGAGCCAGGTTGGGATTGACCAGTAGGACTCCAGCTGGGGCCAAAAGCAGCTTTGTAATCCCACCGGCTTCGACACAACCCAAGGAGCGAGTTGAACATAAGGAGCTGATCCCGGAGTGGAAGGGTGGAGCAGTGGCATTCAACTGACCCAAGATGGAGAAGTGGCAAGAGGAGCTACAGAAAGGCGCTGAAGCCGAATTCCAGTTGGACTGCCCTTGGCCTGAGTGGGGCAGAGAGCTAGAGTGGTGGGAGTGAGGAGCCTTGGAGTGGACAGCACCCAGGGAGTGCTACCTGCCAAGGTGTGGCAGCCAATCGGTGGAGCAACTGAGGCAGATGTTTAGCAGCCTGGAGGAGAGCTGGTCCCATGGGTGGATCCTAGACCTTGAAGGGGCTCAGCTCCACTCCTAGCTCCAGCACTGGCACCTTCACCCCAGCGCTCAACAGAAGCAGGAGCTGTGATGGCTGGAGGAGCAGTTAGCCCACAGCTTGGACTACCTTCCCAGTCTAGTCCCAGTCCAGGACAGAGAGCCCGCAATCCATGACTAGCACCTGCTCCTCAGCCTGGGGGGGGCAGATTAGTGACCACCACTGGCCCCAGGTATGGAGTTCGCCCATAAATGTATCCATATGACCAGGCCTGGATGCCGGGGCCCTGGCCAGCACAACTGTGGAGTTAGACCTGGCGGTGTACAAGGGCCATAGGGGCTTTGGACTGTGACCGAAGAAAAGCCAAGAGAAGTGCACTTTAGGGAGGAAGCAACCAGCAGCAGCATCTTCAGTTCTTGCAAGGCCGTCTGATTGCACCCCCATTGTGTGCTTTTGCTGTGGCCAGGAGGGTCACAGGGCCGTGATGTGCCCAGCACCACCCCCTCAGATGGCTCCCATGGCAATGACTCCCATGAAACCAAAGAAGCCACTGAAGAAGAGGAAGGAGAAATTGCGGGCAGCAACCCAGGTCATTGAGGTCTCCCCCCCCCCCGAGAGCAAAGGGGATGGAACTGAAGAGGGGCTGCCAATGATCCTCTATGACAGTGAGAGCGAGGGAGAGGATGACCTGATGGTGACTGGAATTGTTAACCACCTTGAAGTTAGGGTAGACATCAAGGCATCCCACTCAGTGGCGAGGGGGATGGTAAAGGCCCTCATAGACTCAGATTACTCCCGTTGCCTAATTAGTCAAGCCGCAGTGCAGAGGCTAGGATTACATGTGAGGAAGCTCAAGAAACCTGTGAAGTTTGAACAGGTCGATGGCACGCTGATAGGAGGCAAGGCCGCTTCCCATTTGACAGAGCTAGTGCAGCTAGAACTGGGGACCCACTAGAGACTATTCACTTCAAACGTATCAGAACTGAGAAAATTATTAAGATTTTCTCCTTGAAAAAATACTGGGGTGAAATATAAGAAATCAACCTATATGTAAGGACCCACCTCAATTTACATCTTAAGAAAACAGAACTCTTGGAAACCGTCTCTTCCAACAGGAATTTTTATTAAGAGAAATTGACTGTAGGCATGCTAGACAGGATCTGGGGAATTCCCTTATACATCAATGTTTTTAAAGTATTCCTAAGCAAACTCCTCCCCACATTCCTTCCGGCCGATTCAGACTGGCAATTCTCTAGTTGTTAAACCCAGGAGAGATAACATCATTCGGCTTCCACAATCATTCACCAGCTCTTCAGAGTTTATTTTGACATGGAGAAATAAACCAGATTCCGGAGGTCTGTGGTTTTTCACCCCCCCTTTTCTAGTTTCTCGATAAAGCAGAGAAGTTCAGAGGGACATAGGATAAGAGTCAAATGGTTCCATTGTAATGGTTAGTAGAGGTGAATCAACAAAAGGTTACTTTGTAGTGCAGGGAGGAAGTGAAAGTCATAAAACCCATCTGCATATCCCCCCTCCCCCTTGGAAGTATGGCAGGATCCAGGAAAGAATAATACTTGGTTTTAGATTAGAGGAGATAGATAGAAAAGAAATATAACTGGATTCTGACACTATATTAAGAGTCGGAAAATGGATATTGAATGACATCTAGTGGTGGACTAAAGTATAACACCACAGCTGCAATGACTGATACAGACCTGGCAAGAAGCCTAGATAACAACCTACTTTCTTTGTTGTTTGGTGACTTTTAACTCGACAGAGAACAGCTGGCAACAGAGAAAAATATTTTGGCATACTTACTACAGTGTGAGAACCTAATTGTTTTGAATCCTGTTGACCTTCTTGGATTATAAACATATACTGAGCTCTGATTTTTAATCTTAAGAACTATTTGGAGAGAAAGAAAAATTTGACTTCTCGCTATGTTTGGGGGAGGTTTTTGGATTGCTCTTAGGGTGGTTGAACATTCTGAACACTTTGAATATTTTGGATTGTAAATTTCGGCTGATTGACAATTTTTGGATGCCTGAGCAGAAGGACTACTACAAAATACTGCTTCCAGTGGTGGACTTATATCCTGGAACGTATTGGATTATAAAGGCTGTATATAAAGACCAGAAGAATCAGATGAGACTTTGTTTTATGGACATTAAGGTTGGTGGTATAAGACAAGATTAGTATGCGGGGATCACAACAGTTCTGATAGAATATCTGGAGGGAGGAAATAAAATGGATCCTTTATATCTAGCCAAAAATGGCAGGAAAACATACTTAATACTTCCATCTGAAGCCCCCAGCCAGGTTTACCAGGGATTTGTAGAAGTGATGCCTCAAGAAGAAGTAAACATTTTTCAGAAGGAAATACATTTTATGTTACAATTCAGGAGACAATTATTTCACATAAAGAAGATGCAAGAAGAAATCATGATGAGATTAAAAACAATTTTGATAATATAAATAAGCAAATCTCTAACTTAAACTCACAACTAGAAAGTTCCCAGAAAATGACTACAAAGAATGAACAAACAAATCAGAATGTAAGGACCCACCTCAATTTACATCTTAAGAAGACAGAACTCTTGGAACGTTTCTTCCAACAGGAATCTTTATTAAGAAAAACTGACTGAAGGCATGCTAGACAGGATCTGAGGGACCCCCCTGACCATTCAATGTTTTAAAGTGTTCCCAGGCAGCCCCAGTCCACACTCCTTCCGGTCAATTCAAATTGGCAGATGGTTGGGTGTTAAATCCATTGGATCCCAAGCGTTGAAATCTTCCCCCCCTTTTTCCTCGCTGCCGGTACAAGGAGACTTCATAGGGAGTGAGATCAAAGGCTGATGGCCGCATTGTTATGGTTAGTACTCTCGAAGAGAATCCACAGAGGATGTTACTTTGTAGTTGATAGGGGAAATGCCAGTCATAAACACCCGTGTTTACTCCCCCCCCCTTTGTAGTATGACAGAATCCAGAAGAGAGTAAGAATTGGGTTTTCTCAGAGTAGATAGCTAGAAATAAAATATAATTGGATTCTGACACAGAAAATAGAAGGTGAACCAGAGGAAATTGATCTAAAGACACAAGATATAAAAGAAGGGAAACATAATTTGGCATAGACCAGGGGTAGGCAACCTTGGCTCTTTTATGACTCGTGGACTTCAACTCCCAGAATTCCTGAGCCAGCATGGCTGGCTCAGGAATTCTGGGAGTTGAAGTCCACGAGTCATAAAAGAGCCAAGGTTGCCTACCCCTGGCATAGACAAATAAAAATTTGCAAGACTTAACCACAACAATGGAAATGGAAAAGGCACCTTATTCTTTAGGTTTTCAAAATATACCTGAGGATAAGGAAAACGACTTTAAAAAACAGATCATAAAGCTGTTAGGGGAAATGTCAGAAATTGGGAGACAAAAAATGAAAAGAGAAATTGAGGGAGAAGGAAAGTGAGAGTTGTTTAATGAATACAACTGGGCGGAATTCCACCTCAAAAATACCCTACTTAAATTGTTTTTCCCATTCCAAGCGGTATTTACAAAAACAAAGGAAGAATTTATTGGCAATTTAATTACTTTGGCCTGGAAAGCTAATTGGCAAAAAAAGAAAGCTAGAGTTAGACTCAAAAAACAGAAGATCTGACATATCCAGATAGGGTATTATCTGAGCCAATATTTGCTTAAATATAGGCAAAAGAATAGATAACAGATAGATATAAATAGATTTTTAGAATAAGAAAGATATGATTTATAATTAGAATAGCACTTTTTTGATATGGGAATGATAAAAACACTAGGATAGCTTCTATAAATGAAACCTTTGGCTACACAAATGTAACTAACTGAGAAAATCATAAGTGACAAAGATATTTTGAATACTGATAGGAAATTAAACTTAAGAGCTCAAAAAACAGGGCAATGATTTAATAAGGAGACTTTGCAAATACAATCTAAATATAAAGTGGTTAGAAAAGAGGTTATAAATTGATACTATTGTTATTTGTATAACACTAGATAAATATGAAGAGGATGTGTATATCTAATTTTGTATGTATTAGTAGTAAGAATTATATTTGTTTAATGTTGAGAAAATGAAAACATTAGGGGAAGAAGAGGGGATAAAAAACCCCCACTGGATTGTGTAACATTGAATAGATTTATACCGAAGTTAAGATGCAATACTGAGTAACAAATGTACCCAGACATCATGTTTGTTTACTAAGCATTTATGATTTGTAATAATAGAAAATCAATAAAACACTTATAAAAGAGAGAGAGAGACTATTCGCTTCATGGTTGTGCCAAAGATGGCAGAGGACAGGATCCTGGGCCTGGCTTGGTTAGCCAAGTGGGAGCCCCGGATCTATTGGGAGAAAGTCTCTGAATGTATGATTATGAGGAAGAAGGCTCCCAGCCCTCCGAACAAGGGAGAAAGCAGATAGAGAAGGGAGGGTCTGTGAGGAGAACCCGAGTACAGCAAGGGAGTGTTGGAGGAGGGGGAGGAGCAGCAATCTGTCCCAAGGGAGTACCGAGACCTTGTGGAGGCATTCAGTGAGAAAGAGTGTGATGTCCTATCCCCTCATCGCCCCACAGACTGTGCTATTAAGATCCTGCCTGGGGCGAAACTTCTTAAGCCAAAAATGTACTCCCGGACTCTGAAGGAGATAAAGGAGCAGAGGGAGTACATTTATAAGAATTTGGCAAGAGGGTTTATCCAAGTGGAGAAATCCCAAGTAGCAGCACCAGTATTTAAGGAAAAGAAAGATGCTGAGATTATGCGTGGATTTCTGTGAGATCAATGGTGTGTGCATGGAGAACATGTACCCCCTCCCTCTCATGAAGGACATGCTAGGACATTTAGCCAAAGGGAAAATACAGGTAATTCCCGAGTTACGAGTGTTCCCTTAGTGAACATTCGAAGTTACACAGTAAGCGCCCCCTAGTGTTTACGAAAAACTCCCAAAATTACAAACGTTGCTGCACCATGGCAGTTGTTCACCCTTACGAATGACCACAGTGGCACTGCAACATTCACCTTGGCTATTTCCTCCGTCCCCCCTCCGGGTCTCCCTAAGCACTAGGCCTATGGATACTCACCTTGCGAAGATTGAGAGATCCTTCACTTTCTTAGTTGTTTCACCTCTTCCTTCACAGAGAATGGAGGCCTAAAGTAATGCAAGATCATGCAACATCAGTGGCCCGAGATCTAGCGCTACTGATGTCACGTGATCTCATGGTAGTTTAAGCCTCTGTTCTCTGCAACAGAGAACGGAACAGAAGCCGGGGGAGAACAGACCTCCGGAGGCATGCAAAATCCTCCCCCAGGATGGAGGAGGTCTCTGAGGCCCAGAACAGACTTCTGGAAGCACATGGCCATCACCCACGGTCTCCATTCTGGGCCTCGGAGGCCTGCAGGAAGCCTCTAAGACCCAGAATGGCCTCTGAAGGCCTGCTGAAGTGTCCCCCAGCATCCTTTCTGGGCAGCAGCGGCCCAGAAAAGGCCTCCAATGCACAGATCAGATCTCCAGAGCCCTGCTGAAGCATTCCCTGGCATCCTTTCTGGGTGGCAGTGGCCCAGAAAAGGCCTCCGATGCCTGGATCGGGCCTCCAGACCCTGCTGAATCATCCCCCGGCATCCTTTCCAGGCTGCAGTGGCCCAGAAAAGGCCTCTGATGCCCATATCAGGCCTTTGGAGCTCCACTGAAGTGTCCCCTGGCATCATTTCCAGGTGGCAGTAGCCCAGGAAAGGCCTCCGATACCTGGATCAGGCCTTCGGAGCCCCACTGAAGTGTCCCCTGGCCTCATTTCCGGAACTCGGAGGCCTTTTCCGGGCCACTGTCTCCTGGAAAGGACGCTGGGGGATGCTTCAGCGTGCCTCTGGAGGACCGTTCTGGGCCTTGGAGACCTCCTCTAGGCTTCCAGAACGGAGGCCGTGGGCAATGGCCACGTGCTTTTGGAGGTCTGTTCTGGGCCTCAGAGGCCTTCTCCAGGCTTCTGAGGCCCAGAACGGAGGCCGGGGAGGCGGCCACGTGATTCCGGAGGTCAGTTCTGAGCCTCAGAGGCCTCCCTCTGCTCTTACCGGGAGCAGAGAAAGAAACAGAGAGGCTGGAGAGGAGACAGATCTTCACAAGCATGGCAGGATGGGGGGAGAAGCAATTGTGGGCTCCCAGGGAAGGAGCATGAGGTATTTCAGTGGGTCAGGAGAGGCCTTGGGTAGTCTGAAGATGGCCTGTTCCATAACTAGACCCCCCATGGCCTTCCCCACTCTGAGATACCTCAAGTTCACTTAATGAGCCATGCATTAGCCCACACATTAAATTAGCGAATGCAGGGGTGAAAGCTGGGAGTGAATCGCATTCAAGGTATGAGATTCACTCCTACAAATCCTCGAGTTACAAATGGAATGGGCAGGCTCCATTACATTTGTATTCACTAAATTAGACCTGAGGGAGGCATACTATCGAGTGAAAATTAAGGAAGGTGACAAGTGGAAGACAGCCTTCAACTGCCCCCTTGGTAGCTACCAATTCAAAGTGATGTCATTTGGATTACAAGGGGCTCCTACTGTGTTCATACAACTCATAAACAAGGTGCTGCATGAGCATCTTTATAAGGGGGTTCTAGTGTATCTTGATGACATCCTCATTTACACTGAAACCATGGATGAGCACATGAAGCTCATGAGACAGGTGCTGAAAAAGCTATTGGACGCTAAGCTGTATGCCAAACTGTCAAAATGCGAGTTTCACAAATCTACACTGGACTACTTGGGCTACCATGTATCGTGCAAGGGGATAGAGGTGGACCTGGGGAAAGTGAAGTCTATATTGGAATGCCAAGCCCCTTACACCCACAAGCAGCTGCAGAGTTTCCTGGGGTTTGCAATTTTTTACAGGCAATTCATCCCCTTTTTTGCCACAATTGTTTTACTGATCACTGAATTATTAAACACAGGAAAGGGGGGGAGAAGCCCCAGCTGAATCAGCCCTTAAACTGGACGATGGAGTGCCAAGTAGCATTCGAAAGGCTGAAGGGGCTATTTGCTGCTGAACCAGTGCTAAAATGCCCAAACCCCAAAGAGCCATTTGTGATCCAAGCAGATGCCAGTGATGTGGCTGTGGGAGTTGTCCTCCTCCAATGCAATGGGGAGGGGAATTTACAGCCGTGCACATACACATCTTGGAAACTAAATGAAATGGAACGGTGATGGGGTGTGTGGGAGAAAGAGGCTTTTGTGGTATCGTGGGCACTACTAAATTGGAGGCAGTTCTTGGAAGGAAGCAAAGCCCCCCTTTGAAGTGTGGACTGATCATAAAAACTTAGAAGCGCTGAAAACCTCCCGCAAACTTTCTCTTAAGCAAGTCAGATGGGCGCAATATTTCAAAAGATTTGATTTTGAACTAAAATACATTCCAGGACTGAGAAGGAAGCATATGCAGTTAGATGGGCACTTCTCTCCTGAAGACATTTCTTAGAGGGAAGCAAAACCCTTTTGAGGTGTGGACTGATCACAAGAACCTAGAAGCTCTGAAGACCCCTCAAAAGCTAGCCCCTAAGCAAGCAAGATGAGCCCAGTACTTCCAAGGGTTCAATTTCTCCCTATGCTACTTGCCAGGGGAAAAACATTTTCTGGCAAACGCTTTATCAAGGATGCCCAATACAACATCTCCAAGGCAGAAATAGTTAAACCTTTACTCCCATCACACCAGCTCAGGTGACCACAAGAGTGCAGAAAAAAGAAAGGGTGCCAATGGACAGTGCCACAGCCACAGCTTTCAAGAAAGCTCTAGAAGGAGATGAGTGGTTTGCCAGCCACAAGAATGTCTGCTCTATTCAGAATGGTCTGGCCAGGGTGGAGAGAAAATTATATGTACCTGCCAGTCAAAGACTGAAAACTATGGAGGTATGCCACAATTCAAAATTGGCAGGGCACTTCAGATTTATGAAAACACTGCACCTCCTTAAGAGACAGTTTTGGTGCCCATCACTCAAAAAAGTCATTGAGAGCTATGTCTAAAGCTGTCTCATTTATGCAACAGCAAAATGGAGGCAAGGAAAGATGCCGGAGCTCCTACAAACAGTGGTTAAGCTGTCAGCACCCTGGAGAAAGATCTCTATGGACTTTATTGTGGAGCTTCCTGAAAATGCAGGAAATACTGTAATATGGGTTGTGACGGACCTGTTCTCTAAGCAGGTCCATTTTATTCCTTGCCAGAAGATACCCACAGCAAAAGGGCTAGCGAAAATGTTCTTACATAATGTCTATCGCCTGCATGGGGCCCTGCAACGCATTATGTGAGCTGTGGTGGCGCAGTGGTTAGAATCCAGTGTTGCAGGCTACTTCTGCTGACTGCTGGCTGCCAGGAGTTTGGCAGTTTGATTCTCACCGGCTCAAGGTTGACTTAGCTTTCCATCCTTCTGAGGTCGGTAAAATGAGGACCCAGATTGTTGGGGGCAATATGCTGACTCTGTAAACCGCTTAGAGAGGGCTGCAAAGCACTGTGAAGCAGTATATAAGTCTAAGTGCTATTGATATTGCTATTATTTCCGACCGAGGAGTCCCATTCACCTCCAAGTTCTGGAGAGGCTTTTTGGACTTATTAGGTACTGACCAGAGACTAAGTTCTAGTCAGCATTTGCAAACAAATGGGGGGACAGACAAGCAAATTCAATTCTAGAACAGTACCTTCGATCCTTGATCAACTACTAACAGGACAATTGGACCAACCTCCTGCCTATCACTGAAGTAGCATACAACAATACTGTACACACTAGCACTGATTTTACCCCATTCCGAGTAGCAATGGGGCAGAACTTTAACCCCATGCCTGAACTGCCAAGTTGAGATCCAACAACACCCTCCCTAAAAGAGTGGATAGAGCAGCTAAAAAATACTTGGCCAGTAGTGCGCAAAGCCCTTGCTGAGGCTAGAGAAGCTTACAAGGCACAAGCCGATAAGAAAAGAACTGAGCCTAAACCATTCCACATTGGGGACCAATGTATTTGTCCACATGGTTCCTTCAGTCATTACAACTCTCAAAAAAGTTAGGAGATAGGTTTATAGGACTTTCCCAATCAAACCGATCATTAACCCAGGACTTCCAGTTTTATGTCGTAGCAATACAGACGCTGTCAATGCTGCTAATATTGGATATTATTGCTTTGACAAAATATGCAGAACTGTCTGGTATTTTTAGAGTTAATTTAATGATGCTGGGAGGGGAGGAGAAAGATAAGGAATGTGCGGGCTACAGAACGGAAGCGAACCTTTGCCCTTCGGGCTGATTGGAAAATGTGATTTATGACTCCAAAATAGGGGAGGGGAATAGGCTGGAATGTTATGTGCAAGGAAGGGAAATTCAGATCTTGGCATCCATCCATGCCGTGCCGACACTCTGTTACACAAAATAAAGACTATTTAGGATAAACAATGCCTGGAAGTTCTTTGAAGTGTTTCATTAGTCGGAACCATGACATCATGCCAAGATCTACAAACTTTTCAAAGCATCTGGAGTCCTGAACTCCCACTGCTGTCTCTAGGTTTGAGAGAAGCTGGCAAAGATTCAGGAGAAGATTTCAAAAATGGAGAAAGGTAAACTGCCTGAAGCAGATAGCCTGGCATCAGCTGCTACCCCAGGGGGGGAGCGACAGCCAAGATGCCAGGGGAGGAAGAGCTTTGGCAGAATTCCCAGCTGGAGAAAAACCCCAAGCAGCTAAGAGAGCTTATCTGGTCGTCAGGCAGAGACTCCAGAGGCTTCGAAACAGCCTTGCCACCCTCAAAGGCTTCAAAAGCAGATGAGGTGGAGCTACAACAAAGGGATTCTTGCATAATGCATCCCCCAAACTGGTGGAGAGCTGCCACTGAGAATCTGGGTGAGTGGAAAACCCTGTCTGCAGACTAGACAGCCCTCCAGCCCCAGGAGTCCCCTGCCAGATCCTCCAGCCCCACAGAGAGAGAGAACCCCAGCCTGGAGTCCCTGCAGCAATGGGAGGTTTGGGAACCCCCTCAGGTGAATGGTCAGCAACCTCTGAGCTTGCCACAGCTAATAGAGGCCTTGCAACAGCTTGGGGTGGTGCAGAAGCCAGGAGATCAGCAGCTGGTGGGAGAACGACCACAGCAAGGAGATTGGCCACAGCCCCCGAACGTGCAACCCCTGGGCATAAATCAACAGCCACAGTGGGGGCCCCAACTGCCTATAATTGTACCACCATTCAGAGCAACCTTCGATGGGGACCCAGAGAAGCTGATTTTTTTCCTCAATCAAGTGCACTCTCATTTGAACTGCTGGGCCTATCTTTACCCGGACCCAGGCGCCATGGTCGATGTGATTGCGTCCAGCCTAGAGGGAGAAGCATCCGAATGGCTGAACAATTTATACAATGAGCAAGCCCCGGAATTGGAGGACCCACACCGCTTCCTCCTAGGGCTGAGAGAAAGATTTGAGGACCCATCCATTGGCCTCAAGGCAAGAGAACAAATCCACAAAATAAAACAAGCCGGCAGGCCTGCCCTGGAGTACGTGCGAGAGTTTCACAAGACAGCAGGTCGAATAGAGGGATGGCCTGAGCAATCCCTAATCCATCACTTCATTGAGGGATTAGACAATCACCTCTCTCAGGCCTGCTTCTATCGAGTAGTACCTGATCAGCTGCAAGAATGGTACCAGGCAGCGGTGAAGCTAGACGTTCAGCTCGCCCGCTATAAGAAGCCTCCCCCACCTGAATCCGAGCAGCAGCCAGAGCAACCTGAACAGAAATCACCCCCACGAAAACCTCCAACTACTGCGATGGCTGAAAGACCCAGACCACCTGCAGGCCCGCCAATTAAGTGTTTCCGGTGCGGACAGGAGGGACATCGAGCAGCAAACTGTCCAGTCCCCTACCCCCAACTACAGAGCAGACCGGAACCAGCGGCGAGAAGGAAACCTGCCCAGCGGCTAACAAGAGAAAAATCCAACCGGGTCACGCAAGAACCTGTTGCCCAGACGCCGGGATTCCGGGTGGACCCGCTCCTGCTCTACCCTCCTTTGACAGCGACGATGAAGGAGAGAACGACCCGATGGTGAGTCGACACGTTCCGCCTTTTTCACTGCCCGCCAAATTTATAATCCCTAAGTCGGGGGCACAAATAGACTTAAACGTGCTAATCAATTCTGGATGCTCCTGTTGCATCATTAGCTTGCCATTTGCCATGAAATTGGGCATCCGAGCAAAACTGCTCTCCAAGCCCGTGAGGTTTGAGCAAGTCGATGGCTCCCTGATGGGAGGGATTCTTGTCACGAAATTAACTGAGCCCCTACGCCTAGAAATAGGTGAGCACTGGGAGTTTATTTGCTTCCTGGTGGCTCTAAAAATGACTGAGGCTGTGATCCTAGGGCTAGCCTGGTTGGACAAATGGAAACCGTTTATCTGGTGGGAGAAAGGAATGAGAACTATGAGACTACCTATAAGGCCTAAACCCCCCACTGATTCAACCGACGTTGCAGGGCACTTTAGGCCACCTAATGAGCAAGCCCACATGGCTGCCTCACCACCAGACAAACCACTCATCCCCAGTGAATACCGGGACCTAGCGGAGGCATTTAGTGAAAAAGAATGCGATGCCCTGCCCCCTCACAGACCCAATGACTGCTCTATCGAACTGGTGCCAGGAGCCAAACTCCCACGACTGAGAATGTACGCTATGTCCCCCCTCGAAATGGAGGAGATGCAGCGATACGTGAACAAAAACCTAGCAAGGGGGTTCATTGAATGGGCCAAATCTACCGTGGGAGCCCCTGTGTTATTTAAAGAAAAAAAAGATGGTTCTCTTCGTCTTTGCGTGGATTACAAAGGTCTGAATGCAGTGAGTGTGGAAAATAAATACCCCCTCCCGCTCCTGAAAGACTCACTAACCCACCTGGCTAAGGGGAGCATCTTCACTAAATTAGACCTGAGAGAGGCATACTACCGGGTGAGAATAAAGGAGGGAGACAAGTGGAAAACTGCCTTCAACTGCCCTATGGGGAGCTATCAGTTCAAAGTCATGCCATTTGGACTACAGGGGCCCCAGCCATATTCATGCAGTTGATTAATGAGGTCCTACATGATCACTTGTACAAAGGGGTTCTGGTGTATCTTTTTTTTTCCATAACAAGTTTTATTAGTTTTTTTTGTTTGTTTTACAGCCAAGTGCTTATAACACATCGTGGAGATAGGGCACTCCATAGAACACAACAAAAAATACAGTCATACATATACAATTTAAACTGCTTCTTTAAAGATTCCCTCTCTATTTTATCAATAAAAAAGAAGAGAGAAAAAAAAGAAAAGAAAAAAGAAAACAAACACAAAAACAAAAAACAAAAGTTATCAAAGATATTTTCACCCGTTTTCAGGTTTAACCAACTTTCAATTAATCTATTTCAATTTAGTCTTGCATAAACATATAGTATACAATTCGAGCATTCCTAAAATATAAATTGTTTCTCACTTATATCTATTATTCCAATTTCAATTTATACTTCTCAATCAAATTATATCTCTTATTCTATTCTATTTCACATACATATTTTGTAAATAAACATAAATTTATATATTTTAAAACCATTACATAAGACAAAATAATATAATAATGTTATAATAATAATAATAGGACAATAATTATTTCTATTATAAACTAATAATATAACTATTATATCTTAATATTTCTCAACTATATTCTATTTCATATACTCTATCCAATATTTTTATAAATCAGTCCAAGTCCCTAAAAATTCCTCAATTGTTTCATACATCACTAATTACCATTCAATTCTTGTAAGTAAAAATATCAATAATACTTCACCAGTCTCAATCTCAATCTCAATCTAACTCCTTTAATTTTAAGTTTTCCAATTTTTCCTATTGTCATTCCAAACCATAATCAAATCCATAATTTAGCTCTAATGTTGACTCAAACCAGAGTAACCTTAAAAATCTCAAAAATATTAGCTCATTCAACGTCCAAAAGCCCTTTTTACCCATCAGATAAAATTTTAACTCTCATTTTTAAATCTAATTCTAGCTTTCTTTTTGTGCCAAGTAGGTTTCCACAGCAGGGCCTCTAAATCCTCCCATCTTAGTGACTGGCTAAAGGCCTTTTCCCACCATTGAGTCCAATCATGTTCTTTTTCTCTTTTATCCAGTGTTGTCTGTACTGTCATGTTGTCAACATTTTTGGTGCCTCGTATTTGGAAGTCCAATCCTGTTGCTTTTAAAGTTGTAAATGTTTTAGTTGAGTTCTGCCTTTGATCATCAAAGATGTCCATCATGTGGGATGTGTCCTCTTCCTCTTCAATGGATTCAATAGATTCAATAGATTGTAAATGTATTTCATCCATCTCATTAAATTGTAAATCTGATTGTGTATCATAGTCAATCAAAGGTTGAGCTTCAATTTTTAATTCTAAGTCCTCCTTTTTGCTAAGCATTCTGATATGTTCTTTATATTCCATTCTCATTTCCAAAAAATTTTCTAATATAAGTCCATAATTAATCTGTGAGTAGGATTCCATCCTCTTTTTTTTTTTAGAAGTTCAGCTTAAAGAATAGATTGCAGCGTTATAAAATATAGAGTCCAAACAGAGATATATTTCCAATCAAAGATAGCAAAAAGCCAATAGTCAAGTCCAGCACAGAAATAAAGAAAACAGCAAGAGTCCCAAGTAGCAGTCAATTGTTATGTTGTAATCCAGTCTGGGCATCACGCCAGAATCAGGAAGTGGGAGTTCAACTGGAGAAAGTTACATTGTATCAGTCATAGTTTCTGGGCTTCATGCCAAGTCCCAGGTTGCATTGTATCCAAAACAATCTACATAAGTCCGCCCAGAGAGCAGAAAGTTTTTTAGGCAATACTATTCAGGAGGGGGGAGGAAAAAAAGCATTCCACCCCCTCCCTTAGGATTTTCACCTAAACTGGAAATAAACAAGCCAAAAGAGAGAGTCACAGTAAGGGTTTTTTTTTTTTTTCCCCAGGATGCCCGAATTCCAACTGCTTATATAAACAAAGTAAAATAATAAAAAACAATAATTATTTTTCCAAAGCCCGTTTTCCCCAGTGATCAAACGCTGCTTTCTCAAAGTAGGGAAATAGTTCTTAAAGCTGTTAGCAGGGAAATAGGTAAAGTAACAAGAGGGAAGGAAAGGTCTCACCCGGATCTTCCACGGTGGTTCTTTTTGCTTAGATGTTGCTGTGACTTTCGGCTGGAGCAGCTGAGTGATCGGCCATGTTGCTGGCCGATCTTTTCCCCGTCGGCCCAAAGGTGATTTTCTCGGACCGCAGAGGGAGCCGCCGCTCCCTCCGCGATCGACGAGTGCCCTCCTCTACGGTGGTCGCCCCTACAGGGCGACTTTCAGGGTCTACCGGCAGGGGGAAACCGGACGGCAAAGAGAGCGAGTTCTTTGCACGTCCGCGGGTGCTGCCACCGGATCCGGAAGTCAAAGGGGTTCTGGTGTATCTTGATGATATCCTGATATACAGCACAAATATGACTGATCACATAAAGCTGGTGAGAGAAGTGCTAAAGAAATTATTGAATGCCAAGCTTTCTGCCAAATTGTCAAAATGTGAATTTCACCAGACCTGATTAGATTATCTTGGCTACAGAATTTCCAACGAGGGTGTTGAAATGGATCCAGCCAAAGTGAGAACTATAATTGAGTGGCAGCCCCCAAAGACTCGCAAACAGCTTCAGAGCTTTTTAGGTTTTGCCAACTTCTATCGTCAGTTCATCCCCTCCTTTGCCGAGATTGCCCTACCCCTTACAGAACTACTCAAAACAGGCAAAGGAGGAGGAAAACCACGACCGGGCCAGCCACTTACATGGACTATGAGCTGTCAAACAGCTTTTGAGAATTTAAAAAGACTATTTGCTGCTGAACCGGTCCTAAAGCACCCCTGCCCAGGGGAACCCTTTGTAATCCAAGCTGACGCCAGCGACGTGGCAGTCAGAGCTGTATTACTGCAAAAGAACAAAAGTGGAGTTCTACAACCCTGCGCCTACACCTCTAAAAAATTTACTGAAAGCGAGAGGAGATGGGCAATCTGGGAGAAGGAGGCCTTCACTATTAGGTGGGGCTGTTAAACTGGCGACACTATCTAGAAGGGAGCAAGGTGCCATTTGAAGTATGGACAGATAAAAACCTAGAAGCACTGAAAACTCCCCGCAAATTGTCCCCAAAGCAAGTACGGTGGGCACAGTACTTTAACCGTTTCAACTTCACTCTAAAGTACATACCAGGAAGAAAAAACTTCCTAGCTGATGCGCTATCGAGATTGCCCCAGTACAAAAGCAAACACGAAGAGGTTAATGAGGCAATTATCTCCAATCCATAAACTGCCACTCAACTTACGCCTCGCAGGGTCCCTAATCCTGATGACCCTGGGGCAAAGAAAATAAAATGAGAGCTCCTCACCGATCAATGGTTCAAAGATAATCAAACCTCCCTAACATGCAAGGATGGTTTGGCTTACAAGGGGGGAAGCTGTATTTGCCTGAAGCCCTCCGTCTTAATGCTCTCAAACACAGCCATGATGTAAAACAGGCTGGACACTTTGGATATCTGAAAACTCTACATCTCATCCGCCGGCAATTTTGGTGGCCGGGGCTGAAACGGGATGTGGAAAACTATGTAAAGAGTTGTACCGTATGTGCCACAATGAAAAGCATCCCAGGGAAAACCCCTGGGTTACTGCAGCTGGTGGCAGACCCTTCTCAACCCTGGGAAGAAATAGCTATGGACTTTATAGTAGACCTACCTGAAAGTAGAGGAAATACTGTCATCTGGACTGTGATAGACCTGTTCTCGAAGCAGGCTCATTTCATCGCCTGCAAAGGACTCCCATCTGCCCAATGACTGACTAAATTGTTCCTGAAACATATCTACCAGCTGCATGGTGCCCCTAAGCGAATAATTTCAGATGGGGGGTGCAGTTCACAGCGAAGTTTTGGTGGCGTATAATAATTCTGTTCACAGCAGTACCAGCTACATGCCTTTCAGAGTAGCCACAGGAAAAGAGTTCAGCCCAATACCTGAATATCCTCAGGTGCCCTCCGCCTCCCAGACACTTGATCAATGGGTGAGGGGGTGGGAAGAAGTTTGGAGAAACACGAAAACTGTGTTAAAAAAATCTTCCGAGACCTATAAAAAGCAGGCTGATAAAAAGAGGGCTCCCCAAAGAACATTCCAAGTTGGAAAAAAGGTTTATCTGTCAACTAAATATTTACACCTCAAATTGCCCAGCAAGAAATTGGGACCAAAATTCTTGGGGCCTTTCCCCATCATAAGGATCATCAACCCCGTCACAATAGAATTGAAACTCCCTAGGCTTTTAGGGAGGATTCATCCTGTCTTCCATTGCAGCTTGTTAAAACCTTGTCGGGGCTCCACTTTAAGACCTCCCCCTAAGAAGGCACCCGGGCCCCTCATGGTAGTGGGTCAGACTCACTATGAAGTGAAACGTATTCTTGACTCTAGAATTTTTAAAGGGAAATTGCAGTACCTAGTACAATGGAAGGGGTACTCGCTGTCCAAAGCTACTTGGGTGAAATCTAGCGATGTGAAGGCTGACCGACTCATCAAAAAGTTTCATGAGAAAAACCCCAACAAACCAAGAGATAATCCCTGACATATGCTTTTGTTTACATACAGGACCTATCCTTTTTGTAAGGGGGGCTGGATGTCAATGCTGCTAATATTGGATATTATTGCTTTGACAAAATATGCAGAACTGTCTGGTATTTTTAAAGTTAATTTAGATGATGCTGGGAGGGGAGGAGAAAGATAAGGAATGCGTGGGCTACAGAACGGAAGTGAACCTTTGCCCTTCGGGCTGATTGGAAAACGTGATTTATGACTGCAAAATAGGGGAGGGGAATAGGCTGGAATGTTATGTGCAAGGAAGGGAAATTCAGATCTTGGCATCCATCCATGCCGTGCCGACACTCTGTTACACAAAATAAAGACTATTTAGGATAAACAATGCCTGGAAGTTCTTTGAAGTGTTTCATTAGTCAGAACCATGACAGACGCAGGGAAGCAGGGCTCTGCTTCCCATGCTCCTGCTGGGAGCCTGAAAAGGGCCTAAAGTCGCCCCAGAGAGGCGACGAAGAAGGAGGGGACCCTCATTGATCACGGAGATATGGAAGTTGATTTGTTTGATCTGAGGAAGCCCTCTGAACTGGCAGGGGAAAGACTGGCTGCAGTCCAGTGGCCAGTCTGAAGCTACCTGAAGCTACAACTGGGAAAAAAGCACTAAGCAGCAAATTGTGAGCAACGTGTTTGGAACTGGGTGAGAGTATTTTCCTTGCTCTACTATTTTAAAAACTTTCCCTGGAAAAAAGAAAACCCCAAAGCAAGAAAGCTCCCAGATGCAAGAGGTAAACCCCCCCCCAGAAGAAAAGCGGCAGTTTAACATCTTTTGGGGGGGGAAACAGACAGATTATAAAATTAATTTGGAAACAATATAAAGAAATAATGCTGAAAATTTTTGGGGACTTAAAATACTTTGAAAATCCTACTTTCTTTGGAAAATACCGGATTGAATTATTGAGAAATAAGTCCTGGTTGGAAGTTTGAAAGATAGACATTCAGTGACATCTAGTGGTAGAAAAAAGGAACAGCACTAAAACATTGTTTATATTTTGTCTGGAAGGAGTGAACTTGGCCTGAAGCCCAGAGAGATAGTAAGCTAGGTTCTTTGATGTTGCTGAATTTCTCAGCCTTGCAGATTGCAGCTGGCTTTCCTGGATTATAAACATCATTTGATTTGCAGCTTTAAGAATTACTTAAGGACAGAGGAAATCTGACTCTTGGTTATTCCCTTTGGGAGAGGTCCTATGGATTATTAACTTTGAATAGTAGGACCTTCAGGATTACAAATTTTGGCTGACTGTTGACCCTGGATTTTTGGATAATCACTTGGAGTTGGTGTTGAAAGACAAAAGTGGATTATAAATCTTTTCTTCCCCTCTTCCCTTTCTTTTTATGGGGAGTCTACTGAATTATAAATCTTCAGTTTCAAGAACTATTTAGAGACAGAGAAAATTTTATTCTTGGTGGTTCCCTTTGGGGGAGGCCCTATGGACCATTAACTCTATACAGTAGGACTTTTTGGATTATAAATTCAGGCTGATTGATAACCCTGGATTTTTGGATAACTGCTTGGAATTGGGATTGAAAGACAGAAGTGGATTACAAATTTTTTCTTCCTTCCCTCTTTTTGGGGAGCTTATTGGATTATAGAGACTATAGATAAAGATCACAAGAACTATGTGAGATGAACTTAAATGATATATTGTGATATTGATTATAAGATTGGTGGTTTTGCCTAAGGCTGGTAATTGGGGAATATACTAGAGTTGAGAAGGTCTGGAGGGTGGGAATACAAATGAGTGTTTCTAATTTAGCTAAAACTGGCAAAAAACCATCCTCAGCTCCATCTTATACTGTTCCCAGTCCTGTGTATCAGAGATCAATTGAATCAATGCTTCAGCAAGAAAAAACCAACAACTTCCAGAAGGAAATGCAAGTCACACTACAATTAATTCAAGAGGCAATTACTTCACATAAAGAAGACATAAAGAGAAACCATGAGGAGACAAAAGGTAATCTGGATAAAACGAATGAACAAATTCATAACTTAAATTCCCAATGAGAAAACTTTCAGCAGATGATTACAAAGAATGAGCAAAGGATTCAGAAAACAGAAGACAAATAAGTAGAAACTGACCAAAAGATGGAAGAAATAAAAGGTGAAAACCAAAGATTGATGCAGGCAAAGAACTGGAGGACTCAGTGGAGGTTTTGGAAATGGAAAAGACATCCCATTTTTTAAGATTTCAGAACATAATGGAAGATAAGGAAGAGGATCTTGCTGATTTGATGACAGAGCTGTTGGCTGGAGCATTGGAAATCGGGAAACAGGAAATGGAAGGAGAGTTGGATCAGATATTTAGAGTCAATTCAAGTTATGCAAGGAGAAATAAAGTCTGTAGAGAGCTACATGTGAGATTTGTTAAAAAATCAATAAGAGATGAGATACTGAGAATAGTGAGAGATGACCCATTGCAATGTAAGGAAAAGGAAATTGTAGTTCTGAAGCACATACCTAGGAGGATAAGGGACTCATGAAGAGAATATCAATTTATGACCAAAAAATTAATTGAAAAAGGAGTGAACTTTAGATGGCTGATGCTGGAGGGGATCCTAATCAATTGGGACACAGAAAGATGCGGATTGGACTCTGTTTTCAAAGCAATGGAATTTCATGACAGACAGAACTTTTCTCAAAGAAAAAAGTTCAGAATTCCAAGCAGAGTGGAAATCTAGAAAACAGGAAGAGATAGCAATAGAAGGGGTGGCTGAATGAAGGGAAGAAGAAGAAATAGAAAACATAAATCAACAAGAAGGGGCAAAGGGAAGAGAACAGAGACAGATAAGAACAACTAGGAGAATAAAACCTAAATATAATTGAAGAAGATGTATAATGGGATTCTCTCAATGAATATAAACAGATTGAACTCCCCCTCAAAAAGGATTTTTTTTTTTACCCAACTACAAAAACTAAAAATGGACATATACTGTCTCCAAGAAACACACATTAAAAGACAACATTATAAATTTTTGGAATGTCCAAAAATTGAGAAGCTTTGTTTTTCATTAGCACAACAAAAGAAAAGAGGAATAGCTTTATATATTAAAGAAACTATGAATCCTAAACAAATTTACTCAGATGAAGAAGGAAGAATACTAATGGTGGAAATAATGATAAATCGAAAATAGATATTGATGGTAGCAATTTATGCACCGAATAATAAACAAGAAGAATTCTACAAAAAGCTACACAAGAAAATAGTGGAAATGGAATATCAAAATATTTGCTTAGTAGGAGACTTTAGCGCAATTGTAGATGGAAAGCTAGATTATAGAAATAGTAAAATAGGGGGGAAAGGAAGAAATATTTTACTTAAGGCTTTTTTTAAAATGGCAGAAGAAATCTATATACAGGATATGTGGAGAGAAAAGAATCCAAAGAAATCTCAATATACATTTTACTCAAACAGGCATAAATCATGGTCTAGAATTGATATGATATGGATATCTCCTGAACTAAGAATGAACATACAAGACATTGAGATAGAACCAATGTCTAGGCGGATCATAATCCGATAAAGATGATGTGGAAAATTAAGATGGTCACTGAATCAATCTTTACTGAAAGAGAAAGAATTTACACAAATAGCAGCAAAGGAAATGGAATTTTTCTTTAAAGAAAATAAGAAAGAAGAGACAACACTCCAAAGCGTTTGGGATACAGCCAAAGCATATTTTAAAGGATTAGCCATAACTTATATGGCGAAAAAGAATAAGGAAAAACAACAACAAATGAAGTTAAAGGAAGAACTTATAAAATTGGAATCAGAACTACAAAGAGACCCACAAAAGAAAATTCTTAAAAAACAAATGGAGATAATAAAACACAAATTAAATTTAGTAGAAGCTGAAGAAATGGCCCAACAAATTAAAAGAGCAAAACAAAACTTTTTAGAAAATGTTAACAAGCCGGGTAGATGGCTAACTTATAAATGGAAAAAAGAAAGAGAGAAGAAACTGATAAATAAATTGCAAGATGTGAAAGGTGGTTTACAATTCCAAAATGATACAATAAAAAAAATAATTAAAGAATTCTATGAAACACTCTATGATACAGAAGAAATTTGTCAGGAAAAAATAATGCAATACATAGAAAAAGCCAAGCTACCCAAAATTTCAGAGAACATGCTAAATGAAAAAATAACAATGAAGGAGTTGACGGAAGCTATAAAAAGACGAAAAAACAACAAGACGCCAGACCCAGATGGGCTACCCACAGAATTTTACAAATACCTACAAGATATATTAAGCCCATCAATGAAAGAAATGTGTAACGAGGTACTATCAGAGGCCAAATTACCAAATACGTGGATAGAAGCTAATATCACCTTAATATTAAAAGAAGACTCAGACTTGACTCAGATAAAGAACTACAGACCAATATCTCTACTAAATATGGACTATAAATTTATGATACAAAAATTAAACTGTATGGACTTTGGAAAAAACTTCATAAATATAATTTAAAAAATTTATTATAGACAAACAGCTAAAGTAATTGTAAATGGAGACTTCACAGAGAAATTTAATATCAAAAAAAGGCACAAGACAAGGATGTCCACCCTCTCTATTATTATTTATTTTAACTTTGGAAGTGCTGAATAGAAATATCAGGACCCAGAAATTAAGGAATGGAGATAAAAGACGAAAAATACAAACTACAAGCATTTGCGGATGGTTTGGTATTTATACTAGAAGTATGTAGTGCTCTAATTTCTTTTAGTGTGAAGACTGATGCAAAGAATGAGTTAAGCAGCTCTGCTTTCTCCTACTGCCTGTTACATTCTTGCCATCTTCTCTCTTTAGTGGACCTACAGTTTCCTTGACTTTTTTCTTATTATGTTGGCCCCAGTCCAACTATATGCAGAAGCAACAGCAGCTACCTATACATAGCTGTGTATGAAAAATAACTGTTTTATCAAGCAGTTGCTCAAAAAATGGAGGCTGTTTGGTGTGGGTAGGGAAAAAGAAAAGAAAACTTTTACTATTCCTTACTCTTGACCACGGAAATTATTCACTGAGTTTAACTACATAAAGTTCTGTGTACAGACCAGCCTCAGTTAAACCTCCCAAGAAAGCAGAACTCTTGAAACATGCATTGTCTCAATAGGAACTTTTATTGGAAGGTATTGACAACAGGGAGAAGCCCAAGGGGGGAGTTTTGAGATCGGAGCGGCAATTCCCCCTCATTGTGGCTCTGTATCCATCGCCCCAGGCCAGGATGGCTTGAGCTGGGGTCACCCCTGTGATTATGGCCCCTGCTGTTTCTGTGGCACTGGCAGAGGTGCCACGGTTGGCAGGTTCGCTCTCCTCCCTTTCCTCTTCCTCCTCCAGCCATATCTCGATCCTGCCCCAGAAAGGATCCGTTTCTTCCTCCTTGAGGTTTTTAAAAGCTTCCACCATCAGGTTTATAGCTTGCTTAAGGAAGCGGTCGGACCGGGTTAGTCTTTCGTCCTCTTCCTCACTGAGGTTGAGTGACCATTCCATCTCATGTTTTCAACCTGGCTGGTGACTGCCACGGTGGAAGGTCACTTTCTGTGATCTTCCTTCCCAGTCCTCTTTCTTCCCAACACCGATCGACCATCTTGGCTTCCCAAGGTTCTCCCTGGTTTCTGCCTTGGCTGCCGGGCTGGAGGAGTCGGAGCTGCTGTTGCTTGGGCAAGCCTTCGGGGGGGCTCCACCCAGCATTTTCCCAAACAGTACTCACAATTCCAATCTTCATATACTACTACATCTTTTGAAAAAAGGCTACCTGTCTCATAAATTTCTCCAACTAACCCCTCTACCCCTTTTCTTTCTCTCGGGGGATGGTAACTATCACTTGCATACAGTAGTTCTTGTTCCAGTAATCACCCAGGCAGATTAAGAAAATGCACAAATTCATATCAGCATATATTAGCATATACAGTAGCTTGAGAAACAGGTCAAGAATTTAATGGGGAAGAAGGGTGATTAGCTAAAGGAGCCCTAAGAAGAATTGAAAGAATATAGTTGCTCTTCTTCCCCATTGGAAAACAGCAAATCAGCTGCTAATCAAGACCTACTAAATAGAAGTTACAATTAACCACTGAAATGATCCCTTTGTAAAACTTGCATAATTCCACAATCTTGTCAGTTTTCTGCACTCACATCTATAGAAATTGAGAGTACGCAGCATCCAAGAAACCAGAATGGAACGACTCAGTGCTGCTAGCTCGAGGCAGTCTTCTCGCCATCGCCAAGTTCCCTCTGCCAATTTGCTGCCACCATCTCATTGCAGGACATCTCAAAACTGGAAATTCGCGGTGCAGACAATTTACTGTGGGCACTGGATGGAGAGCCGGGCAGGCGAGTGAGTGGGATGTCAGAGGGGCACAGCGATGGGCTGCTCTGCAAGTTTTTTTTTTTTTAAAGTCACATTGCTTAATGTTTGAGGGTGCCTTGCTCTGAAAATAAGGCCAGCTTTGGGAAGCAATGGGGTGGGATGTCATCTTTTTAAAAAAACTAAAAAGGCTTGTTTTGCGTTGCATTCAAACCCTTGCCTATCAAGCAGATTGCAAAGTTTGAAGCCACATTTAGTTGCGAGTCTGATGAACCACAGAAATGGGGCTGCATGAACAGGATTTTGGAGTCCAAACTGGAAAAAATCCCCTCTTCTTAGCATTATTCTTTGCACAACATCTGTGTCGAATTTGGGGGAAACATTGCTGCGACACTCTGTCCAAACGCACTCTGCATATGACCAGAAACATTATGAAAACACTCTACACATGACCAGAAACACCATGAAATCATCCACCCAGCTTTGGGGGGAAAGCACTCTGCACATAATCAGAAGCACCATGTCAGAGTTGCCATCCCGCTGCACCGGCCCTGCTTAGCTAGATATCAGGTTTTCATGAGAAATGGGGGGAGGGAGTTGCGGGGTGGGAGGAAGGAGAGGAAGATAGAGAAAAATGAAAATCTTTGTGCCATCCTGTGAGCCACAGGCTGTTCCAAGGTCACCCTGCAACACCCTCAAGCCTGCACAGCTGGGGACTGTTATCAAAATAATTGGTTTGAACACTATTGGACTCTTACCAGTGTCCATGGAGGGACGGGATCCAAAGGGGAATGTTAACTATGTGATTTGGGCAAGTAATATCAGATTCAGTTTGCTGCACTGTAATCACTTGGCTTTAGTACAGTATACGTTCGCTAGCCATGAGTCCGAGAGTCTTTCTTTTCTAAATGACCAAGTTGGGACGGCTGACACATCATGAAATCACCCACCAGCTTTGAGGGAAAAGCACTCTGCACATGACCAGAAAACACCATGAAATCATCCACTCAACTTTGGGGGGGGGGAAACACCCTGCACATGATCAGAAATACCATGAAATCACCTATCTGGCGGTGGGGGGGGGGAAACACACTGCACATAACTAGAAACACTATGAAAGCACTCTGCACATGACCAGAAACACTGTCAGACCTGTCTCAGCTTCAATCTCTAATGATCCTTAACTACATTTATTGAGAAAGATAGTTTACTAGAAGTCAAGTGAATTATAGTAATGCATAGCCAAAACTGAGAATTGTGCACCAAAATCTCCAAGTCTAACTTTTCCCTCCTTAGTCACCTCCCATTAACTGGGCCCCCATGTCCAATCAAATTCAAACAACATGTTTTCAGAACGGTCACTTCAGGCATAGGTATGGTATGCAGCTGCATTCTGTTCCCAGCCAGTTGTCCTTAAAGCCCATCTTAAAGCTCGAAGAGATACAGTGAAGTTTCGTTTCCCTTGAAGCATCCCACCTCCCATCTAACCCCTTGAGTTCATGGCAGCTGATATTGGAATGGTTGCAAAGTGCAAGCGTGAGGTGGTAGCTGACAAACACCATGAAATCATCCACCCTCCTTCGGGGAGAAAGCACTCCGCAAATAACCAGAAACACCATTAAATCATCCACCCTGCTTTGGGGAGAAAGCACTTTGCACATGACCAGAAACACTTGTGTTTGTACAGAGCATCATAGAAATGTACCCCCCAAAGCCGGTTGGATGATTTCATGATGTTTCTGGTCATGTGCAGAGTGCTTTCCTGGTGTTTCTGGTAGGTACAGAGTGCTTTCCTGGTGTTTCTGGTAGGTACAGAGTGCTTTCCTGGTGTTTCTGGTCAAGTGCAGAGTGCATTTGGAAGGAGAATCGTAGCAATGTTCCCCCCAAAGCCGACACCGATGCTGTGCAAAGATTAATGCTGAGAAGGGTTTTTTTCCAGTTTGGACTCCAAAGTTTCCTGTCCATAAAGCCCCATTTCTGTGGTTCATCAGATCCGCAGCTAAATGCTGCTGCAAACTTTGCAATCTGCTTGATGGGCAAGGATTTGAATGCAACTCAAAACAAGTCTTTCTAGTTTTGTTTTGTTTTTGTTTTTTTTTAAAAAGATGACATCCCACCCCACTGCTTCCCAAAGCTGGCCTTATTTTCAGAGCAAGGTACTCTCAAACATTAAGCAAGTTTTTTTTAAAAAAAACTTCCAGAATGGTAGCATGGGTTTCCCATTTTGACACCCCACCCCCATTGTTGCCTCTGCGGCATTGCCTCCCCCTCCACTCTCCACTCCACAAAATGGGAAGCCCCACCCGCTGCCACAGCCGAACTGCTCATTTGGTGTTCAGGCCGGAACCAACACACTGCCACTGCCCTCTGACAAACCCACTTGCTTTTCATATCGGCACTGCCCTGCCCATCACCATCCCCCTCTTGACAGTCTACTTGCTCGCTCACCCACCTGGCTCTCCATCCAGAGCCCACAGCAAGTTGTTCTTGCAGCTAATTTCCAGTGTTGAGATGTCCAGCAACAAGACAGTGGCAGTAAGCTGGCAGACGGGACTTGGCAGTGGCAAGAAGGCCTCCCATAGCTGGCCGCGCTCAGTTAGTGGTGTCAAGTCATCCTAGACCCCCTAGAAACTGGGCAAGCTGATAGTTACCCTGTGTCGCACAAAAGCATCAAATTCCATGATGCTGAATTCAAGAGAACCATCTCCATATAAGATCCACACCTGTTAACAATTTAAAAAATATGGAAGGATTAGCAGCTAGAGAAAGATGCTGTAAAACAGAGCCTAGCCCAGGGGTAGGCAACCCAAAACACTCAAAGAGCCACTTGGACCCATTTCCCACCGAAAATAAAACACTGGGAGCCGCAAAACCCTTTTGATATCTAAAATGAAGATAACACTGCATATATCCTTTTTTACCCCCCCTCTCGTTCCAGGGGAGGGAGACCAGGAATGGAAACAATGGGATAGCCCTCTGCAGGATTGGGGCGATAGGGCTACAGGTGAGACGGCGATGACTTCCATGGGAGGAGGTGATGGACCAATGGCGCGTCACGGCCGTGAGCTGGAGATAGACACGCAGAAGCGACCTGGAACAAGGGGGGGGGGAAGGCAGGGAGCAGGAACGCCCGAATAGCCATTCTTCGCAGGACTGGGGCGAGGAAGTTACGGGCAAGACAACAGCAGCCTTGGGGGTGGGGGAGGATGACGGCCTGACAGAGCGCCCGAATTGCAGCTTGAGAAATAACAACCGAGATCACTCCAAAACGGGAGGGGAAGGAGACAAGGTGCAGAGATGGCTGGACAGCCACCCCCCGGGTGCCTGCACCCGCGCCAGAAGAGCGATTGAAGACTGGAAGATAACCATCGGGGCCATGGGCAGATTGCCAGGTGCAGAGCAACTCAGCGCATTACGGACGAGCACAACCAATGGGCTGATGACGCGCTCGAAAAGCCGGGCGCAGAGGCAAGCAGCTACATAAGCCAGCTCCCAGATTTCCTTTTATTCCAACTCTGACGACGTCGGCAGTTTGGCCGACGAAAGCTTAGTGACTTTTTATCTACAGGCTTGTTTATATTAAACAGTCTTGTTTACTTTTATCCTGGTGTTCGCTTTTCTTTTAATTTTGTTAATATGATGCCCAGGATTCGCATTTTTAGTGTTATAAAGGATAATTATGAGCGAGCTGTTATGCTCTACGCCAGGAGATGAGAGAAGCTTGCACGGCGCATATCCACTGGCTACCGCAAATTGGCCTTCCTCCACGATGGCATCCGGGGAGACCTACCCCCCAAGTCATTGCGAAGAAAACCCCTAGTAGACTCGGTGGAGTGCCAGAGGATCACCTGCCAGTTCCAGCACCGTACCATGCACGCTCTAATTAATGAACACCACAGGCGCATAGAAACGTGGAGGATCGGAACCCATGAATGCCGTGAGTACTGCCACACCACATTGACATACCAGCACTATCAGGCCCTTTACCAACAGGTCCACCAGGCCACCGCAAGGGCAAGCCGACAAAAATCAACAGCACTCCAACGTAAAATGGACACCTTACGGGCGTCAGACAATGGTGGACACACGAACAAGTTAGTCTACAATCTGTCCTCCAAACCCCTGACCTATGAACAGATTACCCTCCTAGAACGGGATGCAGGCCACAACCTGACAGACGCATGGGCGATCGACTTCGTGGCTGCCCTAGAGCCTACCATCCAATGCATTGAGGCCAATGATGAGGTCAGAAATTCAATCAGGCAGTGGGTTACAGGCCTGTTGATAAACCACAGTGTCAGGTGCTCCCTAGAGAGGAAGAAGAGGCCCTGGAACAACTGAAAAAGGATAACACCATTGTCATCTTACCAGCTGACAAGGGCAGGGCAACTGTGGTCATGGACAGATCAGCATATACCGATAAAGCCCAGGCCACCTGGTCGATAACAACGAGACCACGATGAAATCGGCTGAAGAGTTTCTGGAGAGAATAAAGCCCTTAAGGATAGAGAAGGATGAGGTAATGGTGTCATTTGACGTTCCTCACTCTTTACCTCCATCGCCCAAGATCTGGTGGTCACGGTAATAAAGGACTGCCTACAAGAGGAGCAGGAACAACACCCAGATTCCCTCCATACTGACGACTTGATACAGCTGTTAACTCTGTGCCTAAAGATATACTTTACTTTTCAGGGCGTTATATATGAACAAAAGGGACATTGATGGGATCCCCCATCTCAGGCATTATTGCTGAGGCGGTTCTACAGCAGCTAGAGGCAATAGTTATGTCCAAGTACCGCCCCAAATTTTGGGCACGCTACGTGGATGACACATTTGTGATCATTAAAAGACAGGACAGTACCAAATTCCTGGAGGAACTGAACTCAGTATATCCGGATATCCTTTTCACGGCAGAAGAGACCCAAGGCACGCTCGCCTTTCTGGATGTACTGGTCAGCCAGCGCCCTAACTGCACACTATGCATGTCCGTATATCGCAAACCCACCCACACTGACAGAACGCTGCACTACAGAAGTAACCATCCTGTAGCACATAAAATCAGCTGTCAGGACGTTTTCAAACAGGTCAACTCCCATTGCAGCACAGGCAGAGCCAAAATCGAGGAGAAAAAACGCCTTTATCACATCTTTAGGCGCAATGGCTATCCTATGGAATTTGTGAGATGGTATAGTAGACCTCATCAGCCTCACAGGGACCCACACTCCGGTGTCAAACTCGCCACATCACGTGATGTGTCGCGACGTATCGTGACTTTTTCCCCATTGCCGGAGATGGGGTTGGTGCGGTTTCGGCATGACGTATCTGGCCCACGGGCTGGCAGTTTGACACGCCTGCTCTACAATATACTAACCTCTGAGTCAGGCCTGCAGAGCTTGGCTCCTAGGGCAAATCCAGCCCCAACTCCCAAAGTTCCAAAAGCCCCTGCAATGAGATGAAACAGACATCATGATTAAAGAAACCGCACAGGTTTGTACTGATTCCTGAATAGTAATTCCCTGGATTTCTAAAAAGGTGCATTTAATCTGTTTATCAGGCATGTCAAACTTGCGACGTCACGTGATGTCGCGCGACGTATCGTGACTTTTTCCCCATTGCCGGCAATGGGGTGGGTGCAGTTTCGGCGTGACGCATTCGGCCCGCGGGCCGGCAGTTTGACATGCCTGCTGTTTATGATGGTTTACTACATCTGTTTTTCAGCTTTGTTAATATCTGTCATGATTGGTATGTACACAGAACACAGAAAGGTAGGATACATATAGATTAAAACAAATCAACAAACTAGTTCATGTCTCTATAGTACGACAAGATGCATACTGGGGGGGAAAATGACATTGCCATAGGTGTATACTATAGGCCAACCAACCAACCAGAGGAAATAGATGAACTTTTTGCTAGTCAGCTAACTAAGGTATGTAGGAAGCACATCACAATAGTAATGGGGGACTTTAACTACCCTGACATCAACTGGGAGACAAACTCTGCACCAAGTGGAAGATCAAACAGGTTCCTGGCAAACCTAGCAGACAAATTTGTCTCCCAAAAAGTAGAGAAGGGAACTAGGGGATTAGCCATTTTGGATCTAATTCTCACTAACAGATGAAATGATAGAAGGTGTTGAAGCCATAGGAACCTTGGGAGGAAGTGATCATGCAATATTGGAATTCAACATTATGGAAGCACAAGCAATAGAACACAGTCAAACTAGAGTCTTGGATTTCAAGAGAGCTAATTTCAATAAACTTAGAGAGGGCTTGGGAAGGATTCCATGGATGAAAATCCTGCAGAGGAAAACAACTCAAGAAGCTTGGGAAATTTTGAAAAGTGAGATAATAAAAGCCCAGTTTGCACTATACCAACAAAGAAGAAAAATAACAGCTCTCAAAAGAAACCAGCATGGCTGCATAAAGAACTCTCTGATAAATTGAAAGATAAAAAGGACAAGTATAGAAAGTGGAAAGAGGGGCACATAACTAAGGCAGAATATCAGCAAATAGCCCGAGCCTGCAAAGATGAAGTGAGGAAAGCTAAGGCTCAAAATGAACTAAGGCTTGCGACCAAAGTCAAAAATAACAAAAAAGCTTCTTTCAACATGTAAAAAACAAGAAAAAAGTGAAGGAAATGATTGGTCCATTAGTGGGTGAAAGTGGCAAGAAGGTGACAAGCAACAGAGAGAAAGCAGAACTATTTAACTTGTTTTTTGCATCTGTCTTTACACAAAGGGAAAAAACAGACCAACCTATCAAAAATAGTGCCATAAAAAACAGAATAGAAACACAAGTTAAGATAGGCAAGAAAATGGTAAGTGAGCACCTGTCCAGCCTAGACGAGTTCAAATCACCAGGACCAGATGGATTACATCCCAAGGTTCTCAAGGAACTGGCAGATGTGATCTCAGAACCACTGAACTATATTTTTCAAAGATCTTGGAGCACTGGGGAACTACCGGAAGACTGGAAAAGAGCTGATGTAGTTCCCATCTTCAAAAAATGAAAAAAAATGGACCCAGGAAATTACAGACCTATCAGCCTGACTTCAATACCTGTGAAGATTCTGGAAAAGATAATCAAACAACGAATCAGCGAACACTTAGAGGCAAACAAAGTCATTACTAAAAGCCAACATGGGTTTGTCAAAAACAGATCATGCCAGACAAATCTTATTGCATTCTTTGACCAAGTGACAAAATTAGTGGATCAGAGGAATGCTGTGGATATAATTTACTTGGACTTCAGTAAGGCATTCGATAAAGTAGATCACAACCTACTACTTGACAAGATAGAAAAATGTGGGTTAGACAGCATCACCACTAGATGGATCCATAGCTGGCTGACCGGCCGTACTCAGCGTGTGGTCCTCAATGGAACCGCATCTACATGGAGGGAAGTGTGTAGTGGGGTGCCCCAGGGTTCTGTTCTGGGCCCAGTGCTCTTCAACATCTTCATCAACGATTTGGACAAGGGGATAGATGGGGAACTCATCAAATTTCCAGACGACACCAAGCTGGCAGGAATAGCCAACACTCCAGAAGACAGGCTTAAGATACAGGAGGATCTGGACAGACTTGAACACTGGGCACTATCTAACAAAATGAAATTCAATGGTGAAAAAAGCAAGGTTCTCATTTAGGTAAGAAAAACCAAATGTACAGGTATAGTATAGGGAGTACCTTGCTCAATAGTAGTAACTGTGAGAGGGACCTCGGAGTCCTAGTGGACAATCACTTAAATATGAGCCAGCAGTGTGCTGCAGCTGCCAAAAAGGCCAACACAGTGCTAGGCTGCATTAACAAAGGGATAGAATCAAGATCACGAGAAGTGTTAATACCACTTTACAATGCCTTGGTAAGGCCACACTTTGGAATACTGCATCCAGTTTTGGTCACCATGATGTAAAAAAGATGTCGAGACTCTAGAAAGAATACAGAGAAGAGCAACAAAGATGATTAGGGGACTGGAGGCTAAAGCATATAAGGAACGGCTGCTGGAATTGGGTATGTCTAGTTTAATGAAGAGAAGGACGAGGGGGGATATGATAGCAGTGTTCCAATATCTCAGGGGCTGCCAGAAAGAAGAGGGAGTCAAGCTATTCTCCAAAGCGCCTGAAGGCAGGACAAGAAGCAACGGTTGGAAACTAATCAAGGAGAAAAGCAACCTAGAACTAAGGAGAAACTTCCTGACAGTTAGAATAATTAACCAGTGGAACAACCTGCCTCCAGAAGCGGTGAATGCTCCAACACTGGAAGTTTTTAAGAAGAGACTGGACAGCCATTTTTCCGAAATGGTATAGGGTTTCCTGCCTGAGCAGGGGGTTGGACTAGATGACCTCCAAGGTCCCTTCCAACATTATTATTATTATTATTATTATTATTATTATTATTATTATTATTATTATTATTAATAATAATTATTATTATTATTATTATTATTATTATTATTAATTATTATTATTATTATTATTATTATTATTATTATTATTATTAATAATAATAATAATAATTATTATTATTATTATTAATAATAATAATAATAATTATTATTATTATTATTATTATTATTATTATTATTATTATTATTATTATTATTATTATTATTAATTGTATTAAAAGCCTAGCTGTTTTACTCATAGTTTAATCAAGCCATAAATTAATTAATTACTAATTAAGAAAATACACTTCCTGAACTGGTAAAAATATGATGAAAGATATGAAGGGAGAAAAATGCTAGAATTGTAGAATTGTTTAAGAAAGTTTATTTTATACTACTCACATTATTCAGACTAAGAATAATTTGCAGACTGATTATTTATTGACATTTTAGTGTAATGTTTCTGCTCTCTTTTGTGTGGTCTATTTCTTTGATCCCTGTAGTAATACATGGAAGACAAAGAGCCCAAACTTCATCTGATACTACCTGGGGAATAAACACTGCTGTCGGTTGGGATGTTTTACTGAGAGAACTGGATGCACATTTGAAACCAAATATATATTTCTGGATATTTTCTAGGATGGAGCAGTTCTCCTGTTTCAAAGGCAGCTGAGTACAAAGTGGAAGGTTGTGTTGTGAAATTATCACCCCATCCTACACTCATGAAAAACAATTAAGTCTAGACTTCTGCTTTAGCTCGTACCTGGATCTAGCCAAGATAGTGGTCCCCTTGGCTTTATAATATAGGCAGCACTTGCTACAAAATCACCTCCATCTGCAACTAGTACACTGTCTTCGGGAAGCAAGTAATCTACATGATGCAAGAGCTTCAGTGGGTTAAGATGCTGCTCTGTCCGTTCTTCTGCCTTCTCTCTGGAGATCACAAACTGATTTGAGACATACCAGTAGATAGCCATAATTTCTATATAGCAAAGTATTATTCAAGGGTGGTAGAACAAATAAGAAGTATCTGCAAGCTTTACACTACATATGAACACATACAAAGAGTACCATTTATTATTACCTGTTCGTTTTCTCCTTCTTCTGATCAGCCTCCTTCAAACTCATTACCCAATCCTGAGGACATGAGTAGCCTTTCAGCTTTTGGTTTAAGCACACAAGGAACAATGCAGCATCCCCTGTGTAAAATATAATTGAAGGAGGTATGCACCCTCTTCCAATGATCCTCTTCCTCTGATCACCAATATTAACAAGGCATGCAATTAAGCATCATCTTTTTATTATTCTCTTTTCTCATACCAAATCCCTAGGAAACGTTCCTCACATCTCGCTTATTGTTGCCTTGAACAAACTCCTCACCTTTTATGGCTATATTCGGTGTCCAGTGAAAATCTGCATTTTTAAACAGTTGCTCCCGATTCCTGTTAACAGCAATGATTTTGCTGTACTTGCTCAAGGCACGCCCATATAACAGGCGAAAATCACAGACTGTGCCTGAAAATGAAAACAGAAGCTATAAACAGAAGACAATTGTTAGACAATCATTATATAATAACAGAAATATTTGCTAACCTCCCAATTCCCCAAAACTGGCCCTATGTTTTTCTGAAGATCCTCTTCAGCAAAAGACCAATATAAAACTCTCAGTTGAGCTACCTGCCAGAATAACCAGATCTGCCTCCTTGAGAGCCTCACGCCGGTTTTGACGAATATGCAATGGACTGTTCTTTCCCAGCATGCCACGGGCCATGCCTCCCAGAAAACATGGAATCCCCAGTTCTTCTAAAGCTTCTCTGTAAGGAGAAGGAGGAAAAGTTCAGATATCTTTGCTATCTCTTCTCCTCACTTCTGTCTATTCATCTGAACACATACTTGTCACATCCTGCAGTTCCTCTTTCCAATCAATGGATTAATTCTACTGAGCAAGGATATTGTGCTTCAGGGTCAGTGGTAGCCTAATAGTATATCAATGTTATAAAAGGAATCTCAGTCTAGGGCAGACATGCGTCTTACCTAAGCTTGATTGCTGGGATTGGAGGGAGGGTCACTTGACTGCCAAGCAGTATGACTGGCTTCCTAGCCCTGCTGATCAGCTCCACACATTGCTGCACCTGCACAGAAGTATGTCCAGGAAAAGTTGTTCATAGCAAAAGCCAATGCTTCAGAGCAGCAACCTAATCAGTATTAATTGTTTGTGGGGATGCAGTGATGCATAATGGGGGCAATGAAAGTGATAATAATCCAGGGCTTTACTGACAATAATGGAAACCATATTTTCTGCCTTAAGTTCATTCCCTTTTATTAGTTTGCAATCTGAAAGACGACATTAAATGCTAGAATGATAGGAAAACAGAACATACAAGCAGATAACATTTTCATGACAAGCAAAACATTAATAAATAATGTTTCCAATATCCCCTCTTTGACTTTGATGAGCTCAACTGGAATCTGAAAATCTTTGCTTAAAAAGGAAGTCTTACCTGTGCTTCTGTGGCTTCTGGCATGTTCACTGGTAGAGGTGAAAGGTCTTGTGCTTCCCAAGCTCCAGCAAACAGGTTTCTCAAATAATTGTGCAGAAACCTAGTAGACAACAGAGAATACAACAAAACCACTGCCACTATTATGGTACAAGGTACAAGAGGATGTGGCCAAAACTATAGAAACTGAAGAATCCCATGTTTTTGTATTGCCGTAATTTGTAGTGTTTACCAACTACCAAAAATACTCAAGACCTTAATAATAGTAGATAAAGTAGTACAACCTTCCTTGGTTGGTATATCGGACTGGGTCAACTAATTGCTGGATCTCATGACTTAAAGATGCTGGGAGGAAGGGGAAAAGAAAGAGGCCCCATCAAAAATTTCTAAAAGCTGCTCAATGGATTGTCATATGATATAGATATCTCATCTGTCCTTGACTGATTTACTTTTGTTTTTGGAGTGAGGCTGCCTCTTCTTTTGATAATTATTCTATCACATGCAACATTTTGAACATAAGTGGAATACACTACAAGGAATTTGAATGAAAGGACAAAGTGGAAGAGGTAAGAAAGTTAAACATCTGTTTGAAATGAGAAATATTTTAATTTAAATACTTCCCCTTTATAAATTTTTATTGAAAGAACCAGTTGATATGGTTCTTCATGTGTGGAAAGAGGCAATGAAGGCCAATATTCATGGGAAATGGTTGGCATTTCAAACCAAATACCAAACATATCATGCTAAAGAAAACTTCAACAACAACATGAGGAATGCCAAGAATCTATGGAGCATAGAACTAATTGCCCAGTAAATTATACATACATATATGCACACATATATACATAAAAAGGGTGGTGCGGTGGCTCAGCAGTTAAGACACTGGGCTTATTGGCTGGAAAGCCGGCAGCCCAGGTTCAAGACCCGAGTGCCATATGACTAGGTGAGCTTCCATCCTCACCCCAGCTCCTAGCAGTTTGAAAGCATGCAAATGCAAGTAGATAAATAGGTACCACTTTGGTGGGAGGTAACAGTGCTCTGTGACATCTTTGGACAGCACTGGCTCAGTGGCCTTGATGAGCACCGCCCCCTATAGTTGGCAATGACTAGCAGAGTAAAATCCACAGGGACACCTTTATCTTTTTTACTTATATACATAAAAAGAGAATGCCTGCGTGTATAATGTGCATATGCCATATGTATAGGCCAGCACCTCCAGCTATAAAGAGGAATGCACATAAACACAAAGTTTTTATCTGAGTTATAGATACAGTATACAGCTCAAATTGTTATCCATTGGATGATATTGATTTAATTATCTGCTATAAACTGTGTACTGCTTTAGATATTTCCAATTTTCAGAATATTTGTGCAGTAAGATACTAGGGCACGGGTCGGCAACCGCGGCTCCGGAGCCGCATGCGGCTCTTTGAGGCCTTACCTGCGGCTCCGGAGCCTCCTCCGCCATTTTGGCGAGCGCATGCGCGCACGGGTGCGGGGGGTGCGCGTGCGCAGGTGCGCACGCGCGAACGGCGCGCGCGCATGCGCGGGTGCGCAGGGTGCGCGCGCATGCGCGAACGCGCGGCTCCCAGCGTTTTTTTTTTTAAAGCTAAATGGGTCCGTGCGGCTCATCCGACGTTTCGGATGGCCGATCCATGTACTAGGGGTATATTCCGGGGAACCGGGGATATATTTATTATTTATTGTTCTGACTGTTGTTTTATCAATGCACTTGTGTAACTTTATATAACATAAAATGCCCAATTTTAGGTGACCTCACCCCATCTGGGAACCTGCAAAAGATTTGCCATTGCAAAATGACAATGCTTAGAGAGAAAATGACACAAAGATGGATTCTGAATTTTTCAGAGAAACAATCTATTTAAGCCTGCTAGAGTGCATATGGGCTAAAAGGAAAAAAGAATGACATTCTGTAGTATAGGTGTATACTACAGGTTACCCAACCAAGCAGAAGAAATAGTTGAACTTTTTGCTAATGTATGTAGGAAACACACTACAGTAGTAATGGGGGACTTTACTACCCTGACATGAACTTGGAGAAAAACTCTACATCAAGTGGGAAATTGAGCAGGTTCCTGACCAATCTAGCTGACAACTTTGTCATCCAAAAGGTAGAGGAAAGAATTAGAGGGACAACTATATTGGACGTAATTTAACAGAGAAGAAATGATAGAGAGGGTGGAAGTTGCAGGAACTTTGGAGGAGAGTGATCATATCATCTTAGAATTCAACATAATGCACACACAAGCAATAGAACATAATCAAACCAGTGTCTTAAACTTTAAAAGAGCTGATTTCAACAAACTTAAGAGTTTAGGAAGGATTCCATGGATGAAAATCTTAAAGGGGAAAACAACTCAAGAAGCTTGGGAAACCCTGGAAAATATGATTATAAAAACTCAGTTCAGCACAATACCACTGAAAAAGAAAAATAAGAAATCCAAAAAGAAACCAGCATGGTTGCACAAAGAACTCTGATAAAATGAATGACAAAAAGGATTATTAAAAAAATGATAAGAGGAACACATAACTAAGGCAGAATACCAATACACCAGGATATAGCCCAAATCCGCAAAGATGAAGTCAGGAAAGCTAAGGCTCAGAATGAACTAAGAGTTGCCACAAATTCAAAAATAATTTTAAAAGTTTCTTTCAACACATAAAAAATTAAAAAATAAGAAAAAAATCAAAGAAACAAAGATGGCAAGGAAGTGATAGGCAAAAGGGAGAAAGCAGAGCTGCTTAATTCTTCTCTTGCATGGGTCTTCATACAAAAAGAAAAAAATGGCCCAACCTATCAAAAAGAGAACCATAAAAGACAAAGAATTCAAATTAAAATAGGCAAGAAAATGGTAAGAGAACACCTGTGGTTCCCATCTTCAAAAAATGGGAAGAAAACAGACTATAGACATCTGTATCTGCATAGTCTAACATCAATACCTGGAAAGATCCTGGAGAAGATGATCAAGTAACAGATTTGCGAACATCTAGAAGCAAGCAAAACTAAAGCAAGAAGCCAACATGGATTTGTCAAAAACAGATCATGCAAAGCAAATCTTATTTCATTCTTTGACAAAGTTACTAAATTACTGGACCAGCAAAATATTGTGCCCATAGTATACTTGGATTTCAGTATATTTGATAAAGTAGACCACAACCTACTTCTTGGCAAGCTAGAAAAATGTGGGAGCGACAGCATCACCAACAGATGGATTCAAAACTGACTGACAATCCACACACAACTTAATGCAGACATGTCAAACACAAGGGCCGCGGGCCGGATCCAGCCCACGATTGGCCAATATTTGGCCCCTGGGGATGGCAAGGGACTGGCCCCTGCCCTGGCCCCAGCCAGCCCGGCAGACCCCAAGGCGCATGCACAGGAGGCAGTGAGTGCACGGGGGCCGATGGCATCCAGCAGCAGGGGCTGCGTAGCCCGCTGTGAATACTGGGCTGGTCCTCCAGCAGCAGTGCTGAGGCGGCACCAGCAGCACGCGGAGTTGGAGGGGGGCACATGATGCGGACCGCCGGACACGCCTACTCTGTCCCATCTCTTTTTGGTTGGAGAGTAGGTCACCACTGGTCATCTCCTTAGCCCCCTTGAGGGTCTTGCCCTTGGCCCGTGGGTGGAGCGCATTCCCCTTGTGCACCTCGGTACCTGCCGTGGCCACCAGTCGCTTGCGCAGGTCCATTAGGCCATGGTACGCGAGCACCTGGCTGGTGGTACGCGTAGGACGGGTTGAAAAAAAAAAGTTAAAAAAAAAAGTGTAAAAGTGGATGAGGTGAAGCGGCAGCAGCGCCGCACAGGCTTGTGTCAAAGTCAGCTGGAACTGCACGTTGCCTGGGTCCTACTGAGAGCCCAGGATCAAAGCGCGCAGCTCCAGCTGATTGGCGGTGGCCTTGTGGGTGGCAGGCAGCCTGTCTTCAGTGGAGATTCCGCTGGAGCTGCGCGACGCATTGCCTGGGTCCCCCCCCCGCCCCGATGCCCTCGCCTCCCCCAAGCGTTTTTTTACTCACCTGCTTTCAGCAGCATTCCCTTTCTCCTGTCCTTCTCAGCCTTCATGTGTTTGTGAGACAAAAAAAAAAAGTTCCATGAGACTTTCTAACTTCTTGCGAGAAGTTAGAAAGTCTCATGGAACTTTTTTTCTTTTTTACCCACAAACACATGGCGAAGGCAGAGAAGCAAATGAAGGCAGAGAAGCAAAAGGAGAAAGGAAAGCAGGTGAGTAAAAAAACGCTTGGGGGAGGCGAGGGCATCTGGGTGGGGGCGCCATCCTTACCCTGCATGGTGGCGGGAAGGTTAACGGATTAATTCTACTGAGCAAGGATATTGTGCTTCAGGGTCAGTGGTAGCCTAATGGTATATCAATGTTATAAAAGGAATCTCAGTCTAGGGCAGACATGAGTCTTACCTAAGCTTGATTGCTGGGATTGGAGGGAGGGTCACTTGACTGCCAAGCAGTATGACTGGCTTCCTAGCCCTGCTGATCAGCTCCACACATTGCTGCACCTGCACAGAAGTATGTCCAGGAAAAGTTGTTCATAGCAAAAGCCAATGCTTCAGAGCAGCAACCTAATCAGTATTAATTGTTTGTGGGGATGCAGTGATGCATAATGGGGGCAATGAAAGTGATAATAATCCAGGGCTTTACTGACAATAATGGAAACCATATTTTCTGCCTTAAGTTCATTCCCTTTTATTAGTTTGCAATCTGAAAGACGACATTAAATGCTAGAATGATAGGAAAACAGAACATACAAGCAGATAACATTTTCATGACAAGCAAAACATTAACAAATAATGTTTCCAATATCCCCTCTTTGACTTTGATGAGCTCAACTGGAATCTGAAAATCTTTGCTTAAAAAGGAAGTCTCACCTGTGCTTCTGTAGCTTCTGGCATGTTCACTGGTAGAGGTGAAAGGTCTTGTGCTTCCCAAGCTCCAGCAAACAGGTTTCTCAAATAATTGTGCAGAAACCTAGTAGACAACAGAGAATACAACAAAACCACTGCCACTATTATGGCTGCAAGGTACAAGAGGATGTGGCCAAAACCATAGAAACTGAAGAATCCCGTGGGCCCTTCTAACCTGGCGACATTTCCTGGAAGGGAACAAAACCCCTTTCCAGGTATGGACTGAGTACAAGAACCTAGAAGCCCTAAAAATGCCCAGGAAACTAACCCCTAAACAAGCGAGGTGGTCACAGCATTTCCACCGATTTAACTTTACGCTAAAGCACTTACTGGGAGGGACGAACGTCTTAGCTGATGCATTGTCCAGGCTGCCACAATACAACAGCAATAGAACAGAGATAACAGACCCACTTATGCCATCAAAACACCACCCGAGCACAAGCCAAAATCCAGAAGCCTTTAGCGAGCCAAGCAGGGAATGAATTCAAAAAAACGCTAGAAACCGACGAATGGTTCCTAAGCCACAAGAACCTATGCACCATGACCGATGGTTTGCCATGGGTGGGAGGGAAGTTGTACATCCCAAAAAGCCAGAAACTGACATTTATGCAGCTATGTCATGATTCAAAATCAGCTGGTCATTTTGGATTCGTAAAAACTTTACACCTAGTAAAGCGGCAGTTTTGGTGGCCGTCAATAAAAAAGGACATTGAAAGTTACGTGGCTAGTTGCCCAATTTGTGCTGCAGCTAAGAGAAGGCAAGGGAAGACCCCAGGGTTGTTGTAACCAGTAGTGACCCCATCAGCACCTTGGAAGGAAATTTCTATGTATTTTATCGTCGAATTACCGGAGAGAGGGGGGAACATAGTCATTTGGGTCGTGACGGATTTGTTCTCTAAACAAGTACATTTTATCCCATGCCAAAAAATCCCCAATGCAAAGACACTTGCAAAGCTGTTCGTGCAACATATTTATCGACTTCATGGGGCTCCACAACGAATCATATCGGATAGAGTACAATTCAGATCACAGTTTTGGAAAGCATTCCTGGGACTTTTGGGGACCACTCAGGGGTTGTCATCTAGTCATCATCGGCAAACGAATGATGGGACTGAACGGTCGAACTCAGTACTGGAACAGTACCTAAATGTTTCATTAACTACCAGCAGGACAATTGGACCGAACTACTCTCATTCACAGAAATCGCTTATAACAACACAGTACATTCCAGCACAGGCTACACTCCTTTCCAGGTGGCAACCGGACAAAGTTTCAACCCAATGCCTGAACTTCCATTGAGCGAACCAACCATCCCTTCCCTGAAAGAATGGATTGCACAATTACAAAATACCTGGCCGGTTGTAAGAAAAGCTCGACGAGGCTAGGGAAGCATATAAATTCCAGGCAGATAAGAAGCAAATTGAACCCAAACCATTTCAAGTAGGGGAGAAAGTTTACCTATCAACAAAATACCTAAAATCCCTGCAGCCCTCAAAAAAGTTAGGACCGGCTTCCGGTTCCGGATCGCGAGTTAGGTTTAAAAGTGGGACTATTTCCTTTTGTCTTTTTTTCTTTCTCTTCCTCTCCTTCGCTTCTTGATTGATGATGGAATAGCTTAAAATTCTATTTAACGGGTTAAGGAGATTTTTAGAGATACTGATTGATTTAATATTTAGGACCTAGATTTATAATGGAAATGAAAATTTAATTGTTAGATTATAGCTTTGAATTGTAATATGGAAATGGGTTTGTGACACTGAAAGATATCTTATTAGCAAATGAGGAGCTATCAGGACGAGAAATAGAATATATTTGTGAAATAAAGTAAGAATCTAATTTGCGGAATAATATGTGTATTTTAGACACGATAATTATTCGGTAATGAAATGAGGGAAATTAGGGCTACCCGAAGTTTAATTATTATCGTTATTAATGGCTAAATTGGAATATGGTTATTGGAATTAAGTAAAACTTAAAAAACAGGATTTGGATATGTATAAGTAAAATTTAACTGATAAAATATATTGATTGATTGAGCTCGATTTAGAAATGTATTAACTTGAATATGATATAAAAATTAAGGGAAATAGAGAGGGAACTTTTAATGAGGTAACCTGAGATAGATATGAATGATTCTGTTATTGGATTTTTTTTTTTAAATAAAATACTTTTATTGAATACAAAGTTAAAAAAAACATTGAAAGTGGTGTATCATCATTGACATACATCTTTGTCTAATCATTCTTTACTTTACATATACAGTAAGAGTAAATATTACATATGCAATAATACATTTCTAGTCCTCTATTTATATCCCTTCTATCGACTTCCTTATTTCCCTCCATTTGTAAAATTTATTCCATATTAGATAATATTCTGTTTCCTCCTTATTTTTTAATTCTTTAGTCATCTTATCCATTTCAGCGCAATATAAAATGTTCCCGCTAGGCACTTCAGTTGCTTTCCACTTTTGGGCAAACAAGATTCTTGCCGCCGTTATCACATGTATAATTAAATACATATCGTCTTTATTTATGTTTTTTCCTATTATCCCTAATAATAACATCTCTGGTTTATATTGAATTTTCTGACCCGTCATTTCTATTATCCATTTTCAGACCCTAAGCCAATAAACCTGTGCTTCTTTACAAACCCACCAAACGTGAAAGAATGTACCCTTTTCCTTTTTACAGTTCTAACAAATTGGTGAGTAACCACTATACATTTTTGCAAGTCTGGCCGGTGGCAGATGCCATCTATAAAGCATCTTGTAGAGATTTTCTTTGTAAGTTGTCGCCAATGTAATTTTATTATTATGTTCCCAAGTTTGCTGCCATTGTTCCAGATTTATAGCATATCCCAAATCCTTGCCCAAGTTACCATCGTTTCTTTAACTTGTTCCTCATATAGTTTATATTCTAGCATGTATTTATATATATTTTTAATTTGTTTCCTCTCCGAGCCTAGTATTTTGTCAAGCTCCATATCTCGTCTATTAATACCCCACTCTTTCTTATCTTTCACATATCTCGCTTGCATCTGAAGATAAGACCACCATTCCATAACTATTCCTTGTTGTCTCAACTCTTGTCTTTGCTTTAGATGGCCTTCCTCTGACAGAATATCTTTATATGTAATAACCTTATCTTGCCTGTATACATTGGGGTATGTAACTGCTTCTAATGGTGAGAGCCAACCTGGAACTTCTATATAGTGTTGGCTTTTAACTATATTCCAACTTTTTATGAGTTCTTGCCGAACTTTATGCCTCAAAAAATATTGATGGTTCCTACTTTTCCCTGTCCATAAATGAGCATGCCAGCCCTGCTGGAGATCATGCCCCTCTAGATATAAACATCTTTTGTTTTCCAGGGTGATCCAATCCCTAAACTATGTCAAGGTTGCTGCTCGATAATACAGCTCCCAATCCGGAAAGCCTAATCCCCCTCTCTCTTTGGCATCCTGTAGAGACTTTTGTTTTATTCTCGCCTTCTTTCCTTGCCACACGAAATCTAAAGTTAATTTGTTCAACTCTTTAAAAAAAAATGTATCTAATTGGATTGGAATATTTTGAAATAAGAATATCATTTTGGGTAAAATATTCATTTTCACTGCAGAGATTCTTCCGAGAAGCGAGAGATGTAGGTTTCTCCAACGATCTAAGTCAACTTTTATGTGCTTTACTAATTTCCCATAATTGTCCTCTTTAATTGATGAACATCGTGCGGAAATAACAATTCCCAGATATTTTATTTTAGGAACTATTTGTATACCTAATTTTTCCCCAAGGTTTTCTTTTTGTGTGTTAGTCATATTTTTTGCTATGATCTTTGTTTTGTTTCTATTTATTTTCAAGCCTGCCAGATCTCCATACTCCTCCAATATTTCAAATAGCTTCCGACCTGATTTCACTGGATCTTCCAATATAAATACTAAATCATCAGCATATGCTTGGAGTTTGTATATTTCCTTCTTGATCACAAGCCCTTTGATCTGCTCCTCTTGCCTTACTGCTCTTGCCAAAATCTCCAATGTATATATGAACAGCAACGGCGAGAGAGGGCATCCTTGTCATGTGCCTTTCTGAATGCTAAATTTATTAGTGGCCTCACCATTTATTATAATCTGAGCATTCTGTTCAAGGTATATTGCAGTTATTACATTCATATTTTTTTTACCAACATCCATTAGTTTCAATTGTTGAATCAGAAATAGCCAGTTGACATTATCGAATGCCTTCTGTGCGTCAAGAAACAAAAGTGCCACTTGACGGTCACTATGCAATTCATAAAATTCTAAAATGTCCATAATTGTCCTTATGTTCTGCTTAATATACCTATTCGATAAACACCCATTTTGGTCGCAGTGTATAAAGTCAGTTAGATAGTTTTTAAATCTCCCTGCCATTATTGACGCAAAGATCTTATAATCGGCATTTAGTAGGGAGATAGGCCTATAATTGTGTATCTGTGTTCTGTCCGCATCTTCTTTTGGTATTAGTACTATGTTTGCCTCTAACCAAGATTTAGGTATTTTTGCTTCAGTTAAAACGGCATTAAAGACTTCTAATAGGTGTTGATTAAATACATTTTGCTGCTCTTTGTACAGCTCCGCTGGTATTCCATCTGGGCCGGCCGCATTATTGTTCTTTTGTTTACCTATAGCCTTAATTATTTCCGTCATTCTTATTTCCTCATTTAACATAAATTTTATTTCCTCTGGTATCTTTGGTATGTCTGTGTCAGAATCCAATTATATTTTATTTCTAGCTATCTACTCTGAGAAAACTCAATTCTTACTCTCTTTTGGATTCTGTCATACTACAAAAAGGGGGGGAGTAAACACGGGTGTTTATGACTGGCATTCCTCCTATCAACTACAAAGGAACATCCTCTGTGGATTCCCTTCGAGAGTACTAACAATAACAATGCGGCCATCAGCCTTTGATCTCACTCCCTATGAAGCCTCCTTTTACCGGCAGCAAGGAAAAAGGGGGGGAAGATTGCAACGTTTGGGATCCGATGGATTTAACACCCAGCCATCTGCCAATTTGAATTGACCGGAAGGAATGTGGAGTGGGGCTGCCTGGGAACACTTTAAAACATTGAATGGTCAGTAGGGTCCCTCAGATCCTGTCTAGCATGCCTTCAGTCAGTTTTTCGTAATAAAGATCCCTGTTGGAAGAACTGTTCCAAGAGTTCTGTCTTCTTAAGATGTAAATTGAGGTGGGTCCTTACATTAGACAGGATCTGCAAAATTGGTCAACCTGGAAGGAAGAACCTTGCCGGGGGACTTTGCAAAAATTACCATGTCAGACGACGAAGCAGGGAAGGGGGAAAGCCCCCCGGAGAGGGAGCCGTTGCCCCGACTGGAAACCTGCCAAATATCCGGATCTGAAGGGTCAGATTCCTCAGGAGAAGACGTGGTGGAGACGCGTAACCACAAGCCTCGGTGGTCAATGGGCATTGGAAAGAAAGGCGAGTGGGAAAAAAAATCAAGAAAGGTGACCCTGAGACGGGGGGCCAACCAACCAGGATGGAAGCAGGAGATGGAGAGATCCCTGCACACAAGCGAAGATGAAGGAAGCTGGGCACAGCACTCGAACTGGATCCTAGAGAAAGCTATCGACTTGATGAAGAGAACCCTCAGCTCCCTAGGAGAGGAGGATCCTGAGCCCCACGGCTGCACCAAGTCCTGGAGCCGCAACTGGAGAGACACTGAGGGGAAATTGGAACCTGCAGTCCCGGGGACATCCGCTGATCCAATAGTCCCCACCCCCCGCCGACCTGCAGATGGCGATCCGGATGGAAGACAATACCGACGAAGAAGGCACCGATCCATTCAAAGACTCCCGCCGCTGGGCGCGAAATTCAAGGGGGAGCCGACACGCTTGGGGTTTTTCCTAACCCAAGTCCTTGGCTACATGGAGGAACACGGGCGACACATCCCTAGCGACAAAGCCCGTATCCGGATCATGCAATCTGCTCTGGATGGACCGGCCGCCGATTGGGTGGTGAATTTGCATGATTCCAATGCCCCAGAGCTCAACGACTTCAACCGTTTCATGTCCTCTCTGAGAAGGTGATTTGAAGACCCCCTGGCTGATCACAAAGCACGTGAAAGAATCAAAACGATGAGGCAAGGCAGACGGCCAGTAGCCGAATATACGCAAGAATTCCGAACCATTGCCAGCAAGCTGAACTGGCCGGAGGACATCCTCCTTAGCCATTTCAAAGACGGTCTGAATTACGACCTATATGACGCTTGCGTGCCCCGGGGGGACCCACACCAACTCGACGAATGGCACGTCCTGGCAGAGGAAGCAGAGATCGACCTACTGAAGAGGCACCGCCGAGGAAAACAATGGAGCCGCTCACCGCCTGAACCGACGCGCGAACCAGCGAAGCCATCGGCTATGGCCAAGAAACCAATGGGCTGTTTCAAATGCGGGAGGGGCATCGGGCTGTAGAATGCCGCTCGAAAGCCCCCCAGCACAACCCAGACAGATCACCGGCCAGCAAATCCGGGAAGTCCCCAGCTAAGTCAAAAGAATCTGCCATGAGAGGGATAGAGGCTGTGGAATCCCCTACCTCTGCCCATCGTGGGGAAAGAGCTCCAGCCTACACCGCAAGGCCAGTGGATGCCCCAGATGACAGCTCGGAGGGCGAACCACTGGTAAGTGGATCCATCCCACCCATCCTCAAGATAGTGACTATATTAGCCCCCTCCATGCCTGAAGCTGTCAAAGTGAAAGCCTTAATAGACTCTGGCTGCACCCGCTGCCTCATTAGCCCGTCGCTAGTGGGAAATTTGGGCATTCCGGTGAGGAGGCTGGAATAACCAATCTCATTTGGCCAGTTAGATGGGTCCATAGCAGGGGGGGTGCCAGCTACCCAAGCCACGTTACCAATCCACCTATCCCTGGGAAATCATGAGGAAGACATAATGTTTGTAGTGACTCCAGGCATGGAATGCCCGATGATCCTAGGGCTGGAATGGTTAACAAAATGGAACCCCTGGGTAAATTAGAGGACGAAAGAAATCAATTTCCTGAAAGAGGACCCTACAGACTTAAAACCCCAAGGGGACCTACCAAAATCAAAAATGGAAATAGCGTCCATGGGTGAAGAAAAGGGGCTACCAGAAATACCAGAGGAATACAGAGATCTGGCTGAAGTTTTCAGCGAGGAGAGGGCGGATGAGCTTCCCCCCCACCGACCCACGGACTGTGCCATAGAATTCAAGCCCGGGGCAAAACTCCCGAAGCCCAGATTATACTCCATGAGCCCAAAGGAGAAGGAGGAAATGGAGAGATTTATAAAGAAAAACCTAGAAAGGGGGTTCATTGAACCAGCCAAGCCTAAGGTGGCCGCTCCGGTCCTCTTTAGAGAGAAGGACGGCTCTCTACGCTTATGTGTGGACTACCGGCTTTTGAATGCAATCAGTGAAAGCAACCTATACCCCCTACCCCTCATGAAGGACATGTTATCACACCTCTCGAAAGGATTTTTTTTTTACTAAACTAGATCTAAGGGAAGCGTATTACCGCGTGAGAATTAGAGAAGGAGATGAATGGAAAACCGCATTTAACTGCCCAATGGGGTGCTACAAATTCAAAGTTTTGCCTTTTGGATTACAAGGGGGACCCGCAGTATTTATGCAATTAATCAATGAGGTACTAAGGGAGCACCTATTTAAGGGGGTCCTGGTTTATTTAGACGACATCCTTATCTTCACTGAATCAAAAGAGGAACATGTCAACCTAGTCAGAGCGGTTTTAAAGAAACTGCGAGCCGCCCACCTATATGCCAAATTATCAAAATGCGAATTCTACCAGGAAAGAATAGACTACCTAGGTTACCGCATATCCCCACAGGGCATTGAAATGGACCCAGAAAAGGTGAGGGCAGTATTAGAATGGGCACCACCTCGCACAAGAAAGCAACTGCAAAGTTTCCTGGGTTTCGCAAACTTTTACCACCAATTCATCCCCTCATTTGCCCAGATAGCCCTGCCCCTCACGAACTTACTAAAAATGAAGGGAGAATCCTCAGTGAAACCTAGCCAGCCACTAAAATGGACAATGGAATGCCAAGCGGCATTTGAGAGATTAAAGAGGCTTTTTTCTGCCGAACCAATACTGAGGCACCCAGACATAGACAAACCCTTCGTAATACAGATGGATGCAAGTGATGTGGCAGTGGGGGCTGTACTATTACAAGAAAATGATGAAGGAATATTGCAACCCTGCGCGTATACGTCCAGGAAACTCACTGAAATGGAACAGCGCTGTCCCGTGTGGGAGAAAGAGGCATATGGGATACGTTGGTCATTACTTACATGGCGCCAATTCCTTGAAGGCAATAAAATCCCTTTCCAGGTGTGGACTGACCACAAAAATTTGGAAGCCTTAAAAACACCCAGGAAGCTCAACCCCAAGCAAGCCCGCTGTTCCCAGCATTTTCACCAATTCAATTTTAAGCTCAAGCATTTGCCGGGGGAAAAGAACTTTCTGGCAGATGCATTATCTCGCATGCCCCAATATAACAGCACGCAAGCCACTGACTCTAAACCGATCATGGGAGAATCACAACTGGCAGCACCAGTGACTACCAAAGCCCAAGTTAAATTAAAACCACAGCTGGATAGCCAGACCGGAATTGAATTCCGGAAAAGTTTGGAAACAGATGAATGGTTCCAGAAAAATAAACACGTGTGCACAATGAAAGACGGACTGCCTTGGGTGGGGGAGAAGTTATATATACCGACCACCCAAAGGATCACATTCATGCAACTTTGCTACGACACAAAATCAGCAGGGCATTTTGGATTTGTAAAAACATTGCACTTAATTAAACGGCAATTTTGGTGGCCATCCATGAAAAAAGACATAGAAAGTTACGTGGCCAGCTGCCCAAAGTGTGCAACTGCAAAAAGGTTTCAAGGGAAATCGCCAGGACTGTTACAAACAGTGGCAAATCCCTCAGCCCCCTGGAGGGCAATAGCCATGGATTTTATAGCGGAATTACCAAAAAGCAATGGGAATACTGTCATTTGGACGGTCACGGACCTATTTTCCAAACAGGTTCACTTTATTCCTTGCCAAAAGATCCCCACCGCAAAAGCTTTAGCGAAACTTTTCGTGCAACATATTTACAGATTGCATGGGGCACCCCAACGCATCATATCTGATAGGGAAGTGCAATTTACATCTGCATTTTGGAAGGAATTTCTATCCCTTTTAGGGACCACCCAGGGACTGATGTCTAGCCATCATCCTCAGGGAAATAGTCAATCAGAAAAATGTAACGCAGTACTTGAGCAATATTTAAGATGTTTTCTAAATTTCCAGCAGTCAGATTGGACGGACCTGTTGCCTTTCGCAGAGGTTGCCTACAATAATGCAGTCCACTCCAGCACAGGTTACACTCCTTTTCAAATAGCTATCGGTCAAAGTTTCAACCCCATGCCAGAACTAACCCCAAACGAACCGGCAATCCCATCACTGAAAGAATGGATGGAACAATTACAAAACACCTGGTCAATAGTTAGAAAAGCTCTAGAGGAAGCTAGGCAAGCATACAAAGCACAAGCAGATAAGAAAAGGGTGGAGCCCACACCATTCATTATAGGAGAAATGGTGTACTTGTCTACAAAATACTTAAAATCCATACAACCCTGTAAAAAACTTGGACCAAAATATATAGGGCCTTTTCCAATTAAAAGAATCATAAACCCAGTAACAGTAGAATTAGAATTACCCAAGAATCTTAGGCAAATACACCCAATTTTCCACTGCAGTTTGCTGAAAAGAGAACAACAGTCACCCTTACGGCCAAAAATCCCCCCCCCCACCAACACCAATCATGGTAGAAGGGGAGCAACACTTCGAAATAAGGGAAATCCTGGACTCTAGAAAATATTGTGGGGAAAGTCAATACCTAGTAGCATGGAAGCACCTCCCCACCTCTCAAAACGAGTGGGTCCATAAACGTCATGTCAAAGCCCCAAAGCTTTTAAAGAAGTTTCATACAGAGTATCCTAACAAGCCAGACTAACTTTTATACCTGTTTTGTTTTCTCTACAGGTGGACCTCTCTTATTTTTAAGGGGAGCCGGATGTCAGAATCCAATTATATTTTATTTCTAGCTATCTACTCTGAGAAAACTCAATTCTTACTCTCTTTTGGATTCTGTCATACTACAAAGGGGGGGGAGTAAACACGGGTGTTTATGACTGGCATTCTTCCTATCAACTACAAAGGAACATCCTCTGTGGATTCCCTTCGAGAGTACTAACAATAACAATGCGGCCATCAGCCTTTGATCTCACTCCCTATGAAGCCTCCTTTTACCGGCAGCAAGGAAAAAGGGGGGGAAGATTGCAACGTTTGGGATCCGATGGATTTAACACCCAGCCATCTGCCAATTTGAATTGACCGGAAGGAATGTGGAGTGGGGCTGCCTGGGAACACTTTAAAACATTGAATGGTCAGTAGGGTCCCTCAGATCCTGTCTAGCATGCCTTCAGTCAGTTTTTCTTAATAAAGATCCCTGTTGGAAGAACCGTTCCAAGAGTTCTGTCTTCTTAAGATGTAAATTGAGGTGGGTCCTTACAGTCTGCCTTTTCCAAATATTCTATTATCCTTTCTACACTTTGTCCCTCATTCCTCTTATATAGTTTTCCATAATATCTTTGGGCAATTCCCCTTTTAGTAATCTCATCACATTGGATCTCTCCTTTCTCATCTTGTAGATTAATAATCTGTTGCTTCTCTTTCTGTCTTCGTAATTTATACGCCAACCATCTTCCAGGTTTATTTGCGTGTTCAAAATTGTTTTGTTTGGCGACCTTAAGCTGTTGTGCTAGTTTTTCCGAGTCTTCTATGTAAAGTTTATGTTTAATTAAGTCCATTTTATTTTTCAATCTTTTATTATTTGGGTCTCCCTGATGTTGTATTTCGGCCTGTTTATATTCTTCCTCAAGCCTCATCCTATATTGTTTTTTCCCCTTATTCCTCTTAGCCATATATGAGATTGCAACTCCCCTCATATACGCTTTAGCCGTATCCCATATGTTCTGCAATGATGTATCCCCATTTTTATTCGTTTGAAAGAAAAAGTGCATTTCTTTCTCCATCTTTTCCTTAAACTCATTCTCTCTAAGGATTACTCTTTGGAGAGTCCATCTTGGCCTACTCCTTTGCCCTTTCCAGCAAAAACTTATGGGATTGTGATCTGCCCAGAGACTGGGTTCTATATTCATTTCTTGAATTACCGAGTCTAATTCTTTGGATAACCATAACATATCTATCCTAGTCCGGGATCTATGTCTATTAGAGTGGTATGTATATTCCCTTTTGTCTTCATTTCTTTCCCTCCAAACATCTTGCAAATTGAGGTCTATGCACATGTCAAAAAATGTTTTGGGAAGTATTTTTTTATATCCTTTCCTTACCTCATTACTTTTATGATCTTGTATTCTGTCTACTATCGCATTAAAATCCCCAATCACGGAGAGCCCATCTCCCTCTATATCACTTAGTTTACTATGCAGTTTTTTTAAAGAAAGATACTTGGGCTCCATTTGGCGCATAAATTACAACAATTATTATATATTTTTTAATTCAACTTAGCCTCCACTATCAAAATCCTTCCCTCTTTATCCTTACAAATTTGTTTGGAAGTTATCTCCTGTTTGACGTACAATGCTATTCCCCTATTTTTCCTCTCATCTAATGAAGCATATAACTTCCCTAATTTAGGCTGCTCTAATAAATATTTTTGATCGTCTTTGATATGAACCTCTTGTAGTGCGATAATATCTGCATTTAGTTTAATAAGTTTACTAAAGACTTTCCGACGTTTTACTGGTGAGTTCAAACCCCTGATATTCGTTGACCATATCCTATACTCCTCTCCCATCCTCTTGTTTCTGTCGTGCCTTGGTACTTCTGGTAATTCTTATTTCCTTCAACTCCTCAATATTTCTCCCCTGCTGTTCTAGTCTTTCTTGTCTTCCTCCCCCTTTTGCTTCTCCCAAGTCTTCCTCTGAGGTACAGCATTGTCTATAGAATTCTTCAGCTTTCTCCACTGTATCTAATCTGAGTCTCTTCTCCTGCCAAGTCACAATAATCCCCTCCAGTGTTAACCATCTAAAATCCACCTTATTTTGGTGCAGCCTAGACGTCAAAAAATGGTAATTCTTCCGCAAATCTCTCATCCTTTTAGGTATTTGTTTTAACACTATAATTTGTTTCCCTCTATACTCCAACTGTTCATCACGTGTCTTATATAGTATTTCATCTCGGATTGCCTTTCTTATAAATTTTACATGGATCTATCTAGGCAGATTGTATCTTCTCCCATAATTTGTCTGCACCCTATATGTCTCATCCATCCCAGCAATCAACTCTTTATCTTTCCCCAGAGTTCCTACCAATAAGTCTGCCATTTTTTCTCGAAGGTCTTCCCCTCTCTCCTCGGTAACATTTTGAAATCTAAGATATTGAGCTGCCTTCTCCGCTTCCAGTAGCGTCACCGCTGTCGTTAATTCTTTGTTAACCAAGGTTAAATTTTTATTCATCTCTTCGACCTTCTTTTCCTCATTGTCCATTCTTCATTCTACTTCCAACAACTTCTGTTCATTTTTTGTGATTTGCTGTTGGAAGGCTTCAAATCTTCCATCCATTGCCTGAATCTTCTCTTTCATTTCTCCTGTATCGCTTCTTACCGCTTCCAGCTCCTTTTTAATTTCCTCATGATTCTTCAACATGACTTCCTGCATTGTCTGCATCATTGCCTGAAGATCTTTAAGTGGGTCAGAACGCTCCCTTTGAAGCATATCGTCTAATGATTTCTGACTCATAGGGCTGGGATTTTTCTTCCCCCCACCAATCTTAAGATAAATTTGGGTTGCTTGTCATTTTTAATAACCTTCCCCACAACTTGCTATTCCTCCAAAATGTCCACTTTCCACTTCTCTCTCTTCGTCCTTCCACTTTTTATCTCTTTTACAAATCTATCAATATGTTTCAAATTCTAATATCTTTCTTCTAATTATAATTTTTAGTCCAATATATCCTTCGACCTCTCTTTAGTTTCTTTCTTCTTTCTTCTCACTCCATTCCATTTTTTAGGCCCATATAATCGCCCCCGCTATCTCCTCGGCAGGCTCCTTCCAGAATTGCAAGCCACTATCCCAGGCCAGTTCCTCCTGTCATTCAATCACTGTTCCTTCCCCAAAGAAAAACCAGCTTTCCGTCAACCAGTCCGCTCCAGAGTCAAATCAAAGCCAAAAGTCAAAGATCTCAAGCAAGTCCTCGGCGTCAGTTCACATTAATTGCTGCCCCTTTAAAGTAACTCAAAGTCTCTAATCATTGTTTTCTGGCTCCCTTCCGGCCTCTCTTCTTGCCACTTTCACTCGCTGCCTCCTCACTGCTACTCCCGGCTCTCTTTTTGCCAGGCTTTCGCTTTCAGCTACCCCTTTAAATGCGTCTTCTGAGTATACTCACAAAAGCTTTGGGAAAGTTAATCCAATCAATTCCGATGCATCGTCGTTCCGCTATTTCCTCACTAGCTCCGTCCAGCTGTCAAGTCATTCGGCGGCCATTGCTGGTCGCCTTCTTCCCGGTCCACTCGGTTCTGAGTTTCACCTGCTTCCCGTCGTCAGTCGCCACCACCGACAGAACAGCAGATCGCTCACACCTTCCGCCGCCCCTACGAGGCTTCTCTCGTCTCGAAAGAGCCCCACGGACCTGGGATAAGCGATTGGCGATGCCGGAGAAACCATTCGCACCGCCGCTCGTTCCAACAGGTGGCTCCGCCCCTGTTATTGGATTTTTGATTACCCTATCACCGCGCTGCTTCCTAATTACTTGGATGTAAAAATTGAAAAATTAATAAACTTGTTTTTTTTTTTAAAAAAAAAAAGTTAGGACCAACATTTGTGGGACCATTTCCCATTAAAAGAATAATCAATCTGGTCACGGTAGAATTGGAGCTCCCTAAAACACTCAGACAGGTTCACCCAATTTTTCACTGCAGCCTTCTGAAATGCGAACTGCAATCGCCCTTAAGGCCAGCTGCAGCCCCATCCCCTCCTCCTATCATGGTAGAAGGTGAATAGCATTTTGAAATAAAAGAAATTCTAGATTCCAGGAAGCACCATGGTTCCACCCAATATTTGGTAGCATGGAAACATCTGCCTCCTTCCCAAAATGAGTGGGTTCAAAAACGTCAGAGCCCCCAGATTACTTAGTAAATTTCACACTGCATATCCAGATAAACCGGACTAATCTTTGTTTATCTTTTCTGTTTTATTTTCTACAGGTGGATCTCTCTTTTTTCTAAGGGGGCAGGATGTCAGAACCCATTCTTTCCCTGGGGGGGGATCTCTTTCAATTCTTTCCATTTCTTTCTGTGGGTTCTGCCATTTTACTGAGGGGGAAGGGGAAGGCTCTGTGGTATGTTTTCTGCTTTGCTACAATGTATCCTTTCCGCTGTTTCTGCATACTTACTCTTTGAACTGTCTCTCCCTTGTTGTCAACCTGGGGTGAGAAAGGAATGTGCCTCCGGCCATCTGGCTTATCTCTCGCTGCGGAAGGGAAAGTGCAAAGACCCAACAACATCTTCACAAGCATGGGAACGGACCCCGTTATCAGCTTCGTTCCCACAGTGGACTTAACACCTAGGGATTGGCTCATTTAAACTGACCGGATGAACTATTGGGGTGGGGTTTGCTTGGGACTTTTTTAACCTATTGATCTGAGCAGGAAACCCTCAGATCCTGCCTTCTATGCCTGCTATCAGCTTCTCCTAATAAAAGTTCCTTTTGGAATGAAACAGTTCCAAGGGTCCTGCTTTCCTGGGATGAGGTTTTGAAGTGGGCCCTGAGAGATAGAAAAGGCTTTTGTCAGAGAAGCGGTAAGGAGAAACAGAGGGGGGGAGGCTTTCTGGGAGAGGTATGTGTGAGAGAGACAGAGGAAACACTTTCTGGGAGAAGTGTGTGAGAGATAGAGAGGAAAGGCTTTCTGGGAGTGTGTGAGAGAGGCAGAGGAAAGGCTTTCTGGGAGAAGTATGTGTGAGAGAGACAGAGGAAATGCTTTCTGGGAGAAGTGTGTGAGAGAGAGGCAGAGGAAAGGCTTTCTGGGAGAAGTGTGTGAGAGAGACAGGAAAAGCTTTCTGGGAGAAGTATGTGTGAGAGAGACAGAGGAAAGGCTTTCTGGGAGAAGTATGTGTGAGAGAGGCAGAAGAAAGGCTTTCTGGGAGAATGTGTGTGAGAGAGACAGAGGAAAGGCTTTTCTGGGAGAAGTGTGTGAGAGAGACAGGAAAAGCTTTCTGGGAGAAGTATGTGTGAGAGACAGAGGAAAGGCTTTCTGGGAGAAGTGTGTGAGAGAAGCAGGGGAAAGGCTTTCTGGGAGAAGTGTGTGAGAGAGAGAGGAAAGGCTTTCTGGGGGAAGTATGTGTGAGAGAGACAGAGGAAAGGCTTTCTGGAAGAAATGTGTGAGAGAGGCAGAGGAAAGGCTTTCTGGGAGAAGTATGTGAGAGAGGCAGAGGAAAGGCTTTCTGGGAGAAGTGTGTGAGAGAGGCAGAGGAAAGGCTTTCTGGGAGAAGTATGTGTGAGAGAGACAGAGGAAAGGCTTTCTGGGAGAAGTGTGTGAGAGAGGCAGAGGAAAGGCTTTCTGGGAGAAGTGTGTTTGAGAGAAAGGCTTTCTGGGAGAAGTGTGTGAGAGAGGCAGAGGAAAGGCTTTCTGGGAGAAGTGTGTGTGAGAGAGGCAGAGGAAAGGCTTTCTGGGAGAAGTGTGTGAGAGAGACAGGAAAGGCTTTTCTGGGAGAAGTGTGTGAGAGAGACAGGAAAAGCTTTCTGGGAGAAGTATGTGTGAGAGAGACAGAGGAAAGGCTTTCTGGGAGAAGTGTGTGAGAGAAGCAGAGGAAAGGCTTTCTGGGAGAAGTGTGTGAGAGAGAGAGAGGAAAGGCTTTCTGGGAGAAGTATGTGTGAGAGAGACAGAGGAAAGGCTTTCTGGAAGAAATGTGTGAGAGAGGCAGAGGAAAGGCTTTCTGGGAGAAGTATGTGAGAGAGGCAGAGGAAAGGCTTTCTGGGAGAAGTGTGTGAGAGAGGCAGAGGAAAGGCTTTCTGGGAGAAGTGTGTGAGAGATAGAGAGGAAAGGCTTTCTGGGAGAAGTATGTGTGAGAGGCAGAGGAAAGGCTTTATGGGAGAAGTGTGTGTGAGAGACAGAGGAAAGGCTTTCTGGGAGAAATTGTGTGAGAGGCAGAGGAAAGGCTTTCTGGGAGAAGTGTGTGTGAGAGGCAGAGGAAAGGCTTTCTGGGAGAAGTGTGTGAGAGACAGAGGAAAGGCTTTCTGGGAGAAGTGTGTGAGAGAGACAGAGGAAAGGCTTTCTGGGAGAAGTATGTGTGAGAGAGGCAAAAGAAAGGCTTTCTGGGAGAAATGTGTGAGAGAGACAGAGGAAAGGCTTTCTGGGAGAATGTGTGTGAGAGAGACAGAGGAAAGGCTTTTCTGGGAGAATGTGTGAGAGAGAGCGAGGGGCTTTTGCGAGTGAAGGGTGAAAGCAAAAAGGAAAAAAGTGGGGGAGAAGGGAAAAAGAAAAGGCATTGACTTCTGACTTTCTCTGTTGCGGTAGAAGGAAGCATTACCACTGAACCTCATTTTTTTACTTTTTCATAACATTACTTTTTCATAACCATTTCTATAACAACAAATGAATCTAATAGTAAAACCCAACCCCCCCCCCCTTTTTTTTAGTCATCAAGTTTTTGACACCTTGCTAAACACTGGTGGTACTCGAATATTGTCATGACCTAAAAGTGGTACAATCTCTGAAAAGGTTGAAAAGCCCTGCTCTAGGGCACCAGAGGGCAGGACAAGAAGTAATGAGTAGAAACTTGGTAAAGAGAAATCCAATCTAGAAGTAAAGAGAAATTTTCTGATAGTGAGAACAATTAACCAATGGAATAGCTTGTCTCCCGGAGTTGTAGGTGCCCCATAACTGGACGTTTTCAAAAATAGATTGGAAAAGCTTTTTATTGGGATGGTGTAAGCATCCTGCGTTAAGCAGGGGGTTGAAGTAGAAAACCTTGGAGGTCCTTCCAGTCCTATGATTCTGTGATCTATCTTAGTACACATCCATTGTAAATTGGATCATTCAGTTCAAAATAATAATTTAGAACCATAAAAAACAGTTAAAATTATTGAGGTTGCAAGTATTTTCTTTATGAGAATAAGTACTAAAAAGGAAAAAGCTGTGATTTTTAGCTCTATAAAAATAGGCAAGTAAGAAGGACATAAGTAAGGTTCACAAAAATATACATGGTACTGACAAGATAGGCAGAGAAAACCTTTTATTCTATAGGTAGAAAATGTCTGGATTATTGAGTTCCATCATGAAAAAGAGAGGTACAAATTGTGAAAATCTGCAGAGAAGCAAACTTAATTACATTATCTAAACAAATGCTCTCCATTATTTTTTTCTGATAGAAGCAAGCAATAGCTATTTTACATATTAAAAAAATGTAACAAAATATTTTATACATTGCTTATCCTAGATCTCAGTAACTGGTTTCAGATATTAATGTTTGACTCTTCAGTATTGGTGCTTAAAGTAGTAACGTGCCCACAAAACTGTTTCTTAGTGCCTGCCAATTTCCCTGCCTCACCCAAATTTTATTTTCATATTTTATAATTTTTAAAAAAAAAAATGTATAAAGTTCTGTTGAAAGAAAAGTCTTCATCATGGTTCATCCAAGCTGGGAATAAACATGGCAACTGCTTTGGGAAGAGGGTTGTAGTTTATTCCCAGTTTGGATGAACCACGATGAAGATTTTTCTTCCAACAATTTGGCAACCCAGATGGGACTCCAAGCTAACCTCTCCAATGGACTGATACTGGTAAGCCCCATCTTGCCAGCAGCAGATCCCTTGTGTCTGTGGATGGGTTTCCCAGGCCCTGCCCATGTGGAGCCAGGGTAGTAAAGGGAGTTTTGGGTTTGAGCTCAAGGGCTGCTTTGGAAAGAAAGTGAAGGTGAGTACCTCTAAATTTTAACTTTAAAGCCCAGGGGAACAAAGGAAATGTGTGCATGTCTGTGTGTGTGAGTGAGAAGACTCTTTTTTTCCAATCACAGTTGGATTTTGCTCCCTCTGGTCTTTCCTAACCGCAGAAAGGATCTGTTCAAGTGGCAGACCCTGGAAAGCATAGGGGTTTGGCCAGAGTGCAGGACCTTTTGTTAGGGAAAAGGGAGAGACTGTGTGCAAATGGAATGGAATGAGTGAATGAGAGAATTGGATTTGGGCAACCAGCTGGTAAGGCCCTGAAAGCAAAGCCTACCTGAAGGAGGGTCCCGTACTAGTGCACAAAGCACAGGTCCTCCCAGTAGTAGGAGGCCGGGTACCTGTTGCGGCAGGTCCTCCTCGGACATTTTTTCAGGTCCGCAAAGTGACAGCAGGGAGTTCCCTAGGTAGGAAGGTCCCGTACTTCGTTTAGGGAACTGAAGTCTTCCTGGGCAATTTTTTTAGTGCCCAAAAACTGACAGGTGGGGTGGCAGGGATAGTGTCGCTGAGAGCGACTGGGAAGTGCTGCTAGGAACCCGACTGAGCCGATTGAACCCCACATCGGAAGGGGAACATGGGTAGCTGCAGTTCGAGGGTTGGAATTAGGTCACCTATTGGAGATTTGCTCGAGGTGTGGGACGAGAGGCAAGTGCCTGTCCTGGATGGTATGAAAAAGAAAGTGAGCAAGACAAATTTGTGAAGAATGGGCTTTGCTAGGGGCTTTGCTGGGAAACCAATTTAATAAAGGTACTAAATAAAGGTACTTAAAGGGAAAATAAGAAATAGTGATTCTCTTTCTCTCTCTCTTTCTATGCAACCACGTGATATGTTTAAGACTTGTGCCTTCCCTAACTTGAGTTAACGGAGATTTGTGGTGGAAATGACTAGGATGTGTAAAACTAAGACTTCTGTTTCCTTTCTGTTCTCTTTTCCTTGTCTTTGTGTGTATATGTGTGTCAAAGTCTTTGTGTGTGAGGTAAATGTGACTGTTTATTGTCTCTAATTCAAAGAGAAAGAATTTTAAAAATTCTGCTAGAAATTCTGCTTAAAATAAACTACAACCTTCTTCCCAAAGCAGTTGCCATGTTTATTCCCAGCTTGGATGAACCACGATGAAGACTTTTGTTTCAACAATACCATGCTGCAAAAGTCTATATTTCTATTCATGCCTTGGGGCCATGCAAATACCTCAGAATTGAAAAAAAAAAGTGTATGGCAACACCTCAATGCTTTATGTGCCTTTTAGTATTTATAATGAAAACTTGTCATTAGTTTGTAAACCATAAGGAATGGTTTTGTGTTATCTGTTAACATAGTTAACTAGACAACCATGTGTTGACAAATGGTTACCTTCTCAATCTCATGTGATAATCATCTCTCCCAAGAACATTCCAATAATCTCCTTGATTTTGTCCATACTCCTTCCATTGTCTTCTCTTTTTACCACCTCATTCAAATATGATTATTTTTTCATTATCAGATTTATCAGATCACCAAAGTATGTGCATTTCTGCTTGCTGATAATTACTTCAAGGAAGCAGACTGTCTTGATTTATTCTAGGTCTGATTAGTTCTTCTTCCAACCTATGGTACTTTGTTTCCAGATTTCTAACGCAAAAGTATCCAACTTGCTCTTTCTGTGTTGAGCTATATATTACCATTGGGAGAGTGGGGGAAGCACTCTCTTTATTGTCCTAGAAATATCCTTATTATCTTGTATATTATTCCCAAGGAATAATATTTTTACTGCTGTAGCTAGCATACTATCTGTTTTACATATTTTGAGCCCATGAAAACAATATTACTTTATCATCGAGTTCCTTAAAAGTACCAGTTAATATTACCTTTAATACTTCATATTAACTCATTTTTTAACTTTGTATTCTATTTTCAAAATAAACTCTTCTGAAACTTTACTTTCAACTAAGTGATCTTATCTCCCTCTTCTGGGCCATTAATTTCCCTAAACTCAGTTATTGCAGAGCTGCTTTTTTTTTTTTAACTCCCCATAATACTTAATCCAGGGGTCTTCAAACTTGGCCTTTTATGACTTGTGGGCTTCAACTCCCAGAATTCCTCAGCCAGGCACGCTGGCTGAGGAATTCTGGGAGTTGAAGTCCACAAGTCATAAAAGGGCCAAGTTTGAAGACCCCTGACTTAATCGGTCTGACAATCTGTTTCACTTTTTTGCATGAGCTGTACAATCAAAAGCGTTGCAGTGGCAGTAAAGCAAAGATAATACCATTATTTATCCGATTTTGTTTCCTATGAAAAAATGTTTATTTGTAATCTTTTCTTAATACCTATTTCCGAAAAAGCAGCAAATTATAGTCCACATAACCTTAGGTCATAATAAATATTTTAGTCTTGACGAAAGCGTAACACTCTCGGCTGCTTTTAATCCCATCCTAACTTTACCTGTCGAGGATTGCGCGGGGGGGGGGAGGTAGGAGGTTTTTCACGTGATCCCGGAAGCCCTCGCCGCGGACCTTATACCGCGCGCCGACCACCTCAACGGCCCTCAGAGCAGGTGGCTACAATACGGTCAGGCCAAGCATACTCTAAAGCTATGGTGAGCTACGCTTTGCTTATGCTGCGAACTGAAAGGCGCGCAAAGCGCGCTGCACGAAGTCGCCTGTTGAAGCGGGAACATTGCTGGGCAGCAGGGCCAGAGAGTGACGGTCGGGCCTGATTTGAGGCCTTGCGCTTCCTGCCGTGGGGGGGGGGGCGGATGTCATGTGATTTTTATTTCTCGAGGCCGGAAATATCTGGATTTTCAGCGGCCCATGGCCTTTCTGTTTTCTGGGTGAGAGGTCCCAGCCGGGCAAGAGACCGCAGCCGACCTTCCAGAGGCGGAGAAACGGCGTGCAAAACCGCCCGGGCGCCGCGATTATGCACCTGAGTCGATGAATGGCAGCAATGGCTCCCAATCAAGTTGCCTGTTCTTTCCACAGGTCTTGGCGCCGGCAGGGCGAAAGGGGCGTGCGCCGGAGGAGGCGGTGCCGGCCTCACGCCTTTACCCGCACAGCGAACCCGCCCGCCACCTCCCATTCCTCCGCCAGCGGTACGCTGCCTGCTTTCGTCGTTCCTGGCTCGGGTAAGTTGAAGGCTCCGAAGGTCACTCACTTTTCCAGAATCGGATGCCGGAGTGGAGACGGTAGGATGGAGGGAAAGCCACCCTTGGACTTTCGTGGTTGGCGTGGCAGACTTTTAAGAGTCTGAATTCCATAGTCAATACCGCAGTGGAATTTGCACCTCCGCGAATGTCCTCCTCTGCCGGTTTGGGGCCTGTGATCTGGGCGTTTTTCTATTCCTTCGGCGGTGAACTTGCCACTCTTTGCAGAGACGCATGGTGCCAACTGCTTCCCTGCCTTTCACAGTCCTGCAGCTTTTCCACCAGACACGATGTTCCCCGAAAGACTGGTCGGAGAAATGTGGAGTCGATCGATTTTACAAGTTGAGCTTCTAGGCAGGCAGCCAATTCCGCGGAGAGAGATTGGTCGTGTGTGTGTGTGTGTGTGTGTGTGTGTGTGAAAAAGTAGAACGAGCTTTCTTCTGGGCAAGTTGACACTTGGGCCACTGCCCATTGACAAGTTGAGTTCTTTCATAGATGAATTTATTACTGCTTTATGACTGATAATTTATGAATGTTTATTTGTTTGAGAATACAAACTTTTCATTCTAGATTTGCTGTATAGTTTAAAGATACAGTATAGTTTATAGTTTAAAGATACAATATAGTAATTCATATTAAGAAGTTTTAGGCGCAAATTTCACTAGAGGCCAATGGCTGGAATAATCTACTTTCAGCAAGGTGGCTATTTCCTCTTCATTTGGGCATTGTTCATACCCCAAGTAATTTCCCCACACTTTAAAAATATTTAAAAATATTTTCAAGAAGCACTTGAAATTAGCATACTATTTTCTTAAGGTTAAGGAGAAATGCTATTAACAGACTGAGAGACCACCGTTAACTCATTTTGTGCCTATTAAAAAAATTTCTGAGTTCTGAATATGAGTTGTAATTGAAAAGCATTAAAGTTTCAAATTTGGTATACCTAAGTGAACACATAATTTTGGCTTATATGATTATTTTCTTCCATCCCCTACTCTAAGTTCCTATAGTGTTTAATTTTATATTTTTCCTAGGTTTACTACCAAAAATGTAATGAGATCTTGCTTCTAACAAAACAAGACACATACATGGCAGAAAAAGTTATACATGACTATACTGCTTCCGGTATCAGAAGCAGAAAGGCTTTCAAGGCTAATTGTGCTCTTGAGGGTTTCACATATTGGGTTAGCCCAGGGGTAGGCAACCTTGGCTCTTTTATGACTCGTGGACTTCAACTCCCAGAATTCCTGAGTCAGCATAGTATAGCTGACTCAGGAATTCTGGGAGTTGAAGTCCACGAGTCATAAAAGAGCCAAGGTTGCCTACCCCTGGGTTAGCCATTCTAGAAACAAAATGCTGATCAAGCTAAGTCACAAATTGCACTTAGGAAAAAATGAGACCCTTCCACATGCAGCATTTGTACCACTCTTCCATTTACTTAACAACTTCTTGGATTGCCAAATCAATTTTCTTTTGATTCTTTGATGCAACTCAAATTGCACAACTTCCATTTTGCAAATTGTCAACTTGGATCTCTGCAAGGCTTGGGAGTTGGCCACTTTCCCATTATTGCTATCTTAAATTTTTCTCACTTTAGAAAATCTTGATTTCCCTAGTTAAGCAATATGTACCATATATTTCCCTCACCCTGCCTTTCAGCTTCTGGGATCAAGTAAACCATTAGTCTTCCCTCTCTATGTCAAGACATATACTACATTGCAATTCATAATGATTTCTTAGCGATTAGAGAGAATGAAATAGAATGGAAGATCAACTGTCAAATATTGAACAGGTTATTTCAAATTGAGTATGTTAAATTTTGTTGCTGTACAGTGTTATCTAAAGCTGCTGGCAGTATAGTGTTCTTCCTCCCAGGTTTCATTTTCAAATACCTAAATGTATCCAAGTGGCTATTGATCCTTTCTCTTCTTCTCTCCTGCTCTCTGATCAAGAATGCCACCTTTGCTTTACCACCTTCACAAATGCATGCTGCTTCCTTTCTTAGATCTATGTTATTTCTACTCTCCCCACAGTATTCCATTGTGACTTAGAGCAACTCAGCAAGTCATGCTAGAAGTTACTTGCTGACCATTTTAGTACAATCCAGGCTATCTTAGAGAAAGTGTTATTAAATTATATTTTAATAGCATTATTTATTTGTTTATTTTTTGTCAATAATTCGAATAGCATCTGAAATAAACTACAATTTTAATGTTAGTATGGTTTAAAAATCTGCTGCATGGGTGATAGGTACCTGAAATATATAGCTAATGGAATCCCACTTTTGTGTCTGTTTCCTTTTTCAGAACTGAAGTGAATCTCTAGCTGATGTTTAATAAATCTCACCACGATGGCTGAAACCTTAGGCCTAGAAAGTTCCTCAATATGGGTGCTGGCACTGTTGGGAACTTTTACAGTAACTGTTCTTGGGCTGGTGCACAAACTGGGACTGATTTATCAATTCTGGCATCAGGTAAAGTCATTTTACAACAATTGTGAAATAAAACAGCTGAATCATATGTATCCATTGCATCCTCAGTGGAGGCAGTATTCTTGGAAAAATTATTCAGATAATGAAATATTTTTAGCAGGTAGCTTTTAAGAGAAAGTAAAAATTTAAAACTATCCCTAGTTTTTATATACCTGCAGTTCATTCCTATGTATTAGAATTGTGGCAACCAGATTTTTGTTGTATGACTTCTGTAAAATAGCATCAACAGGTGTCCTTATCCTTTCTAGGTGGACCCTAAAAGTACCCAGCATGGTGGAGAGATAGTGGCAGAGGTGCTGAAAGCTCATGGTGTGCGCTACTTATTCACGCTGGTGGGTGGACACATCTCCCCCATTTTGGTGGCTAGTGAGAAATTGGGCATTCGTGTTGTGGACACAAGGCATGAGGTGACTGCTGTATTTGCAGCAGATGCAGTGGCCAGGCTCTCAGGTATTGCTTTGTACTACTTTATTTTCTGTGGGAGGAATTCACAGACCCAATAACACTTTGAATTTTTCTGTTGCAGGAACAGTGGGAGTTGCTGCAGTGACAGCAGGACCTGGAGTAACAAATACTGTGACAGCTATGAAAAACGCCCAAATGGCAGAATCTCCTGTGTTGCTGATTGGAGGGGCAACAGGCACATTGCAGAAGGTAAGCTGCTCCAGCCACTGCCCCTGAAGTTTGAAAAAGAACAAAGGTGCAATTTGCTAATATTGCTGATTTGTTTTGTTAGATACACGGGCTTTCTCCCAAACCTAAATTAGCTTTTCAGAGCATCTGTGTGGTAAACAAGCCACTTTTTATAAATATTTGTGTACATGATGGTAAAATCAGCTATTTCTATGTGGGATGAATATAAGAGTGGGCTTTCAGTTTTTTCTCTCCGTTCTTCCTCTTCTCAGGGCCGAGGAGCTCTCCAAGATATTGACCAATTATCTCTATTCAAGCCACTCTGCAAATTCTGTGCTTCAGTGAACACTGTCAAAGATATTGCTCCTGTGCTGCGAAAAGCAATTGCAGTTGCCCAATGTAACACTCCAGGTATGTCCTTGTTCTACTGACTTGGAATTAATCTGGCCTGCTTGCCCATAATTACAGTTTCTGAGCAGAGGGGCAGCTTGGTAGGAGTGATTGCTGGAATAGGCTATTTCTGTCCCATTTGTTAGGATGTTTGATTTAGATTGCTTTTTACTTTGCTCTTGAAAATCAGGAAGTCTTTCCCTTGGGTCAGTACCATTGTTATATGCAAGCTAAAGCAAAGTGGAATTTCAAGAACTTATCCATAGCAACTTGGAAGCAATTAGAAGAGACACTTATTTTATTTTAGCATAACACTTTATTTCTGAATAGTACCGGCTCTCAGCAGTGTGTTTGCTCAAGATTTGAAAAACAACTGGGTCTGGGGATAGCAGCTCACCTTTCACATATCTCCTTGGTTCTTAATCTTCCTATCTAATCCTCAGAAGTAGATTCTCAACATGTCTGAAGACGTTATTTATGTATTTGGGAGGAGACTACCTTTCTTTGGTACATTGAAGTTTGGTTACAAGACAATCTTCCCTCCCTTCTGTTGTAAAATGACTTCGGAAGCTTTATGCCATGCCTTAGAAGATCAGATACAGCGAAACACCACAGCTACCCAGCAGAGAATTCCCACTTTCAAAACTAACATTTCTGAATTTTTTGGGATTTGGAGGTATTAGGCAACTACTGTCTGGTCTCCAGCCTTTGAGCATTTATACTATTGGTGAAAATTGTCCAATGGAAGACAGACCAAATGTTTTAGTAGTTTTGTGATAATAGTCATGATCTTGGCAGGGAAATGTACTTAATGTTTTCTGAAGATAAAAGATGTTCCATCTTTAAAAAGAGTCTTATTAATATGAAAAAACAATGTGGTTATAAATGTCTTGTTTGCTTGGTAACAAATAACAAAGATTGGATGTGCAATTGTCTGATCCAATGATCAAAAGGTTTTAAGTACTGAAGAAATTAAAGTATGTTTTACTGTTTGATCAATTTAATAGCTTTATTTTGTCATCTTGCTTCACAGAGGATACTAAAATTGCATTTTCTGTAATCTTGACGGTTCTTACAATTGAGAGCAAAAAAATCAAATATTCCATCAGTGATAATTTTTAGAACAGTATGTGACAGTTGGTAAATTGTTTAAAGAGTAGGAATGAATGATCATTGAATGCTCTCGTAGAAACCATATTTTTCTAGCATGTTGAAATGGTAAAATGGATTGTTTGTTTACCACCCAGCTCATGGTCAGGTGACTATAAGACATAATAGTGCCATATAAGATATGGCTATTCATTTAACTACAGATTTTTCTTTAATATTTTATCTTCTACTAAAACCTTTGTTATAATATTTTATCTTCTACTAAAACTTTTGTTATTCTTATAGGCCCTGTATTTGTGGAGTTTCCTTTGGATATTCTATATCCTTATTATTTGGTTGAGAGAGAGATACTTAGGAATGTTTTTCCCAAGAGCCTGAAAGGAAAGGTCGTGAACTGGTGAGTTGTGAATTGTTCTCCCTTCACTATCAGGAAAGGTTTTAATGGATCAGTTGGCTCAAAGAAAGCCCAATGAGAGATTGTTGCACTATAGAAAACCAAGGGGAAGTTCATTAATATGTGCATTGGATGCTGCTATGGAATATTTTTTCGTCATATATATGTGTGCGTACATACATCTATACACAATAAACACTCTGGTCATTTCTAGATTTTGTTTCTGATTGTTCAGGGAAAATATGAAAAAGGACTAGGACAATTCCAGGTATCCTAGATTATTTTTCTTAGATTTTTTTAAAATTAGATTTTCCTGAGAACCTCTCTACACCAGGGGTCTAGAGAATTGGGCTGTGTGAGTGGCTGGCCAGAGCGCTCACAGTTCAACTTGCACCAGCCCACTGTTTGTGCAAGGGCTGTGTGCACACTGGCCCACTACTCACACAGCCCAGTTTCTTCTTTTCCCCCTAGCCAGGCCGCCAAGCTGCAAAGATTGGGGACTGCTGCTTTAAACTAAAACAAGCATAATATTTAAAAGATTTCTCTTGTTTTAACTCTTCATTTTCATAGGACAATTTCTAAATTTGGTTGAGAATTTCTACAGAACCATCTCGCAGTGCATACTTAAATGCAACATATTTCTCTAAATTGCAGAAATAATAGTTCTGCATGTTTCCTGTTTTTCTTACTTTGGAATTTTTTTTCAACTGTTCTGTGTGAGATGCTATTGGTATCCAATTAATTCAAAGGCATATTTTTCTGGGATAACATGGTGACTGAGCCCAGGAAAATTTGCAGCTTTAAGGAACCAATACCATCTCTAAAGCAACTTTTGATCTAATCAACCAAGCATCCCTGGTTGACAGTAGTGACAAGGAATGCTGTTTATCAGTTTAGGCTAATGTGCCAGCTGAAGTTATTTGAAATAATTAGTTCTAATCAATAAACCATTTTTTTAATCATTTCTAAATTCAATTTTTGTGGTCTGTTCTAAGGTGACCTATAGTAGGCTAGATTCAAAATTCCAATAGGTGCAGAAGCTGAGCATGCAACAGCTATTTTGTTCTAGTTGCAGATGAATCAAATTAATTTCCAGGTTATTTTCAGGGTGCTGGCTGTTGGTCTATAACTTTAAATCAGAATTTGGTGTAAGCACCAAAAGCACTTTTGTAATAAATCTTAGCTCACTATAATTTACATGCTTCCTAATCTTGCAAAAAATAATTATTGCTATCTTATTATTACTGTTGATTCTCTCCTTTAGGCCAAGTATTTGCTGTATGGCCTTATATGATCGCTGCATTCTGATTTTATGTTTTATAATGTAAATCTTTTATATATGTTGTATATCTTATACTGAGAATCTCTCCCTGTTATTTAATAATGGATTCTTGACTGTTTCTTCCCAATAGAATATTTAACAGAATAACAAAATAACAGAGTAGCAAGGGACCTTAGAGGTCTTTTAGTCCAACCCCCTGCTCAAGCAGGAGACTCTATACCCGGGGTGGCGAACCTATGGCACACGTGCCACAGGCAGCACGTAGAGCCCTCTCTGTGGGCACGTGCGCCGTCGCCCCAGTCCTAGGCCTTCAGTCCCGTCCATGAGCAACCTGCATCAAAATCTTTTTGATGGGTTTTGAGCTGGGTTTTATAAAACCTTTAAGCTTTAGGCCTCCGCCGCCGTGTGCAAAAAAAAAAGGTCAATCAATCAATTTCAACTTCTCACGGGAAAAAAAATCTCGCAAATTGATTGATTGAACTTTATTTTTAGTCCCACACAGCGGCGGAGGAAGTGACGCATCTGAGCTGGAAAGAAGGTGCCGCGTGGGGGGGAGCGGCAGGAGCAGGGCGCTCCGTGCGGGGGTGGGGCAGTGGTAGGGCGCTCCGTGCGAGGGTGGGGCGGCGGCAGCAGGGCGCTCCGTGCGGGGGTGGGGCGGCGGTAGCAGGGCGCTCCGTGCGGGGGTGGGGCGGCGGTAGCAGGGCGCTCCGTGCGAGGGGCGGGGCCTGTGCATGGGCTGGAGAAGCAACGCAGCGGTGCTAGCATGGTGGTAGACCAGTTGCTTCCCTCCCCCTGCCAGACACCTGCCAAAGCCGCGCAGGGTAAGGTTGCCGCGCCCGCCCCCACCCAGATGCCCTCGCCTGCCCCAAGCATTTTTTTTTACTAACCTGCCTTTCAGCTGCATTCTGTTTCTCCAGTCGCTTCTCAGCCTTCGCCGAGATCTCAAGAAGTTAGAAAGTCTGATGGAACTTTTTTTTTTTTTACAGCTTGGGGGAGGCGAGGGCATCTGGGCGGGGATTGCAACCTTACCCTGCATGGTGGCGGGAGGGTGGGGCGCGTGCCCTTCCCGTGCCAGGCCAGCCCCTGCAGCCCCGGGGCGTCCGTGCTGGATGGCAATGGGCAGGGCGTTGAGGTGGGGGCCGGCAGGCCGACCAAAGCAGCAGGTGGAGCGCCGGAGGCTCGGGGAGGGAGGGTACTGAAGTGGGCGGTCGGGGCATTGGCAAGAGCAACGCGGTTGAGCGGAAAGCGGCCTCAAAACAAGTGGGGCAGATAAGGAAAGAAATCCTCACTCCCTCCAAAAATTGCCTTTCTTTCCTTACCTGACTCCCAGCCCCGTGCCATTTCTCCTTTGCGATCCGCCGCCGCCACGTGCAAGGAAACGAAGGTTTTTTGGGGGGGAAATAAAGGTCAGTCAATCAATTCCAACTTCTCATGAAAGATCGCTGCTGCCTGACACCATCGGCATCCACTGCATGGGGGCCAACAGTGTCCGTCAGCAGCCACAGCCTGCCAGCCCCTCGACTGGCACACTCTGGGGCTCCGCAGCCCGCTGCATCCTGAGCGGGGAAAGCCAGATCCCCATCGGCGCCATGGCCCCCAGTCCCAGCTAGGATTGTGTGCCTCCCCCCATCTCTGCTGGGCCTGGGCAGCCATGACACCGATGGGGATCTGGCTTTCTCTGCTCAGGGTGGTCTTTTGTCTGCTGGCCCTGGGCATGCTCTACCACCTCTACTCGGGGCTTCCTAGCCGACCACTTCGCCTCCTTCGTGCTGGGCAGGCCTGCAACTCTGGGCGGCAGCCTAATGCAGGGCTTTTCAACCTTTTCACCCATTGTACCACTTTTCAGATAAGGCAATATTCGAGTACCACCACTCGCCCAGCAAGGTATCAAAAACTTGACCAAAAAAAAAGAGGAAAAAATGAGAAAGTATAGGTAGTCCTCGACTTACAACAATTCGCTTAGTGACTGTTTGAAGTTACAACGGCACTGAAAAAAGTGAATTATGACCATTTTTCACACTTATGACTGTTGCAGCATCCCCAGGGTCATGTGATTTACATTCGGATGCTTGGCAACTGATTCATACTTATGACGTTCACAGTGTCCCAGGGTCATGTGATCAATGGCCGGAGGGGGCGTGGCCAGCTGATCACTCAGATTGCAGGGTGCCTGTGGGGGGGAATCCATGGGTCTCTGGTGGAGGGGTATGGCAGGGCTTTTCAACCGGTGGTACGCGTACCACTAGTGGTACGCAAGCACATGGCTGGTGGTACGCGTAGGACGGGTTGAAAAAAAATGTAAAAAAAATATTAAAAAAAATATTTTTGAATTTTTTTTTTTTTTAAAGTGTAAAAGTGGAAGAGGTGAAGCGGCAGCAGCGCCGCAGAGGCCTGTGGCCAAGTCAGCTGGAACTGCACGTTGCCTGGGTCCTACTGAGAGCCCAGGATCAAAGCGCACAGCTCCAGCTGATTGGCGGTGGCCTTGGGGGTGGCAGGCAGCCTCACGCAGTCTTCAGGGGAGATTCCGCCAGAGCTGCGTGACGCATTGCCTGCCCCCCCATCCCCGCCTCCACCCAGATGCCCTCACCTCCCCCAAGCGTTTTTTTACTCACCTGCTTTCAGCTGCACTCCCTTTCTCCTGTCCTTCTCTGCCTTCGCAGTGTGTTTGTGAGACCAAAAAAAAAAGTTCCATGAGACTTTCTAACTTCTCGCGAGAAGTTAGAAAGTCTCATGGAACTTTTTCTTTTTTACCCACAAGCACGTGGCGAAGGCAGAGAAGCAAAAGGAGAAAGGGCGTGCAGCTGAAAGCAGGTGAGTAAAAAAATGCTTGGGGGAGGCGAGGGCATCTGGGCAGGGGTGGGGGCGCCAATCTTACCCTGCATGGTGGCGGGAGGGTTAATGGCGGGCGCGGGGGGCCGAGGAGGAGCTGTGCAAAGCAGGCAGAGGGGAGGCCGGGCAGATTGTGGGCGCTGGCAAGCGAGCGAGAGGGCAAGGGCGCCAATCGGTTTGTGCTCAGAAACGCTGATTCCGCGTTCCTGCCCAGCTCACTTGCTCGCGTTTTGCCGGAAAACATGCCGCTTGCTAATTTAGCAGAAGCGCGAATCAGCTGTAGCCTGCGCTGATCCTGGCGCTTCTGCTAAATTAGCAAGCAGCATGTTTTCTGGCGAAGCGCGAGCAAGCCCAGGATCGGGGCGCGCAGCTACAGCCGAGTCGCGCTTCTGCAGAGCAGCCCAGAAGCGCGACTCAGCTGTAGCTGCGCGCCCCGATCCTGGGCTTGCTCGTGCTTTGCCGGAAAACATGCCGCTTGCTAATTTAGCAGAAGCGCGAATCAGCTGTAGCCCACGCTGATCCTGGCGCTTCTGCTAAATTAGCAAGCAGCATGTTTTCCGGCGAAGCGCGAGCAAGCCCAGGATCGGGGCACGCAGCTACAGCTGAGTCGCGCTTCTGCAGAGCAGCCCAGAAGCGCGACTCAGCTGTAGCTGCTCTCCTGCCCAGCTCACTTGCTTGCGCTTTGCCGGAAAACATGCCGCTTGCTAATTTAGCAGAAGCGCGAATCAGCTGATCCTGGCGCTTCTGCTAAATTAGCAAGCAGCATGTTTTCCGGCAAAGCGCGAGCAAGTCAGCTGGGCAGAGCTCTCCTCTGCCTCTGCGCGTGCACAGACAGATTTGGCATGTCGCCATGGCCACCGGCAGCACAGCCTGTCCCCCTCCAGCGAAGGAGAAGCGGCGTGAGGGCAGCCTCCTCCGGGCTCTTTTATGCCCTCCCTGCTCCTGTCTGGTGAAGGTCGGTCAGGACCCCTGCAAGTGAGCCAGATGGGCAGGGGCGCGAATCGGCGTGTGCTCAGGAATGGCGATTCCGCGCCCCTGCCCAGCTCGCTTGCTTTCCGCTTGCTTTCTATCTATCAACAGCTTTTGATGCCTTTCCGTGTCTTCTGAAGTTTGTTTCTCTGCTGCTTGGGACAATCTACTCCCTTGTTTGAATCTGCTTAATTGTAATTTCCTTGATTAGCTACAGTTTTCAAGCAGTTATAATCTCTCTTAACCTCGATCTATTTGATTTCTCCAGAGTTTCTTATTTCTTCCTGTCAGTTGTAATATGTTAAACATCAAGATCCTTGGCCCCCCAATTTTAATTACCTTACTTTTCATAGCAAATTTCTGCCAATTTGAATCAAAGGCACGGGTCCTTAGCACTCTCTGAGCTTTGTTGCAAAGAAACAAAAAAACCTCTAAGATCACTCCTCCCTATACTGACAGGGCAACCTTAACAGCAAACCCCATTCCCTACTAGCACTGCTGATGTTACCTAATTTGGGTAATGAAACATCTGCAAGAAAACAACCAAGCTCAGAGAGCACCAAGGATCCCTCATGTCAACCCTGAGCTATAAATACTCTCCTTTATCAGTTGAATCAAAGTGTTATTCTTTTCAATATTTCTCAACTTTACTGCACCCTTCTGAGTTGCATTGTCATTATCATCATCTTAACTTTATTGCAGTCATTAATCAGAACAAAAGAATTGGCATTCAAATACTCAGAATATCCAAAACTAAAGTGACAAATTCAGGATAGTTAAAAAAGTACTTTCAGACAAACATTTTGGCTAAAAAATAATATCAAATCAGAATATGTTAAAAGGCTTATTCATACTACAGATATACAACAAGATGAAATTTAAATATGCAATCTGGATAATATGAACTTGGAATAGCACTATAAAATATGAATATATGCACAAATACATATGCATATTCATATACATTCTCCCTCTTCCTTTCTCACAGACACACACACACACACAGCCCGCTGATCCTGGGGCTTCACTTAGCAAGTAGCATATTTGCCCTTCAGAGTATAAACAGTAACATGCCTATTGAAAAGTTTGGTTTCCCTCCTGCCCACTCACAATAGTAACAACTTTTGGGGTGTCTTTTATGGTGGGTTGTAATTCTTACACAAAGGTTGAGATTTCTTGCACCAGAATCTTGGCATGCAGTTTTTGCAACTGTTCCTGTATCAAGAGATTTAGTCATTCCTTTATATTGGACTTAACACTGCTCACCTTAATTATTACAGTGCAAAAGGAAAGTGATTCAGCAAAAGAACCACCATCGAAGAAATTAAAACTGAGTGATGGAGGGAGGGAGGGAAGGACAATGAGAGGAAGAGAGGGACAATGGAAGGGAGGGAGGGAAGGAGGAAGGGACAAAGAGGGAGGGAAGGAAAGAAGGAAGGAAGGGACAATGGGAGAGAGGGAGGGAAGGAAGGCACCCACCCCAGTCCCACCCTCCTCCACCAGAGACCCACGGATTCCCCCCCACAGGCACCCTGCAACCTGAATGATGAGCTGGCCACCCACCCCCCGCCATTGATTTTGCTTGTCAAAAAGTTGCAAAAGGTGATCACATGACCCTGGGACACTGTGAATGTCATAAGTATGAATCAGTTGCCAAGCATCCAAATGTAAATCACATGACCCTGGGGATGCTGCAACAGTCATAAGTGTGAAAAATGGTCATAAGTCACTTTTTCCAGTGCCATTGTAACTTCGAACTGTCACTAAGCAAATTGTTGTAAGTCGAGGACTACCTGTACTTTATCATTTTTTTTCCTTTTTGGGGGGGTGGTCAAGTTTTTGACACCTTGCTGGGTGACTGGTGGTACTCGGATGTTGCCTTATCCTAAAAGTGGTACAATGGGTGAAAAGGTTGAAAAGCCCTGGGGTATGGGACTGGGGTGGGTGCCTGCCTTCCCTCCCTTCTCTCCCATTGTCCCTTCTTTCCTTCCTTTCCTTCACCTCCCTCTTTGTCCCTTCCTCCTTCCCTCCCTCTCCCATTGTCCCTTCCTTCCTTCCCTTCACCTCCCTTTGTCCCTTCCTCCTTCCCTCCCTCTCTCCCATTGTCCCTTCTTTCTTTCCTTCCTTTCCTTCACCTCCCTCTTTGTCCCTTCCTCCTTCCCTCCCTCTCTCCCTGTCAAGCCCCCGCGGGCTTGACATGAACGGGCGGGGGAGGGGTCAAGGACGACATGCGGGGCGGCAAAGGAGACCAGCGGCCGGCGCAGTTCTACCTGGCAGCGTTCCGTGGGCATCCCTCCGAACAGCTGAGCGGCTCCGACTTCTGGCTGCCGAACAGCTGATGGCCGCGAGGCCGCGTGGGCGTCCCGATGAACAGCTGAGCAGCTCCTACTCTTAGCCGCTGAACAGCTGATGGGCGCGAGGCTGCGGCAGGGAGCCCAGGGCCGATGGCGCGGCCTGAAGCTGAAAGGCTCTGTCTCCCAGCCGCCGAACAGCTGATGAATGCGAGGCCTGGACCACAGCCGAACGGCGCAGGGACGCTGACAGGACTGGAAGGCTGCAGCGCTGCAGTTCCCATTGTCCCTTCCTTCCTTCCTTCCTTCCTTCCTTCCTTCCTTCCTTCCTTCCTTCCTTCCTTCCTTCCTTCCTTCCTTCCTTCCTTCCTTCCTTCCATTGTCCTGTGCTACGCCGCCCAAGACCCCAGCCTGGTTTTGGCAGGCAGCAACACATCACGGCCCTGCCTGTGTGCGCGCAGAGGCAGAGGAGAGCGCACAGGCAGGGCGGGGATATCGCCGGTTCACCTCCCGTTTTCAGGCACGTACGTTACAAACTGGCTACTTCTCCCAGTCATTTTTCCCCTACCGGGGCCCAGCGTTCAAGCCAGGTTCCCCGATCCTCTCCGTGTACATCGTTCTTCCCATAGCTCTCCCCAGCGCTGTCGAGAGATGCCCATTTCTGGCCGCATTGCTACCATTCTTAAGTTACATTTGCACCCGCCCGAAGGAAGAGAGCGACGCTTTTCTCCCTCCTCCAAAGGAAGGGAGACAAACCTGCATCGCCACCAAGTCACCCTTCCTTCGGGCGAAGTAATCTCCTTGCAATGCAAAACCGCGGGGGCTCCGTCTTTTGCAAAGGGCAGCGAGCGCGCCCCCACAAGCAAAGGAGGAGAGCAGCCAAGCAACCTGCTAGTCCAAACTACAAATACTGCTTCTTGGGATGGGGTGGGGGGATGGAGAGGAAACGTCTGGAAATCATGCAAGAACTTTTCCTCTTATTATTATTCTTCCAAGTTGCAAAGGAAAAGCAGAAACAGCCCAACCGTGCAGGTCAAGCTCGGCTCTCTCTCGCTTTCCCTTAAACGCAGTTCATCAGGAGCTCCGGCGCTTCCCACACTTGCAGCGGGGAGACCGGCGGCTTTTCCACCAACCTGGGGCAACTTTGCAAAAACAGCGGAAAAGCATGGCTCAGCTGTAGCTGCACACGCCAATCCCAGGCTCTCTCTCCCTCTCTCTTTCTCCCTCTGTCTCCCTTTTTCTTTCTCTCTCTCTCTCTCCCTCTCTCCCCCTCTCTCTATTTCTCTTTCCCTCTTTCTCTCTCTCTCTCCGATCTTCTGCTCACCTGGCCAGCCGGCCCGGGGATCGATTTGGAGGCACGGAGGGGAGGGGAGCGGCCGAGGGCTGCCCGTATGACCTTGAAGTGGCCACCTTTGGAAGTACCAACGCTGCTCCAGCCAGGCTCGAGCCGGGCAGAGCGGGTGATGGGAGAGGAGCAGGCCATTCACCTTCCCGGCAGCTGGGACTCCGGCGCACCTTCCTGGCCAGGGGACGGGGCACAGGTGCCGGCGCCCACAATCTGCCCGGCCTCCCCTCTGGCCCCGGGCAGCACCTCTGCCTCGCGCACACGCGCGATCAGCCTCCCCGTCGCTGCTGCTGCCCGCAATCTGCCCGGCCTCCCTTCTGGCCCCAGGCAGCACCTCTGCCTCTCATGCGCACTTTTTCCAGCTCCTCCTGGGCCCCCCCGTGCCCGCCGTTAACCTTCCCGCCACCATGCAGGGTAAGGATGGCGCCCCCACCCAGATGCCCTCGCCTCCCCCAAGCGTTTTTTTACTCACCTGCTTTCCTTTCTCCTTTTGCTTCTCTGCCTTCATTTGCTTCTCTGCCTTCGCCATGTGTTTGTGGGTAAAAAAGAAAAAAAGTTCCATGAGACTTTCTAACTTCTCGCAAGAAGTTAGAAAGTCTCATGGAACTTTTTTTTTTTGTCTCACAAACACATGAAGGCTGAGAAGGACAGGAGAAAGGGAATGCTGCTGAAAGCAGGTGAGTAAAAAAACGCTTGGGGGAGGCGAGGGCATCGGGGCGGGGGGGGGACCCAGGCAATGCGTCGCGCAGCTCCAGCGGAATCTCCACTGAAGACAGGCTGCCTGCCACCCACAAGGCCACCGCCAATCAGCTGGAGCTGCGCGCTTTGATCCTGGGCTCTCAGTAGGACCCAGGCAACGTGCAGTTCCAGCTGACTTTGACACAAGCCTGTGCGGCGCTGCTGCCGCTTCACCTCATCCACTTTTACACTTTTTTTTTTAACTTTTTTTTTTCAACCCGTCCTACGCGTACCACCAGCCAGGTGCTCGCGTACCATGGCCTAATGGACCTGCGCAAGCGACTGGTGGCCACGGCAGGTACCGAGGTGCACAAGGGGAATGCGCTCCACCCACGGGCCAAGGGCAAGACCCTCAAGGGGGCTAAGGAGATGACCAGTGGTGACCTACTCTCCAACCAAAAAGAGATGGGACAGAGTAGGCGTGTCTGGCGGTCCGCATCATGTGCCCTTGCCATCCCCAGGGGCCAAATATTGGCCAATCGTGGGCTGGATCCGGCCCGCGGCCCTTGTGTTTGACATGTCTGCATTAAGTTGTGTGTGGATTGTCAGTCAGTTTTGAATCCATCTGTTGGTGATGCTGTCGCTCCCACATTTTTCTAGCTTGCCAAGAAGTAGGTTGTGGTCTACTTTATCAAATATACTGAAATCCAAGTATACTATGGGCACAATATTTTGCTGGTCCAGTAATTTAGTAACTTTGTCAAAGAATGAAATAAGATTTGCTTTGCATGATCTGTTTTTGACAAATCCATGTTGGCTTCTTGCTTTAGTTTTGCTTGCTTCTAGATGTTCGCAAATCTGTTACTTGATCATCTTCTCCAGGATCTTTCCAGGTATTGATGTTAGACTATGCAGATACAGATGTCTATAGTCTGTTTTCTTCCCATTTTTTGAAGATGGGAACCACAGGTGTTCTCTTACCATTTTCTTGCCTATTTTAATTTGAATTCTTTGTCTTTTATGGTTCTCTTTTTGATAGGTTGGGCCATTTTTTTCTTTTTGTATGAAGACCCATGCAAGAGAAGAATTAAGCAGCTCTGCTTTCTCCCTTTTGCCTATCACTTCCTTGCCATCTTTGTTTCTTTGATTTTTTTCTTATTTTTTAATTTTTTATGTGTTGAAAGAAACTTTTAAAATTATTTTTGAATTTGTGGCAACTCTTAGTTCATTCTGAGCCTTAGCTTTCCTGACTTCATCTTTGCGGATTTGGGCTATATCCTGGTGTATTGGTATTCTGCCTTAGTTATGTGTTCCTCTTATCATTTTTTTAATAATCCTTTTTGTCATTCATTTTATCAGAGTTCTTTGTGCAACCATGCTGGTTTCTTTTTGGATTTCTTATTTTTCTTTTTCAGTGGTATTGTGCTGAACTGAGTTTTTATAATCATATTTTCCAGGGTTTCCCAAGCTTCTTGAGTTGTTTTCCCCTTTAAGATTTTCATCCATGGAATCCTTCCTAAACTCTTAAGTTTGTTGAAATCAGCTCTTTTAAAGTTTAAGACACTGGTTTGATTATGTTCTATTGCTTGTGTGTGCATTATGTTGAATTCTAAGATGATATGATCACTCTCCTCCAAAGTTCCTGCAACTTCCACCCTCTCTATCATTTCTTCTCTGTTAAATTACGTCCAATATAGTTGTCCCTCTAATTCTTTCCTCTACCTTTTGGATGACAAAGTTGTCAGCTAGATTGGTCAGGAACCTGCTCAATTTCCCACTTGATGTAGAGTTTTTCTCCAAGTTCATGTCAGGGTAGTAAAGTCCCCCATTACTACTGTAGTGTGTTTCCTACATACATTAGCAAAAAGTTCAACTATTTCTTCTGCTTGGTTGGGTAACCTGTAGTATACACCTATACTACAGAATGTCATTCTTTTTTCCTTTTAGCCCATATGCACTCTAGCAGGCTTAAATAGATTGTTTCTCTGAAAAATTCAGAATCCATCTTTGTGTCATTTTCTCTCTAAGCATTGTCATTTTGCAATGGCAAATCTTTTGCAGGTTCCCAGATGGGGTGAGGTCACCTAAAATTGGGCATTTTATGTTATATAAAGTTACACAAGTGCATTGATAAAACAACAGTCAGAACAATAAATAATAAATATATCCCCGGTTCCCCGGAATATACCCCTAGTATCTTACTGCACAAATATTCTGAAAATTGGAAATATCTAAAGCAGTACACAGTTTATAGCAGATAATTAAATCAATATCATCCAATGGATAACAATTTGAGCTGTATACTGTATCTATAACTCAGATAAAAACTTTGTGTTTATGTGCATTCCTCTTTATAGCTGGAGGTGCTGGCCTATACATATGGCATATGCACATTATACACGCAGGCATTCTCTTTTTATGTATATAAGTAAAAAAGATAAAGGTGTCCCTGTGGATTTTACTCTGCTAGTCATTGCCAACTATAGGGGGCGGTGCTCATCAAGGCCACTGAGCCAGTGCTGTCCAAAGATGTCACAGAGCACTGTTACCTCCCACCAAAGTGGTACCTATTTATCTACTTGCATTTGCATGCTTTCAAACTGCTAGGAGCTGGGGTGAGGATGGAAGCTCACCTAGTCATATGGCACTCGGGTCTTGAACCTGGGCTGCCGGCTTTCCAGCCAATAAGCCCAGTGTCTTAACTGCTGAGCCACCGCACCACCCTTTTTATGTATATATGTGTGCATATATGTATGTATAATTTACTGGGCAATTAGTTCTATGCTCCATAGATTCTTGGCATTCCTCATGTTGTTGTTGAAGTTTTCTTTAGCATGATATGTTTGGTATTTGGTTTGAAATGCCAACCATTTCCCATGAATATTGGCCTTCATTGCCTCTTTCCACACATGAAGAACCATATCAACTGGTTCTTTCAATAAAAATTTATAAAGGGGAAGTATTTAAATTAAAATATTTCTCATTTCAAACAGATGTTTAACTTTCTTACCTCTTCCACTTTGTCCTTTCATTCAAATTCCTTGTAGTGTATTCCACTTATGTTCAAAATGTTGCATGTGATAGAATAATTATCAAAAGAAGAGGCAGCCTCACTCCAAAAACAAAAGTAAATCAGTCAAGGACAGATGAGATATCTATATCATATGACAATCCATTGAGCAGCTTTTAGAAATTTTTGATGGGGCCTCTTTCTTTTCCCCTTCCTCCCAGCATCTTTAAGTCATGAGATCCAGCAATTAGTTGACCCAGTCCGATATACCAACCAAGGAAGGTTGTACTACTTTATCTACTATTATTAAGGTCTTGAGTATTTTTGGTAGTTGGTAAACACTACAAATTACGGCAATACAAAAACATGGGATTCTTCAGTTTCTATAGTTTTGGCCACATCCTCTTGTACCTTGTACCATAATAGTGGCAGTGGTTTTGTTGTATTCTCTGTTGTCTACTAGGTTTCTGCACAATTATTTGAGAAACCTGTTTGCTGGAGCTTGGGAAGCACAAGACCTTTCACCTCTACCAGTGAACATGCCAGAAGCCACAGAAGCACAGGTAAGACTTCCTTTTTAAGCAAAGATTTTCAGATTCCAGTTGAGCTCATCAAAGTCAAAGAGGGGATATTGGAAACATTATTTATTAATGTTTTGCTTGTCATGAAAATGTTATCTGCTTGTATGTTCTGTTTTCCTATCATTCTAGCATTTAATGTCGTCTTTCAGATTGCAAACTAATAAAAGGGAATGAACTTAAGGCAGAAAATATGGTTTCCATTATTGTCAGTAAAGCCCTGGATTATTATCACTTTCATTGCCCCCATTATGCATCACTGCATCCCCACAAACAATTAATACTGATTAGGTTGCTGCTCTGAAGCATTGGCTTTTGCTATGAACAACTTTTCCTGGACATACTTCTGTGCAGGTGCAGCAATGTGTGGAGCTGATCAGCAGGGCTAGGAAGCCAGTCATACTGCTTGGCAGTCAAGTGACCCTCCCTCCAATCCCAGCAATCAAGCTTAGGTAAGACGCATGTCTGCCCTAGACTGAGATTCCTTTTATAACATTGATATACCATTAGGCTACCACTGACCCTGAAGCACAATATCCTTGCTCAGTAGAATTAATCCATTGATTGGAAAGAGGAACTGCAGGATGTGACAAGTATGTGTTCAGATGAATAGACAGAAGTGAGGAGAAGAGATAGCAAAGATATCTGAACTTTTCCTCCTTCTCCTTACAGAGAAGCTTTAGAAGAACTGGGGATTCCATGTTTTCTGGGAGGCATGGCCCGTGGCATGCTGGGAAAGAACAGTCCATTGCATATTCGTCAAAACCGGCGTGAGGCTCTCAAGGAGGCAGATCTGGTTATTCTGGCAGGTAGCTCAACTGAGAGTTTTATATTGGTCTTTTGCTGAAGAGGATCTTCAGAAAAACATAGGGCCAGTTTTGGGGAATTGGGAGGTTAGCAAATATTTCTGTTATTATATAATGATTGTCTAACAATTGTCTTCTGTTTATAGCTTCTGTTTTCATTTTCAGGCACAGTCTGTGATTTTCGCCTGTTATATGGGCGTGCCTTGAGCAAGTACAGCAAAATCATTGCTGTTAACAGGAATCGGGAGCAACTGTTTAAAAATGCAGATTTTCACTGGACACCGAATATAGCCATAAAAGGTGAGGAGTTTGTTCAAGGCAACAATAAGCGAGATGTGAGGAACGTTTCCTAGGGATTTGGTATGAGAAAAGAGAATAATAAAAAGATGATGCTTAATTGCATGCCTTGTTAATATTGGTGATCAGAGGAAGAGGATCATTGGAAGAGGGTGCATACCTCCTTCAATTATATTTTACACAGGGGATGCTGCATTGTTCCTTGTGTGCTTAAACCAAAAGCTGAAAGGCTACTCATGTCCTCAGGATTGGGTAATGAGTTTGAAGGAGGCTGATCAGAAGAAGGAGAAAACGAACAGGTAATAATAAATGGTACTCTTTGTATGTGTCCATATGTAGTGTAAAGCTTGCAGATACTTCTTATTTGTTCTACCACCCTTGAATAATACTTTGCTATATAGAAATTGTGGCTATCTACTGGTATGTCTCAAATCAGTTTGTGATCTCCAGAGAGAAGGCAGAAGAACGGACAGAGCAGCATCTTAACCCACTGAAGCTCTTGCATCATGTAGATTACTTGCTTCCCGAAGACAGTGTACTAGTTGCAGATGGAGGTGATTTTGTAGCAAGTGCTGCCTATATTATAAAGCCAAGGGGACCACTATCTTGGCTAGATCCAGGTACGAGCTAAAGCAGAAGTCTAGACTTAATTGTTTTCATGAGTGTAGGATGGGGTGATAATTTCACAACACAACCTTCCACTTTGTACTCAGCTGCCTTTGAAACAGGAGAACTGCTCCATCCTAGAAAATATCCAGAAATATATATTTGGTTTCAAATGTGCATCCAGTTCTCTCAGTAAAACATCCCAACCCACAGCAGTGTTTATTCCCCAAGTAGTATCAGATGAAGTTTGGGCTCTTTGTCTTCCCTGTATTACTACAGGGATCAAAGAAATAGACCACACAAAAGAGAGCAGAAACATTACACTAAAATGTCAATAAATAATCAGTCTGCAAATTATTCTTAGTCTGAATAATGTGAGTAGTATAAAATAAACTTTCTTAAACAATTCTACAATTCTAGCATTTTTCTCCCTTCATATCTTTCATCATATTTTTACCAGTTCAGGAAGTGTATTTTCTTAATTAGTAATTAAATAATTTATGGCTTGATTAAACTATGAGTAAAACAGGCTTTTAATACAATAAATACACTCCAGTATGCATCTTGTCGTACTATAGAGACATAAACTAGTTTGTTGATTTGTTTTAATCTATATGTATCCTACCTTTCTGTGTTCTGTGTACATACCAATCGTGACAGATATTAACAAAGCTGAAAAACAGATGTAGTAAACCATCATAAACAGCAGGCATGTCAAACTGCCGGCCCGCAGGCCGAACGCGTCACGCCGAAACCGCACCCACCCCATTGCCGGCAATGGGGAAAAAGTCACGATACGTCGCGCGACATCACGTGACGTCGCAAGTTTGACATGCCTGATAAACAGATTAAATGCACCTTTTTAGAAATCCAGGGAATTACTATTCAGGAATCAGTACAAACCTGTGCGGTTTCTTTAATCATGATGTCTGTTTCATCTCATTGCAGGGGCTTTTGGAACTTTGGGAGTTGGGGCTGGATTTGCCCTAGGAGCCAAGCTCTGCAGGCCTGACTCAGAGGTTAGTATATTGTAGAGCAGGCGTGTCAAACTGCCGGCCCGTGGGCCAGATACGTCATGCCGAAACCGCACCCACTCCAGCTCCGGCAATGGGGAAAAAGTCACGATACGTCGCGACACATCACGTGACGTGGCGAGTTTGACACCCCTGTTGTAGAGGGACGCTAACTGTGGAAGCTTCGTCATGGAACAGCAAATAAAAGGCTAGGCTCTGTTTTACAGCATCTTTCTCTAGCTGCTAATCCTTCCATATTTTCTTTACTTGTTAATAGGTGTGGATCTTATATGGAGATGGCTCACTTGGATTCAGCATCATGGAATTTGATACTTTTGTGCGACACAGGGTAACTATCAGGGTTTCTAGGATGCTGCGTACTCTCAATTTCTATAGATGAATGCAGAAAACTGATAAGATTGTGGAATTATGCAAGTTTTACAAAGGGATCATTTCAGTGGTTAATTGTAACTTCTATTTAGTATGATTGATTAGCAGCTGGTTTGCTGTTTTCCAATGGGGAAGAAGAGCAACTATATTCTTCCAGTTCTTCTTAGGGCTCCTTTAGCTAATTACCCTTCCTCCCCATTAAATTCTCGACCCGTTACTCAAGCTATATGCTAATATATGCTGATATGAATTTGTGCATTTTCTTAATCTGCCTGGGTGATTACTGGAACAAGAACTACTATATGCAAGTGACAGTTACCATCCCCCGAGAGAAAAAAAAGGGGTAGAGGGGTTGGAGAAATTTATGAGACAGGTAGCCTTTTTTTCAAAAGATGTAGTAGTATATGAAGATTGGAATTGTGAGTACTGTTTGGGAAAATGAGATAAAATTAATGAATGTATGTTGTGTGTGTGTGTGCGCACATGTGTGTGCATGTGCTCATCCCTGATTAAGCCTACAGAGTTGGGCCCCCAGAAGTGTTATGCAACTGAAGGGTTGAGCAGACTTCTCTGGCATTCCATGTCAGGGAACGTATGTGTCTGTTGTTTAGGGATGATTGCATACATTTATATTAGGGGTCCAAATTGGGACTTTGATAAGCAGAAGGGAGTATTGGGGTCGCTAAATGGTCCAGTGCACGGGTCAGCAACCCGCGGCTCTTTCAGCCTTCTGCGGCTCCCAGCCTCCTCCGCCATTTGCAGAGACAGAGATAGAGAGGCACTTGCGCTTCGGTTCTCTCTCTCTCTCTCTCTCTCTCTCTCTCTCTCTCTTCATGTGGACTTGCCCCCTCGCGGGGCTCCTGATTGGCCCTGCGCCCGGGCGCCCCACCCCCTGGGAGAAGCGCAGCCAGGAAGTCCCTTTCCCGGGCTGGCCCTGTCCGAGGCGCACGTGGCCAGGGAGTCACGCGGGGCAGCCCCGGGTTCCCCCCTGGGAACGGCCCGCCGGAGCCTCCACTGAGCAGGCCAGCCCTCCCGCAAGCCGTGGCCCCAAGGGAGCTCAGCCCCTGCGGTCCCCAGCCGGCGCTACCGTTGGCCCCGCTGGCCGGGAAGGCGTGCCAGAGTCCCGGCTGCCGGGAAGGAAGAGGGAGACACAGCAAAGGCAGGAGAGGAGAGCCGATTTAAAGCCAGCCCAGTCAGCTTGTCGGCAAAGAATGTGAGGTGAGCAGAAAATCGGGGGGGGGGGAGGGAGAGAGAAAGAGAGAGAGGGAGGGAGAAGGGAAGTGCAATTGCGCCTCTCTCTCTCTCTCTCTCTCTCTCTCAGCGTGATCGCAAGCAGGAGACAAGACAGGTGGGCATTGCGCTCTCGCCAGCAGCTGGTTTGGAAAGAGAATTTGGGGAGGGGGAGATGTTGTTTTCTTCCTGGGAAGGCAGAAGGGGGGGGAAACAGGCAAAAGGAGGGAGTTTTCCCAGCAGCCAGCCAGGCCCCCCTTCCTGATTTTATGCCACGTTCAAAAAAAACCCCAAGCCTGGCACCGCGCAGGGTTTGCGCCTTGACACTCTCACAGGCCCCTCGCAATGGCGCTCAGAGTAATGGGGAAGGGGGGATGTTCCTGGGCTCGGAGGGAGGGAGGGGAGAGCTTAATAGGGGCGCGGGGGGTGCTCAGCCACCCTTCTGGCTTCTGCGCCCGGGCGCCGGGGCTGCTACCCTCTTCGTGGCGGCAGTGGCATCACCTTCCATGCCGGTCCCATCGCAAGCTAGGCACGCCCCCGCACACTCACAGGAAGGACAGGAAAAAGGGGATGGGCAGTGCCGGTGTCGGGGTGGGAGGAGGGGGTTGGGGGAGGAAGAAGGGATGTGTGGGAGGAAGAGTCGGAATCCAAGATGCTCAAATCTGGGTGGGCTCCCAGCAAACGCGCCTCGAAGAAGTGATGGGAGAAGGAAGAGAAACAGCGGGTGCGGGGGAAGCATCTCGTTTCTTCTTCTTCTGGCACAAACTCTGTGCTCAAGCCGGAATGATGGAGGAGGAGGAGGAAGAGCCAGCCAATCTCTTTGGGGGAGGGGGCGCTCTCACACACACACACACACACACAAACACATTGAGTGGGGGAAGAGGACTGGCAGACCAAGGGCAGAAAGAGAGGGAGGGAGAGAGAGAGACAGAGAGAGAAGGAGAGGAAAAGAGAGAGAGAGTGAGAAGGGAAGCGCAAGTGCCTCTCTCTGACTCTGTCTCTCTCTCTCTCTCTCTCTCTCACACACACACACACACACACACACACACACACAAACACATTGGGGGAAGAGGACTGGCAGACCAAGGGCAGAGAGGGAGGGAGAGAGAGAGACAGAGAAAGAGAGAGAAGGAGAGGAAAAGAGAGAGTGAGAAGGGAAGCGCAAGTGCCTCTCTCTGTCTCTCTCTGACTCTGTCTCTCTGCCTCTCTCTCTCTCACACACACACACACACATACACACACAAACACACTGAGTGGGGGAAGAGTACTGGCAGACCAAAGGCAGAAAGAGAGAGAGAGAGAGAAGGGAAACGCAAGTGCCTCTCTCTCAGCGCAATCGCAAGCTCGCTGCCTGCCCAGGCTCTCAGGAGGAAGACCGGCGATTGACAAACTCTTGTCAGCCAATCTCTTTGGGGGAGGGGGTGAAGGATGGAGAGGAGGGCAGCTTGCCTTGGAGAGGGAGGGGGGAGCCCTCCCCATCTGCCTTTTGTTCTCTCTCTCTCTCCTCACCTGGCCAGCCGGCTGGCTTGTTCTCTGACAAGCTGACACACCATGGACATTCTTATTCGGCTCACTTTCCTCCGCAGAGGCGCAGCAAGAGCAGGAGAGAAACGCCGGTGGGAAGAGAGAGAGAGAGAGAGAAGGGAAGCGCAAGTGCCTCTGTCTGTCTGTCTCTCTCTCTCTCTCTCACACACACACACACACACACACACACACACACACACACAGTGGGGGAAGAGGACTGGCAGACCAAGGGCAGAAAGAGAGGGAGGGAGAGGGAGGGATATATAATAAAGGTAAAAGGATATATGCAGTGTTATCTTCATTTTAGATGTCAAAAGGGTTTTGCGGCTCCCAGTGTTTTCTGTGGGAAACGGGTCCAAGTGGCTCTTTGAGTGTTTAAGGTTGCCGACCCCTGGTCCAGTGCAAGACATGGTATTTGGTTCAACTGCAAAGAGTCTCTTTACTTTTTCGAATGCTGCCTGGCACTCGTAATAACCATTGCAATGGCTGACAAGGTCGGGGATTTTCACCTCCTTTGCCTGTTTTGAGTAAATCAGTGATTGGGCATGGCTATCTTTGCAAAAGAGGAAATAAATTGATGATAAAAGTTGGCAAACTCCAAAAAACTTTGAAGCTGCTTGCAGGTGCATGAGGGTTGCCATTCCAGTAGTGTTTTAACTTTGGCAGGATCCATCTCTACCCCCTCATTCGAAATTCAATGACGTAGATAATCTAAGCGGGTCTGATGAAATTCACACTTTGACAGCTTTGCATACAGTTTGGCTTTTAACAGTCTCTTTAACACCTCACGGACCATTTTGATGTGTTCATGGTTTCAGAGTAAATAAGGATGTCATCAAGATAAACCCAAACCCCCTTGTATAAATGATCATGGAGTACTTGATTTATCAATTGCATAAATACAGCGGGTGCTCCCTGCAGTCCAAAATGCATCACTTTAAATTGGAAACTCCTCAATGGGCAATTGAATGCTGTTTTCCACTTGTCCCCCTCCTTGATCCGGATCCAGTAATAAGTCTCTTTTAAATCCAGTTTGGTAAAGATTTTTCCTTTAGCCAGGTGGACTAACACACGGCTTTTCAACCCATGGTACGCGTACCACCAGTGGTACTTTAGCACCTGGCTGGTGGTACGCGAGCCCTAGCTAATTGTAGTGGGGGAGGGAACCAGTTAAAGCAGAGCTGCACAGATCTGGAGGAGATCAGCTGGAGCTGCAGAGCTTGGCAGAATCCCCAGGATCTGCCACGTGGCGACACAGTAACTGGAGCTTCCGGTGCACCCGGAACAGAAAAGGAGGAGGAGGGCGGAGAGAAGAGAAGGTATAAAAGGGGCAGATCGAGAAGAGAAGAGGCTTTTCTTACTGAAGCAGTGAGGAGAGACAGAGCGAGCAACCTGTTTTCGGAGGAACAGCGAGCGAGGAAGGGTGAGTGAGCAAGTGGCGTGTTTTGGGGGGAAGGGTAGCAAGCGAACGGTGTGTTTAGCAAGCATGTATTTTCAGGCGAAGGTTGAGTTAGTGAGTGGTGTGTTTAGCAAGCACGTGTTTTCAGGAGAAGGTTGAGTTAGGGAGTGGCGTGTTTAGCAAGCACGTGTTTTCAGGAGAAGGTTGAGTTAGCAAGCAAGTGAGCTGGGCAGGAGCCCAGGAGTGCAGCTACAGCTGAGCCCTTCTCAGCCCTTCTGCTGAGCCCCAGAAGTGCGGATCAGCTGTAGCCCGGCGCTGATCCTGGGGCTTCACTTAGCAAGCAACATGTTTTCCAGAAGCACAAGCAAGTGAGCTGGGCATGAGCCCAGGATCAGGGCCGGGCTACAGCTGATCCGCGCTTCTGGGCGGCTCCGCAGAAGCACAGATCAGCTGTAGCCAGGCGCTGATCCTGGGCTCCTACCCAGCTCACTTGCTTGCGGAAAACATGCTGCTTGCTAAGTGAAGCCCCAGGATCAGCGCCGGGCTACAGCTGATACAGCTGCCCAGAAGTGCGGATCAGCTGTAGCCCAGCGCTGATCCTGGGGCTTCACTTAGCAAGCAGCATGTTTTTCAGCGAAGCGCAAGCAAGTGTGAGTGGCATGAGAGTCCACATTACCTGCGCTACGCCACCCAGACCCCAGCTGGGTTTCGGCAGGCAGCTGCACGGTCTTCTCACCGCATGGAGCGGCCGGGCGAGGCGAATTGGCAACATGCCGAACCTGCCTGTGCGCACGCAGAGGTAGACGAGAGCGCATGCGCCTCAGCCTCTGCGCGCACAGGCAGGTTAGGCATGTTGCCAATTCGCCTGGCTGCTCTGTGCGGTGAGAAGACCGCGTGGCTGCCTGCCGAAACCAGCTGGGGTCTGGGCGGCGTAGTGCAGGTAATGTGGACTCTCATGCCACTCGCAGCGTCCCCTCCCCCGGAGTCCACAGGTGTGTGAAGAGGGCAAGGTCATTTGCTGGTCTCCTTCAGGGGACGCCTGTTTTTCTCCCTCATTACAAATATCTTCCCGCCACTCTGCTCTTAACGCTGTGCAGCTCTTGTCCAGCAATTTACAGTGGCCTTTCAAGCCATGGCCATCAGCAGCACAGCCACCAGCCGCGCTGGCAGCCTGTCCCCCTCCCCTTGTCCCTTCCTGGGCACGGAGGGGGGGAGGGAAGGAAAGGACAAAGAGGGAAGGAAAGAAAGAAGGAAAGGACAATGAGAGGGAGGGAGGGACAATGGAAGGGAGGGAGGGAAGGAGGAAGGGACAAAGGGAGGGAAGGAAGGAAAGAAGGAAGGAAGGGACAAAGGGAAGGAAGGATGAAGAAAGGGAGGGAGGGAAGGAAGGCGCCCACCCCTGTCCCACCCCCCTCCACAAGAGACCCACGGATCCCCCCATATCCCCGCCTGCACCCCCCACAGGCACCCCGCAACCTGAGTGATGAGCTGGCCACCACCCCCCCCCCCGGCCATTGACTTCACTTGTCAAAAAGTTGCAAAAGGTGATGACCCTGGGACACTGACCATCATAAGTATGAATCAGTTGCCAAGCATCCGAATGTAAATCACATGACCCTGGAGATGCTGCAACAGTCATAAGTGTGAAAAATGGTCATAAGTCACTTTTTTCAGTGCTGTTGTAACTTCGAACAGTCACTAAGCGAATTGTTGTAAGTCGAGGACTACCTGTATTTTATCTTTTTTTTCCTTTTTGTTTGGTCATCAAGTTTTTGACACCTTGCTAGGCGACTGGTGGTACTCAGATATTGCCTTATCCTAAAAGTAGTACAATGGGTGAAAAGGTTGAAAAGCCCTGGGCTAACATGTCCTTCATCAGGTGGAGGGGGTATGCATTTTCCATGCTGACAGCGTTGAGGGATTTAAAATCCACGCATAATCTTAAGAGAGCCATCTTTCTTTTCCTTGAAAAGCATGGGAGCACCCACAGGTGATTTGGCTGACTGAATGAAACCCCCAGCTAAGTTTTATCGATGTACTCTCTCAGTTCTTTCATCTCTTTGGGTGTCATAGAGTACATCCTTGGTTTTGGGAGCTTGGCACTGGGCAGAATTTCAATAGCACAGTCCGTAGCCAGTGTGGGTGGAGAACGTCACATTCCTTCTCACTAAATGCTTCTGCCAGATCACGGTAGTCAGTGGGGACAAGTGGAATCCCCGGCAGCTTTTCGGCTACAGTCTAGGGTTTCACGAGGCTCCCCTTGCATCTCGCAGATGGCCAGTGTCTTTGTTTTATTGTCAGTGTCAGTTGTGAGTGGTCCTGTCCCCAGTTTCAATTTCCGCATTCCCTCCTCCCACCAGATGTTAGGATGCCATTTATCCAACCATGCTAGCCCCAAAATTACTGCTTTGGTCATCTTCGGAACCACCACAAAACGGATGATTTCCTAATGCCAACCCATTTCCAAACGCATAGGTTCGGTTAGGTGCGTGGCAGGGGCAGGGGCACCTCCGATCAGGGACCTGTCGGCCTGCTCAAACCTCATGGACAGCTTGGCCTGGATTCCCAGTTTGAGCACAATGGATAAGTTAATTAAGCACCGAGTGCACCCCGTCTATTGGGACGTTCAAATTCATGTGAGCCCGTTTTGGGCACTATCAGCCTGGCGGGAATGGCAAAAGAGGGAATGGCTTCCTCATCACTGTCGTATGGTGCCGGCTCAGATTGTGGCTCAGATTTAGGTTTGGCAAGATTGAGGGTGAGGAGCTGGGCACTCCACAGCACGATCACCCATCTGACCGCACTGGTAGCACTTGGTTAAAACCCTGGTTGGTGCTTGGGAGACATTGGTGGCTGCAGAGGCTTGGGGATGTCAGCCATAGAGGCATTTTTCTTGGACGTGCAGCGGCTTGGGTTCAGAGGTGCTTGACTTTCGGGGGCAGTCCAGCTCGATGTCCAGCATCACCACCATACGGTACCACTCACGCAACAGGTTGGGAGGACCTCGAATGATGCAGTCTTGAAGCAAGTCGCGATCTAACCCCTGTTTGAAGTAGTTGGTCAGTGACTGCCACTGCCCCAGCCAGTTAGCAACTCTCCTGAATTCGTGGACGTACTCCTTTGCGGGGCAACCTCTTTGCTTCAGGCTGTGGATTTCTTTCTCGGCCAGTAAGACTCGGGATTCGTCTTCAAACTGACCCCTCAGTTGTTCCATGAATAGATTAATGTCGTGCAATTCAGGAGCCCCTTCATCGTGGAAGTTGGTCACCCAGTCGGCCACTTCTCCCTCTAAATTTGCCACCACAGCATTCACCATCATAGCCCCATCCAGTAGGCATAAGCATAGCAATCTAAATGAGCCCACACCTTGTTTAAGAAGGTGGTCAGCTCCTTGGGATTCCCATCAAAGATGGGCTTGATGGGAGGCAGCTCAAATCTCGGCAGAGCTGCCTGTATCTGCTGCTGGGCTTGGGCGGCTTGCTGTTCTTGGGGATGTGGCCGAACCACTCTCCGGACTTCTCTTGGCTGGACTCTGGGACTGGCATCCCGAGGTTGTGGTAACAAACTTGGTTGGGACACAGGGCTTGATATCGCAGCTGGTTGGGGGATGGGTGAAGCAGCATGGACTCCGGCAGTTGGGTTGGAGCTCCGGAAAGGGTGGGGAAGAGATGGGTAGTTTTTAGCATATCCCCCCCGGCACCCACCTCCTGGGCAACAGGGATCATATCCCTCACCTCCAGCTGGCCGAACGTCTCCTTCAGCTGTTCGAATGAGGGTCTGTGGACTGCGGACTGTAATCTCCACTCGCCAGAGTCGTCCCATCCCATCGATCCTTTTCCTTCCTTGCCATCCGCAGATGAAGAACCCTGGGACGGCAGCAATAGGAGCTCCTCTCCAGCAGTTACAGGAGTGCTTCTGCACTGAGGGGCAGCCTCAGGTTGGAAGAGGTCTGCTAGTGCTGTAGCTCCTTTTTGCGGTGCCAGCTTCCCAGGTTGGATTAAACTGGCTTTCGGCCAAGCCGCTGCCAGTGACGCCTCCTCGATGTCTGGAGTGCCAGCCTGCACTCCGACAGCCTGAGTCCTTTTGCAGCTAGCAGCGGTTTCAATTTTCTCCATCTCGAGTCTTTGCCAAGTCTTCACTGCTCTCCCAAAAGTGAGTGGGTAGGCAGTCAGAGCCCAGCACTCTGAGAAAACAAAGTTTTAAGAGACTTGGTTTAATGTCAAGGCTCCGAGAGACAGAGACAAATAAAGCAGAACTCCAAGGCTTGGAATTTCCTCAAATAACATGTTTATTAGTAACAAAGTATCGGCATGTCAAAAGTGAAACTAAATCTGAAGACACGTAAGAATTCCCCAATACAAAGTTAAGAAATCCCATCCCTAAGACTATGCAAGGAACTACGTTCCCCAATACATCACCTTGGCGGGCTTTTCATGAAACACCTAGCCTGCAGTCTCGAGAGCAGCCTTGGTTCCCACGGGACAAAAATTTATTTAGACTAGCGAAGCATCTGGCAATCCCCCCTCCCTTCTTTCAATGTGTCAACTGAAAATGAATAAGAAAGATGGCCGCAGCCATGCTCATTTTTAAAGTTGACACCATAGCTTCCACAATAATCATGTCACAATTGCATGCCCAGTTAAATGACAGGACAGATGATGGTTCTGGTCTTTGGACAGATAAGATGTGGTCTGGATTTGGAGAACATTAGTCCTTTGCCATGGTCAGATCGCTTCCACATTAAGGTACAGATCACAAACATGCTGGATCTCTGCAGCACTGCAGAAGTGATTAGAAATGCTTTATCCTAGGAACCTAGTGGATCAAGAGGGCTTCCATATGATACTTAGGGAGTTCTTTGACAATTTGATCAATTCTGTCTTATCCTGGTTGAGCTGTGGAACACAAGGACAGGTAGAGCACTGAATGACTTTGTTTCTATGAGGCCTCTTCCTCTTTGCAAATTCTCAGGTAGCTTCTTGGCTTCTTTTTCTAGTAAGCTCAGAAATGAAGTAAGATGAAGTCTAGAATTGAAAAATTGTCCAGAATGCTGGAAACAAGAAATTTTATCATGTTGTGAATTGGAGGCATCGTTTTACGAGAGGCTGGTTCTGGTCATTTGATGCATGATAGCTCCCATGTAGAAAATAACAGGACTCAAGGCTCTCCCCCATGTTGTTTCATATATATGATTCAGCTGGGGAAGTCACTGATCAATTCAGGATGAAGTATGTTGTATGACACATGATTGTATATAATCACCTTGGAGATGCCATGGAATTCTGGAACCATGTCTGAAAACTGAAATTATGGATGGGATGAAAAAAACTTCGACTAAATCCTACCAAGATGGAACAGATAAAGGAGAATATTTGTAGCTCAGGGTTGAAATGAGAAGTCCTTGGTGCTGTCTGAGCTTGGTTGTTTTCTTGCAAACACCAGTGCTAGTAGGAAGTGGGGATTTGCTCTCAATTTATATTCTAAGTGGCTTGCCCTGTCTGTGTTGGTAGGAGTGATCTTGGTTCTTTGATTGAGCTTTTACTGTTAGCTTGTTTGGCAGTTTCTTGATTGGTGTATTGTTTACCTCTTGATTGTTCATCTGATGTTAATCTTGGTGTTAATCTATGCTCCTCTGATTGTTGATTGCTGGTGGTGTTTTGGTCTTTTTGTTACTTTTTTGGCTGTTGATTGTCTCTTTCGCACATTCTGTAGATGTTTATGTCTATGTGTCTATTGTTGGCTGATTTGTCAGAGTGACAGGCTTCCAGGAATTCTTTAGCATTTTTGGATTTGGCTTGGTCTAGGATGGTTTTTGTTTTTGTAAGGACCTGCCCTAACTGGCCCTCTCAGGAAAATACAACTCTTGATGCTATGTGGTTAATCAAAATAACTTTTTTAAAAATATATTTTATTAATTTTTTACAATAACAATCCTTAGGGCTTGGTGAAGAGTTTGTTGTCGGGGTTCATATATTTAAAAACAATCAATAGTAATTAATTTCTATAATAGATCAGTATGTTGGTTAATAATATATTTCCTTGATCCTCTCTTCTTCCGGTAATATTCTCCTTTTGTCTACATTAAACAAATATAATTCTTAATACTTTCAATACATACAAAGTTGAGTATAAACATTTTTCTAGTATTTGTACAGATAACAATAACATCAACATATAACATCTTTTCTAATCAGCTAATGTTTCAATTGTATTTATAGAGGTCATCTTATTAAGTCATTATATGTCCTGTTTTCAAGATTTTTATTTAAGCTTAATTTCTTCTCAGTATTCAAACCACTCTTTATCAGTCATGATTTTCTCAAAGTTCATTACCTTTGAATATCCAAACTTTTCATTCAAATACACCATCTCAATATTTTTACATTTCATATATTATAAAAGTATTATACTACTTCTATATCTTAACCCTCTTACTATAGGCCCTCTTTATGTCCAAGCTTTGTCTGTTCTTTTGGCCATGTTCAAACAAGTATTTAATCATATAGTACACCATCTAGCAATCTTACTGTAGGGCCTCTTTATATCGAAACTTTTTTTTTAACCGTATTCAAACAAGTGTTTAGTCATATATAGTATTCCATCTGGTAAGTTGAATCAAATCTCTTAACTCTAACTCTAATCTTCTTTTGCCAGGTCGCTTTCTAAATCAGTAGGTTTAGCTTGCCAGATTGTATTTTTGTAGATGTTGTTGGGTATAAAAAAGACAAGTTGAGTTGAACATTCGTTTTTTTTGTCTCCCACACTTTGATGGTTCTCCTGATAGCTCTTTAGTCCATTTTATTAAATCATCTTTTTTGTCCACCAGTTTGTTTTGAGGTCCTGGAAGATAAAACATCTTTTTATTTCCTTTGTTGTAGCAAAATTTTGTGGATTTTCTTTTGTTTGTATTAAGTTGTAGTTCTCTTCATTTGTAGCTTCCATATTTGAGTCACTTTCTTCTGGTTTGTATTCTATTGTCTGATTTGTTTGTTCATTCTTTGTCGTCATTTTTTGAACATTAATTGTAAGTTTAAGTTAGAGATATGTTCATTTATGTTATCAAAGTTGTTTTTAATCTCATCATGATTTAAGAAACTGTCATTTGAATCTGTCGCAGCATTGCATATATTTTCTCCTCCTGTGTTTGCTTTGTCTTGAGTCATTTTTCCTGCAGATCTCTGATGTTCCAAGCTGGGGTCTTCAGAAGGAGGTGTTAAGTGTGGTTTTCTATCACTTTTAGATAAATATATAACATCCACTTTATCTCCCCCCTCTAATGGTGAACAGCATGCTTGAAACTGAGTGAGGAACTCGATCTTCTCTCTCCTGTTTTATATCTGATTTCCTGGAAAAGATCCCTAAGAAGCAAAAAGCCTCCCAAAGTGAGAAGGGAGGGGACTACACCCCACCCTCCCATAGATGGAAGAGGTGAATTAAACTCTTATGGGGAACAAAAATATATTGAAATGAGGTTAAAAATACTACAATCTGGATAAATTTGAAAACTAAGAAAACTGCTAAAACTTCATACCTGAAAAAGTATTGATGGAATTATATATATAAAAAATAATAACTCTGCTTTAAAAGTTGGAAAATAAACAGTGACATATAGTGGAGAATTAGGGAAAACTATAGCTGCATTGATTCAGAATTTGGCAAGATGCCCAGAAATAGCAAAAAACAGCTGGGAATAAAGTATTGAGCTATCTTCTACAGAGTGAAACTATATATGTTTAGAAACTGCTGACCACCTGGGATTATAAATACACTGAGCTGCAGTTTTAAGTTTAAGAACTGTTTGCAGAGAAAGAAAAACCTTGGCCTTTGGCTAATCTTCTAAAGGGGAATTCTGGAAATCTTTCAGGTGGTTAAACACTTTGGATTGAAATCTTGGCTGGTTGATCATTATAAGACCCCTGAAAAGAAGAATTGTTACAAAATACTGTTTTCAGTGGTGCCTTGATAAATTGGAAACGTATTGGATTATAAAAACCATATATAAAGATAAGAACTACATAAGACTTGGTTGTTTGGATTTTAAGATGGGCTGGTTTGATAAAGCTAATTAAAGAGACTATGATACTGGTGAAAAACTACTCAAAAGAACTTTTACTGAGAAACAGTGGTTGCAGTAAAATCAAGTGGAATCTTAACATTCCTGCACCAAGCTATTCTTTCCACTTTGAAACCCAACCCCCTTGATCAATCCACCAACAGCCAATACAGTGCCTCAAGGTTGTTTTGAGAATGCTGAAGTACAGGATAGATAACGGGTCATCTTCAGGGCGCAGTGACCTTGAAAGCAGGCTGGAACCGGCTGGGAGGGAGTCTGTTCCATCTCCGAAGATGATCCCCCTCCCTAATTCCCATGCAAGCAAAAGCATGCAAAGAATGCTCCCCCGGAATGTCCTCCTTCACCAGAATGGCAGGGCAACCAAAAAGAGGACCTGACATACTACCACCCCAAAAGAGGATTTAAACTTGCAGAACACATGGGAGAGGAAAAGAAGATTAAAACAGTCATTTAGGTTTGTCAGGATACTGATTATGAAAACGTTTCACTAATCTAGGGGCTCTAACATGTCGATGATCAACCCACTTATTCTGGCCAGGATAAAAGTCCTTCCATGCCATTAAATATTGGAGATTCCCCCTATGCTTGCAGGAATTCAAAATCTCCTTCACCTCAAAGTATTATTCATCCTCTATCAATAATAGTTCAGGGACAGGGACTGGCCTAAGGGGTGAAGAAACCTTGGGTTTTAGTAAACTGCAATGAAAAACCGGATGGACCTGGTGAAGTGACTTTGGCAAGTCTAATTCCACCATGACAGGGTTGATAAGACATTTGATGGGGAAAAGCCCCACAAACGTAGGTCCCAATTTCTTAGAGGGTTGAAGTGACTGTAAATAATGCGTGGATAGATAAATACGGTCTCTCACTTTAAAACGTTTTGGTTCAGTTCTTTTTTTCTCAGCTTGTGCTTCATAAGCATTGCAAGCTTCAGCAAGGGCTTTTCATACCTGGATGATTTGTAGTTGGGAGATCAATTCCTTCAAGGACAGCACCCCAGGGACGTTAATGGGGAGCTCAGGCGTAAGTTTGAAGTCTTGACGAGAGCTACTCGGAAAGGGGTAAACCAGTACTGCTTTGTACGGAGTTATTGTATCCCACTTCTGCAAATGGCAAGAGGTCAGTCCAATTATCTTGTTGATAATTAATAAAGCATCTAAGATATTGTTCCAATACTGAGTTCATTCGTTCACACATCCCATTCATTTGGGGGTGATGACTGGAACTAAGTCCTTGGTCAGTGCCTAGTAAGTCTAGGAAGATTCGTCAAAACATGGATGTGAATTGCACCCCCCTATCTGAATTGATGCGCTGGAATGCTCCATGTATATAAATATGATGCAGGAATAGTTTTGCAAGACCTCATGCATTTGGGATCTTTTGACAAGGGATAATATGAATTCGCTTGGAGAATAAATCAGTCACCACCCAATTTACTGTATTTCCCGTGCTTTCAAGGAGTTCCACAATAAAGTCCATAGAAATCTCTCTCCAAGGTGCTGACGGCTCAGCTACTTTTTGAAAAAGACCCAGAGTTTTCCCTTGCCACCATTTTTCCAAGGCACATACCGGACAGATGGCGACGTAGCTTTCAATGTCTTTTTTGAGGGATGGCCACCAAATTTGCCTCTTGACTAAATGCAATGTTTTCACAAAGTCAAAATGTCCTGCTGTTTTTGAGTCATGACAACTCCTCAAAACCATGACTTTCTGGAACATAGAGCTTTGCCCCCATCCAGGCTAGCCTGTCTTGGATTAAGCAGACATTGCTGTGAATCTGGAGCCATTTATTATCCTTTAGGGCAGCTTTAAGGGCAGAGGTCACGCTCTTGGATATTGGATTTTTTTCTCTCCCCTGGGCTCGGGTGGTCACTTGAGCTGCCAGCTGATGGGACTGGAGCACTGGTTTGATTATTTCTGCTTTTGAGCAATTGTACTACGGCATAGGTGACAGTGTGTCTGCCAGAAAATTCTTCCCTCCTGGGAGATAGCACAGGGAGAAGTCAATGCAGTTAAAGTACTGCGCCCATTGTGCTTGTTTAGGAGAGAAGTTTGTAATGGGGAGAGCTATTTGGGCAAATGAAATGAATTTCTGGTAAAAATTTGCAAATCCTAGGAAGCTTTGCAATTGTTTCCTAGTGCGGGATGGCGCCCAATCCAGTACAGCTCTGACTTACAGGGTCCAATCTCAATCCCTTTGTGTGAAATGTGGTAGCCTAGGTAGTCTATTTTACTTCGGTGGAACTCGCATTCAGAAAGTTTGGTGTACAGCTTGACAGCTCGTTTTTGGAGGACTAGTTTCACGTGTTCTGCCTTGGTTTCAGTGTAGATTAAAATGTCCAAATACACAAGCACCTCCTTGTGCAGATGCTCAGGCAGGACCTCATTAATCAATTGCATAACACAGGTGGGGCCCCCTGCAGTCCAAAAGGGAGTACTTTGAATTGGAAACAACCCAGCAGACAATTGAAAGCAGTTTTCCATTCATCCCCCTCTCTGATCCTCACGCAATAATATGCCTCCTGCTGGTCCAGTTTAGTAAAGATTTTGCCATTGGTGAGGTAGGCTACATGTCTTTCATCAGAGGTAGGGGGTAAACATTCTCTACACACACAATGTTTAACCCTCTATAATCCACAGATAGACAAAGAGTCTATACTTCTTTTCCCGGAACAAGACTGGGGCCGCAACCCGGGGTCATGCTGGCTGAATGAAGCCTCGGGCCAGGTTCTTATCAATGAACAACCAGAGTTTTTCCAGTTTTCTGGGGGTCATTGAGTATAGCTTCGGCTTTGGCAATTTGGCACAGGGCAGGATTTCTATAGCACAATCAGTAGGTTTATGGGGGGGGGAGTTCATCCGAGCGCCTTTCACTAAACACCTCTCAGAGATCTCGATACTCCTTGGGGATGACAGGAAGGTCCTTCCCCTGCATGACAGCCCCTAGTTCATGCTTCAGGGTAGTCACCTTTCTAGGTTTCTCTTAGGCTTGGGAGAAGTGATTTATCAGAAACTTTAGCAGTCCTTTCCTCCAGTTCACATAAGGGTTCCACTTTTTTAGCTAGGCTAGCCCTAGGACTAGTGGTTTTTCCATTCCGGGTGCTACTGTGAAGCTCATGACTTCTGAATGTACACCCATTTGCATTCCTATGGGTTTGTTGGCAAAAGTTGCTGGGATGCCCCTCTGTGACAGAACCATCCAGCTGTCAAAATGCCATTGCAACTTTTAACTGCCTCAGTCGGATTCCCAGTTTCTCAACCGGTGCTGGATTTATTAAGCATCTGGTGCAGCCGGAGTCTGAGACTAGCTTTCAACCCGGACCCAGGGAAACAGTTCTATAAGAACAGTCACTGGCATGACTGGGTCACTTACCAGGGGGTCAGACTCAGTATCCTTTAACCTTTGGTCGTCGTCTGCTGGGGTCGAAGTTTCCTCGGCTCTTTTTGGTGATGGGGTGAACTCCACAACCTCCACTCCTTTCAGCGCCATCTCTTTGGCTCGTGATTGCACTTTAGTGGGCTTCCCCGTAGGGTTTGGGCTGGTCTTCTTGGCTGGATGGCTGGTTTTGCATTCTGCCACTCAATGCCCCTCTTGGCCACATTTGAAGCAGGCGGTAGATCTGGCTTGTGAAGTTTGGGGTTTAGCCATTTCTTCTCTGGAGGGGATTTCTTCCACAATCTCGCTGTGCCGTACTTGTTTCGGGCTTGGTCAATTTTTGTTTCCTCAGCAAGCATGCACCAGTTGTGCAAGGTCACAGGGGCCCGTCTTGCCACACAAACATTCAGCCCATCTTTAAAACAGCTGACGATGTCTTCTGGCCAGTTGAGTTGGCATGCCAGGTCTTCGGTGTACTCTGCTACAGCTCTGTGCTCTTGCTTTAGAGTTTTAATGCAGTCTCTGGCTTTTTGGTCAGCGAGAGGGTCATAAAACAATTGAAGTTCGTCAGCTCAGGGGCGTTCGCATTGTGGAGAGTCACCATCCAGCAAGTAGCTGCTCCTTCCAGTGCCAACATGACACACCTCACCTTGGCACCTTTGATAGGGATGTCTGGCCTGTACTCCTACATGTAAGTTAGAACGTGGGCCAGGAAAAATCCCAGTTGTTGGGAGTCCCCATCGAACTTCACACCCAGTGGTAGGACTTTCTTCGTGGGCTTGTGGTTCCAGCAACCCTCAGTGCTGTGGTTCTGATAGGGCCTCTCGGCATTGCTTCCATAGTTGCAGTGCCCCAGCTGGGGTTGCTGAGACTCCCATCATGGTGTCTAATGGTGAGGCTCTCCTGCCATCCTCCTCGGGCTGGGCGAGCATCCCCAAAGGCCATCCTGGCTCGGGTCTTGCATGCCTTGAGGCTCTGGAATGCTTCCATCATGGAGCACATGGCTTGCTTCATGAGGAAGTTGGCGTGATTGACTTCGCCGTTTTCTTCCTCTTCATCTCCAAGCTCTTCCAGCTCCGCTTGCCATTCGTGTCATTGGCTGCCTCAGGTGAGAGTTACTCCTCTAGTTCTCCCTTCCCAATCATCTCTCTTCCTGACACCAATGGACCACCTGGGCTTTAATGAATCTCCCAGGCTGGCGAACTCCATCCATCTGGAAAGATCCGCTCCAGGGTTAGCCTTGGTAGAGGCTTCGCCCCAGCACTCAGCTTCCTTTTGGTCACTGCCTTGTGCAGACATTCCTTACACGGTCTCCAAAGTAGAGATGGGTGCCTCTCCAGGTTGACCACTATTGCAAATTCCACTTAATGTAAGGACCTGCCCCAACTGGCCCTCTTAGGAAAAAGTACAACTCTTGACGCCATGTGGTTAATCAAAGTCAAGCAGAATCTTAACATTCCTGTGCAAAGCACCAAGTTATTCTTCCCACTTTGAAACCCAACCTTCCTGACCACCAGCCCCGCAAGGTTGGTTTGAGAATGCTGAGGTACAGGATAGATAATGGGTCATCCTCAGGATGCAGCAACCTTGGAGTCAGGCTGGAACCGGCTGGGAAGGAGTCCGTTCCGTCTCCAGAGATGATCCCCCTCCCTAATTCCCATGTGGTTATGGCAAAAGCAAAACATGCAAAGAATGCTCCCCGGAGTATCCTCCCCCCTCCACCAGAATGGCAGGGCACCCAAAAAGGGTACCTGACAGTTTCCCACTTGAAACTATGGTTAAGTCTGACCGTGTATTTTGAAATTAGAGCTTTCATTATGTCTTCTGATTGCTATATGATTTTATGGATGTGTTCTGCTAGTCTTCTGACTGTTTGTTCTATGTAGTGGCTGTTGCAGTCTTTTATACTGTATGTTGTGGATGACTCCTGTTTTTTCTTCTGGGCTGCTGAGACAACAGACTATTATAACCACATGGCATCAGCGTAGCACACAAACCACAAACCAACAAAGTCTGCCAAAACATCCTGAGTAAACCAAAAGACCCAACAACCCCAGAAGAATACACAGGAGTCATTTCTTTAAAACCATATATGGCAACAACACTGGGATACATTATGAAATGCTTTTCCAGAATTGAATCTTCCTATCTGGTCTGGTCATCTAGAGAGGACATGCTGAAACAGTCTCCCCTTCTCAAGAAGTACAGGGATGTGAATAAAACAATAAGACATTTCTCCACTTTGTAGAACACTCTCCTTCCAAAAGTATGCAAGGCTCCCATCTTATTTACTTTCTGCCAACAAGTTAAATCTGGATAATTCCAGCACACCTTATCCTTGGCTGATTGGCTGACAGTACTTTCCTTGGGTTTTGAGTTTAATTTTATTATTTTCCTTGGCATTTTGTTATATGCTCCCAAGAGTCTTTCAGGATTGGGGACAATTATAATCAAAGTCAAGTGTAGAGTAGAGTAAAGTAGAGTAGAGGTCTCCAACCCTTCGTTTGTGGCCCGCTAGCTGTCCATGGCCCATTGGAAACCAGCGGGGGAGCATGCAGAGCTCCATTTGTGCATGTGTGGGATTAGGTTGCGTGCGTGAAACCATTCCCCACTGCCCACTGCTGCCGTGGCTGGTCTACAGAGTGACAAAGGTTGGGGATCACTGGAGTAGAGAATAGCTCCTTCCCTTAATCACTTTTTCAGTTTAACATAGTTATTCCACTCTTTCAGATACCTGTTATTGCCCTTGTGGGGAATGATGCCTGCTGGACTCAAATTTCCAGGGAGCAAGTGCCCTTGTTGGGTAGCAATGTAGCCTGTGCTCTGGATTACTTAGGTGAGTTAATAGCCTGCATAATCTCATGTGCCTTATATTACCTAGAAATACAGGTGGTATGAAGGCAAAAGAGCCTGGGCTCTCAGGGAGGACAGGCAAAAGAGCATTTAGTTCAGCCTCTTGGCTTGCAACAAATTCTGTCACAAATTTCTGATCTGATTTCAAATGGAACTGATCCCTACTAAGTACATCTGTTGGATTAAAACTAGAATGAATACCAGGATCTCAGATTCCCAGGCTGGCTTTATTTATACCATGTATTTTGTTCAAGTTGATAAAAGTCTCTAAGCACCTACAAAGATAAGCTTCTCTTTCCATCCTATAATATAGAGAGTATGTGTATCCTTCTTGTCTGGAGTATTTATAGATAAATAATTTGTATTATTTATAATTTATAAATAATATTTATAAAGCTTATTTATTCAATAAAAACTGAATCTGATGCAGGTAATCCTTGCTTAGCAACCAAAATTGGACCAGCAGTTCTGTTGCTAAATGTTGCAGTCATTAAGTGGAGGATCACATGACCATAATGGGCTTATGATGTCACTTTCCATTGGGTTGTTAAGCAAAAACATTATGTGACCATAACATACAATTTTACTTCCCTGGTCTTTGTTAGCTCTGCTTGTTGCAAGCTGGTTGGGATGCAAGTGAATGGCAATCATGTGACTGTGGGAGGCTGCAACAGGTGTAAATGTGTACCAGTTGCAAAGCAGGTGAATGATAATCACATGACCACAAGCCACTGTGATGGGTTGTAAATATGAGGATTGATCTCAAAGCTATGTTTTTATATCATCGAAACTTTGAAGTATTGAGGCAGCCAATAAATGAGGACTACCTGTATCCAGCTTCCTCACCCTCCCGTGTATCATGTATTTTGTCTTTTTTAAACAAAGCATACACAATTCCTTTCTCCATCCTTTTCTTTATGCAAGGCTTAAACCCTCTAATAAAAGTTAGAGGTTAAGACGGTATTGTGGATAGATACTTAAAGCTGACCTTGCAGTAGCAAAGCTTGTCGGGGAGAGGGGTGTTGCCAACTTGGTTCCCAATCTAAATTGTTAGAGAGAAGGTTCCCTGTGGGATTTGCATAAAGCATGCTTTCTTCCATGTTGATGAGTGATGATTTTTTCTTTGCAGATTACCATGTGGTGGTGGAAGGTTTAGGAGGGAAAGGTTTGCTGCTCACACGCAAGAATGAGGACCAAATGGATGACATCATCCGGATAGCACAATCCAAATGCAGGAGTGGACAGCCCATCCTTCTCAATGCATTGATTGGGAAAACAACCTTCCGTGAAGGCTCCATTGCTATGTAGTCTGTGGCTGTGGCTGCAGTACCTGAGAGTTACATGTAACAGGCTCTGGCTCTGTTGAATTGTCATTAAGTTAGGGTTCAGGTCACCCTGAGAGCCCGAATCACTAGCCATTGTTAATTCTTGCTAAGCTTTGAGGCCTTCTGCCAATGCCTATTATTTCTGTTGTCTCGCTTTGCTTCTGTTTTTGTTGGTAAATGTCACTTTAATTTGGTGGCTCTTTTTTTTTTGTTAACATGGTACGTTTAGCTTGGTAACCCTCATTGATTGATCCTAACTTGCCAATCAGAAAAAATGACTATATCTAATGGAAAAAGCATGGGTCAGTAAAGAGGAAATTTAATTATTTCCTTTACATTGTGGCAAAAATCTATTTCTCAGGAGAATATGAAAAACTAGAAAGTATATTAATAACAATAGAATGATAGTGCAAATATAATCCAGTGAATACTCAAAATACCTTGTGATAAAAATGATACAAATGTGTGACTATATTATACTATATTAAACTATACTGTTAAGTTGTAGTTTAAAATATGTCAAATTACTTTTTGAAGTTTAAATGTAATCGTCAAAGCAACTTAAATGAACAAAATCAATGTTTTATTTTCTCCTTTGGATTATTTATTAAATCTGTGTGAGTGAATATATTTATGATCTTTGAATGTTTTTTAAAAATGTGTAACAATTATAGTTTGACAAAAGTTGAAAGTGATTTTATTCGATGTTTCCATTTATATATGTTTTGCATATTTTGAACTTTTGAAGCTGGTTAATTTCCAAAGTATTTTGACAACTTGGTCAATTGATATAATTTAATATATAACTTGATACATATTCGTAGTTTATCCAGATTCTATTAATGATTTATATATTTTATAATGTGCTTTAAGGAATTTATTCAATACAAATTGAACATCAAATAAAATCCAATATAACTTCTTCACTTATTTTTCTATAGAGGTATACTATTTCAGTACAGATAATTTGCTCTGAAATGGACATTGAAATAAATCTACACAGAACCACATCTTCCAGATTTAGTGGAACTTAATCCCAAGTAGTTCTTGATTAAATTGCAGTAAATGTTTGTCAAGCTTTTGAATATAATTAAGATATAAAATTAACATTTTTACTTTTGTGTGTTGTGTTTCTATTGCTGTCACATAGAGGCTCCTAGAGGCATTCCAGGTTAGAATTCTGATTTCTAATTCTAGTCTTCCATAAACGGATGACTTCTTGATGGAAATATACGTATGAAAATGTTTCAGAGGACTACTATTCACTGCAGTTTTTGTTATTTATGAACATTATTTTATTTCTCAACAAAATACGAATATTGCTGTTATGAAGGTCAGTAAGTTGATCATCCTGTGGCAAAATATTAGGAAAAAAATAATTGTTAGAGTGCCTGGAATGTACAAGTCCCATCCCAATACATGTTTTATTATGATTTCCTTGATGTTGGTGATTGGAGCTCCATGGACAATCACATAGCACAGACCTGTTCTGCATGTATGTTCAGGCCATGCTGTGAGGACAGTGCTGTTTAAACTTACGTTATTTCCTTATCAACAGAAAAAAAGCTGCTTAGCAAAGCAGCTTTCTAGATGAGCTTCATGTCTCTTGCCCCACTTTTTTGGGAGGGGAGTCTGCATTAGTTTCAAATATAATTCTTTGAAGTTATATGAGTGAATGGGCTCAGCATGCCAATTCTCATCACTCAGTATTTTTGGTCAGAATTGCTGGCTATGGGAATCTTCATGTCACCTCTAGCAATCATGATGAAAATTACTCTTCCAATGCAGTGATTCTTCCCATTGTCCAGGCAATAGAAAGAGATCAGTGGACCACATGAGATGGCCAAGGACCATAGGCTGTTCACGTGTCTTAAGGCTGAATTTCTTTAGCAAATATGGAGTTGAATTCATAAAGTGAAGGCTTTTTGTATTTCGCTTCCCTTGATTGGGATAACAGCTGGTTTAGCTAAGCTTATGGATATCTCTCTTAAGTTATCCCACATATTGCCTAAGTTCATGCCTTGTGCTAGGGCAAAAATGTGTTTTACTTGGTTTTGGCTTAGTGTGTTTCATACCGTAAAACAGGTCCCCAACCTTTTTGGCACCAGGGATCGGTTTCTAAGAAGACAATTTTTCCATGGACTGGGGGGAGGGGGGGAAGTTTCAGGATGATTTAAGTGCATTATATTTATTCTAAATTTTCTAAATAAACAAATAAATAATGCACTTTATTTCTATTATTATTACATTGTATTAGATTAGACCAGTGACTTTCTGCTTCTAAGAAAGTGGGAAGGAAAAGAGACAATCCTAAACTCAAGCCTTCCAGCAAAACAAACAAAAGACCCAGCATGTAGAGAGAGAGAGAGAGAGAGCACCCTCAAAAACACATACCTTGGGGGGGGATCCCCCTCCAACGAGGTTTTGGGGAAGCCCCCGGTTGCAAGCTGGGTGTCAAAGTTCCGACAGAGACAAAGCAGAACTCTGAGGCTTGCAATTCCTCAAAGAATTGTTTATTGATACAAAGTATCAGCACTTCAAAAGTGAAACCAAGTCTGAAGAGATGCATAACAATTCCCCAATACAAAGTTACAAAACCCCACCCCTAAGGCTATGCAAGCAACTACCTTTCCCCATACAGCTTGTTGGAGGGCTTTTCATGAAATGCCCAGTCCGCATTCTTGGGAGCAGCCGATGACCTTGGTTCCCATGAGAGAAAGTCCGAAAGAGAAAGTCTGTTTTGTCTAGCGCAGGGGTCGGCAACCTTAAACACTCAAAGAGCCACTTGGATCCGTTTCTCACAGAAAAGAAAACACGGAGCCACAAAACCCTTTTGACATCTAAAATGAAGATAACACTGCATATATCCTTTTTTACCTTTATGCTATGTATAAAAAACCTATAGTGTGTTGCATTTATGAAATCAATGAACTGCTACAAAGAAAACAAATTTTTATGCAGGAGAAAGGGGGGGAAAAGAACCTTTTTCCTTCATCCCAACAGGTGAAAACAATTTTAGTAGCTTTTATCTACCATCGTTAAATACAGCATAATTATCCCCATACCTCATCTCTTAATTTAAAAAAATCAAAATATTTCATTAAACGTTCTTTACTAAAAGTCCAGTAAGGACAACATATATTCATATTTATTCTCTCTCTCTCTCTCCCTCTCTCTTTCCTCTCCCTCTCTCTTTCCTCTCCCTCTCTCTCCCTCTCTTTCCTCTCCCTCTCTTTCCTCTTTCTTTCCCTCTCTTTCCTCTCCCTTTCTCTTTCCTCTCCCTCTCCCTCTCTTTCTCTTTCCTCTCCCTCTCTTTTTCGCTCTCTCTCCCTCTCCCTCTCCCTCCCTCTGCTGTGTCTCCGCCACCAATGTAAGCCCTGCATGTGGGGAAAATCCAGCACTGGGGACTAATTGTTTACCTCTTCCGGGTGATGGGAGAGGAGTGGGCCGATTGCCTTCCCGGCAGCCAGGACTCCAACACGCCTTCCCAGCCAGCGGGGCCAACAGTAGTGCTGGCTGGGGATCGCAGGGGCTGCGCTCCCTCGAGGCCGCAGCTTGCAGGAGGGCTGGCCCGTTCAGCAGAGGCTCCAGCGGGCTGCTCCCAGGAGGGGATCCCGGGGCTGCCCTGCGTGGCTCCCCGGCCACGTGCGCCTCGGACGGGGCCAGCCTGGGAAAGGGATTTCCTGGCCGCGCTTCTCCCAGGGGGTGGGGCGCCCGGGCACAGGGTCAATCAGGAGCCCAGAGAGAGAGAGAGAGAAGGGAACCGAAGCGCAAGTGCCTCTCTCTGTCTCTCTGTCTCTCTCTCTGCAAATGGCGGAGGAGGACTGGAGCCGCAATAGAAGGCTGAAAGAGCCGCATGCAGCTCCAGAGTCGCAGGTTGACCCGTGGTCTAGCGCAACACCTGGCAATCCCCCTCCCTTCATACTATGTGTCAACTAGAAATGAGAAGGAAAAAATGGCTGCAACCATGCTCATTCTAAAGTTGACACTGGGCTGGTGCACACTTGTCTTGCAAACTTGGAGACTTGCATGAAGGGAGCAGGAGTCCAACTGGGGTGCCAGGAGGGGGAGAGGAGGAAAGTGAGGAAGAAGAGGAGGAAGAAAAAGTAGCAGGAGGAAGAAGAAGCAGGAAGAGGAGGAGGCAGAAGAAGAGATAGCACAAGAAGCAGGAGGAGGAAGAGGAAGAAGGACGCAGAGCTCAGCTGTTGCAAGCTAGTTGTGAGCGCAGCCACTGAAGAACCTTTGCACTGAGCAAGACGGCTTCTGCCCTGCCTCTCCCACCCCTTCCCAGACCCCTGCAGACTCACCGCATACCTCCAGCTGCGCGGCCCGGTTCCTAACTGACAAAGGCCCGGTACCAGTCCGCGGACCAGGGGTTGGGGACCCCTACCATAAATAGCCATTGTTTTTTGTAGGATAATCCTTGGAATGTTTTCTGTTTTTTAGATGGTAGGATACCTTCTTGCTAATAAAACATTTTGCAATTTTCCTGTTATTTCAGTCATAAACATTTGCCATACTGATATGAGGAGGCAGGGCCATTCTTTTTAATGTGTCCATGGGAATAACAAGTTCTGAAGCTAGAGTAAGGTGTAATTAGGGTTGTTAGCTAATCTCATTTTATGCTATTAATCCTGTTTAGAACATGCCTGAACATTCAATCATAAGATGAATCTCAAATCCTCTTAGGCAAGAGGATGGATATTGATATCTCTAAAGAACCTTTAGAGATAGACCAATAGCAAAATGTCACTCATAGAAGAAAACAACAACCAAGAGCAACATCCCTGTTATCTAGTCCGGGGCTTTTCAACCGGTGGTACGGGTACCACCTGTGGTACTTTGCCATGTGACAGGTGGTACGCGACTGCTAGCCAAGTGTAGCAGGGGAGGGGAATGAGCCGAAGCGAGCCAAGCCTGAGGGAGAGGCAGCTGCAGCTGCAGGACTGTCTGGGCTCTGCAGAAGCCCCAGGAGCCGGCAGGGCTCCAGCTGATTGGCTCCAGCTGATGCAGCTCCGATCTGGAGGTGAACTGAAGAAAAAGGGGGAGCAGAGGAGAGGCTATAAAAGGAGGTGGTTTGGGCAGGAAAGGGAAAAAAAGACAATAGGAATGGTTTAATCCTTTTAAACAAATGTAATTAGTTTTACCCCCTTTAATTGAGTGTCTATGGCTTTTAGAAAGTTTTCTTTGAAGGTAAACAGGGTTAATTTTAAAGCTAAAGCTTTTCCTAATTGCTGGAGCCTTTCAGTCTGAGATTGCAACATTGTGGCATGTGACAGCCTGAGGCAGCTTAAAGGGGAAAAAAACGGAGTTTCTTGCTTTGCACTTGATTCCTGTGTCTTTAAGGGTACAGGAAAGTGATTGGGGGTGTGTGCATTCTTACTACACTGGAAGGAGAGCTAAGAAGGGCTGACGAGCTAGCTCAGGGGGTCTACAAACTTAGCAACTTTAAGACCTGTGGACTTCGACTCCCAGAATTCCTGGCTGAGGAATTCTGGGAGTTGAAGTCCACAGGTCTTAAAAATGCCAAGTTTGAAGACCCCTGAGCTAGCTGGTAGTGATGTATATTAATAAACATGGATAAATTCATCATACATTTGTCAGTACAAAGGGAAAGTGATTCAGCAAAGGAATAGCCACCAAAGAAATTAAAACTGGTACTTTTTTCCTTTTTTTCTACAGTTTGTAATATTTTATTAGATTATAGAATAAAATACAAAAATACAAAAGCAAATAGTAGGACACAGTGGGGAGGGAAAAGGGGGGAAAAGTGAGGGGGAGAAGGGAAAGAGAACAGACTTCCTTGTTGCAGTAGAAGGAAGCATTAACATTGAACCTCAACTTTTTACTTTTCCATAATATTATAAACTAGCCATTTCTATAACAACAAATGAATCTAATCAGTAACACCCCCTTTTTTTAGTCATCAAGTTTTTGACACCTTGCTAAGCACTGGTGGTACTCAAATATTGTCATGTCCTAAAAGTGGTACAATCTCTGAAAAGGTTGAAAAGCCCTGATCTAGTGCAACCCAGTCCGATGCAGCCCCACTGGAGCTGAGCAATCGATTTCATATCCTCCCCCTGGAAGAAAGCATGCAGATACCTGGAGAAGGGAAATCATCAAGTGTTCCTGTGACAAGAAGAAAAGTAGCCCAGACTTTCCCAAGGAAAAAAAAAAGGCAAGTGTTGGCAATAAGAGACTCACGCACGCAAAAGCCTCTCCTGGCCTCCATTCTGGGCCTCGGAGGCCTGCAGGAGGCCTCCGAGGCCTAGAACAGACCTCCAGAAGCACGTGGAAGCATCCCCTGGCTTCCTTTCCTGGCGACAGCAGCCCAGAAAAGGCCTCCGATACCCAGATTGGGCCTCCGGAGCTCTACGGAAGTGTCCCCCGGCCTCCTTTCCGGGTGGCAGTGGCCTGGAAAAGGCCTCCGATGCCCAGATCGGGCTCCAGAGGTCCCCCAAAGCATCCTACGGCTTCCTTTCCAGATGGCAGCATCCTGGAAAAGGCCTCCAACACCCAGATCGGGCCTTCAGAGGTCCACAGAAGCATCCCCTGGCCTCCTTTCCTGGTGGCAGCAGCCCAGAAAAGGCCTCTGATGCACGGATCGGGCCTCCGGAGGCACACGGAAGCCTCCCACAGCTTCATTCCATTCTCAGTTGCAGAGAACAGAGGCCTAAAGTACCATGAGATCACACAAGATCAGTAGCATGAGGTTTTGCCACACAGATCTCGCATGACCTTGCATTACTTTAGGCCTCCATTCTCTGCGAACGCACCAAAGACCTGGAGCGGTCAAGAAAGCAAAGGATCTCGATCTTCGCAAGGTCTAGTGCCTAGGGAGACCTGGGGTGGGAGAGAGGGAATAGCCAGGGTGATTGCTGCAATGCCACTGCGTTTGTTCATAAGGGTGAACGACTGCCATGGTGCGGCAACATTCATAATTTCAGGACTTTTTCATAAACACTAGAGGGCACTTAATGCGTAACTTCAAACATTCGCTAAGGGAACACTTGTATCTCAGTAGTTGTCATTACTGAAACTTGGTGGGATGAAACTCATAATTGGAATATGCTGCTGGAAGAATATACATGATGGAAGCTTTCAAGGACCTAAAAGCCAAATCCCTGAGCTGCCCAGAAAAAGAGGAAGAACTGACTGAGGAGGTTGGAACTGGAGAAGGAGAGGCAGTGATAGCGGAGATGGCAGCGGGGACCGTGGGTATGACAGAGACGGCAGCTACTCCGGCAGTGCGGCAGTGAGCAAACCCACAGAGAGCTTGGACCCATGATCACCCAGAGAGAGAACTCCCCCGGAGCTGGTTTTGTTGGGAATCAAACTCAATGGGAATCCTCAGCAGTTGGCCTTCTTCCTGGCTCATGTCCTTACCTACATGTAAGTGTATGGGAGGTCTCTGCCCAACGATGCAGCCAAGATCTGGGTCATCACCTTAGCCCTGGAAGGAACCGCCACCAGGTGGATGGTGACCCTATATAACTGCAATGCTCCCGAGCTTTGGAACTTTAATTGCTTCATGACCACACTGAGACGCCGGTTTGAAGACCGCCTGGCAGACCGGAAAGCTAGGGATCACATAAAAACCGTAAAACAGGGGCATTGTCTGGTGGCTGAATATACAGAGGAGTTTTGAGACTTGGCTTGCCACCTGAACTGGCCCAAAGACATCCTGATAAGCTGTTTCCAGGATGGGCTAAACAACAACCTGTACAACGCCTGTGTGGCTTGGGGAGTAACCGCTCATCTCTACAAATGATGTCTTCTAGCTGAAGAGGTGGGAATTGACCAGACCCAGAACCTCTACCATCCCGTGAAGTTGGGAAGACAAAGCCAGCCTGAGAGAATGGGACAGGCCAGCAAAACCTCCGCAACCCAACCATGTTCCACCGCCTGCTTCAAGTGCAGCAAAGAAGGGCATCATGCCGCAAAGTGCCGTAGCAAGACCCCAGTTAGGAAGTCAGATTGCCCCTCTGGGGGGAAGCCAAGCAAATCCACCCAGCACTCGAAAGTCACAGCCCTGAAGTCCACAGAGGTTGTGGAGCTCCCCCGAGCCCCAAAGGTGGGGGGTAGAGCTACGACCTTACCGGACGACGACTTGGAGATGTCAGAGAGCGATTATGATGACAATCCATTGGAAAGTGGGCCGATTGACCCCATAATCATGCCCATAGAACTTACAATCCTGGGCACAGGCAGGAAAATGGCCCTAACCACTTTGTTGGACTTGGGCTGCACACGGTGCCTGATAAGTCCCAACTTAGTTGGGAAATTGGGGCCTCCCTTAAGAAAACGTAAGGACCCCATCGCTTTTTGCCAGCTTGATGGGTCCATAACAGGGGGCATCCCGGCAAGCTTTGTCACCAAACCCCTGGGACTGACCATGGGAAGCCACTCAGAGACTTTAGCATTCATTGTGGCTCCCAGCATGGAATGGCCCCTGGTCCTTGGGTTAACTTGGTTAAAGAAATGGAACCCCCTAATCGACTGGAGAGATGGGTGGCTAAGGTTCCCAAGAAAGAGAGTACCTTCCCCGCAGTTGCCTGGAAATGGAATGGAGGGTCTGAAGCAGAAACTAGCCTCCGCGCTGAACGAGCAAGAGCTTCAGAGTGTTCCAATAGAGTACCAAGATCTAGCTGAGGTTTTCAGTGAGAAGAGGTCGGATGAGCTCTTTCGCCGCCTTTCGCTGCCACCATAGCTTCATGAGGCCGAGGCAAGGCAGCTTAACCAGGCAGGCCACCCCCACACACGCCTTTTGCCGCCGCTGCCACCACCATAGCCCCATGAGGCCGAGGCAAGGCAGCTTAAGCAGGTAGGTCGCCACCCACCACCCGCACCTTTCGCCGCCTTTCGCTCCCGCCATAGCCCCACGAGACCGAGGCAAGGCAGCTTAACCACCATTTGAAGAACTGTTGCAGCAGTTGGGTGTGTCTAATCTACTGAAAAGAAGGACTAGGGATGACATGATAACAGTGTTCCCATATTTGATTGGCTGCCACAAAGAAAAGGGGGTCAATTTATTTTCCAAGGCACCAGTAGGCAAGACAAGAAGCAATTGATAGAAATTAATCAAGGAGAGAAACAGTCTAGAACTAAGGAGAAATTTCTTGACAGTGAGAACAATTAACCAGTGGAACAGCTTGCCTCCAGAAGCTGTGGGTGCTCCATCACTGGAGATTTTCAAGAAGCTATTGGACAGCCATTTCTGTGAAATGGTATAGGGTCTCCTGCTTGGGTGAAGGATTGAACTGGAGAACCTCCAGTATCCCTTCAAAGTCTATTATTCTGTTATTCTTTCTATGAATTCGTGTACCCATCCCATCAAGCCCAAAGAAAGTCTGGAATGGTATAGGATCTCCTGCCATGGGCAGGGGGTTGGAGTAGAAGACCATCAAGGTACCTTCCAACCCTATTGTTCTATGTTCTGTATTCTATGGTAAGCACATGGAATCAGAGTGTCAGAACCCCTATGCATTTTGCCTCTTGCCTTTCTTTCCTATGCTTTCATTTTTTGAGTTCTGCCATTCTAATGGGGGGAGGGGGACCTATGGGTATTCTGCAGTGTACTTCCTTTGCTTTGTTCTATTCCATTTGAAGTATCTTTCTTGGAGTGAGAATGGAATGTGCCTCCAGCCTTATCTTTAAGCGGAGGGAAGAAGCTGCAGAGAAACCTGACAGCCTTGAGAACAGCGCCTTATCAATTCTTTCTCACAATTTGACACCTATAGCTTGGCTCAATTTGAACCAGCTGGATGGACAGTTGGGGTGGGGTTTGAAAGGGTTCTTTTAATATAACATTTCACTGGGGAAATCTTCAGATCCTCCCTTACTATCCTGATGTCAATACCTTCCAATAAAAGTTTCTGTTGAGACAATGCACGTTTCAAGAGTTCTGCTTTCTTGGGAGATTTAACTGAGGCAGGTCCTTACATTAGGCAGGATCTGCAAAGTGGTCAACCCGTAGGGAAAAAATCCCTACTGTGGGGACCATGCAAGTCTTCTTGCTCCTCAGAGCCTTCCACAGACTCTAATGTGAACCCAGGCACCTCCTCCAATTCCTCAGACTCAGCTGCTGGATCCGATGGCAGGCGAGGAATCACAACACTATCCCTCACCGCAGGACCCTTCCCCCAGGTCTGACGGGCCGGATACGGCTGTGAAGGGAACTGTTCATGGAATGCTGTTACCAAGGCAGGAGCATGCACAGTGGTCACGTTCTCCCAGGTGAACTCCTCCGGTCCATAGCCCTTCCACTCAATCAAATACTGGAATCAGCATTTCAGCCAATGGGAGTCTCGAATACTGATGACCTCATACTCGGGAGTCCTGTCTCCATCATGCTGTTCTGGTGGGTGACATTCTGGTTGGCGGAGCAGACAAGCCGGTTATTCTGGGACCAAGAGGGACTGGTGAAAGACCAGATGTATCCGTAATGAACGTGGCAATGTTAAACGATAAGCAACCGGGTTAATGACGGCTTTGATAGGGAAATGGCCTAGGTACCAGTGGTCCAATTTCTTGACAGGCTGGTCTGACAGAAGGTGCCTGGTTGACAGCCATACCCAATCTCCCACAGCTAACGCAGACGTATCTCGCCGCGACTGATCAGCGACTTTCTTGTAATCTGCCTTGGCTTTATCTAATTGTCACCACACCAATTGATGGATAGCCGATAACTAAGTAAGATATTCATTAGCTGCGGGAACTGGTGAGTCGAGCTGCCTGAGGGGAAAAAGCTGGGGATGATACCCCACATTGGCCAGGAACAGTGTCATATATGTGGAAGTATGTTGTGAGTTGTTAAAAGCAAATTTGGCTACTGTAAGATAGTCTGCCCAATTTTCCTGTTGCTGATTCATGAAACAGTGCAGATACTGTTCCAGGATTCCAATTACTTTCTTGGTCCTGCCATCTGTTTGCGAATGGTGTGCCGATAACAGGCAGATTTGTATGTCTAGGGCCTTCATCAATCCTTTCCAGAAATGGGATGTAAATTTCGCCCCCCCCTATCCGAAATGATCCTTTCAGGTAAGCCATGCAGCTGGAGAACATGTTGGATAAACATGCGAGTGGTGGCGTGGGCTGACGGCCAACCATGGCAAGGAATGAAATGTGCCATCTTGGTCAGCATGTCCACCACCACAAACACCATTGTGAAGCCAGAAGACAGGGGCAAGTCCATCAAGAAGTCCATGGAGACTGCTCTCTAGGGTCTCTTGGGCGTTGGCAAGGGCTGAAGCAGACCCGGTGGGGCTCCCACTGCTGACTTGGCCTGCCGATACTGTACACAAGACATGATGTAGGCCTGGAGGTCGTGTTGTATTCGGGGCCACCAGAATGTATGGGAGACTAGGTTCAGCGTCTTGAAAATGCCAAAATGCCCCGCCACAGGATTATCATGACATTGCATGAAAATGAGCCCTCTGAGCAGCCTCCCAGAACATGGAGCCGGTCGCAATATTTCAGGAGTCCCTCTGTGACAGTCCATGGGGAGTCTGGCCCCAACTCCTCCCTTCATTGAGCCACCCATGAATCGTGCTGTTGTGCCTCCCGAATCTGAGCCCGTAAATCTACTGGCTCCCAAACTGCAGAGAAAGACTCTACGGGCAGAACTGTCCTGGGCGGAAGCTTGTCTTCCATATGGGAGTATTCTGGTTTCCTTGAAAGAGCATCCACTCTTTGGTTGCATCCACTCCAATAGCAATGTTGGACACATCCGCTTCCACGACAAATGGTTGTTGTGGGTCAGGGTGGTTCAGGATGGGTTCCTGCATAAAGGCTTGCTTCAAAGCCTGGAAAGCTGGTTGCTGCGGTGTGCTCCAGTGAAACGGGGTCTTTTTGTGAAGGAGCCGAATGAGGGGTGCGGTCATGGAGGCAAAACCGGGGATGAAGGTTCTATAGTAGTTGGCGAACCCAAGGAGTCCCTGGACATCCTTATCTCGTCATGGGGGTTGCCAATTATGCAGGGAGAAATGCGATGACCTAGGGTTTCCTGCCTGAGCAAGGGGTTGGACTAGAAGACCTCCAAGGTCCCTTCAAACTCTATTATTATTATTATTACTATCTCACAGTTACTACTATTGAACCAGGTTCCATCTATTCTATATCTGTACATTTGGTTTGTCTTGAATAAATGTAAAACCTTACTTTTTTCACCACTAAATTTTATTTTGTTAGATAGGGCCCAGTGTTCAAATCTGTCTAGATCCTTCTATATGTTGAGCCTATCCTCTGGGGTGTTGGCTATTCCTGTGAACTTAGTGTCATCTGCAAAAGGGATAAAATAATATGCCTCTCGCAGGTCTAGCTTAGAAAACAATTTTCCTTTCTTCAGGTGGGCTAACATGTCCCTCATGAGGGGCCGGGGGTACACATTTTCCACGAATACAGTATTTAAGCACCTATAATCCACACAGAGCCGAAGAGACCCATCCTTCTTCTCTCTGAATAGAACCCGAGGTCTGGCGGGCTGAACGAATCCCCGGGCTAAGTTCTTGTCGATGAACCTGCAGAACTCATCTAATTCTCTAGGGGTCATCAAATATAGCTTCAGCTTAGGAACTTAACTCCTGGGACAATCTCAATGGCACAGTCCATAGGTCAGTGAGGGGAAGCTCTTGCTCGTTCAGCGCGGAGGCTAGTTCCTCCTTCAGACCCTCCATTCCATTTCCAGGCAACCATGGGGGAGGCACTCTCTTTCTTGGGAACCTTAGCCACCCCTCTCTCCAGTCGATTAGGGTGTTCCATTCCTTTAACCAAGTTAACCCAAGGACCAGGGGCCATTCCATGCCAGAAGCCACAATGAATGCTAAAGTCTCTGAGTGGCTTCCCATGGTCAGTCCCAGGGGTTTGGTGACAAAGCTTGCCGGGATGCCCCCTGCTATGGACCCATCAAGCTGGCAAAAAGTGATGGGATCCTTAAGTTTTCTTAGGGGAGGCCCCAGTTTCCCAACTAAGTTGGGACTTATCAGGCACCGTGTGCAGCCCAAGTCCAACAAAGAGGTTAGGGCCATTTTCCTGCCTGTGCCCAGGATTGTAAGTTCTATGGGCATGATTATGAGGTCAATCGGCCCACTTACCAATGGATTGTCATCATAATCGCTCTCTGACATCTCCAAGTCATCGTCCGGTGAGTTTGGAGCTCTACCCCCCACCTTTGGGGCTCGGGGGAGCTCCACAACCTCTGTGGACTTCAGGGCTGTGACTTTCGAGTGCTGAGTGGATTTGCTTGGTTTCCCCCCAGAGGGGCAATCTGACTTCCTAACTGGGGTCTTGCTACGGCACTTTGTGGCATGATGCCTTTCTTTGCTGCACTTGAAGCAGGCGGTGGAACATGGTTGAGTTGCGGAGGTTTTGCTGGCCTGTCCCCTTCTCTCAGGCTGGCTTCATCTTCCCAACTTCACGGAATGGTAGAGGTTCTGGGTCTGGTCAATTTTCACCTCTTCAGCTAGAAGACATCATTCATAGAGATGGATAGGAGCCATTGTTCAAGTTTGTCAAGATCTTTTTGGATCCTGAGCTTGTCTTCTGGGGTTTTGGCTATTCCTGTCAGCTTAGTGTCATCTGCAAATTTGATGAGTTCCCCTTCTTTTCCCTCAATCTAAGTAGTAGTAGTAGTAGTAGTAGTAGTAGTAGTAATAATAATAATAATAATAATAATAATAATAATAATAATAATAATAATAATAATAATAATAATAATAATAATAATAATAATAATAATAATAATAGTTGGAAGGGACCTTGGAGGTCATCGAGTCCAACCCCCTGCCTCAGGCAGGAAACCCTACACCATTTCGGACAAATGGCTGTCCAGTCTCTTAAAAACCTCCAGTTTTGGAGCATTCACCGCTTCTGGAGGCAGGTTGTTCCATTGGTTAATTGTTCTAACTGTCAGGAAGTTTCTCCTTAGTTCTAGGTTGCTTCTCTCCTTGATTAGTTTCCATCCGTTGCTTCTTGTCCTGCCTTCAGGCGCTTTGGAGAATAGCTTGACTCCCTCTTCTTTGTGGCAGTCCCTGAGATATTGGAACAGTGCTATCATGTCCCCCCTCGTCCTTCTCTTCGTTAAACTAGACATACCCAATTCCAGCAACCGTTCCTTATATGTTTAGCCTCTAGTCCCCTAATCAACTTTGTTGCTCTTCTCTGTACTCTTTCTAGAGTCTCCGCATCTTTTTTACATCGTGGTGACCAAAACTGGATGCAGTATTCCAAGTGTGGCCTTACCAAGGCATTGTAAAGTGGTATTAATACTTCACGTGATCTTGATTCTATCCCTCTGTTAATGCAGCCCAGCACTGTGTTGGCTTTTTTGGCAGCTGCAGCACACTGCTGGCTCATATTTAAGTGATTGTCCACTAGGACTCCGAGATCCCTCTCACAGTTACTACTATTGAGCAAGGTACCCCCTATACTATACATGTACATTTGGTTTTCCTTGCCTAAATGTAGAACCTTACTTTTTTCACCATTGAATTTCATTTTGTTGGATAGCGTCCAGTGTTCAAGTCTGTCCAGATCCTCCTGTATCTTAAGCCTGTCTTCTGGAGTGTTGGCTATTCCTGCCAGCTTGGTGTCATCCATAAATTTGATGAGTTCCCCATCTATCCGCTCGTCCAAATCGTTGATGAAGATGTTGAAAAGCACTGGGCCTAGAACAGAGCCCTGGGGCACCCCACTACACACTTCCCTCCATGTAGATGCGGTTCCATTGAGGACCACATGCTGAGTATGGCCGGTCAGCCAGCTACGAATCCATCTGGTGGTGATGCTGTCTAAACCACATTTTTCTATCTTATCGAGTAGTAGGTTGTGATCTACTTTATCAAATGCCTTACTGAAGTCCAAGTAAATTATATCCACAGCATTCCTCTGATTCACTAATTTTGTCACTTGGTCAAAGAATGCAATAAGGTTTGTCTGGCATGATCTGTTTTTGACAAACCCATGTTGGCTTTTAGTAATGACTTTGTTTGCCTCTAGGTGTTCGCTGATTCGTTGTTTGATTATCTTTTCCAGAATCTTCACAGGTATTGAGGTCAGGCTGATAGGTCTGTAATTTCCTGGATCCATTTTTTTTCCTTTTTTGAAGATGGGAACTACATCAGCTCTTTTCCAGTCCTCTGGTAGTTCCCCAGTGCTCCAAGATCTTTTAAAAATATAGTTCAGTGGTTCTGAGATCACATCTGCCAGTTCCTTGAGAACCTTGGGGTGCAATCCATCTGGTCCTGGTGATTTGAACTCGTCTAGGCTGGACAGGTGCTCACTTATCATTTTCTTGCCTATCTTAACTTGTGTTTCTATACTGTTTTTTATGGCACTATTTTTGATAGGTTGGTCTGTTTTTTCCCTTTGTGTAAAGACAGATGCAAAAAACAAGTTAAATAGTTCTGCTTTCTCCCTGTTGCTTGTCACCTTCTTGACACTTTCACCCACTAATGGACCAATCATTTCTTTCACTTTTTTCTTGTTTTTTACATGTTGAAAGAAGCTTTTTTTGTTATTTTTGACTTTGGTCGCAAGCCTTAGTTCATTATGAGCCTTAGCTTTCTTCACTTCATCTTTGCAGGCTCAGGCTATTTGTTGATATTCTGATTTAGTTATGTGCCCCTCTTTCCACTTTCTATACTTGTCCTTTTTATCTTTCAATTTATCAGAGAGTTCTTTATGCAGCCATGCTGGTTTCTTTTGAGAGCTGTTATTTTTCCTCTTTGTTGGTATTGTGCTAGACTGGGCTTCTATTATCTCGCTTTTCAAAATTTCCCAAGCTTCTTGAGTTGTTTTCCCCTGGAGGATTCTCATCCATGGAATCCTTCCCAAGCCCTCTCTAAGTTTATTGAAATTAGCTTTCTTGAAATCCAAGACTCTAGTTTGACTGTGTTCTATTGCTTGTGCTTCCATAATGTTGAATTCCAATATTGCATGATCACTATCTCCCAAGGGTCCTGTGGCTTCAACACCTTGTATCATTTCATCTCTGTTAGTGAGAATTGGATCCAAAATGGCTAATCCCCTAGTTCCCTTCTCTACTTTTTGGGAGACAAAGTTGTCTGCTAGGATTGTCAGGAATCTGATTGATCTTCCACTTGGTGCAGAGTTTGTCTCCCAGTTGATGTCAGGGTAGTTAAAGTCCCCCATTACTATTGTGATTTGTTTCCAACATACCTTAGTTAGCTGACTAGCAAAAAGTTCATCTATTTCCTCTGTTTGGTTGGTTGGCCTATAGTATACACCTATGGCAATGTCATTTTTTCTCCCTTTTATATTGACCCAAATGCATTCAAGACAGTTTTCATCATTGTTGTGCTTTATTTCTGTAGAGATGTAGTTATTTCTTATATAGAGAGCAACTCCACCTCCTCTTTTATTTGGTCTGTTTCTTTTAAATAATTTAAATCCCTCTAGCTGTGTGTTCCATTTGTGGTTTCATCCCACCATGTTTCTGTAATGGCAACAATATCATATCTGCCCTCATTAACCTGAATTTCTAGTTCACCCTGTTTGCTGTTCATACTCTGTGCATTGGTGTATAGACATTTGAGTCTGTATGAAGTCATGTATGAAGATATTGAAAAGTACTGGGCCTAAGATGGAACCTTGTGGTACCCCACTGTTTACTTCCCTCCATGTAGATGTAGTGCCATTACGGACTACCTGTTGAATATGGTTTGTCAGCCAGATACAAATCTATCTAGTGGTGATGCTCTCTATCACATATTTTTCTAGCTTACCAGGAAGTCGACTGTGGTATTCTTTGTTGAATGCCTTGCTGAAATCTAAGTATACTATGTCCACAGCATTTCACTGGTCTACTAATTTGGTCACTTTATCAAAGAATGAAATAAGATTGCTTTAGCATGATCTATTTTTAACAAACCTGTGCTGGCTTCTAGTTATAACTTTATTTGTTTCTAGATGTTCACAGATCTGTTTTGTTTAATCTTTTCCAGTATCTTCCCAGGTATTGATGTTAGGCTGATTGGTCTGTAGTTTTCTGGGTCTGTTTTTTCCTCTTTTTTGAAGATAGGAACCACATCAGCTCTTTTCCAATCCTCAGGTACTTCCCTGGTGCTCCAGGAATTTTCAAAAATATGGTACTGTAAGGACCTGCCTCAGCCAAACCTCCCAAAAAAAGCAGAACTCTTGAAATGTGCATCATTTCAATAGGAACTTTTATGGGGGTGCTGACTACAAGGAAGTAAGGCAGGATCTAAGGGTTTCCTACATGAAGCAATACATTCAAAGTAGGAATCCAAAACCGCACCCCAACTATCCATCCGGTCGGTTCAAATAGAGCCAATCCAAAGGTGTCAAATTGTTGTGGGAATGAACCGATAAGGCGCCACTCTCAAGGTTGCCAGGTCTCTTCGCGCCGTCTTCCCTCCGCCCAGAGATAAGGCAGATGGCCGGAGGCACATTCCTTTCTCGCCCCAAGAAAGGGACGGGACATTTCAAAGAGAAAGAACAAAGCAAAGGAAATACATTGCAGAAATCCCCCATGTCCCCTCCCCCCAATAGAATGGCAGAACCCGAAAAAGAGAAGAGGGGAATATGGGAAATAGGGTTCTGACATGCCCCTTAAAAAATGAGAGATCCCCTGGAGAAAGAGAAAACAACAATAGGGAGATAAAACAACAGAGTGGTTAGTCCGGCTTGTCAGGGTAACGTTCTTGGAATCTTTTTAATAATCTAGGGGCCCTCACATGGTTTTTATGGACCCATTCATTTTGGGAGGCTGGGAGATCCTTCCAGGCCACTAAATATTGGGTGGAACCATGGTGTTTTCTGGAGTCTAAAATTTCCTTAATTTCGAAATGCTGCTCCCCTTCCACCATAATAGGCTGGGGGGTGAGGGTGCAGCTGGCCTTACAGGTAAATTTAACTCAGGTTTCAGTAGGCTACAGTGAAACACTGGATGAACCTGTCTTAATGTTTTTGGGAGCTCTAACTCTACTGTGACTGGGTTAATGATTTGTTTGATGGTGAAAGGTCCTACATATTTTGGCCCTAACTTCTTTGAGGGTTGTAATATATATTCAAAATTACGTATCACATTCCTTTCTCTCTAACTCGTTTTTCTAGCCATTGATAAAAATTATCCCATGTGATAAAATACACTGAGTCTTCTTTCTCTTTTATCTTTAAAGTCAATCTATCCATTTCTGCACATTCTAAAATTTTCTTAATTAATTCTTCTTCAGTTGGTAAATTTTCATTTTTCCAATGTTGGGCAAATACAATTCTTGCTACAGTTAGTATGTGTAGAATTAAATATATACAGTCTTTCTCATAATTTGCTCCTATTATTCCTAACAAAAATAATTCTGGCTTAAAGTCTATTTGTTTTTTAGTCATTTTCTCCAACCATAAGTGTATTTCAACCAAAATCTTTTTGCTTTACGGCATGTCCACTAGATATGGTAATAAGTACCTGGTCTTTGTTTTCATTTCCAACACTTGTTTGAAGTATTTTTAAACATTTTTGCTAATCTCACTGGTGTCATATGCCATCTGTAAAACATTTTATATAAGTTTTCTTTATATGCCACTGCTTTAGTTAATTTAACATTTCTTTCCCATAACTTTTGCCAGTTTTCCAATTCTATATTATATCCAAAGTTCTTTGCCCATATTATTATTGTTTCTTTTACTTGTTCTTCCTCCATCTTTAAGCTTAACAGATTTTTATAGAGTTTCTTAATCAACTTTTAATCTGTTTTTAACAGTATCTGGTCAAATTCTGTCTGTTCTTTATAAAATCCCATTGTTTTAACATCTTTTTCATATCTCATTTGAATTTGCAACTATGGCCACCATGATAGATCAATATCTTGTTCTTGTAATTCTTTTCCGTCTTTCAATTTTGCTTCATTGTCCAAGATATCTTTATAGGTTACAACTTTGTCGTAATTAATTAAATTTGGGTAAGCAAAAGCTTCCATTGTTGAAAGCCATCCAGGTATCTTAATATAAAATTTCGCTTTTATTTTTTCCCATTCTAAAAGAAGTGTATTTCTTATAAAGTGGTTTTGAAAATATATATGTATTTTATTCTTCCCATACCACAGAAAGGCATGCCAACCAATTTGTAGGTCATGCCCCTCTAGGTATAATAGTCTTTTGTCTCTAACCATTATCCATTCTTTAAGCCATGTTAAAATAGTTGCTTGGTAGTATAACATCCAGTCCGGCAGTCCAAATCCTCCACTTTCTTTCGCTTCTTGTAACATTTTCAGTCTAATTCTAGCTTTTTTTCCTTGCCAGATAAATTTCAGTATTGTTGTATTCAGTTCATCAAAAAAGGCTTTTCCCAGTCTTATAGGAATCGTTTGAAATAGAAAGAGTATTTTTAGTAAGATATTCATTTTCACTGTTGCTATTCTCCCCAGCATTGAAAGTTGTAAGTTTTTCCACTTTTCTAGATCCAATTTTATTTGTTTTAGCAATCTTACGTAATTATCTTTTTATTGTTATGCATCTTGCTGTTAGATAAATTCCCAAGTTTTAACTTTTTTAACTATTTGAAGATTTGTTTTTTTTTGCTAGTTGGGTTTTTTGTTTTTCTGTTAGATTTTTTGTTAGCACTTTAGTCTTTTCTCTGTTTATTTTCAACACTGCCACTTCTCCAAATTTTTCTATTTCCTTCATAAGTTTAGTGCTTGTTTCAAGTGAATCTTCCAATATAAAAACCAAGTCATCTGCAAATGCTTGTAGTTTATATTTTTCATCTTTTATCTCCAGTCCTTTAATTTCTATATCTTATCTGATTTTTCTATTCAATACTTCCAGTGTTAGCATAAATAATAATGGAGATAGTGGGCATCCCTGTCTTGTGCCTTTTTTAATGCTAAGGTTTTCTGTAAAATCTTCATTTACAATTATTTTGGCTGTTTGTTTACAATAAATTGTTTTAATTACATTTATAAAATTTTCTCCAAAATCCATTTCCGCTAGTTGCTGAAACATAAATTGCCATTTTACATTGTCAAACGCTTTCTGTGCATCAAGAAATATTAAAGCCATCTGTTTCCCTGGATGAATTTCATAGTACTATAACACATCAAGAATCATTCTTAAATTATTTTTTATCTGTCTTTTAGGTAGAAAATCATCTTGGTCTGTATGTATAAATTCGGTCAAAAATGTCTTTAGTCTTTCTGCTATTATTGAGGCGAAAATTTTATAATCTACATTTAATAGTGATATTGGTTTATAGTTTTTTATTTGCATTAGATCAGAGTCTTCTTTGGGTATTAAGGTAATATTGGCTTCAATCCATGTATTTGGTATTTTAGCCTCCAGAAGTATTTCATTACATAGTTCTTTCAAAATAGGACTTAGTATATCTTGTAATGATTTATAAAGCTCTGCAGGTAATCCATCTGGACCCAGAGTCTTATCATTTTTTTTGCCTTTTTATAGCCTCTATAATCTCCATCATTGATATTTTTCCATTTAATATATTTTGAATATTCTCTGAAATTTTTGGTAAGTCTGCTTTTTTAAATACTGCTGTATTTGTTCTTTTGGAATTTCCTCTGCATTGTAAAGTATCTCGTAATAGTCTTTGATAATTTTTTTAATTGTATCATTTTGAAACTGTAATTCACCTTTTGAATCTTGCAGCTTATTTATCAGTTTTTTCTCTTTTTCTTTTTTCAATCTATATGCTAACTGTCTCCCTGGTTTGTTGGCATTTTCAAAAAAGTTCTGTTTAGCCCTTTTAATCTGTTGAGCCATTATTTCCATCTCAGCTAGATTTAATTTGTGTTTTATTATCTCCATTTGTTTCTTAAGTATTTTCTTTTGTGGGTCTATTTGTAATTCTGATTCTAACTTTCTGAATTCTTCCTTCAACTTTAACTGTTGTTGTTTCTTTTCTTTATTCTTTTTAGCGGTATAGGTTATAGCCATCCCTCTGAAATATGCTTTAGCCATATCCCACACATTTTGAAACAATGTTTCTTCTTTCTTGTTTATTTTGAAAAAAAATCCATTTCCTTTGTTGCTAGTTGTATAAATTCTTTTTCTTATAATATAGATTTGTTCAAGGACCATCTTAATTTTTTCTTGATTCCTCTCCAAGTCATCTTTATTGGGTTATGATCTGCCCAAACATCAGTTTCTATCTCAATTTCTTGTATCATCGTCTTAAGTTCCAAAGGTGTCCATATCATATCAATTCTAGACCATGATTTATGTCTATTTGAGTAAAATGTATATTGTAATTTCTTTGGATTTTTTTCTCTCCATATATCTTGGATACAGAGTTCTTCTGTCATTTTTGAAAATGCTTTAGGTAATATATTTCCTCCTTTCCTCCCTTCTTTAGCGCTTTTATAGTCCAAAGTTCCATCTGTTATTGCATTAAAGTCTCCCATTATACAGAGATTTTGATAGTTCAATTCTAATTTTTTTAATGTAATGTTTGGTAAAATTGTTCTTGTTTATCATTTGGTGCATATATTGCTACCCATCAGTATCTGTTTTTGATCCATCATTATTCTCCCCTCTTCATCCACATAAATTTGTTTAGGGCTCATCGTTTCTTTAATGTATAGAGCTATTCCTCTTTTCTTTTGAAGTGCTAATGCAAAGTGAAGTTTATCAATTTTTGGTTGTTCTAACAACTTATAGTGTTGTCTCTTAATATATGTGTCACTGCTAATATAGGATATTATTGCTTTGACAAGATATTCAGACTTGTCTGGTATTTTTAGAGTTAATTCACATGACATAAAAAGGGAGGAGATTTATAAGGAAAGCGCGGGATAAGGAACGGAAGTGAATCTTTGCCCTCCAGGCTAATTGGAAGATGTGACTTATGACTGCAAAATAAGGGAGGGATTTAGCAAGAAAAGTCAGACGCAAGCAAGAGAAATTCAGATTCTGGCATCCATTCAATATGTGCCAACAATGTGTCCATAATTAAAGACTTTTCAGAATAAACATGCCTGGAATTTCCTTGAAGTGTTCCATTAGTTGGAATCTTGACATCATGCCAGAATCTAAAACCTTTTCAAACAACTGGGGGTGCATTACCCCCACCTCTTTCTCCTAGGCTGGAGTGAGAATGACAGAGTTCAGGAGGAGGACAATCTATCATGATAAACGGGAGTTTGTTGAATACAACCCGGCAGCTGCTGATATCCCAGAGGGGGAAGTAACAGACAGCATGCTGTGGGAAGATGAATTTTGGCAGACAAATGCAAATCGGTGGACAGACAACGGACAAACTGCCACTCAAAGCCTGGGTGTGTTACTGGAAATATTTCAAACCCCAGAGGAGAGAGGCAGAAATCGACTCCTGCAGAGGGAAGACTGCAGCCCCTCCATTGTATATCAGACAGCCTTCAAGACCCTGTCTTCCCCTGTCAGGGACTCCAGCCCTGAAGAGAGAAGGAATCCCAGTCTGAGGCCTCTGCAACAATGGGGAGTGTGGCATTCTCAGTAGGCAGAGGGTAAAACACCTCTGAGCTCACCACAGCTGATAGAGGCCTTGCAACAGCTTGAGGTGGTGCAGGAGCCAGGAGATCAGCAGCTGGTGGGAGAACGACCACAGCAAGGAGATTGGCCCCAGCCCCCAAACATGCAACCCCTGAGCATAAACCAGCAGCCAGGATGGGGCCAGCAGCAACAGCCTATAATTGCTCCACCTTTCAGAGCAACCTTCGATGGGGACCCAGAGAAGCTGATTCTTTTCCTCAACCAAGTGCGCTCTCACTTGAATCACTGGGCCTATCTCTACCCAGACCCAGGGGCCATGGTCGATGTGATTGCGTCCAGCCTAGAGGGAGAAGCATCCAAATGGCTGAACAATTTATATAATGAGCAAGCCCCAGAATTGGAGGACCCCCACCTCTTCCTCCTAGGTCTGAAGGAAAGATTTGAGGACCCATCCCTTGACATAAAAGCAAGAGAACAAATCCACAAAATAAAACAAGCCGGCAGGCCTGCCCTGGAGTAAATGCGAGAGTTTCGCAAGATAGCAGGTCAGATAGAGGGGTGGCCAGAGCAGTCCCTAATCCATCACTTCATTGAGGGATTAGACGATCACCTCTCTCAGGCCTGCTTCTATCGAGCAGTACCTGATCAGCTGCGAGAATGGTACCAGGCAGCGGTGAAGCTAGAAGTTTAGCTTGCCCACTATAAGAAGCCTCCCCCACCTGAATCCGAGCAGCAGCCAGAGCATACCGAACAACAATCACCCCCACGAAACCCTCCGACTACTGCGATGGATGAAAGACCCAGGCCACCTGCAAGCCCGTCAATTAAGTGTTTCCGGTGCGGACAGAAGGGACATTGAGCAGCAAACTGTCCGGTCCCCTACCCCCGACTGCAGACCAGACCGGAACCAGCGGTGAGAAGGAAACCTGCCCAAGGGCTAACGAGAGAAAAATCCAACCGGGTCACACAAGAACCTGTTGCTCAGATTATACCCGCCACACAAGAGGATGCCAGGACTCTGGGTGGACCCGCCCCTGCTCTACCCGCCTTTGACAGCGACGACGGAGAGAACGACCCAATGGAGAGTTGACAAATCCCGCCTTTTTCACTGGCCGCCAAGCTTATAATCCCTAAGTCGGGGGCACAAATGTACTTAAACGTGCTAATCGATTCGGGATGCACCTGATGCATTATTAGCCTACCCTTTGCCATGAAAATGGGCATACGGGCAAAACAGCTCTCCAAACCTGTGAGATTCGAGCAAGCTGACGGCTCCCTGATGGGAGCGACTTTAGTCACACAATTAACTGAGCCCTTATGCCTAGAAATAGGTGCACACTGGGAGTTTATTTGCTTCCTGGTGGCCCCAAAAATGACTGAGGCTGTGATCCTAGGTTTAGCCTGGTTAGACAAATGGAAGCCATTTATCTGGTGGGAGAAAGGAATGAGAACTGTGAGACTACCTATAGGGCCTGAGCCTCCCACTGATTCAACTGACGTTGCGGGACACTTTAGGCCACCCAATGAACAAGCGCACTTGGCTGCCTCACTGCCACCAGACGAACCACTCATCCCCAACAAATACTGGGACCTAACGGAGGCATTTAATGAAAAAGAATGTGATGTCCTGCCCCCTCACAGACCCAATGACTGCTCTATCGAACTGGTGCCAGGAGCCAAACTCCCACGACCAAGAATGTACGCTATGTCCCCCCTCGAAATGGAGGAGATGCAGCGATACGTGAACAAAAACCTAGCGAGGGGGTTCATTGAACAGGCCAAATCTACCATGGGAGCCCCTGTGTTGTTCAAAGAAAAAAAAGATGGGTCTCTTCGTCTCTGCGTAGACTATAAGGGTCTCAACGCTGTGAGTGTGGAAAACAAATACCCCCTTCCCCTTCTCAAAGACTTATTAACCCATCTGGCTAAGGGGAGTGTCTTCACTAAATTAGACCTGAGAGAGGCATATTACCGGGTGAGAATAAAGGAGGGAGACGAGTGGAAAACTGTCTTCAACTGTCCTATGGGGAGCTACCAATTCAAAGTCATGCCATTTGGACTACAGGGGGCCCCAGCCGTATTCATGCAGTTGATTAATGAGGTCCTACATGATCACTTGTACAAAGGGGTTCTGGTGTATCTTGATGACATCCTGATATACAGCACAAATATGACTGATCACATAAAACTGGTGAGAGAAGTGTTAAAGAAATTATTGAATGCCAAGCTTTATGCCAAATTGTCAAAATGTGAATTTCACCAGACCCGATTAGATTATCTTGGCTACAGAATTTCCAACGACGGCATTGAAATGGATCCAGCCAAAGTGAAAACTATAATTGAGTGGCAGCCCCCAAAGACTCACAAACAGCTTCAGAGTTTTTTAGGGTTTGCCAACTTCTATGGTCAATTCATCCCCTCCTTTGCCGAAATTGCCCTACCCCTTACAGAACTACTCAAAACAGGCAAAGGAGGAGGAAAACCGCGACCGGGCCAGCCACTTACATGGACTATGAGCTGTCAAACAGCTTTTGAGAATTTAAAAAGACTATTTGCTGCTGAACCGGTCCTAAAGCACCCCTGCCCAGGGGAACCCTTTGTAATCCAAGCTGACGCCAGCGACGTGGCAGTCGGAGCTGTATTACTGCAGAGCAAAAGTGGAGTTCTACAAACCTGTGCCTACACCTCTAAAAAATTTACTGAAAGCGAGAGGAGATGGGCAGTCTGGGAGAAGGAGGCCTTCGCTATTAGGTGGGGACTGTGAAACTGGCGACACTATCTAGAAGGGAGCAAGGTGCCATTTGAAGTATGGACAGATCATAAAAACCTAGAAGCACTGAAAACTCCCCGCAAATTGTCCCCAAAGCAAGTACGGTGGGCACAGTACTTTAACCGTTTCAACTTCACTCTAAAGTACATACCAGGAAGAAAAAACTTCCTAGCTGATGCGCTATCGAGATTGCCCCAGTACAAAAGCGAACGTGAAGAGGTTAATGAAGCAATTATCTCTAATCCACAAACTGCCGCTCAGCTCACGCCTCACAGGGTCCCAAATCCTGATGACCCTGGGGCAAAGAAAATAAAATGAGAGCTCCTCACCGATCAATGGTTCAAAGATAATTCAAACCTCCCTGACATGCAGGGATGGTTTGGCTTACAAGGGGGGGAAGCCGTATTTGTCTGAAGCCCTCCGTCTTAATGCTCTCAAACACAGCCATGATGTAAAACAGGCTGGACATTTTGGATATCTAAAAACTCTACATCTCACCCACTGGCAATTTTGGTGGCCGGGGCTGAAACGGGATGTGGAAAACTATGTAAAGAGTTGTACCGTATGTGCCACAATGAAAAGAATCCTAGGAAAAACCCCTGGGTTACTGCAGCCGGTGGCAGATCCTTCTCAACCCTGGGAAGAAATAGCTATGGACTTTATCGTAGACCTACCTGAAAGCAGAGGAAATACTGTCATCTGGACTGTCATAGACCTGTTTTCGAAGCAGGCTCATTTCATCGCCTGCAAAGGACTCCCATCTGCCCAACAACTGACTAAATTGTTCCTGAGACATATCTACCAGCTGCATGGCGCCCCTAAGCGAATAATTTCGGACAGGGGGGTGCAGTTCACAGCGAAGTTTTGGAGGAGTTTCCTTAAATTAATTGGATCATCTCAAGGCTTATCATCTGCTTTTCATCCGGCCACCAATGGGGCTGCAGAATCCGCTAACAAAATGATGGAGCAATATCTCAGATGTTATGTTTCCTACCAACAGACAAACTGGACTGACCTCCTCCCTTTTGCAGAGGTGGCGTACAATAATTCTGTGCACAGCAGCAACGGCTACACACCTTTCAGAGTAGCCACAGGAAAAGAATTCAGTCCAATACCTGAATACCCTCAGGTTCCAAGCGCTTCCCAGACACTTGACCAATGGGTGAGGGAATGGGAAGAAGTTTGGAGAAACACAAAAACTGCTTTAAAAAGGACTTTTGAAACCTATAAAAAACAGGCTGATAAAACAGGCTCCACTTTAAGACCTCCCCCTAAGAAGGCACCCGGGCCCCTCGTAGTTGTGGGACAGACCCACTATGAAGTGAAATGTATTCTTGACTCTAGAATTATTTTTTTTTTAATATTTTTTTTTTTTAAGACAACAAAACATAACACACATAGACATACAATGTATACTCCTTTTTTTTTAAACAGCAATTTCGTAACTGTAATCTTCTATTATTTACATTTTCCCCCTTTATTCTTCTTTTTTAAAAAATATTTGTCCTTGTTGTCCCATTGTTTCTTATTTCCATTTTCTTCGTTCATACTATATTTCATACTAAGAATAATACATATTATTACTATACAATATTATACATTATTATACACACATTTTCCCTTTCTTGACCTTTCTGCATTTATTTTCATTTATTATTTCTAGTCTCCAACCAATCATACCACTTATTCCATATTACATAGTATTCTGTGTCTTCCTTTTCTTTTATCTCTTTTGTTAATTTGTCCATCTCCGCACAGTCTAAGATTTTCCTTATCACTTCTTCCTCTGATGGTATATTCTCATTTTTCCAGAACTGTGCGTAGACTATTCTTGCTGCCGTTGTTATATGTAAGATTAAGTACCGTATTTCTTTACTGTATTTTCTATTTAAGATACCCAGCAGGAAGATCTCTGGTTTCCAATCTACAGGTTGATCTATTATTTCTTCCATCCATCTTCTTATTTTAGTCCAGTATTTTTTTGCAACGGGGCATGTCCACCATAGATGATAATATGTTCCATGTACCTTTTTGCATTTCCAGCATGTCGGTGAGTTGTTCTGGAACATCTTAGCAAGCTTTGCTGGTGGAAGATGCCATCTGTAAAACATCTTCAACTGATTTTCCTTGAATGCCACAGACATAGTCAGTTTTATGTTTGTTTCCCATATTTTTTCCCATTTCTCCAATTCTATGTTGTATCCAAAATTTTTTGCCCATCTAATCATTGTGTCTTTGACAACCTCATCTTCCATTTTATATCTCAGTAAATATTTATATATATTACTAATTAATTTTATTTCTGTTCCATGTATAATTTTATCCAATTCTTGCGATTCTTTTTGTATTTCATATAATTTTTTGTCCTCTGTATATTTAGATTGGATTTGTGTGAATGTCCACCAATCAATCTCTCTGCCTACATCTTGTTCCAATTCTTGTTTTGTTTTCAGATTTCCCTGTTCATTTACCAATTCTTTGTATCTAATTATCTTATTTATGTCCAGTAGGTTTGGGTGTTTCAGAGCTTCTGTTGGGGATAACCACATTGGAATTCTTATATAATGTTTTTGTTTTATCTTTTCCCAAGTCTGTAGCAATGCATCCCTAACTATATGTCTTCGAAAGTATCTATGTACTTTATATTTTTCGTCCCATAGAAATGCATGCCACCCCGCTTGCAAGTCGTGTCCTTCAAGTGTTAAAATTCTGGTATTTTCCAATTTCATCCATTCTTTTAGCCAAGTTAGGTTTGATGCTTGGTAATATATTTCCCACTCTGGTAATGCCAATCCCCCTTTATCTTTCGTATCTTGCAAGAGTTTTAATTTAATCCTAGGTTTTTTCCTTTGCCATATAAATTTAGTAACCAATTTATTTAATTCTTGAAAGAATGTTTTCCCTAGTTTTATTGGAATAACTTGGAACAGGAATAATATTTTTGGCAATATATTCATTTTGATCGTTGCAATCCTCCCTAAAAATGAAATTTGTAGGTTTTCCCAATTTTCTAAATCTTTTTTTATCTGGTGTAGTATTTTATCATAATTATCCTCCTTAATCGAGGAGCACTTCGCTGTAAGCCAAATCCCTAAATATTTTATTTTTTTAGTTACGCTTATTTTTGTTTTATCTTCCAATTCGCTTTCCTGTGCCTTTGTAAGATTTTTGGTTATTAATTTGGATTTATTCTTATTAATCTTAAGTCCGGCTACCTCACCAAATTCTTCTATTTTTTGAATTAATTTAGGGCCGGTTTCTAATGGGTCTTCCAAAATAAATACCAAATCATCAGCGAAGGCTTGGACCTTATATTCTTCCTTCTTAATTTTTAAACCCTTTATTTCTTGGTCCTCTCTGATTTTTGTCAGAAGTATTTCTAATGATAAAATAAATAGAAGAGGAGAGAGTGGGCACCCTTGTCTTACTCCTTTAGTTATCTCAATTTTTTCTGTCATTTCGTCATTCATAATTACCCTAGCTGTTTGTTTAGTATATATTTTCTCAACCATCTTTCCAAATTTTGTCCCAAATTCCATGTAGTTCAGTTGTGTTATAATAAATTTCCAATTCAAATTATCAAATGCCTTCTGGGCATCAAGGAAAACCAGTGTAGCTTGTCTTTCAGAGTGGACTTCATAGAATTCTAAGGTGTTCATTATTATCCTCATATTGTTTTTTATCTGTCGTCCTGGTAGAAATCCATTTTGATCTGGGTGGATGTAGTTATTCAAGATTTTTTTAATCCTTTCTGCTATTATTGTTGCAAATGTCTTATAGTCTGTATTCAGTAAAGAAATCGGCCTATAGTTTTGAATTTGTTGCAAGTCTGAGTCTTCCTTAGGGATGAGAGTAATAATTGCTTCAGTCCAAGATGCCGGTATCTTCGCCTCCTCCAGCACCTCATTACAAATCTCCAACATTATCCATTGTAGTGACTCTTGTGTATTTTTATAAAACTCAACCGGAATTCCATCTGGGCCTGGTGATTTATTATTTTTTTGTTTTTTCAATGCTGTTTCTAGTTCTATTGCGGTTATTGGTCTATTCAACATTTCCTTTTGTTCTTCGGTGATTTTGCTCATTTTTGCTGCCTCTATGTATTGTTTGACTTTATCATCTGCTATATCTTCCTAATGGTATAGCTTTGAGAAGAAATTTTGTATTATGTTCTTTTTCTCTTCCCGTCTATATTGTACTGTTCCACTTTCATCTTGTAGTTGATGTATTGTTCTTTTGCCTTTTTCTTTTTTTAATTTATAGGCCAACCATCGACTGGTTTTATTCGCATTTTCAAAATAATTTTGTTTCGCCATCCTAATTTTCTGTGCCATTTCTTTTTGTGTTGTCAGATTAATCTTGTGTTTTATAATATTCCATTTTTCTTTTATCTTTTTGTTTTGTGGATCCTTCTGTAGGTCACTTTCTGTTTTTTTAAGTTCTTCTTGTAGTTTTTCTTGTTGAAGTCTCCTATCTTTATTTTTCTTAGAGTTGTATGCAATTGTCAATCCCCGAATGTAGGCTTTTGTAGTATCCCACAAATTTTGTGTTGATGTCTCTTCCTTTTTATTTACCTGAAAAAATAATGTCAACTCCTTTTCTAGCATCTGTATATATTGTTTATCTTTACATAGTCTTTGATTCATTGACCATCTTTTTCTCTGTTTCTGGCCTTTCCATTTTATTATTATTGGGTTGTGATCCGCCCAGTCATTAAGTCCTATTTCAATTTCCTCTATCCCGTTCTGTACTTCTGTTGTTACCCAGGCCATATCGATCCTAGACCAGGATTGATGCGGATACGAATAAAACGTGTATTGTTTGTCTGATCTGTGTGTCTCTCTCCTGAAGGTTGTGTTCTGTTACCATGTCAAAGAACGATTTTGGTAATATATTTTTCTTCTTTTTGCTCTTTTTACTACTCTTATAGTCTTTCTTAACATCAACTATTGCATTTAGATTCCCAATCATACAAATACTTTCATAATCCAGATCCACTAGTTTCTTATGTACCTTTTTAAAAAATTCATGTTGGTTATTATTTGGTGCATATACTGCCGTTAATAAAATTTGTTTTTGCTCTAATTCTATTTCCAACATTAAAATTCTCCCCTCTTCATCCAAATATATTAATTTTGATTTTATTTTTTCTTTGACATATATAGCAATTCCTCCTTTCTTGTTTTGTGCTAGTGTTGTGTATAGTGTTCCTAATTTTACATTCTCTAGTAGTTTTCTATAATCCTTTTTTATATGAACTTCCTGAAGACATATCACGTCTGCATCCAATTTCCTTAATTTGTTAAACGTTTGTACTCTTTTTCTTGGTATGTTTAAACCATTAATGTTTACAGAAAAGAGCTTAATTGCCTCTCCCATTTTTTACTTGATCTGTTTTTTTTGTGCTTCTTGTCTCTATTACCCTTCCTTTTGCTCCTTCTCTTTCTAACCTTTCTCTTTCTTGTATCTTTTGTGTTTCTCTTTCTCGTTCAACTTCTTCTAATTGCTCTTCCTCCTGGCTTTTACTCTCCAGCTCTTCCCTACTTTCTTGTTCTTCTCCCTGCGCAAAGTGACGTTCATAAAAGTCCTGCGCTTTCTCGAGTGTATCTATCTTATATTTTTTTTCTTGCCATGTTAGAAATATGCCTTCAGGTACTAACCATTGAAACATAACTTTGTATTTAGTTAATTGGGTCGTTACAAATTGGTATTCTCGTCTCTGATTTCGTATTCTACGTGGTATTTGCTTTAATACCCTTCTTTACCCTTATCAACTATCTGTTCGTCTCTTGTTTTTCATCCCTTATTGATCTTCTAGTAAACCTCATATGCACCTCTCTCGCCAATCTGTGCCTTCGTGCATAATTTGTATATACTCGATATATTTCATCTATGTCTCTTCTTGTTTCCTGTTTGTCCTTTCCTAATATCTCAGCCAATATCTCCGCCATCTTCTCTCCCAAATCTTCTTTTTCCTCTACGATATTTTGAAATCTTAGGAAGAACGAAGCTTTTTCCATTTCCAAGAAGGCAATAGATTCAGTCAACTCTCTGTTTACTTGTTTGGATTTCTGTTCCATCTTTTCTATTTTGCCATCAACTTGATCTATTTTTGTTTTGACTTTTTGAATTCTTTGTTCGTTCTCAATCATTGTTTGTTGTATACTCTCTATCTTGTCATTCATGTTTTTAATTTCATTCTTGATTTCTTTGTGATGAATTTTTGTTTCTTCATGATTATTTGCTATTGCCTCTTGGGTCTTCATCATTGTTTCCTGAATCATTTGTAGTGTTATCTGCATGCTCTGTGGGTTCATCGCCAATTCTACTTTTTCTTTTTCTTTCCCCAACATGGTCCCTATCGTTCTTTGACCTATAGGAGAGGCCATTATAGATGTGGGATTTGTAGCTGTTTTTTTACTTATTTTAATTGTTGTTGCGGTACTTGTCATTTTTATTACTTAAATAATGTTTTTCCACACTTGCATATATCAATTTATGGCAAGTTGTTTTTGTTAAACAAGTTGGTTTTCAATCTATATAATCTAAGCTTAAATATTTAAATATATATATAATATAAATAGTAGAATATATATATATATATAATATTTCTAATTATATATCAATATATATGACTGTAATACCTTTGTATAATGTTATTCTTAGGGTTAACATTAAAAATAAGATTACAAATAGAGTTATACCTTTTCTTATCCCACTATTATATAATATAATTTATAATACTCTTAACACCTCTTATATATATTTCTATAACACTACACACAATGCATATACATATGTAGCGTTACCTCCTCAGAGGCCGCTAAAGCCCAGGGCCCACCCCAACCCTGTTCCCCTTAGTCAAGCTCGGCAGCTATGCTCTCTAGGTGTTTGTAAAGTGTCTCTTCCAACCGAGGCTCACACAAAGTGAGGAGATGGCAGGCTCTTGTCTTCAGGGAGGGGCTTCCAGGAACAAAGATGACCAGCCCCTAACCCCAATAGTCAATGCTGTGATGGTGTCTAGCAGCCCCAGGCTGTCATAGCAGCAACAGTCAATGATTCCTCAGCGACCTTTTTGGAAACAAGTGGGGAGGGGAAAAACCCCCTGGCTCCAGGCAGTAATAAAACACGAACAAAAGCAGTCAGCTTGCTGCAGTAACGGCTTGCCCCCCTCAGGGCAACTCCCCACAACATCTAAAACTGGCACAAGCAGCAATAGTCACAGTTCAGATGGCCTTCAATCTTCACAGCAACAAGCAGTCTCTCATCCTCTTCTGTGGCTTCTTGCAGTCTCCGACAGGCCAGTGTCAAACCCCTCCCCCCTTATCCTTTATTATTAAAATCTGAGGTTAACAGCCCCAGCAACTTTCTTTCTCCACACACTCTCTCTTGCCTCTGCTTGGGATATCTCCCTTGCAAAAGAAAGCAATAAAATTCCACCCTCTCACTCTCTCCTTTCCCCCTCCTTCACCAGAAAGGATCAACTTAAAACCTCCAACCCCTCTTTGTCTTCACCTGACGAACTGCAACAACCAACAACCCCTCCACACCTTTCCTTCCTTCCTTTTATATTTTTTTCCTCGTCCACGCCTGCCGCACCCAAAACCAGCAGCAGCTATCCCAATTTCTTTCTCCCCAGCCAGGCTTCTGCAAACACTTTCAGACAGCCCCGCTACACACTCCCCCCACCTAAGCTGTTTCTTTGGTCCCCCAAAGAATAGGGAACTTTCTGCTAGGCATCTGTTTTATCCAGGGAGCGAACATCACTCTCTCTCTATGCTATGGCCTGGGGCATCATATGTTAGTCTCTTCACCGGACGTATCACCCGCCTCGGTCTCTGCACTTTAGGCTCAGCAGTATCATGGGCGCCGTCCCCTAGTAACTCCCCACCCCCAGAGGTACCCGGGACGGACAACTCCTCCTCTAATGCTGATGACCGCAGACCATGTGAAGTAGCCTGATCCACCTCTAATAATTCCCCTAACTCTGCTTCTCTGTGTTTCTCTGGAAGCAAAAGTTGCCACCTTTCTTCAAGCCCATCCGAAGGGCCCCTCCGATAAACCACTCCATCATGAAGCCGTAAACGATCCCACTCCTTGTACAGCACTCGGGCTCCTCTCGGCGAATCGGCAAGCAGAGACTCCCGCTGGCCACTTCTCAGAGCCCTTCCAACCAGGCCACAGAGAGGATCTTCCACCTGGTCCCTCCACAGCTCTTTCTTAGTCAGGGCAAACCTACCCTCCCCTCTGATCTGAATGGGATTACAGTATAATTTGGGGACACCTGCAGTGGTAACTCCCACCGATTCAGCCCCAATCGCTCCCCTAGCTCGATGCTCAACCCCTCGATACAGTGCTTGAATACCATCAGGGGGCAATTGTACCCACTCTCTAATGCCTGCCCCTGCGTCCTGGGGCCTCCTTGACAAAGCATCTGCATCGATGTTCCCCACACCTGGGCGATACCTCAAACTGAACCTGAACCCAGAAAGGGCAGCTAGCCATCGATGCCCCGTGGCATCAAGTTTAGTGGTTGTGAGCAAGTACGTGAGTGGATTATTATCCGTTTTAACCTCAAACTCCGCCCCATACAAATAATCCTTCAACTTATCCACAACCGCCCACTTGAGTGCCAAAAATTCCAACTTATGAGTGGGATAGTTCTTTTCCCCGGGGGTTAAGCCCCTGCTGATATATGCAATGGGCTTCAAATGTTGATCATGCTCCTGATATAACACCCCCCCAAGGCCATCCCGACTAGCGTCCACATGTAACTCGTACGGTCGATTGGGATCGGCATAAGCTAGGACTGGGGTGCTCGTAAGCCTCCGCTTCAACTGATCAAAAGCCTGCTCACAGCGCTCAGTGCATTCTGCCTGAATAGATTCCTGAGACTTCCTGGGTCCCCTGGTTTTATGGGTTGGATTCAAACAACCCACTGTATCCTCTACCTCCTCATTCCTTAACAGCTCATTGAGCGGGTGAGCTATCTTCGCAAACCCTTCCACAAACCTCTGATAGTATGAACAAAATCCTAGAAACGATCGCAATTCGGCTACACTCTGAGGTCTTGGCCAAGAAACCACTGCCTCAAGCTTAGCGGGGTCTGTGGCCACCCCCTCGGCCGAGACGACATGACCTAGATAAGTGACAGATGGCTGGTAAAATTGGCATTTCTCTAATGACAATTTCAGCCCTTCCTCCTGGAACCTTGTCAATACCTTCTCTAAACGCTCCTCATGCTGCTCAAGTGTCTCACCAAAGACAATAATATCATCTAAGTAGACCAACACCTCTATCAGGTTCATGTCCCCCACTGTCCGTTCCATGAGCCTTTGAAAAGTCGCCGGGGCCCCTGATAGCCCCTGTGGCATTCGATTAAATTCATAAAACCCCAGTGGGCAGATGAACGCGGTCTTCTCCCTATCCTCTGGATGCATGGGGATCTGATGGTAACCACTCCTTAAATCCAGCACACTGAACCACTTCGCCCCTGACAAACACTGCAAAGCATCCTCTATCCGAGGAGTTGTATACTGGTATGGAATGGTCCTCCGGTTAAGTGTGCGGTAATCTATACACATCCTTAGGGTCCCGTTCTTCTTCCGGACCACCACTATGGGGGAAGCATAAGGACTTCGGGATTCCCTAATGACCCCAGTCCTTTTCAGCTCTGCTAGATGCTCCCTAAGATCATCTAGGTCGCTTAAGGGGATCCACCGAGATCTCTCCCTAAAGGGTTTATCCTCCCTCAGTCGGATTTCATGTTGGGCACTCCTAACACAGCCCACATCAAAGTCGTCTTTCGAGAATAAATGTCTCCACTTCCAAAGCTGGTCTCTCGCTCTCTCTCGCCACTCAAGAGAAAGCTGGGTGTTCTTGGGATAAAACTGATCCATCGAAACCTCCCCCTCTACCTCTCTCTTACCATCCAGAGACTCAATCGGAGTAGCCGGGCTCACCTGCCCCAACAACATCCGATCCCTCAGCCTTACAGGGAGGCCCGTGATATTCTGAACCCCAACCGAGATCCGCCCTTTTTCCTGTTGTAAAACCCGTGTGGAGATTACCTCTGGAATTAATTCCACTCCACCATTCCGTCCCCTTGAGCCAGGTTCAAGAATGAGATATGGCCCCGGCTGCTCCCAGTCTAACTTAACAGAAGCCCTCAGACACACCACTTCCCCTGGTTGTATTATCCTCTTTTTCCTATCCAATCTCCATAACTGCCCCACTCCCTCTGCAGGGGCCTGCTGCTCCCGCATCAAACCCTGACATACTGTCTGCAGTGCAGGATGAACATCCCTCACTATCTGGTCATTCCCCAAGGGGATGACTGGTGTGAGTAACCGCCTAACTAAACTGGTGTTAGTTCCCACAATCAATGAACCCTGACTAACTCCCGGGGGGCAAGTGCACACGATAGCCAGAGTATCAAAGGTCTCCGTATACCCAGCAATAGAAGGCCCAAACGTCAGCTGTATAGGTAGATATCCATCATAAGGAAATTTTTCGGTTCCAATACCACAGATCTTCAAATCACCCAATTCCTGTATGGGCATATATGTCAAATACTTATCATAAAAATCCCTATATAATAATGTAACTTGCGCACCCGAATCCAAAAGGGCCTTAGTATAAATACCTTCTACCTGCACTAACACTACTGGAGAGGGGCCCACCAACTGCTGGGGAGCCCCAGTATTGGAAAATCCCGTGTCTGGTTCACCAACCCACACCTGGTTCTCCCGTTGCTGGGGGGCCATAGCTTCGGCCTCTGTTAATTCAAGGGGACGGGAATTTCTTATCGAAGGGGGTACTCCCATCACTCCCATTTTTGATGAGGGTTTCCAAGGGAACCCTCTCTTATCGGGGCTGACTGATATCACCGGGCACCCAGCTAGCTCCTTCACTGGGGCCCTTGACAGTTTCCCAACTGCACTGGGTTCCCTGATCTTCTGTACAGTTTTGGACACACACGCTTATAATGCCCCACACCCCCACAATTGTAACAGACCACTGGCCTCATTGGATTATTATCCCAGGTGGGCGGGCCCAACCCCCCATCAGCTGTCCCAACCTGGCCTCCATTCTGGGGTGGGCCACCCACTGCTGTCCAGGAGGCTATTATCTTGGTTAACTCCAGTATCTGGGTTTGTATCATTGTTATCCGGTCATCCTCCTCCCTGGCCTTCCTCACTCCTGGACCTAGGGACTGTCCTACCGGCAACTCGGCTGTTGCCTCCTTAGCATCCTCCACTACCTCGGTTGCCCGCACTCTCCTTATAAGCTCATGATACCCCCAAGCATTCCCTCTAGCTTCGACCTTTATTTGGCTCCGGACAGGGTCCGAAGCCAAAACACCCCGGGAGAGTAGTTCTATCCTGGCCTGTTCCACCCCAGCTGGATCCAATCCTCCCTTCTCCACTACCTGATATAATAATCTATTCAGGCGCCTTATATATTCAGACAGCTTCTCACCCCTCTTCTGGTACATATGTTCCAACCGGAACAGTAAACTAGAGACCGTCTCAACAGACCCGAACTCATCATGCAACAAAGAGAGATAGTCACGCACAGTAAACTGTCCCTGACTCAATGTTAAACTTCTAATGGCTTCTGCAGCAGGGCCCTTTAAACTCTCTCTAACCCGTTGTCTTTTCTGGGTGTCTGGTATATCCCATTCCTCAACTGCTTGTATCGCCTGTTCCATCCAAGCTTCATACTCCTCTTCCCCTTCTGGCACCGGTTGCATCCCCGAAAAAATACGTAATTTCCTATATCCAGCCCCTATGCAATAACCCCCCATCAGGTTTTGAACAGAAGTCAAACTTCCCCCGCCTGTGTGAACCCCACTTCCGCTATCCCTGCAGGTGGGGAAATGCACTTCTCTTTCTTCTGGCCTAATGGTTTGGTCAAAGGTATACTCCATGCAATAGGAAGAATAACCCCCACTCTGACATCTTCTGTCAGTTGCAAACTTTTAACCTGAAAGCACTCTGGAATGCTCTTTTTCCATTCCAGCAGTACATAAAAATGGGGGAAATCCAGATCCACCCTCGTATCTATCACATATACCCTCTGGTCCGGGACAAAACTCAATGTCTGTAAAATTCGCTCCTCTGACCAAACATCACCAGGAACATCGATTACCACGCTTGTCCTTACTTCACTATTCTGCTCTTCACACCACCTGGTAGCTGCATTAGAGTCCATTTTGTTCTCCTGGCTCATATCCCTACACGAGACTAACCCTTCCTTACTAAGGGGAGGGGCCAGGCAGAGAATCCCGGACGAGCACCCCACGTGTAGCGTTACCTCCTCAGAGGCCGCTAAAGCCCAGGGCCCACCCCAACCCCATTCCCCTTAGTCAAGCTCGGCAGCTGTGCTCTCTAGGTGTTTGTAAAGTGTCTCTTCCAACTGAGGCTCACACAAAGTGAGGAGATGGCAGGCTCTTGTCTTCAGGGAGGGGCTTCCAGGAACAAAGATGACCAGCCCCTAACCCCAATAGTCAATGCTGTGATGGTGTCTAGCAGCCCCAGGCTGTCATAGCAGCAACAGTCAATGATTCCTCAGCGACCTTTTTGGAAACAAGTGGGGAGGGGAAAAAACCCCTGGCTCCAGGCAGTAATAAAACACGAACAAAAGCAGTCAGCTTGCTGCAGTAACGGCTTGCCCCCCTCAGGGCAACTCCCCACAACATCTAAAACTGGCACAAGCAGCAATAGTCACAGTTCAGATGGCCTTCAATCTTCACAGCAATAAGCAGTCTCTCATCCTCTTCTGTGGCTTCTTGCAGTCTCCGACAGGCCAGTGTCAAACCCCTCCCCCCTTATCCTTTATTATTAAAATCTGAGGTTAACAGCCCCAGCAACTTTCTTTCTCCACACACTCTCTCTTGTCTCCGCTTGGGATATCTCCCTTGCAAAAGAAAGCAATAAAATTCCACCCCCTCACTCTCTCTCACTCTCTCCTTTCCCCCTCCTTCACCAGAAGGGATCAGCTTAAAACCTCCAACCCCTCCTTGTCTTCACCTGACGAACTGCAACAACCAACAACCCCTCCACACCTTTCCTTCCTTCCTTTTATATTTTTTTCCTGGTCCACGCCTGCCGCACCCAAAACCAGCAGCAGCTGTCCCAATTTCTTTCTCCCCAGCCAGGCTTCTGCAAACACTTTCAGACAGCCCCACTACACATATACTATTCTCTAAGTATTATCACCACTCTTAATTTCATTCACTATCACTCTTATTTGAATAATCACCTTTCTCTATATTTCTTTACTATGTTATAATTACTTTCTCAATTCTATTTAATTCAATTACTCAATTATACTTATTTCTATACATTAGTTCAATTCATTTGCTTCATTCCTTTTAATACATTGCCTGCAGTCCCTTTTCTTCTTGTTACTTGATCACTGCTTGTTAACGGGTGCTGCAATATTGCATCAGCCTTTTTTCTCTGTGTCTCAGTTTAATGTGTCCACAGATCCACCAAATGTCACCTCTTATTTCTTCTTCTGTATATCCAATGTATCCAAAATGTCCACTAGTCACTTTACCCAGATATATGTCAGTTAAGATTCAAATTTCAATGCTATTTGCTCTTCAAAAATAAGATCCACTAATTAGTATTAAGTTTCTCCATTGTCTCACTTCAACTTTTAATCCTTATATTAATTTTTTCAAAGTCTCTTAATCACCCTTTGTTGCCTCCGGCCATCCTTTCTCCAGTCCTTTCTCTAGTTTCAATCTCTGCTTCTTGCAGCTCTTAAATTCCAGTCTTTCACGTTTTATAAACTTTACTGTGGGCTCTCTGCTTCTTCTCGCTGCTCTCGTTCTGCTCTAACACTCCCTTCTCTGCTCTATTCCATTTCAGTTGCCGCTGTGTCTCTCTCATCGCTTTGCTTTTTCCGCGCCTTCTCTCTACCAAGTATTCCTCACCTCCTTCAGGGGTTTCCTCGTCTCCCGTACGAAGCTGTCAGTTCTACTTTTCACTTCCCTCTCAGGCTGTCGCCATCGCTCCAGGCCGGCCTTAAAGACCGGCTTCTTCTCCCCCAATTTTAACAGTGCTGCTCCTGTCTGCTCGGGTGTTTGCTTTCCACCTGGTTTCTCTGAAGCTTCCTCTTTAATTTACCAATCTCTCCGGGATCGGTAAAGCCCTTACCAGGCTCTTAGCGAAGAATTTTCCGGGATTTAGGAACAGAGGTCTGTTCCTTCACCCGCTCCATGATGACGTCACAGCCGGAAGTCTCTCCATCTCTTTCAATTATATCTAGGACTTAAACTTCTGGTTGATCTTATCTGTCTCTGATCTCTTGGTCTTGCTCCTTCTTCTGTGTATGTTTTTAACTTCTTCCTCCTCTCTTGGTTTGACTGCTCCTTCTACTGCCATTTCTTCCTGTTTCTTTGTTTCTCTCTTTGTACCAGATTCAAAATCTTTTCTTCCAGAAATGGTCTATGGTTGTTGTAGAATTCCATTGCTTTAGGTGGTGTATCCAATCTATATCTTTTCATATCCCAATAGATTAAAATCCCTTCTGGAATCAGCTATCTGAAATTAACTCCTTTTTCAATTAATTTCCTAGTTAGAAACTGGTATTCTCTTCGGGATTTTCTTATTCTCCTCGGGATTTGTTTGAGGACTACAATTTCTTTTTCTTTGTATTTCAAAGGTTCATCTCTTACTCTTCTCAGAATCTCGTCTCTGATAGATCTTTTGAGAAATCTAACATGTATTTCCCTGGGGACTTTATTTCTTCTGGCATAGTTTGAGTTGACTCGCTAGATCTGATCCAATTCTCCCTCCATCTCCTGTTTCCCAATTCCCAATGAGTCCGCCAATAATTCCGTTATCAGGTCTAAAAGATCCTCTTCCTTATCCTCCACTATATTTTGAAATCTTAAAAAATATGAGACTCTTTCCATTTTCATAACAGCTATCGAGTCTTCTAGTTCTCCATTTATTTGCATCAATTTCTGATTTTCATCTTTTAAGACTTCTAATTTCTGGTCAACCTCAGTTGATGTATCTTCTATTTTTTGGATTCTTTGTTGGTTATCTGTAACCATCTGTTTAAAAAGTTCAAATTGAGAGTCCATGTTATTAATTTTTTGATTCATTTTATCAAGATCATTTTTCATCTCATGTGTTTCTTGTTGTAGCCATGTGAGTAGCGATTGCCTCTTGAATTGCTTGTAACATTGCTTGAGTTTCCTTTTGGAAGATATTAGCATTTTCTTGTTAGAGCATTGTATCAATTGATCTCTGATAAACTGGACTTGCAGAAGCAAAAGAGGGAGCAGAAGTTCATTTTTTTCCAACTTTAGATAGATTGGGGACGCTCATCATTATCTTTTAATCATAGTTTATAATCCACCAAGTAAATCAGAATTTGTAATCCAATAGGCTCCTAACAAATAGGAGAGGTAAATAATAAAAATAATAAGTAATAAAGAAGAACAAAAGGGAAAAAAGAAAAAAAATACCAAAATTTGTAATCCAAAGTGTTCTGTTAGAAGAAGTTTCTTGTTATTCACTCTATCAAAACAGCTTGTAAAAATTCCAGGTCAAGCTGTATTTGTAATCCAAGGAAGTCACATGACTTCAAAAACAATTTTTATTTATAATTGTAATCCATCCTGTAAAAAAGGACAATCCAAAAAGAGTCTTCTCTTTTCCAGCCACAATCTTCAGGACTATAAATTCCAAGGACACCAAAAGGTTTAAACTATAAACTATGTCTGGGCATCTAAGCCAGGTTTTAGAGCTGCAGTCAAAACAACTTAGTAAGATAAAAAAAAAACAAAGTTAAATGTAGTTCTCAGTTTTGCCACTAGATGGTCCATTCCCACCAAACTTTAAAAAGTTAAAAAGTTAAAATCTGATGGTTTCCAAACAAGGAATAAAAAAAGATTTATAAATGCAAAAGTTTCCCAAATTATCTTTCTTTTGTTCCTCAATTATCTTCACAATATTGTGTTAAGTCAGTTTTAATTTCCTCAAAGCTTAAACTGCCGCTTATAGTTCAGGAGGGAGGGGTAGAGCAAAAAAATCCCCCCTCCCTAAAGCTTGGGGATTTCTTGCTTTTGAGTGCTTTTTTCCAGAACCGGTATTTTTCGCTTGTAGAGAGGTAAGGAAAGTAGTCTCACCCGGATCAGCTGTTTTGCTTTCTGCTTGTTAGCATTCGTTGTCTCCGACAATCAGCTGCTTCTGGCTGATTGCATGGGTGCGATCAGCCTTTCGTCCTGCTGGTCCTGAGGGCTACTTTGGATCAAGCGGGTCAGCTACTGCTGGCCCACGATCTACAAAGTTTCGCCCTTTGGCCAGTCGCTTCTACGGGGTGACTTTCGGTCCTATTGGACCCCCCAGCTGGTAGAAATCGGGCTTGGGGAATGGAGCTTCACCCCCCTGTGCCCATGTTGCAGCTTTCTATGTCCTTTTTTAAATATGGCCACCAAAATTGTCTCTTTACTAAGTGGAGGGTTTTCACAAATCCAAAGTGTCCAGCCAGTTTTGAGTCCATTATTCACAGAGCAGAGATTTTTATGATCGTGAAACCATTTGTCGTTTTCTAGTGCTTGTCTAAATTCTACCTCTGCCATGCTGTCCAGGGCCTTAGGTTCTTTGCTTGCACTCTCATAGTGACAGGAGCAGCTAATTGCTTGGTAGGCATTAGGGGTTTGATCACCTTTGCTTTTGTGCTGTTATACTGTGGCATCCTTGATAGAGCAACTGCTAGGAAATTTTCTTCCTCCCGGCAAATATTGGATGGTAAAAATTGAACCAGTGGAAGTGTTGGGACCATCAAGCTTGCCTAGGTGACAGTTTCCTTGGGGCTTTTAGAGCTTTGAGGTTTTTGTGATCGGTCCATACCTAGAAGGGGATTTTATTCCCTTCCAAGAAATGCTGCCAAGTGAGTAGGGTCCAGCTTACTGCATATGCTTCCTTTTCCCACACTGCCCACCTTTGTTCAGTCTCCATGAGTTTTTTCGAGATGTAGGTGCAAGGTTGTAAATCGCCCTCCTGATTTTCCTGGAGTAACACCGCACCCACTGCCACATCACTGGCATCAGCCTGAATAACAAATGGTTTCTCCAGATCTGGGTGCTTAAGTACTGGTTCAGCAGAAAAAAGTCTTTTTAACTTTTCAAAAGCCGCCTGACATTTCATAGTCCATTTCAAAGGCTGGCTGGGCTTCAGCTTGTCCACTCCCTTCGTTTTTAGCAAATTGGTAATGGGGAATGCTATCTGAGCGAACGAAGGGATGAACTGCCGGTAGAAGTTAGCAGAACCCAGGAAACTCTGCAACTGCCTCCTGGTTCAGGGCATTGCCTATTCCAATACAGCCCATACTTTCTCCGGATCCAACTCCACCCCCTCATGGGAAATGTGATAATCCAGGTAATCGATCTTTTCCTTATGGAATTCACATTTTGAAAGTTTGGCATAGAGTTGGGCTGCTCTGAGCTGATTTAATACTGCTCTCACTAATTTGACATGCTCCTCTTTCATTTCAATAAAGATTAGGATGTCATCTAGGTACACCAAAACCCCCTTGTACAGGTGCTCCTGGAGGACCTCATTTATCAGTTGCATGAAAACAGTGGGTGCCTCTTGTAGCCCAAAGGGGAGCACTTTAAACTGGAAACACCCTAAGGGGTAGTTAAATGCTGTTTTCCACTCATCCCCCTATTTTATTCTGACCCGGTAGTATGCCTCTCGCAAGTCCAGTTTACAGAAAATCTTCCCCTTCGAGAGGTGGGCCAGCATGTCTTTCATGAGTGGTAAAGGATAGATATTGTTTATGCATACCATGTTCAGAGATCTATAGTCTATGCAGAGGTGCAGCGACCCATCCTTCTTTTCACAGAACAGCACCTGGGCAGCCACTTTTGTCCTCACTGGCTGAATAAAACCCCGTGCCAGATTTTTCTCGATAAATTTCTGTAGTTGCTCTATCTCCCAGGGAGGTCATAGAGTAGAGTTTAGGTTTTGCAGTTTAGCCCCCAGAATAATCTCAATAGCACAGTCTGTGAGGTGTGAGGTGGCAACTTGTTGGACCACTCTTTGCTGAACACTTCAGCTAGGTCCTGGTATTCCCTGGGTATGCCTTCCAATCTCTGGTTGTTGACAGTCGCCACTACTTCAAATTTCCTTCTCCCTCTGCCCCCATAGTTTCCGCCTTGTAAGTGGGGTCTCCCTTTTGGGAATCTCAGTTCTCCTGTCCTCTAATTCACCCGCGGTTTCCATTTCTTTAGCCATACCATTCCTAAAATCAGAGGCCACTCCATGGCAGTGGCCACTATAAAAGTCAAAGTCTCAGTGTGATCCCCCATGGCGACTTCTACTGGCCTCATGGCAAGGGTTACCGGGACCCCCCCGCAATGGACCCATTTAGCTGGCCAAACAAAATAGGCTTCTTCAATCTCCTCATGGGAATACCCAAGTTCCCCACCAGGGTTGGGCTTATTAAGCATCTGGTACAGCCCGAGTCCAATAAAGTCTTCAGGGCCACCTTCTCTTCCATCCCTGGGATTAACAGTTCTATGGGCCTGGTGAGGGGTGCTATGGGTCCACTTACCAGGGGTTCATCATCGGAGTTGCTTTCAGACATCTCTGCTTGCTTCTCTGATGGGGTCGGAGCTCCTCCCCCCGATTTCTCAGAGGCTTGGAACTCGATGACCTTGGTGCTTTTCATTGCCGTTTCTTTTGGCCATTAAGGGGTTTTCCCAGGTTTCCCCCCTCCCAGACAGTCGGGTTTTCTGACTGGGGTCTTTGAGCAGCACTCTGCTGCGTGATGGCCTTCTTTGCCGCATTTGAAACAGGCAGTTGAACGCGGTGATGTCGTGGGGGGTTTCGCTGCGTCTCTTTTCCTCTTGGGCGGTGATTGTCTCCACGACTGACCAAAGCAATGCTGGTTTCAGGCTTGATCAATCTCTGCCTCATCAGCCAGGATGCATCAGTCATGAAGGTGGATGGGTGCTCCTCGGGTGATACACGCCTGGTAGAGGTCATCATTCAGCCTGTCCTTGAATCAGTTTACCAAAATTTCCTCTGGCCAGTTGAGGCAGGCCAAATCTCAGAATTCTTTAGTGTATTCGGCCACCGGGTGCTGGCCCTGCCTCACCATTTTTATGTGGTCCCTAGCCTTCCGGTCAGCTAAAGGGTCCTCAAATCTCCATCTCAGGATGGCCATAAAATGATTGAAGTTCTGAAGCTCGGGGGCATTGGCATTATGCAGGGTCACCATCCAATGGGCTGCTGCACCTTCAAGGGCCATGGTTACAATTCTGACCCATCTGCTCTCACTGGGAATTTCTCGGCCATATTCATGTATGTAGCTTAGGACTTGAGCCAGAAAGAATCCCAACTGTTGCGGGTCCCCATCGTACTTCACGCTGAGGGAGGGGTTCCATTCAGGTCAGTGGCCTCCCCTTCTCCTAGCCCTGTGTCCATCACCTGCTGCTGGGGTGGTTTGGGCCAGGATTGCTGCAGCATTCGCAGCCCCTGCAGTCTCAGCAGCACTGGTGGAAGGGCAGGGTTTCCTTTCCTCCCTTTCGTCTACCTCCTCCAGTCTTTTCTCGACCTGGCCATGGCAGGGATCTGCTTCTTCCTCCTTAATAGTTTCCAGCATCAAGTTTATCACTTTTTTATATAAATATTGTATTAATTTTCTAATTTTACAATCATATGTACTTAATAAGCAACATGTTGTCTGGGTCTATTAGTAATTCAGTGGTACATATTAACTTTCTCAGTCTAGTCCACGGGTCAGCAACCCGCGGCTCTGGAGCCGCATGCGGCTCTTTCAGCCTTCTCCTGTGACTCCCAGCCTCCTCCGCCATTTGCAGAGAGAGAGACAGAGACAGAGAGAGGCACTTGCGCTTCAGTTCTCTCTCTCTCTCTCTCTCTCTCTCTCTTCATGCGGACTTGCCCCCTCACGGAGCTCCTGATTGGCCCTGCACCCAGGCGCCCCACCCCCTGGGAGAAGCGCAGCCAGGAAGTCCCTTTCCCGGGCTGGCCCCATCTGAGGCGCACGTGGCCGGGGAGCCACGCAGGGCAGCCCCGGGATCCCCCCTGGGAACGGCCCGCCGGAGCCTCCACTGAGCGGGCCAGCCCTCCCGCAAGCCACGGCCCTAAGGGAGCGCAGCCCCTGCGGTCCCCAGCCAGTGCTACCGTTGGCCCCACTGGCCGGGAAGGCGCGCCAGAGTCCCGGCTGCCGGGAAGGAAGAGGGAGACGCAGCAAAGGCAGGAGAGGAGAGCCGATTTAAAGCCAGCCCAGTCAGCTTGTTGGTGAAGAATGTGAGGTGAGCAGAAGATCGGGGGGAGGGAGAGAGAGAGAGAAAGAGGGGGGGGAGAAGGGAAGCGCAAGTGCTTCTCTCTGTCTCTCTCTGTCTCTGTCTTTGTCTCTGTCTCTCTCTCTCTCTCTGTCTCTCTCTCTCTCTCTCTGAGCATGATCGCAAGCAGGAGACAAGACAGGTGAGCGTCGTGCTCTCGCCAGCAGCTGGTTTGGAAAGAGAATTTGGGGAGGAGGAGATGCTGTTTTCCTCCTGGGAAGGCAGAAGGGGGGGAAACAGGCAAAAGGAGGGAGTTTTCCCAGCAGCCAGCCAGCCCCCCCTTCCTGATTTTATGCCACGTTCAAAAAAACCCCCAAGCCTGGCACCGCGCAGGGTTTGCGCCTTGACACTCTCGCAGCCCCCTCGCAATGGCGCTCAGAGTAATGGGGAAGGGGGGAAGTTCCTAGGCTCAGGGAGGGAGGGAGGGAGGGGAGAGCTTAATAGGGGCACGGGGGGTGCTCAGTCACCCTTCCGGCTGCTGCGCCCGGGCGCCGGAGCTGCTACCTTTTTTGTGGCGGTGGCGGCGGTGGCATCACCTTCCATGCCGGTCCCATCACAAGCTAGGCATGCCCCCGCATGCTCACAGGAAGGACGGGAAAAAGGGGATGGGCAGTGCCGGTGTCGGGGTGGGGGGAGGGGGTTGGAGGAAGAAGGGATGCATGGGGCGGAGTGTGTGGGAGGAAGAGTCGGAATCCAAGATGCTCAAATCTGGGTGGGCTCCCAGCAAACGCGCCCCAAAGAAGTGATGGGAGAAGGAAGAGAGGAAGAGAAACAGCGGGTGGGGGGAAGCACCTCTTTTCTTCTTCTTCTTCTTCTGGCACAAACTAGGTGCTCAAGCCGGAATGGGGGGGACGAGGAGGAGGAGGAGGAAGAGCCAGCAAATCTCTTTGGGGGAGGGGGCGCAGGATGGAGAGAAGGGCAGCTTGCCTTGGAGAGGGAGGGGGAACCCACCCCATCTGCCTTTCATTCTCTCTTTCTCTTCTCACTTGGCCAGCCGGCCGGCTTGTTCTCTGACAAGCTGACACACCATGGACATTCTTATTCGGCTCGCTTTCCTCTGCAGAGACGCAGCAAGGGCAGGAGAGAAGCACCGGTGGGAAGAGAGAGAGAGAGAGAGAGAGAGAGAAGGGAAGCGCAAGTGCCCCTCTCTCTCTCTCTCTCACACACACACACACTGAGTGGGGGAAGAGGACTGGCAGACCAAGGGCAGAAAGAGAGGGAGAGAGAGGGAGAAGGGAAGTGCAAGTGCCTCTCTCTGTCTCTCTCTGACTCTGTCTCTACCCCCCCCTCTCTCTCTCTCACACACACACACACACACAAACACACTGAGTGGGGGAAGAGTACTGGCAGACCAAGGGGAGAAAGAGAGAGAGAGAGAGAGAGAGAGAGAGAGAGAAGGGAAGCGCAAGTGCCTCTCTCTGTCTCTGTCTCTGTCTCTCTCTCTCTCACACACACACACACATTGAGTGGGGCAAGAGGACTGGCAGACCAAGGGCAGAAAGAAGGAGAGGGAGGGAGGGAGAGAGAGGGAGGGAGGGAGAGAGAGAGCGAGAGAGAAAAAGAGAGAGAGAGAAGTGTTTGCAATCATTGTCTGGATTTGTAAGTTTAGGTTAGAAAATTGTTCTTTTATCTCATTTGCGTTATTTTTAGTCTCATCCTGAAATAAAACAATTGTCTCTTGGATTGATTTCAACATGGAAAGAATTTCTTTCTGAGATTCATTAACATTTTCTTGTTGATATATCAAGCTGGGAGCTTTGGAGACAGATGTTGAAGATGATTTTTTACCATTTAAGGCTGAGTATGGAATACTCATTTTGTTTTTGTATGTAGTCTTTATAGTCCAATAGAGTCCCCAATGAGGTGGCTGGATGGAGTCACTGAAGCAGTAGGCGTGAGCTTAAATGGACTCCAGAAGATGGTTAGAGGACAGAAAGGCCTGGAGGAACATTGTCCATGGGTCGTGATGGGTCGGGCACAACTTCGCTACTAACAACAACAACAAAAGAGTCCCCAAGCCAGATAAGCAGCCCAAGAGTTTTTGTTTTTCTCTTTTCCCAGCTGCAGTCTGCAAAAGTGAAAGTGTCCAGGAACAACAAAGAGTCTTCGCTGAGTCTGGGCTTCAAGCCAAGTTTCCCTTAAGCATAATAAATTGTAGTGCCATAATTCTCCACTAGATGTCATTGACACTGTCTTCCAGCTTTCTAAATCCAAGCTTATTTTGCAAACTTTCAAATATGTTTTCTAAAAAAAAGTCTCAAAGGTACTTTTAGTCCCCAAATTTCAAAGCTATAGATCTGTATTAGTTCCAAATTGATCTTGTAGTTTCCTCTGTTTTCCCTCAAAGCAATTTATTCACCGCTTTTCTTTTCCTGAGGGAGCAGGGCAATAACTTCCCTTCCCCCTCTCATCAGGGAGGATTCTTTGCTTTGGGCATTCTTTTTTCCAGGAAAGCAGTGTTAGGGCCATAAAAGGAGGATAAAATCTCACCCAGTTCCATCCACGTTGCTCAGAAATTGCTAGTTAGTGCTTGTCTTCTGTTGTCAGCAGCTTCTGACTGGCCACACGAATGTAGCCAGTCTTTCCCCCACCGGTTTGGAGGGCTTCCTCAGATCCAGTGGAAGGCCTGCCGCCCCTCCATGATCGACAAGGATCCCCTCCTTCTTCGTCGCCTCTTTGGGGTGACTTTCGACCCATTTTAGGATCCCCAGTGGGGCGAAATCAAACGTGGAAGATGGAGCCCTGCCTTCCTGCGCCTGTTACACCACAACATCAAACCAGAAATCAAGTTTATCGCTTGTTCGAGGAAACAGTCAGACCAGGTTGGTGTCTTGTCTTCTTCCTTGCTGAGGTTGAGTGACCATTCCATCTCCCGCTTCCACCCTAGCTAGTGGCTACCACAGTGGAGGGTTACTTTCTTGGACCTTCCTTTCCAGTCCTCCTTCATCCCCATGCCAATCAACCACCTCGGCTTGGTGAGGGTTTTTCCCGTCTCCACTTCGTTACCGGATGAGTCCAAGATGCTGTCGCTTGGGCAAGCTTTCGGGGGGGCTTCCCCCCAGTGCCCTCCTTCTCCTTTATCTTCTCCATGGTTTGACATTGTTTGCACGGTCCCTGCAGCAGGGGTTTCTTCTCTCTGGGTTGATCACTTTGCAGATCCTGCCTAATGTAAGGACCTGCCTCAGCTAAACCTCCCAAGAAAGCAGAACTCATGAAATGTGCATCATTTCAATAGGAACTTTTATGGGGGTGCTGACTACAAGGAAGTAAGGCAGGATCTAAGGGTTTCCTACATGAAGCAATACATTCAAAGTAGGAATCCAAAACCGCACCCCAACTATCCATCCGGTCGGTTCAAATAGAGCCAATCCAAAGGTGTCAAATTGTTGTGGGAACGAACCGATAAGGCGCTGCTCTCAAGGTTGTCAGGTCTCTTCATGCCGTCTTCCCTCTGCCCAGAGATAAGGCAGATGGCCAGAGGCACATACCTTTCTCATCCCAAGAAAGGAACGGGATATTTCAAAGAGAAAGAACAAAGCAAACGAAATACAGTGCAGAAATCCCCCATGCCCCCACACCGCAATAGAATGACAGAACCAAAAATGGGAAGAGAGGAATAAGGGAAATAGGGTTCTGACAGGTACAATGGTTCTGAGATAACATCTGCCAGCTCCTTCAGAACTCTGGGATGTAATCCATCAGGGGCCAGTGATTTATATTCATCAAGATCAGACAGGTGTTCTCTTACCATTTTCTTGCTTATTTTAATTTTTATTTCTAGTCTGTCTTTTACAGTTATGTTTTTGGTAGGATGGGAGTTATGTTTTTGGTAGGATGGGCTATAGTTTGTTTTTGCATGAAAACTGATGAAAAGAATGAGTTAGACAGCTCTGTTTTCTCACTACTGCCTGTTACTTCCTTGCCTTCTTTCTTTAGTGGACCAACTGTTTCCTTGACTTTTTTCTTGTTATTAATATGTTGAAAGAAACTTTTTTTATTATCTTTGATTTTTTATTGCAAGTTCCCTTGCCTCCACTCTTTTTTGCCCTCCTTCCTTCAGTTCAGGGGGTCCTTTCTCTTTTTTCTTGACATTTTGCACAGTGATAGCTGTTGATCAAGCAGCTAGATATTCAGCTGCTTGGTGGCTCTCTTTGCCACAAAGTTAGCATTCTGTAGAGCATTGTTGGTGGCTGGGGCACTGTTGGGAGCTTGGTTCTCCTTTTTCCGCCTTTGGGGTTTCTCTTTTCTCTGGGGTGTAAGGGTTCCACGTCTCGCATCCAGTATATTCATGGAACGTGGTCAGATCAATCTCAGGTTGCCAGGACGTACCACCCCTGAAGGTCTCTGGGAGCCCCCTGGGACTGGCAGGTGTGGTACAGCTCTTGGCTTAGCCCTTCTTGGAAGTGGTCCATTAAAAGCCATTGGGGCCAGTCTCCCAGCTGGCTGACCAACCTCTGGAATTCTTGGATGTATTCTGCCACTGGCTGCTTCCCCTGTTTGATAGCTCAGATGCGGGTCTGCCAATGGGTCCTCGGACCATCTTTGTAGGGCCCATATGAAGTGGTTGAATTGGTGTAATTCATTGTCATCATGCAGGGCCACCAGCCAGTCCACTGTGTCCCAGTCCAGTGCCAGAGCCACACAGTCTACTCTGACTGTGTTATCTGGGTAGACTGCTCCATACCAGGTGCCTGGTTTTGCGAGTGGCTGGTTTGATTGAATGGCTGGAGCCGATGCAGCTGTGATGGGTGCTGTTGCTGCGAGCGTCCCCAGCACAGGAGCTGGCTCCCCCTTGGTGGGCCAGTCACACACTCCAAACTCCTGGAATCTATATCATTGCTTTAAATATCTGGTATTTGTAGTGTTTCTTTTAAATAGCCAGTGTTTGCTACGACATATGTGGCAGCTGGTCCAGCATTTTCTTTTGCTTCTTTTTCTTTCTGGGCCATCCTCTTATAGAGATTCTGCTCAAGTGGCAGTAGCAGGTCATAAAGAAACCAGAGTTAAGGAGACTTCGAATAGTATATATTTTTTAAAAAGTCTGTAATCTGTAACCCAGATTGCAAGTAGACTTTCAAAATTGTGGGTATAACTCCCAGAACTCACTCAAAGTATTGTTAGTGTTCTAAAAGCTAGAGAGTGATATATAGGGAATCTTATTGATTGTATGTAATTAATTTGATTAAATTGGGATAAGGGGTCTACAGGCTAAATTATATGATAAACTGTTAAGGGAGCTAGGTATGCCTAGCCTATTGAAGAAAAGAATTGGGGGGACATTGGGTCTTCCAGTACTTGAGGGGCTATCACAGAGAGGACAAAGCACCTGAAGACAGGACAAAAAATAATAGATGGAAACTAATCAAGGATACAACCTAGAACTAAGGAGAAATTTCCTGACAGTGAGAACAATTAATCAATGAAATAGCTTGTCTCCTGGAGCTCCATCACTGGAGGTTTTCAGAATAGACTGTGTTATGTCCTGGGCCTTGCTTCAGCAAGGCTCAGAAAGGCTGCAGGAAGGTTGCAGAGACCCGGACAGACCACGTGTCTGCCCGGGACCCAGACAGGCTGTCTCCGGCCTTGCGCGCATGCGCAAGGCAGGAGAATGGCCTGCAATGATTGGCTGTGCATCCCCTTGCAAGGGGAGTATAAAAAGGCCAGTTGCCATTGTGTTCTTGCTTCTGTTCTGTGAATGTACTTAATAAAGAGATCCTTTGTTGTGAACCTGCCTAGTCTCGATGTCTGCTTTGCAAGAACAGAACATTGGCGACGAAGGTGGGATTTGCCGCATAGGAAGCCAAAGGAAAAGAAGCTAGGGCCAACTTACCTGAAGGCCTGAAGCGAAGAGAAGCACGGCGTCCAGGAGAAGCAACCGCCTGCCAGTACGAAGATGCTGGAGGTGGGCTTGGCTTCGTGGGACCCCTTCTCCTTCCTTGCGGCGAGAGACGTCGAAGAGGCTATCGGTCACAACGATGTCCAAGCTGGGCCGTCTTGTCGAATTCAATACTTCGCACCCAGAACGATGGAGCTCTTACGTAGCTCGCGTCGAGAACTACTTCAGGGTGAATAAGATCCAAGAAGACGAATTGAAAGCTGCTACTTTGCTGTGTGTCTGTGGGCAAGAGACTTTTGACATTGCTGAGAACCTTGTAGCCCCAGCACCATTGGAGTCGATCGCCTATTCAGATCTAAGAAAATGCTGCGTGAGCATTTTGAGTCCAAGCTTTCTGTAATAGCTTGGAGGCACCAATTCGAGCAGTGGGATCAGCAGCTGGGAGAATCAGCTGCGGACTTCATCGCGGCTCTGAGGCAGGCTGCTAGGCCATGTGCGTTCCAAGACTTGGAACAGAGGCTCCGAGATCGACTCGTCTGCAGATTGCGAAGCCGTGAGATGCAACAAAAGTTGTTTGCTAGAGCTGATGTCTCCTTCCAAGATGCCCTGACAGAAGTTGCAGCTGAAGAAGCAGCCGGCGGTGCGGTGAAGGCTTTGCGGTCGACCAAGAACCCTCCAGCAGCAGTTTCCGTCCATCAGGAGGTCGTGCGAGAGGCATCCGGAGAAGAATTCGAGGAAGAATAGGTGGACAAACTTCAACAGTTGGCGGAGAGAAGACTGCAAGAACGCAGAGGACAGACGCCTGCATCCCTTCGGTGTTTTGGCTGTGGGGGTCACCACAGGAGAGCCGACTGCCGTTTTCATTCTGCTGTTTGCCGGGCATGTGGCAGGCAAGGCCACATTGCATCAGCCTGCATGGGTCGCCAGAAAAACAGGTCCCCTGAAGAATTGCCTCTGAAAGGTACCAAGGTCCCCAGCCAACACAGGGTGGGTTTCTGCGCATTCCGTAGGGGGTTATTCAAAACAGGTTCACCGGCCCCTTAAGAAAAAGCTTCGCATTGATGTAAGAGTGCAGGGAGTTCCCCTGGCTATGGAGCTGGACACAGGGTCCGCTCTTTCTATTATTTCTGCAGACACCTTTAAAAAGGTTTGTTCCAGGAGTGGCTCAAGAGGCAAACTCAGGCCCTCCAATCTCATCCTCACTGACTTCCAAAATTCATGAGTCAGTGTGAAGGGGGAGGCCATGCTTAGAGTACAGCATAAGGAATTTGATGGGTTGTTCGATGTGGTGGTAGTTGGGTGTGATCGCACGAGTCTTATCGGACTCGATTGGTTCGAGGCACTTGGGATCCAAGTGACTGGTCTTAATCATCTACAAACTGCCAGCCTTGCAGGAGTCTGTAAGGAGTTTGCAAAACCAAGGAGGGTGCCTTTTGCTCTCAAAAGTAAAATAGATGCTGAGTTGGACAAACTGCTCCAACAAGGCATTCTAGAACCTGTGGATTCTAGTCCATGGGAAACCCCCATAGTGACACCATTAAAAGCCAGTGGTGAAGTCCGAATTTGTGCGGACTATAAATGCACTCTAAACAAAGCCTTGCAGCAGCATGCATATCCAGTGCCTGTGGTGAGCCACATTCTGGCCTCACTGAAAGGGGGAAATGTCTTTGCTAAGCTTGATTTAGCTCAGGCCTACCAACAGTTACCTGTTGATGAGGCAACAGCTGAGGCCCAAACTATAGTTACTCACAGAGGGGCTTTTAAAGTAAAAAGGCTGCAGTTTGGGGTCAATGTAGCCCCTGGCATTTTCCAAGGGGTGATGGAGCGAACGCTCCGTGGTATTCCTGGGGTCTGCCCTTATTTCGATGATGTCCTCATTGCAGGAGAGTCATCTGGGAACTTGGCTGAAAGGCTGAGAGCTGTCTTGCTGCGTTTCCGCCAAGCTGGGCTGAAGTTACAGCAAGACAAATGTAAAATTGGTGTAACATCCGCCGAATTTCTAGGCTTTCGTATTGATGCTGAAGGCATCCACCCTGCAGAGTCTAAATTCCAGGCCATTCAACTGGCCCCTAGTCCCCAGTCAAAAGCTGAACTCCAGGCTTTTCTGGGCCTACTTAATTTTTATCATTCATTTCTCCCCCACAAGGCTGCAGTGGCTGAGCCATTACACCGGCTCTCAGACAAGCAGACTCCATGGAAATGGACAAAGGTCCATGAAAGGGCTTTCAAAGAAGTCAAGGCCTTGCTATCTTCTAATGCGGTACTGGCGCATTTCAATGAGCAATTGCCAGTGTGCATCGTATGTGATGCCTCCCGTTATGGGGTAGGAGCAGTGTTAAGTCATCTCAAGGCTGATGGGACTCAGGTCCCTGTGGCCTACTACTCTAGAACTCTCTCATCTGCAGAGCGTAATTACGTGCAGATTGACAGAGAAGCCTTGGCAATAATCTCAGGCATCAAGAAATTTCATGAATTCTTGTATGGCCGCCATTTCACGGTCTACACTGACTACAAGCCTTTGCTGGGTTGTTTACAACAAACAATCAAACCCCACACATCATCTCCCCCAGAATGCTGAGATGGTCAATTTTCTTGTCAGCTTATGATTACACCCTGGTTCACAAACCAGGGACAGAGATGGGCCACGCTGATGGCCTTAGTAGGTTACCTCTAAAGCAAATAGAAGCAGACCCTGCTCCTGCTGTACACATTCTTTCCATTCAGGAATTGCCTGAATCTCCCCTCAATGCTAGAGATGTGGCTGCTGAAACTGCCACTGATCACACGCTTGCACGCCGTGCTGACATGGGTGTTGTCAGGATGGCCTGACACGTGTCCTGGTACAGAGTTCCAAAGTTTCTGGCGTAGGAAACATGAATTTTCTACATTCAAAGGGTGTATCCTGTGGGGAAGCAGAGTAGTCATCCCGGCCTCATTGAGGACTAGAGTCTTGCTCTCTCTGCATGAGGGACATCCGGGAATTGTGAGGATGAAGGCGCTTGCGCATAGCCATCTGTGGTGGCCTGGACTCGATAAGGACATCGAGGCCCAGGTTCAGGGGTGCCAAGTGTGCCAACAGTCACAGCCTGAGATGCCCCAGGCCCCTGTACATAGGTGGGAGGAGACACTCACTCCATGGTCACACGTACACATTGACTATGCTGGGCCCTTTCAGGGGCAATTCTTCCTTCTCCTCGTGGATAGCCATTCCAAGTGGCTAGAGGTCGTTCCTGTATCCTCCACCCCTACTGCCAGGACCATCCAAGTGCTCAGAGGAATCTTCGCTGCCCATGGTCTTCCTGATGTCCTTGTTTCAGACAATGGTCCCCAATTTACCTCTTCTGAGTTTCAGGCTTTTCTTCAAGCCAACATGATCCGGCATGCTACGTCTGCTCCTTTTCACCCTGCCACCAACGGTCAGGCTGAACGCATGGTGCGTACCACCAAGGAGGCATTAAAGAGAATCACTCGAGGACCTTGGCATCACAGGTTAGCCAATTTTCTCCTTGCACACCGCACCACACCTTGCACAGCTACAGGAAAGAGCCCAGCTGAACTCCGCTGGGGTCACAGACTCATCACAAAGCTGGACAGGCTGCACCCAGACCGGGTGGCTTCACAGGTGTCACAACCGTGGGCACCTAGGAGACTCCAAGTGGGTGATCCGGTATGGGCCAGAAACTATGGGCATGGACATATCTGGGTACCTGCTGTGGTATGCAAGGTCGCTGGACCACTGTCCTACGAAGTGGCCTTAGAGGATGGTCGTGTGCTTAGACGCCACACTGACCAAGTGCGCTGGAGGTTTCCTGGCCACGTTTCCGCTCCTGGCTCTGCTCTCGGGGGGGAGGGGGACCCCAATTACGATTGTGGACCACAGTCTCTCCATGAGGGCGCTTATCCAAATGTTCCTACACATGTTCCAGGTGGGGGTCTTGCCATTGAGGTGGCTCCTGACTCTGGCACAGGCTCCGGGGGTCTTGCCATGGAGGCAGCTCCTGACTCTGGCAGAGGTCCCTGGCCAGGGGCAAATGGCCATAAATCGGCTACTCAAGGTACTCCTGCTGCTGGTCTTGGGCTCGAGGGACAGTGCTCCCAAGAAGAGTCCCATGGAATTCTGGGGAACTCCACCCCACCAAGGAACTCTGGTTTGGGTCTGGTGGATCCAGCCAGTCAGCAGTCAGGGGGAACCCCTGAGTCTTCTGGGCGACAAAGTCCTGGTTTGTTTTGCGCATTGTACATTGTTCAAACAACTGATGATTTGTCAATGGCCACTATGCGGTGCCACAAGCCATCCATGCACTGTGCATGTATGTGAATGTTTCTGTGACAGAGATCATTGACCAAAAATGCTCCAGTTAAAAAAAAAGAAAAAGAAATAAATCAGTTCCTGTTCTCAAGCTTACAGTTTAAAAGCAACACAGAAGGAAAAGCGGATGAGGAAAGAAAAGGATAAGATATCTTGAACAGAGTTTCTTTGAATAAATTCAAGGCAAATACAGACATAGGGTACAACGTAATGTTTCATGATTTTGATCATGACTAGCAGTGATAGAAATGAGCTACTCAGAAAGGTCTAAATATAATTGAAAATTAAAGTCCTTGCACAGCTTGACTCTGAGAATTTCTGCTCGCAGCTGGTTTTACTTCCTCCTTTCACATTGCAGGTGTTTACATACACATATAGCCTTAATATCAGTTCCTAGGTTATGATTCCTGATTCTTTGGAGGTCTGCCATAGTTTACTCTGAATGTGATAACTAAAGAGTTCTGAAACTACACTCGCAGGTTGAAATGTCTTCTGTTCCCATGAAATTCAGTGCTATCTTTCTGTCAGCATAAATATATTTCCCAGGAGATTGCTCTGGAACTTTAACATAATCCTCTATGCACAACCTTGTCAAGGTTCCTGCACTATGCATAGCTGTGAATGACTTACTGCCAAACTGGTCCTGCCCGTGCCAATCCCTGGGGCTGTGTCCCCACCTCTGCTTTCAGTTGCTCCTTCTCAGACAAGACAAACCTGTAAGTCCAGACCAGCTTTTATGGCCAGCTACACCCTGCCTTGGCACAGGGCCAAGCCTGTAATTTCTCTCCCTCTGCAGACAGATAAATACACACTGAAGAAGATGTCAATAAACAAGAAGCTTCCAATGCCTGAAGGATCATTAACAGATCTTGAGAGGTGATGAGGGCACCCTCTTTCTGAAGTGAGTTTTCTTCCTCACTTCTTTTGGTCTTTGAGAAATTCCCAGTTTCATTCCAAATAAACAGGTCTAGAAAAAGAGGAGGGGGAGTTGCACTATATGTAAGAGAACACTACATATCTCCAGAAATGCACATGATCCAAGATAAAATATCTTCAGAATTATATGGGTCAATATAAAAGAGAAAAAAAGTGACATTACCATAGGTGTATATTACAGGCCACCCAACCAATCAGAAGAAATAGATGAACTCTTTGCCAACCAGTTAACAAATGTATGTAGGAAGCATACCACAGTAGTAATGGGAGACTTCAACTATCCAGATATCAACTGGGAGACAAACTCTGCAACAAGCGGGAGACCAAACAGATTCCTAACCAACCTAGCCGACAATTTTGTCATCCAAAAGGTGGAGGAGGGAACTAGACATAAAGCCATACTGGACTTAATTCTAACTAATAGAGAAGAAGAAATAGAGGGAGTTGAAGTTGCTGGAACCTTGGGGGAAAGTGACCACGTCATACTGGAATTTAATATAAAAGCCCAGACCAGCACAATACCACTGAAAAAGAAAAACAAGAAATTCAAGAAGAAACCAGCATGGCTGCACAAAGATCTCTCAGACAAACTGAAAGACAAAAAGGACAAATACAAAAAATGGAAAGTGGGGCACATAACTAGGGCCTATTATTAGCAGACTGCCAGAACATGCAAAGATGAAGTCAGGAAAGCAAAGGCTCAGAATGAACAAAGACTTGCAACAGAAATCGAGGATAATAAAAAAAAGTTTCTTCCAACATATTAACAACAAGAAAAAAGTCAAGGAAACTGTATGTCTACTAAAGAGAGAAGATGGCAAGGAAATAACAGGCAACAGGGAGAAAGCAGAGCTGCTTAACTCATACTTTGCATCAGTCTTCACACAAAAAGAAACTATAGCCCAACATACCAAAAAAAACCACTGCAAAAGACAAATTAGAAACAAAAATTAAAATAAGCAAGAAAATGGTAAGAGAACACCTATCCAACCTTGATGAATATATATCACCGGGGCCTGACAGATTACATCCCAGAGTTCTGAAGGAGCTGGCAGTTGTTATCTCAGAACCATTGCACCACATCTTTCAAAAATCCTGGAGCACCAGGAAGTACCTGAGGTGCTCCAAGATTTAACATCAATACCTGGGAAGATCCTAGAAAAAATAATCAAAAAACAGATCTGCAAACAATTAAAAGCAAACAAAGTTATACCTAGTAGCCAGCACGGGTTTGTTAAAAACAGATCATGCCAAACCAATCTTATTTCATTCTTTGACAAAGTGACTAAACTAATAGACCAGCAAAATACTGTGGATGTAGTATACTTAGACTTCAGTAAGGCATTTGATAAAGTAGATCACAACCTATTCCTTGGTAAGCTAGAAAAAGGTGGAATAGACAACATCACCACCAGATGGATCTGTAACTGGCTGGCAAAGTGTACTCAATGAGTAGTCCTCAACGGCACTACATCCACATGGAGAGAAGTAAGCAGTGGGGTACCACAAGGTTCCGTCTTAGGCCCAGTACTCTTCAATATCTTCATCAATGACTTAGATGAGAGAATTGAAGGGGAACTCATCAAATTTGCAGATGACACCAAACTGGCAGGAGTAGCCAACACCTCAGAAGACAAACTGGAACAATGGGTCCTATCCAACAAAATGAGTTTCTATGTGGAGAAAAGCAAAGTTTTACATTTAGGCAGGAAAAATCAAAGACATAAGTACAGATTGGGTAAGACCTGGCTTAAAAACAGTAACTGTGAGAGAGACCTTGGAGTCCTAGTGGACGATCACTTAACCATGAGCCAGCAATGTGCAGCAGCAGCCAAAAAAGCCAATACAATCCTGGGTTGTATAAACAGAGGCATAGAATCAAGATCATGCGAGGTATTAGTACAGCTTTATAAAACCCTAGTAAGACACACCTGGAATACTGCAGCCAATTTTGGTCACCATATGACAAAAAAGATGTTGAGAGTTTGGAAAAAATTCAGAGAAGAGCTACTAAGATGATCAGGGGCCTGGAGACTAAAACATACGAAGAACGGCTACGGGACTTGGGTTGGGCTAGAATTAAGGAGAAACTTCCTAACAATGAGAACAATTAACCAGTGGAACAGCTTGCCTTCAGAAATCGTGGGTGTTCCATCACTGGAGGTTTTTAGGAAGAGACTAGACAGTCACTTGTCTGAGATGATATAGGTTCTCCTGCTTGAGTAGGGGGCTGGACTAGAAGACCTCCAAGATCCCTTCCAGTTCTATTCTATTCTATTCTATTTCTCATAGCTACCCAATGGGGTAGCTACAGACATGCAGTGCTTCAGAACTGTCTTAAGAATGTGTGGAAATCTTATGGTAATTAATTAGTAGCCCCACTCTAACAAAGGGAGAGTAACATTATCACCAAATTCCCAACACGTTTTTCCTTTTCCAGGAGGTATGACCCCAGTTATGATGGTTTACAAGCTATGTTTGTAACTCAATGGGTAAACCCTGTCATTGTAATTTACTTACAAAATCATGGTTAAAGTAATCCATGGATTAGTATAATACATAGACCAATTTTCTTGGTCTACTCTAACCACGTAATTGTTAGACTTAGTCACAGTAGGAAATAGAGCTCTTTTCCTTGAGAGGGTCATTGGAGAGAAATACAGATGAAGCACTGGACTGGACAGAAAGTCATCAGAGGGTTGGCTATAAGCTCTTCATCATCAGTATTGAACTGAAGGCCTTTATACAAGATATTCTAATGAATTGTTTTGTGAAATAGCCCTCGCTTCTTTGCAGAATTTTTATTACCTGGAACGGGATGTAGCCAGTACTGGAGTGCACCACATTGTTGTAGGCCACCTCAGCGAAAGGTAGTAGGTCAGTCCAGTTATCTTTTTGGTAGTTTATAAAGCATCTCAGGTATTGTTCTAGTACTGAGTTTGTTCATTCTATCCCCCCATTCGTTTGCAGATGATGACTAGATGACAGGCCCTGATTGGTACCTAGCAGACAGAAAAAAGGTTTCCAGAACTCTGAGGTGAATTGGACCCCCCTATCTGATATTATGTGTTGTGGGGCTCCATGCAGCCTGTAGATGTGCTGCATGAACAGCTTGGCTAAAGCTTTAGCAGTTGGGATCTTTTGGCATGGTATAAAGTGGGCCTGCTTGAAGAACAAATCTGTCACCACCTAAATGACAGTATTTCCAGCGCTCTCTGGCAGTTCTACGATAAAATCCATTGAAATCTCTCTCCAGGGTTCTGGAGGGCTCTCTACTGAGTGTAAAAGGCCAGACATTTCTCCTTGTCTCTGCTTTGCTGTGGCACAAATGGGGCAACTAGCTACATAGCTTTCAATGTCCTTTTTTAGGGATGGCCACCAGAACTGTCTCTTTACTAAGTGGAGGGTTTTCACAAATCCAAAGCATCCAGCTAACTTTGAGTCATGACAGAGTTGCATGAACTTTAGTCTTTGGGCTGCAGGTATACACAATTCCCCCCCTACCCATGGCAGTCCATTATCATTGAACAGAAATTTTTGTGATTAAGGAACCATTCATCTTTTTCCAGTGCTTGTCTAAACTCTGCACCTGCTGTGCTGTTCAAGGGCCCCAGATTCTTTGTGCTCTCATGGTAATGGGGGCAGCTAATTGTTTGGTGGATAACAGTGGCTTAACCACCTAGGCTTCTGCATTGTTGTATTGTGGAATTCTTGACAGGGCATCTGCTAAGAAGTTTTTTCTCCCAGGCAAATACTGGATGGTAAAACTGAAGCGATGGAAGTGTTGGGACCACCGAGCTTGTCTGGGGGATAGCTTCCTTGGGGTCTTTAATGCATCAAGATTTTTGTGATCAGTCCATACTTGAAAGGGGATTTTGTTCCATTCCAGGAAGTGTCTCCAAGTGAGGAGGGCCCAGTGCACGGTATACACTTCCTTCTCCCACACTGCCCATCTTTGTTCTGTCTCTGTGAGTTTCTTCAAGGTGCAGGTGCAAGGCTGCAACTGGTCTTCCTAGTTTCCTGAAGTAACACTGCTCCCACCACCACATCATTGGCATTTGCCTGTATGACAAACAGTTTCTCTGGATCTGGGTGTTTAAGCACTGGTTCGGCAGAGAAAAGCCTTTTTAACTTTTCAAATGCCGCCTGACATTCCATAGTCCATTTCAAGGGCTGGCTGGGCTTCGGCTTGTCCTCCCCCTTTGTTTTTAACAAATTGGTAATGGGGAGTGCGATTTGTGCAAATGAGGGGATGAATTGCCGGTAGAAGTTAGCAAAACCCAGGAAACTTTGCAATTGTCTCCTGGTCTGTGGTGGCGCCCACTCCAGCACAGCCCACACTTTCTCTGGATCCATTTCCACCCCCTCATGGGAAATGTGGTAGCCCAAATAGTCGATGTTTTCTTTATGGAATTCGCATTTTGAAAGTTTGGCATAGAGTCAGGTTGCGTGCAGCTTATTCAGAACTGCTCTGACTAATTTGACATGCTCCTTTTTTGTTTCGGTATAGGATGTCATCCAAATACACCAAAACCCCCAAGTATAAGTGCTCATGGAGGACCTCATTAATCAGCTGCATGAAAACAGTGGGCACCCCTTGCAGTCCAAAGGGGAGCACTTTGAACTGGAAGCATCCTAGGGAACAGTTAAATGTAGTCTTCCATTCATCCCCCTCTTTGATTGTAACCCGGTAGTATGCCTCTTGCAAGTCCAGTTTAGAGAAAATCTTTCCCTTCGAGAGGTGGGCTAGCATGTCCTTCATGAGTGGCAAGGGGTAGATATTGTTCATGCACTCTGTGTTCAGAGATCTATAATCCACGCAGTGGCAAAGAGATGCATCTTTCTTTTCATGGAACAGCACTGGGACGGCCACCTTTGGTCTCGCTGGCTGAATGAAACCTCGTGCCAAATTTTTCTTTATGAACTTTTTCAGCTCCTCTAACTCCTTGGGGGTCATCGAGTAGAGTTTGGGCTTGGGCAGCTTAGCCTCCGGGATGATCTCAATGGCACAGTCTGTGGGACGGTGAGGGGGCAACTCATCGGACCATTCTTTGCTGAATACTTCAGCTAGGTCCTGATATTCTTTGGGCACACCTTCCAATCCCTGATCGTTGACAGCCACAACTACTTTTTGGGAACCTCAGTTCTCCTGTCCTCCAATTCATCCGTGGGTTCCACTTTTTTAACCATACCATTTCTAAGATCAGAGGCCACTCCCTTCCGTGGGCCACTATAAAAGAAAATCTCAGTGTGGTCCCCATAGTAAGTTCTACTGGCCACATGGTAAGTAGACACCCCCTGCAATGGACCCATCTAGCTGGCCAAACGAAATAAGCTTCTTCAGTCTCCTCACAGGTATTCCCAAATTCCCCACTAGGGTTGGGCTTATCAAGCATCTGGTACAGCCCAAGTCCAATAAAGCCTTCAGGGCCACCTTCTCCTCCATCCCTGGGCTTAGCAGTTCTATGGGCCTGGTGAGGGGTGCTATGGGTCCACTTACTAGGGGCTCATCATCAGAGTCTCTGTCGGACTTCTCTGGCAGGGTCAGAGTTCCCCCTCCCGATTTTTCAGAGGGTTGGAACTCAATGACCTCAGTGCTTTTCATCACAGTTTCCCTGGGGTGCTGAGGGGTTTTTCCAGGTTTCACCCCCACCCAGGCCAGTCTGGCTTTCTGACTGGAGTCTTCAAACAGCATTCCGCAGCTTGATGGTGTTCTTTACCACACTTAAAGCAGGCAGTTGAGTAGTGCTGCCGCTGGGGTTTTTGTCACCTTTCTTTTCCTGTCCGGCGGGGAGTGTCTCCATGACCAACCAAAACTCGGGTGATACAAGCATGGTAGAGATCATCATTTAGCCCATCTTTGAAACAGCTCACCAAGATTTCCTCTGGCAGGTTGAGACAGCAAGCCAGGTTTTGGAATTCCTCAGTGTACTCGGCTACTGGGTGTCAGCCTTGCTTCACTATTTTAAACTGGTCCCTAGCCTTCCAGTTGGCTAAGAGGTCCTCAAACCTCTGTCTCAGGGCAGCCATAAAGTGGTTAACGTTCCGAAGCTCGTGGACATCGGCATTGTGTAGGGTCACCATCCAGTGGGCTGTTGAGCCTTCCAGGGCCATGATCACAATTCTGACCCATCAGCTTTCACTGGGGATCTCCTAACCATACTCATGCATGAAGCTCAGGACTTGAGCCAGAAAGAATCCCAGCTGCTTGTGGTCTCCATCATACTTCACTTTTCCATTTGGATCGGTGGGTTCCCCTCCTTCTAGCCCTGCGCCCATCAGCCCCAGCTGGGGTCGCTGTAGCGGTCACAGTCCCTATGGCCTCCGTGGCACTGGTGGAAGGGCCAGGGTTGGGAGGTTCACTGTCCCCCCTTTCCTCTTCCTCCTCCAGCCTTCTCTCAACCAAGCCCTGGCAGGGATTTGCTTCTTCCTCGAGGTTTTTTTTTAATTATTAATTTTCTATTATTACATTTGATTAGTGCTTAATAAACATCAAGTTGTCTGGGTTAATTTGTTTGCTTAATAATACAAGTTATATTTTTAGTCTCTACCCCTTTTTTCCAACCATTGGTAAAATAAATTCCATGTTTGAAAATATTCTGTATCTTCTTTCTCTTTGACCCTCAATGTAGTTCTGTCCATTTCAGTCCAATCCAATATCTTCTTGATTATCTCTTTATTTAGTGATGTTTCTTCATTCTTCCAGTGCTGAGCAAATACAATCCTTGCTGCTGTTAGTACATGCAATGTTAAATATACATTTTGCTTATCAGATTTTTCTGGTATTATACGTAGTAAAAAAAGGTCAGGTTTTAAATCTACATGTTTTCCTAACATCTTTTCTAACCAAATGTGTATTTTTGTCCAAAATTTATTTGCTTTAACACAGGTCCACTACAAATGATAATATGTGCCAGATTTTTGGTTACATTTCCAACATTTATTAGACATATTTTTAAACAATTTCCTAATCTAGCAGGTGATGTGCCATCTATAAAACATCTTATATAAGTTTTCTTTATAAGAAGTTGCCATTGTCAATTTATAATTTCTTTCCCAAAGATTTTGCCATTTCTCTAATTCTGTATTATATCCAAAGTTTTTTGCCCATTGTATCATTGTATCTTTCCCTTGTAATCCTCCATTTTCAAATTTAATAGAAAGTTACATAGTTTCTTAATCAGTTTTTCTTCAGAGGTCAACAATATCTGATCAAATGTTGTCTGTTCTTTATAAAAGCCATATATTTTCACATCTTATCATATCTCGATTGCATTTGCAATTGAGGTCACCATAATAATTCAATGCCCTGGTCTAAAAGCTCTTGTTTAGATTTTATTTTCCCTTCAGTATCCAAAATATCCTTATATGTCAAATTGTTTTCATTTTGCACCAGGTTCGGGTGAACAAACACTTCCATTGTTGAAAGCCATCCTGGGATTTTCAAGTAGATTTTAGCTTTTATCCTTTCCCACACAAAAAGTAGTGAATTTCTTACATAGTGGTTTTGAAAGTATCTATGAGTTTTATTCTTCTCATGCCATAGAAATGCATGCCACCCCAGTTGCAGATCATGTCCTTCTAGATATAACAGTCTTTTATGTCTGATAATTATCCATTCTTTTAGCCATGTTAAGACACATGCTTGATAGTATAAGACCCAGTCTGGTAATCCAAATCCTCCATTTTCTTTGGATTCTTGTAACATTTTCAGTTTAATTCTAGCTTTCTTTCCTTGCCAAATTTCAAAATCAATGTATTCAAATCATCAAAAAAATTCTTCTCTATTTTTATAGGTACTGTTTGGAACAAGAAAAGCAGTTTTGGTAATATATTCATTTTCACTTTAGCTATTCTTCCTAACATTGATAGTTGTAAGTTTTTCCATTTTTCCAGATCTAATTTTATTTGGTTAAGTAATTTTATGTAGTCATCTTCTTTTATCGTTGCACATCTTGCTGTTAGGTACATTCCCAAATATTTAACTTTCTTAACTATTTGAAAATCCATTTTTATGACAATTGTTCTTTTTGTTTAGATGTAAGGTTTTTAACTATAACTTTTGTTTTTTTCTGTTTATCTTCAATCCTGCTACTTCTCCGAATTCCTCAATCATTTTCAATAGTTTAGGAGTTGTCTCCAATGGTTTTTCTATGATAAATACCAAATCATCTGCAAACGCTTGTAATTTATATAGCTTTCATCTTTTATCTCCATTCCTTTAATTTCTGGGTCTTGTCTGATGTTCCTGTTCAAAACTTCCAAAGTCAATATGAATAGCAATGGGGATAGCAGACATCCTTGTCTTGTGCCTTTCTTTATATTAAAGTTCTCTGTGTAGTCCGCATTTATAATTACTTTTGCTGATTGTTTATGATATATTGTCTTGATTACATTTATAAACTTTCCTGCAAAATCCAGGCAGTTTAATTGTATCATAAATTGCCAGCTTACATTATCAAAGACTTTTTGAGCATCTAAGAAAATTAGTGCCATTTGTTTTCCTGGTTGCATTTCATAATATTCTAATGTATCTAAAATAATCCTTAAGTTGTGTTTTATTTGTCTTTTTGGTAAAAATCCATTTTGGTCTGGATGAATAAATTCAATCAAAAATCTTTTCAATCTGAGACTTCCGGTTTTTGTGCCGTAGCGCACTGCTGTGAGATTGCGGAGCTCCACATCCCACAGCTGATTTCATCCTGCCAGGGGACCCGAAATGGGTCTGAAGTCACTCCAAAGAGGCGGCAAAGAAAGAGGGGTGCCCCGTTGATCACGGAATGATGGTGGTCGTTCCGTTCGATCTGGGGGAAGCCCTCTGACCCAACAGGAGAAAGGCTAGTTGCACATCAGCATCTAGCCCAAGCTACTTACAGCCGAAGTCCAAGAGCATGAGCCAGAACAACGGTGAACAGCATGCTTGGAACTGGTGAGAGTATCGATCTTCTCTCTTCTACTCTGCAATTAAGTCCCTGGGAAAGATCCCCAAAGTAAGAAAACCTCTGAAAATGAAGGGAGGGGACTACACCCCCACTCCCTCATAGACGGAAGTGGCAAATTAACTTTCAAGGGGGAAAGAAACATATTGAAATCAAATTTAAAATACTACAGTCTGGATAAATCTAGAAACTAAAAAAATTGCTAAGATTACACTCTAAAGGGTTTCGATGAAATTATACAAAAAAACCCCAATAAGAATAATTTCTTGCCTGAAAAAGCTGGAAAACAAGCAACTACTGACATCTAGTGGAGAATTAGAACATAGCACATTAACAACAACACCCAGAAACAAAGAAAAATCTGTTCCCTTGAACTCTAATAACCTTTAAGAAGACAGCTGCTGGGAACAAAGAAAAGAATACATACTGGGCCAGCTATAAGATTAGAAAGTGTCTGAAGGAAAAAAATACTTTGATTGTTGTCCAAACCCCAAGAATTGTTTACAGAAAAAGAAAAACTTTGATTTTTGGCTAATCTTTTAGGGGGGAATTTACAGGAAGGATTCAAGGTGGCTAAATATATTGAACCGCAATTTTGACTGGTTGACAACTGACCCCTGAATGAAAGAATTGTTACAAAACATTGATTTTACTGAAGTCTTAACAACTGGAAATACAGTGGATTATAAAAACTATATATAAAGATAAGAACCATACAAAACTGGACTGTTCGGATTTTGAGTTTTGGCTTGTTTGACAAGGCTAATTACAGAGACTATGACACTGATGATGGATTATTTGAAAGGAGGAGATAACATGGATATGGCATACTTATCAAAAAATGACAGAAAACCACATTTAATACCTACTCCTGAAGAACTCAGCCTGGAATATCATAGACCTCCAGAAGCAACATTTCAAGACAAGACAAATACTCTCAAAGAGGAAATTTATGCAATGTTATGACAGATACAAATGACAATAGCTTTAAACCATGAGGAGATTAAACACAACTTTGATGACATAAATGAACACATTTCCAACCTAAACTCACAATCAAAAATTACTCAGAAAATGATGGTAAAAAATGAACAAACAAATCAGACAACAGAACATAAACTAGAAAAAAATGACTTAATCAGAGAAGCTACAAATGAAGAGAATTATAATTTAATACAAACAGGAAAAAACTTACAAGACTTGGACATAACAAAAATGGAAAAGATACCTTATTCATTAGAATGTCAAAATAAATCTTAACAAAATGGACACTGCTAGGAGAATCATTGTTTGGGAGACAAAAAGCATATATTTTACGTACTCTGTCTTCTCCATTCTCAACAACACAAGAACTTCCTGGCAAGCGGAAAATATCAATTTGGAAAGCTATTTGGCAAAAGAAGGAGGCCAGAGACAGATTCAAGAGATTTGATTCACCCTACCAGATGGAGTATTACACGAGCAAACACTTGTTTGAATACGGTTAAATGAAAGAAAACTTTGGCTATAAAGGGGCCTTACAATAAGAGGGATAAGAGATATAAGTAATATAGTACTTTTGATAATATATAAAATGTAAAAATATTGGGATGATGTATGTGAATGAAAAGTTTGAATTTCACAGATAAATTAAGTTTGAAGAGAATTAGGATTAAGGAATGATTGAAATATTGAGGGGAAATTAAGCTCAAATAAGAACTTTGAAAAAAGGATATATAGTGATTTAACAAATTAACTTTTACAAATATGAGTGAAATATAAACCGATCAGAAAAGACGTTATAGGTAGATATAAGAGATAAGCAGTATAGTATTTTTATAACATATTTCATATGAAATATGAAATATGAAAACATTGGGATGATGTATTAAAATGGAAAATTTGGATATTTAGATGTTAAATACTGAGAAAATTATGACTGATAAGAATTATTCGAATATTGAGGAGAAATTAAGCTTAAACAAGATTTATGAAAATAGAATACATGGTGAACCAATAAGTTGATTTTTATAAAAATAACACAAGTTGATAAGAAAAAAAAGTCACATATGGACGCTATTATTGTTGGTACAAACATGGAAGAAAATGTTCATATTTAATCACTTATGCATTGAAAATATTAAAAATTATACTTGTTTAAGGTTGAAGAAGGAGAATACTATCAGGAGAAGAGAAGATCAAAGAAATATACTATTAATCACTATACTAATTATGGAAGTATAACAATTAATTATTATTGACTGTTAATTAACTACTATTGATTGTGTGGTGTTTTTTTAATTTATGAACCAAGACAACACGTTGTAATAATGATTGTTATTGTAAAAAAATCAATAAAACATTTTCAAAAATCTTTTCAATCTGCTATTATTGAGGCAAAAATTTTATAATCCACATTCAGTAGAGATATTGGTCTATAGTTTTTTATCTGTAGCAGATCTGAGTTCTCTTTTGGTATTAAGGTGATATTTGCTTCCGTCCATGTATTTGGTAATTTAGTCTCTAATAATACCTCATTACAAACTTCCTTCATTGGGGAGCTTAATGTGTCTTGAAAACATTTATAGAACTCTGCAAGTAGCCAATCTGGTCCTGGGGTTTTATAAATTTTTCGCCTTTTTATAGCTTCCATCAGTTCCATCATTGTTATTTTTTCATTTAGCATATTTTTAAAGTTTTCTGGAATTTTTGGTAGGTTGGCTTTTTCCATATATTGTGTTGTTTTTTCCCCAACAATTTTTTTCTATATCATATAGTTTTTCATAATATGCGTTAACTATTTTTTTGGAGTTGCACATCTCCCTTCTCATCTTGCAGTTTGTTTATCAACTTTTTCTCTCTTTCTTTCTTCAGTTTATAAGCCAGCCATCTTCCCGGTTTATTTGCATTTTCGAAAAAAAATTTTTTGCCCTTTTGATTTGTTGAGCCAATTCTTCTGACTTTATAAGATTTAATTTATGTTTAATTATCTCCATTTGTCTTTTAAGGGTTTTCTTTTGTGGATCTCTTTGAAGTTCTAGCTCCAATTTCTTAAATTCTTCCCTTAACATTGTACACTGTTGTTTTTTCTCTTTATTCTTTTTAGCCATGTAAGTTATAGCTAATCCTCTGAAGTATGCTTTGGCTGTATCCCATACATTCTGGAGTGAAGTATCTTCTTTTTTATTTTCTTTAAAAAAAATCATTTCCTTTACTGCTATTTCTGTAAATTCTTTCTCTTTTAATAAGGATTGATTCAATTTCCACCTTGATTTCTTCTTTACTCCTATCCAGATCAGCTTTATCGGATTGTGGTCAGGCCCAAATGTTGGGTTCTATCCCAACCTCATGTATATTAGTTCTTAATTCAGGGGACATCCATATCATATCAATTCTAGAGCATGATTTGTGTCTATTCGAATAAAATGTATACTGAGTTCTTTTTGGGTTCATTTCTCTCCAGACATCCTGTACGCAGATTTCTTCTGCCATTTTAAAAAATGCCTTAGGTCCGTGGTGGCGAACCTATGGCACGCGTGCGACAGGCGGTACGCAGAGCTGTCTCTGGTGGCGCGTGTGCCGTTGCTGGGCCAAGCTGCTCCCTCCTCCTCTCCGTGCATGCGCAGCTTCTGCACATGCGCAGCTCTCCACGTGCAGCTCTCCATGCATGCGCAGTCTGGGAATAGGTGAGAGGCTATAAAAGGAGCAACTTTCGGTGGAAGCAGCATCTGCTGCAGCGAGCGAACGAGCGAGCACAAGTCAGAGTGGACAGCGAGCGAGCGAGCACGAGCTGACAGCGGTAAGTTTCAGCAGCCGGCCACGCAGGGGAGGAGGAGGACGAGGGGCGGCGGGGGCAGCAATGGTGGCGGTGGCAAAAGGTGCAAGGGGTGGGGCAGGGGACGGCCTACCTGCTTAAGCTGCCTTGCCTCAGCCTTGTGGGGCTATGGTGGCGGCAGCGGCAGCGAAAGGCGTGTGGGGGGGCGGCCTGCCTGGTTAAGCTGCCTTGCCTCGGCCTTGTGGGGCTATGGTGGCAGCAAAAAGCGGCAAAAGGCATGAGGGTGGGGGGCAGCCTACCTGTTTGAGCTGTCTTGCCTCGGCCTTGTGGGGCTATGGCGGCAGCAGTGGCGGTGAAAGGCATGGAGGGGGGTGGCCTGCCTGGTTAAGCTGCCTTGCCTCGGCCTCGTGGGGCTATGGCGGCAGCGAAAGGCAGAGAAAGGCGCGGGGGCAGGCGGCAGCCTACCTGCTTAAGCTGCCTTGCCTTGGCCACGTGGGACTATGGTGGTGGCGGCGGCGAAAGGCATGGGGGGGCGGCCTGCCTGGTTAAGCTGCCTTGCCTCGGCCTCGTGGGGCTATGGTGGCAGCGAAAGGCGGCAAAAGGCGCGGGGGGCAGGGGGCAGCCTACCTGCTTAAGCTGCCTTGCCTTGGCCTCATGGGACTATGGTGGCGGCAGCGGCAGCGAAAGGCATGGAGGGGGGCGGCCTGCCTGGTTAAGCTGCCTTGCCTCAGCCTCGTGGGATTATGGCAGCAGCGAAAGGTGGCGAAAGGCGCAGGGGGTGGGGGGCAGCCTACCTGCTTAAGCTGCCTTGCCTTGGCCTCGTGGGGTGGGGGCAGCAGCAGTGGCGGCGGCAAAAGACGCGGGGGCGGGGGGCGGCCTAGCTGCGACAACGGCTTCCCTGCTCTGGGGTTTTCTCCTTTCACGGCTTCCGCCTGGTGGCCGGCACACTGCCCGGCCAAAGCCAAGGACAACTACTGACACCTTAGTGGAGAATCAGAACACAGAATACTAACAATAAGGATTCAGAAACTGGCAGGATGCCCAGAAACAAAGAATAATCTGCTCCCTTGAAACTGTAAATAACCTTGAAGACAGCTGGGAACAAAGGAAGAGCCAGGCCAGCCATAAGATTAAAGAGTGCCTAAAAGGAAAATGTTTGAACTGTTGTTTAAATTTAAGAATTGTTTACAGAAAAACTTTGGCTTTTGGCTTATCTTTTAGAGGAGAATTTACAGGAAGGACTTAAAGTGGCTTAACATACTGAATTGTAATTTTGATTGACTGATAATTGACCCTTGAATTAAAACATTGATGAAAGATTGTTTGAAGGGGGTGGGAGACAACATGAATATTGTACAAGTATCAAAAAATGACAAGATGCCACACTCAATATTTTCTCCTGAAGGATTTAGCCTGGAATATCAAAGACTTCCAGAAGTAATACTTCAAGGCAAGACAAACACTTTCCAAGAGAAAATGTATGGAATGTTACGACAGATACAAATGACAAGGAAATCCGAAACAACTTTGAGGATTTAAATAAGCACATCTCTAATTTAAATCTGCAACTAAAAAACACCCAGGAAATAACGGCGAATGAACCAACAAATCAGATAACAGAACACAAATGAGAAGAACATGATCAAATTGATGAAGCAACAAATGAAAAGAATTACAATTTAATACAAACAGGAAAAAATCTACAAGATTTTAATACAACAATAAAAACGGAATGGACTAGGAGACAGAAAGCAGATATTCTACTTATATCATCTTTTGTATCCCCAACAATACTTGCAAAAACACAGGAACTGCCAGATAAGTGGATTATATCAACTTGGAAAGCTATTCGGCAAAAGAAGACTACTAGAGAAAGATTCAAGAGAATTGACTCGCCCTATCAGATGGAGTATTACATGAACAAACACTTGTTTGAATATGGTTAAAAGAATAGAGAACTTTGAACATAAAGGGGCCCTATAACAAGAGGGACAAAAGATTTAAGTAATATAGTATGTTTTATAATACATGAGATGTAAAAATAGTGGGTTGATGTAACTTTTATTAATATAAGTGAAATATAAGCTGACTAAAAAGGATGTTATACCTAGATGTTATAAGATAGATAAGAAGTACAGTATTTTTATAATGTATGAAATATGAAAACATTGGGATGGTGTACCTAAATGGGAAAATTTGGATATTTAGATGACCTAGATGTTATAAGATAGATAAGAAGTACAGTATTTTTATAATGTATGAAATATGAAAACGTTGGGATGGTGTACCTAAATGGGAAAATTTGGATATTTAGATGACTAATATTTGAAGAAATCATGACTGACAAGAAATGGATTGAATATAAAAGGGAAATTAAGCTTAAATAAAAATTACAAAAATAGGATGCATGGTGAATTAATGTGATGATAGTTATAAGAATAATATAAGCTGAAAAAAAGTTATACATAGAGATTATTATTTGTACAAATATAAAAAATATCTATATTTAATCATTCATATACTGAAAATATTAAGAATTACATTTTGTTTAAGATTGATGAAGGAAAATATAAATGGGAGAAGGGAAGATCAAAGAAACATATTATTATTATATTAATTATGGGATTATCAAATGTAATCATTACTGATGTTAATTATCATTTTTTTTTCTTTTTAAAATGTGAACCAAGACAACACGCTGTACACCAGGCACTGGAGAGTGTCTTTGTTAAAAACCAATAAAATATATATACAAGAAACTGAAACTGCTAAGCTATATGCCAAGCTCTTCAAGTGCGAGTTCCACCAGAGTAAAATAGACTATTTAGGCTACCGTATCGTGCACAGAGTCCAGATGGACCCCAATAGGTCCAGGCGGTACTGGATTGGGCTCCACCCCGCACCAGAAAGCAATTACAAAGCCTCTCTGTCTCTTTGTTCAACTTTCCTGCTCTTAGCCATTGCCAGGCCTTGTTATTATCTATTTTCCCTGCTTTTTTTTTATGTACTGGCCATATAATGCTTTGTGTTGCCAAGTCCTTTCTGTTCTTCGTTTGGTCTTTCTTGTAGACTAGCATGGTCTTTCCAATCCTCAGTTAGCCTTCCTGATATACTAGCTTCAGTGCATCCTCATTATCCTTCAGGTATTTTTCCAATGCCCTTTTTTCTTCTTCAACTGTCTGATGTGCTTGCAACATTCCAAGCCCACCTATTTTCCTTGGTAAGTAGAGTCTGTCAACATTGCTGCAAGGATGAAGAGCATGACTTTATATCATTATTTTTCTGGTCTTCCTAGCCAGGGCCTTTTTTTCCTGCCTAAGTCCAGTCTACTATTCCAACTGTGTATCTAATGAGTGGAATTGTCCAGGTGTTAATTGCCTTGACAGTATTTCCTCCACTGGACTTAAGATCTTCTTCACTCTCTTGACGTATTCATTTCTAACCTTTTTCTTGACTTTGTTGTGCTTGATGTTGTCAGCTTGAAGGATGCCCAGGTATTTGTAGTGATTATCTTCATCCAGACTCTTGATGATATTTCCATAGGGCATCTTGATTCCTTCAGATTTCCCTGTTTGATGGTGAGCATAGCACATTTGTCCAGTCCAAACTCCATTGCAATATCTTGGCTGTATATATGGACAGTGTTGAGCAGTGATTCTATTTTGATGGTGTTTTTCCATACAACTTCAAATCGTCTATATAAAGGAGATAAAATAGTCTGGCAGATATTTTTGATGTTTAATAGCAATGACCTAAGTTACTCAGTATAGTTGACAGAGAAATCAGTGCGATGATAAACAGTAGCGGTGGCAGTGAATCTCCTTGGAAGATTCCTCTAACGATGTTCATCTCTCCCCGTTCTATCACACTTGACCAGCAACTGTGTCTTCCATTGTGCTATCAATGGACAAAGCTTCTGATGTTTCTGCTGATGCCTGTTATTTCTAGACACTTGATTATTCAGTCATGTGGCAGGGAGTTGAATGCCTTCCTGTAATCAATCCATGCTACATTCAAGTTATTCCTTCTCTTGTAATTTTCCAGAATCATCTTGCCAATTAGAAACTGGTCTTTTGTTCCTTTGCTCTTTGGGCAGTTTCCTTTCTGCTCAGGTGGAAAGAACTTATTTTCAACTAGATGTTGTTGGACTGCATCAACTATCACACCAATTAGTAATTTGAAAGTTGTTGGTAAGCAGGTAATTGGCCTGTAGTTACCTGTTGCTATCCCTTTTGCTGGATCTTTCACTATCAGGTAGGTTTTGCTAGATATTAGCCATTCTTCAATTTCACCTCCTAGCAGTATGTTGTTAAACTGCTTGGCAAGGAGTGGGTGAAGACCAATCAGATGTTTCAACCAAAAACCATGCAGTTCATCTTCCCCTGGTGCCTACCAATGCTTGATCCTTTTTGCCCTTTTCTCTACCATTTCTGCTATTATAAAGCTTTTTCATTTCATCATCTTTTTTATTCTTATCCACTTTGTTTAACCAAGCTGCGTTCTTGTTATCTTTCTTTGGATTATCCCATATCTTTGCCAAAACTGAACTATTTCTTCTTTGTCAGGTGCTGACTGATTCACTGCATTCTCTCTATTGATAGATTGATGGAAATGTGTCTGATTTAATTGAAATTGATGATTTCCCCTATAATTTGTATTTTGAGCTACGTATGTGCTAATCTTCTTCACTATAGCTGTTATTTAACAGAATAACAGAGTTGGAAGGGACCTTGGAGGTCTTCTATCTAGTCCAACCCACTGCTCAAGCAGGAGACCCTATACTATTTCAGACAAATGGCTGTCCACTCTCTTCTTAAAAGCCTCCCGTGATGGAGCACCCACAACTTCTGAAGGCAAGCAATTCCACTGGTTAATCGTTCTCACTGTCAGGAAACTTCTCCTTAGTTCTAGGTTGGTTCTCTCCTTTATTAGTTTCCATCCATTGCTTCTTGTCTTACCTTCTGGTGCTTTGGAAAATAGATTGTCTCCCTCTTCTTTGTAGCAGCCCCTCAAATAAATTAAAGCAAATGTTGTTTTGCTACTTTATTATTTCCAGTGCTTCTGTGATCTTCCTTGTTTCTAAGTGGCATTTCTCAATTAGGTATTCTTTGATCTTTTTGTTCTTCAGCTTCTTTTCTTTCATTTCTTCTAACTTACTTGCATCTGATCTCAGCTTGCTGAACTTTTTTTCCAGCCTGATTTTCCATTTTGGTGGTGCAGTTTGCCCCCCCCCTTTCTTGGTTGATTTTGCATCACAGGTATTCAGTTATAACTGCATTAGTTGGTTTGTGTCTTGCAGGGAGCTGGTGCTTATATTTAATATTGAAGTATTGGCATCTTTTAATGCTTGTGCCAGCTGTTTCTTTAGAACAAGCTTCAACGCAGGAAACCTTATCCTGATGTTTTTGTGCTGTTCTAGATACTCAAGTTATTCTTTGTTTCATTTTTTCTATTTCTTTAGTTAGAGGGCTTTGTTCTTTCTGAGGCAAAGGAGAGGGTGCCTGGTTTCCAAATGAAAACAATTCTATATCTCTGCTGGATTTCTCTACTGCCAATTCCCTCGTTTGCTTCTACAGTCTGAGTTACTTCTGGCAAGGCTTTGATTTTTTTGCTCTAGGTAGACCTTTGCAAATCTTCTAATTCTGCTTCTGTGAATACTTTATTTCTTATTATAAATCAATGTTGATTTGCCAGCCTCTATTCTGTTATTTCTGATTCTGAATGTTGTTCTATCCAGAACTGGTGCATTTGTTTCAAATATTCTCTTCTTATTGGACTTCATCTGTAATAACAGATCATTATTTCTTTGTTTTTAATTACTATATATTTGCAGTTGGTAAAGACCTTTCCTTCCAATTCTGCAGCTGTTGGCCATGGTTGCTCAGCCAACAGTCCTGAGTCCTGTAGCCCAATTTTTAATAGATGTCCAAGAACTCCCAACACCTAATGCAGCGCTTGTTGACCTGGGCAATGACCGAGGAACTCATCAAATTTGCAGATGACACCAAACTGGCAGGAGTAGCCAACACCCCAGAAGACAAACTCAGGATCCAAAAAGATCTTGACAAACTTGAACAATGGGCCCTATCCAACAAAATGAGTTTCAGTGTGGAGAAAGGCAAAGTTTTACACTTAGGCAGGAAAAATCAAAGGTACAATTACAGACTGGGTGAGACCTGGCTCAAAAACAGTAACTTGCGGAGTCCTAGTGGATGATCACTTGACCATGAGCCAGCAGTGTGCAGCAGCAGCCAAAAAAGCTAATACAATCCTGGGTTGTATAAACAGAGGCATAGAATCAAGATCATGCGAAGTATTAGTACCACTCTATAAAACCCTAGTAAGACCACACCTGGAATACTGCAGCCAATTTTGGTTACCATATCACAAAAAAGATGTTGAGAGTTTAGAAAAAATTCAGAGAAGAGCAACTAAGATGATTAAAGGCCTGGAAACTAAAACATACGAAGAACGGCTGCAGGACTTGGGTCTGACTAGTCTAAAGAAAAGAAGAAATAGGGGAGACATGATAGCAGTATTGAGGGGCTGCCACAAAGAAGAGGGGGTCACGTTATTCACCAAAGTACCAGAGGGCAGGACAAGAAACAATTAGAAACTGATCAAAGAGAGAAGCAACCTGGAATTAAGGAGAAACTTCCTAACAGTGAGGACAATTAATCAGTGGAACAGCTTGCCTCCAGAAATCGTGGATGCTCCATCACTGGAGATTTTAAAGAAGAGGCTAGACAGTCACTTGTCTGAGATGGTATAGGTTCTCCTGCTTGAGCGGGGGGCTGGACTAGAAGACCTCCAAGGTCCCTTCCAGCTCTATTCTATTTCTGTAATTTATTTCTTACCATATTTTTTATGGGAGAGACACTCTTTCTCTGACTTCTCTGATGAGACCTGTCCAGTATTGTTGAACCTCTGGCATAGTTTCCATCTTCCTTGGAGCACATAAGCCCCACAATCATATCAAGGTAGTATCTCACTGGGGGATTATTATTATAACTATATACATAAAAATGTGAAATCACAGCTTCTACTTCTTTAGGTGTTGGCCTTCTTATGCATCAAATTCTTCCCAAGAATCTAGGAGGTTGTAACGTATCAGTATAGTATATGTGCAGATCCATATACGACAGATGAAATTTTGTCAATACACAGATATTCTAAATGCTGTCCAAGATTTTTGGGTATGCCACACAATGTGACAATATCCACTGAAACCACACCTGGTTTATGCCATCATCTTTCAAATTCAATTAGATCTTGATACCTTGTGACCATTTCAAATTCTTTGTCTTCTTCTATCACCTTGTATTGCCTCATCAGCTATCCATACTTTATTCTTTTAAAGCAAACTTAAAATCTGATGTGTTATGAGATTTGGATAATCTACAATTAGAGTCATAGTTAAAGATTGGTGAAAACTTAATAATTCAAATCCTAACCAAGGACCGAAGAATTGTTATCAGAATAATCATCTGTTCATCTCACAGTCAGCCAAGGGCGTATTTATTTATCAAATTTATTTGCCGCCCATCTCACAACTCAGACAACACTGGATTTTAGTATTTTTATCCACTTAACGAGTAATTTCCAAAGACCTGGGATAGACAGACATGGTTGTTTGATGCTGTTAAAGATATCGTAGCAGGATGTAAATTGTTCCATGAAAAGCTGCCTTTTTACAATTTATTAATATTATGAAGCAGAGCTATAAAGGCCTTGAAAAATCATGTTCTTCCCGCCAAACGAAAAAAATGCGGTTGAAAACATTTAGGAGAAGAATGTAGCCGAAAACCGACCCGCGACTCGCTCCTCAAGCAACGCTTCTCTTCCTTTTTATCCCTTGGCCAAAGTATTTCCGGCCGCTGTCTCAGGGCAAGGAAGCACTTCCGCCGAAATCTTGTTCCGGGGATCTAAGATGACGGAGCCCGAGGCATTGTTGCGGTACGATACGAAAGTGCGAAGTTGGATGTTCATGGCGGATTGAATAGCGGCCAGCGGAACGCCCCAGAGAGGGCCCGTAGTCTCGTATCCTATGCCTCCGCCGTTTGAGTAAGTTGGATAAGACGGGACCTTTTTAGGCTGGCCTTACTGCGTTTGGTAGAGAAGGCTTTGGGACAGGTCTTCGCTTTGGTTCCGAGGGGCATGGTTCGGCGGGGGGGGGGGGAGACGAGCTGTAGGTTAGGCCAAATGGGCCAGGTGTAGGCAGGCAGCCTCTCCACTGGCCAAGATCGGGAGTCGGTGACCCATGTGCCCTCCTCCCACCCCCGCTCACACTCACCATAGGCTGGGTAAACCTGCTACTGTAGTTCTTCAGAGCGGGTTGTGGGATTCACCACCGAAACGGAAATTGTCCCTATTAAGTTTTCCCGGTTTCTTCTAACTATTCTGTTTGACTTTTCCTGATGCTTTAATGATTACGACACCAAAACAGATAGTTCTTCCCTTTCTTTATAGGCAACAAAAGCAATCTTGCTTTCGACATATAATTTAGGGACAGTAAACCCGAATCTAAGATGGTAATCAGTAGAATGCAAGTTTGACAATACTGATTTGAAATATGTTGGCTTTTTTCTTTTCTTGGCCTTTCTAAATTAGCTTTTATTAGTGTTGAACAGATGAGTTACTTCCCAATGCTCAACTGAAGAGGTGAACATAAAACTTATTCCTGAACTACACAGTCTCTCTATATTTTTTAAAGTTTTGGTATAAACATCTTAAGCATTGCTGGAGGAACCATGGACTTTTCTCTGGTTCTTTTCTCTCCCATATTGCAGGTTTTTAAAATATCTGAACTTGTCTTGTGCAAAGATTTGCACATACATGGTCTTTTAACTGCTGTTAACAGGAAATGAAAATTAATTGCTTAAAGAAGCTGAGTGGATTATAATACTTGCCTCATTGTTTGGCTTTTGTAGGTGACCTGACATTACTTAAAACCTCCTGCTTCCTCCCTCCCCAGCCCAATTGAGTTGGATACAGAGCAGTAAACCTCTGTGCAGGATCTGAGATTTGCTATAGTTAGGAAGATGATTTGAATATAAGACATATTTGCAGATATTTATATTTAATAATTATATATTGAGCTGTTATATCTCTACAGCAGCTTCCTTAGTGTTTTTGCCTTTGCTTTTGTAGTTCTACTTCCCCAGCAATGCACATGAAGCTTTCATCTCAACTTGTCAAAGAGGACATAGTCTCCATTAGTCTCAGTTGTTAAATGAATTCCGTGTCACCCACCTCAGTGCAGTACTTAAGCCAGGAAGAGTTGCACCATTCAGATGGAAGGCAGTTTTTTAATCCCCGAGCCAGCAGCCAGGGAGGGAGCTATCCAGGGTTTTTCTCCAGAAGTGCCACCTGCAGCCAGTATAGTGAACCTGATGAAGTGGACAAGATCAAGAGCAAGCTCCTCTCTACCTGGAACAATATGAAATATGGTAAGTTCAGATTATAGAAACTGCATGGGAATGGGCAGATCTTATCACTGTTCAGTAGTCCCCAAGGTAAACCTTGATCTTGAGAAATACAGATTTTTAAAAAATCTTAACAGCTGTAAAGTAATTCATCAGCTGGGCATCCTACATATTTCTCCTTTTCTCTTTTATGCCCTTGGAATTTTCAGTGAAATTCTCAATATATTTTTGTGACTTTAAAATCAGGAGACCTGTGTTTTCTTAAGTTTCACACTTATAAAATTAATTCATTTGTCTTTCAAGATATATTCAAGTTCCTACTTCCTTTAGAGGCCTAATTGTTAGCCTTTTAAAAATGTAGGTTTACAATTTAGTTATCTACAAAGATATCTGTCTCTAAAGATTTGTAAAAAAACAACCCTATTGTAGCCATTGTGTTCTGTAATCTCTCTGAAACTATTCAAAATTAGATAGATTTTTCAGAGTTTGAATTTTTAAAAGAAGAAAAAAATATTTAAGCCTGTCATTCTACTCTACTACTTTGATGTCCGTGAAACCCAGAAACCTGGTCTGAAAATTTCAGTCTACCATTTCTCTGACACTGCCTGACATGAATATTGTAGTACCCCCAATGAAGCAAAAAAATCAAAGTTGCCAACTGTAAACTATTGATGTTCACAACAACGCTAAGCAATAAACCATGATTTCTAAGCCACATGACTGGGCCCTCACCATGTCCTGACACAAAATCAAAATACTTTAGCTTAGTGGGAAGTGTAATTGCAGATTACAAGAACAATTTGTATTTGTATTTTTACAAGTACTTTTGTGAATAAATCTGAATGGGTTGGAGAAAATTATCTGTTTAGGAGAATAAATTCTCTTCCTATTTTTCAGTTCCTATTTTTCCACATCAGCTATGGTAGTGAAGCTGACTTTTTTGTAACCTCTAACTGATAGGACAGTGGTGGCGAACCTATGGCACGGGTGCCAGAGGCGGCACTCGGAGCCCTCTTTGTGGGCATGCCTGCCATGCCCCAGAGATGGCAACCGTCCCTCTTCAATCAGCTGCCCGAGGTCCCATGTGGCCAGATGCATCCTGGCACAGCTGGTTTCCCTCCCCCCTGTCCCATCCCTCCTGGCCTCACATGCTCTCCTTTTCCCGGGCACGACCCACTGCATCGCCTCCTCACCTGTCGGCCAGCTGTCCAGCTCAGAGGTGGCTTCTCTGAACTGCTGGCAGTGGGCTGTGGAGCCCCAGAGTATGTCGGTCGAGGAGCCGTCAGGCTGTGGCTGCTGACGGACACCGGCGGCCCCCATGCACTCGCTGGCCTCTGTGTGTGGGGGCCGATGGGGTCAGGCAGCAGCTGCCCTGGCCCCTGCCTCACCTTGCCCCGCGGCAATGGTATCCCCGCCCTGCCTCGCCTCACCTCACCCCGCAGGATGAGTCTCCTGCCCACCGCCCCACCTGCCAGAGACCCCCTGGATCTCCCCCAACCCTGTCCACAGGCGTCCCTCCCCATGAGCAACATTGAGGTGACCACACCCACTTTGGCCACACCCACCCAGTCTGCCATGACCACCACAGCCACGGCCACCCAGTGAGCCATGTCCCACCTGGCACCCGGCGATAAATAAGTGGGTTTTGGGTTGCAGTTTGGGCACTCGGTCTCTAAAAGGTTCGCCATCACTGTGATAGGACATACTGCCCACTGTTATTTTCTTGAAGATAATTTTTGATGAAAAGTTTGATGAATGAAGATAATTGAAGATAATTTTTGATGAAAAGTTTGATGAATGTTGCTCATGGGGAGGGACGCCTGTGGACAGGGTTGGGGGAGATCCAGTTAGTGAAATAACCCACTAGCGAGTGAATGAAGTAAATTCATTGATATGTGTATAGATGTGTATGTATTTCATTTGGCCTTCCATATACTACTGAATGACAGATGAGGGAATAGAAGGGGAACTCACCAAATTTGCAGATGACACTAAACTGGCAGGAAAAGCCAACACCCCAGAAGACAAGCTCAGGATCCAAAAAGATCTTGACAAACCTGAACAATGGGCCCTATCCAACAAAATGAATTTTAATGTGGAAAAAAGCAAAGTTTTACATTTAGACAGGAAAAATCAAAGGTATAAGTACAGATTAGGCGAGACTTGGCTCAAAAACAATAACTCTGAGAGGGACCTTGGAGTCCTAGCGGACAATCACTTGACTATGAGCCAGCAGTATGCAGCATTAGCCAAAAAAGCTAATACAATCCTGGGTTGTATAAACAGGCACAGAATAAAGATCATGCAAAGTATTAGTACTGCTTTATAAAACTCTAGTAAGACCACACCTGGAATACTGCAACCAATTTTTGTCACCATACTACAAAAGAGATGTTGAGACTTTGGAAAAAGTTCAGAGAAGAGCAACTAAAATGATCAAAGGCCTGGAGACTAAAGCATATGAAGAATGGCTTCAGGACTTGGGTTTGGCTAGTCTAAAGAAAAGAAGAAATAGGGGTGACATTATAGCAGTATTCCAGTACTTGAGGGGCTGCCACAAAGAAGAGGGCATCACACTATTCTCCAAAGCACCAGAGGGCAGGACAAGAAACAATGGTTGGAAACTGACCAAAGAGAGAAGCAACCTGGAATTAAGGAGAAACTTCCTAACAGTGAGGACAATTAATCAGTGGAACAGCTTGCCTTCAGAAATTGTGGGCGCTCCATCACTGGAGGTTTTTAAGAAAAGACTAGACAGACACATGTCTGAAATGGTATAGGTTGTCATGCTTGAGCAGGGGCTTGACTAGAAGACCTCCAAGGTCCCTTCCAGCTCTATTCTATTGTATTTTATTTATCTGAGAGAGAGGGATGGATGGATCGATCTTTGCCTTTAAAAATCTGAGATTGCCAACATTCCCTACATTGTACATTTTATGTATTCTATGATAATGTATTGCTTTTTAAGAAACCGTTACTTCTTAATCTTCCATTCTTGTACCTGCTGATATCATTGTGATTTAGATCCTCACTGGCTCAAGGTTGACTCAGCCTTTCATCCTTCTGAGGTCCATAAAATAATGACCCAAATTGTTGGAGGCAATATGCTGACATTATAAACCACTTGGAGAGTGCGGTAAAGCACTATGGAGCAGTATGTAAGTTTAAGGGCTATTGCTATTGCATTTGGTCTTTCCTCTAGGAGCTCATGGTGACATATATATCATTTTCTCCTCCCATTTTCCCTCAATTAAAACCCTGTGAAATAGGTTGGACTACTCCAATATAATCCAGGCACTTCGCCATTCTATGGCTGAGGATGGACTTCAATTTGGCCTTTGTAGATGACATAAAAATGGCCTTAAAGGACAGGAGAAGAGTCACTAGTAAGGCAATGCTGAGATAAGCAGGGCTTGAGGCCAGGCCAAGAAACTAACTTGAAAAAAGTCTCAGAAAAGAACCTTCCAAATTCACATGAAGATAAAGGGAGGGAGAAGAAAGCACATTCAGAGTAAAGTTGTAGTAAAGTTACTACAACTTTACAATAAATACTGTCCTAGCTTATACGGCATTGGTTTCATACTTTGATCCACCTTGTAGGGTTGACTGTTTCCCTGCTCAGGTGTAGAACTTTCATCCTTCTACTAGTAAATGTTTCCCTCCCTATGTGTTTTTAAAGCTATCGGAGAATTCTTAACAGAATAGCAGAATAACAAGAGTTGAAATGGACCTTGGAGATCTTCTAGTCCACGGGTCGGCAACCCATGGCTCCGGAGCCGCATGTGGCTCTTTCAGCCTTCTCCTGCGGCTCCCAGTCCTCCTCCGCCATTTGCAGAGACAGAGACAGAGACAGAGGCACTTGCGCTTCCCTTCTTTCTCTCTCTCTCTCTCTCCGATCTTCTGCCTCACACTGTTCTCTGACAAGCTGAGAAGCTTATTGGGCGGGGCTCCTGCCTTTGCTGTGTCTCCGCAGGAAGCAGGAAGAAGCAGAAAGCAGCATCTCTCTTTCTTTCTCTCTCTCTCTCTCTCACACACACACACACTTTTACTTACTTAGTGGGGGAAGAAGACTGGCAGACCAAGGGCAGGAGAGAGCCAGCCCAATAAGAATGTGTGTCAGCTTGTTGGAGAACAGCGTGAAGCCAGCTTGCCAGGTGAGCAGAAGATCGGGGGGGGGGGGAGAGAGAGAGAAAACTCATGCACAGCAGCCTCTTTCTTTTTAATTAAACTCTTCAATCAACCCCCCCCCCCGCCCGCGCGCACGAGTTTTGCGGCTCCCAGTGTTTTCTGTGGGAAACGTGTCCAAGTGGCTCTTTGAGTGTTTAAGGTTGCTGACCCCTGTTGTAGTCCAACTCCTGCTCAAGGAGAGCCTATATCATTTCAGATAAGTTGCTGTTCAGACTCTTCTTAAAAGCCTCCAGTGATGGCGCACCCACAACTTCTGAAGGCAAGCCGTTCCACTGGTTTATTGTTCTCACTGTCAGGAAATTGCTGTCAGAAAATTTCTTAGTTCTAGGTTGTTTCTTTCCTTGATTAGTTTCATCCATTGCTTCTTGTCTTGCCTTCTGGTGCTCTGGAAAATAGGTTGAACCCCCCTCTTCTTTGTGGCAGCCCCTCAAATATTGGAACATCACTATCATGTTGCTGTTAGTGCTTCTTTTTACTAGGCTAGAAACACTCAATTCCTGCAACCATTCTTCATATGTTTTAGCCTCCATCCCCTAATCATCTTTGTTACTCTTCTCTGCACTCTTTCCAAAATCTCAACATCTTTTTTATATTGTAGTGGCCAAAACTGAATGCAGTATTCCAAATGTGGACTTATAAAGGCCTTATAAAGTGGCACTAACACTTATGTGATTTTGATTCTATCCCTCTAATAATGCAGCCTAGGGTTGCATTGTCCTTTTTGGTGAGTACAGCACACTGTTGGCTCATATTTAAGTGATTGTCCACTAGGATTCCAAGATCCCCCTCAAACGTACTACTATTGAGTGAAGCTTCACCTAATCTGTAACTATAGATCTGGTTTTTCTTGCATAAGTGTAAAACCTTACTTTTCTCACCATTGAATTTTATTTTGTTGGATAGGGCACAGTGTTCAAGTCTGTCGAGATTCATCTGGATCATAAGCCTATTTTTTGGGATGTTGGCTATTCCTGCCAGCTTAGTGTTTACAGGAAATTTGATGAGATCAGTCCAATTGTCCTGCTGGTAATTGATGAAGCATCTAAGGTACTGCTCCAGAACTGAGTTCGTTCGTTCTGTCTCCCCATTCGTTGAGGATGATGACTAGAACTTAAGCCTTGTTCTGGGCCCAATAGGTCCAAAAAGGCCTTCCAGAAGTAAATTGCACACCCCTGTCTGAAATTATGTGCTGAGGGGCTCCATACAACTGATAAATATGTTGGAGGAACATTTTAGCTAAGACTATAGCAGTTGGGATCTTTTGGCATGGAATGAAATGGACTTGCTTAGAGAATAAGTCAGTTATGACCCAGTTAACTGTATTTCCCGAACTCTCCGGCAATTCCACAATAAAGTCCATAGAAATCTCTCTCCAGGGTGCTGAAAGGCTCGCTACAGGCTGCAAAAGACCAGGGATTTTCCCTTTGCTTTAGGCTTTGCTGCAGCCTAAATAGGGCAGCTGGCCACATAATTTTCAATGTCTTTTTTCAACGATGGCCACCAGAATTGCCTTTTTTTAAAAAAAACAAGTTATATTAATTTTCCAGTTTTACAAAAATCCAAATATTAAGGAAGCAGCGTGGTGATTGGGTAATGCATAATCCAATAACAAGATCTTTCGTACCTATGTCGGGTTACATCACCAAAATTATTTTATCACATTCAGATTAATACATTGCTAATTATGACTCAAATCAATTAAAACATTTATTAATATATTTTAACATACATGTCCATGTCCTGTATTTAAATTTTACCTAATTTCAATTACAGTATTCCAATTAGCTTAATATCCATAGTATTTAGATTTTGGGTAGCCCAAAGTTCCCTTATTTCATTACAAAATAGTTGTCATATCTAAGATACACATATTGTTTACTCGAATAAATTCTTACTTTATTTCACAAATATATTCTATTTCTCATCCTAGTACCTCGTCACTTACTAATAAAATATCCTTTATTGTCTCAATCCAACTTCTAAATTATAATTCAAAACTATTATTCTAATGGCTATTTTTTATTTCCCTTATAAGTCTAAGTCCTAAATATTAAGTCAGTTAATATCTTTTAAAATCTCCTTAGCTCATTGAGATTTTAAGCTCTTCCATTATAAGTCACACACAAACAAAAAACAAAAAAACCCATTTTTTAAGTCTAACTCTAGCTTTCTTTTTGTGCCAAGCAGGCTTCCATACCAGTGCCTTTAAATCATCAGATCTCCCTTCATTCCTACACATGATATTTGAATCAGGGGAGACCATCCAGTGATCAATTTTTCAAAGGAGCTAGCCCCTTTGTAATCATTGGGTTGTTGGCCTGGTAGTTCAAATCTCCGTGTTTGGCTTGGTATATTTGTCATCAGTTCAGTCTGGTCTTCTTCTTCCGGTTTCATCTGGTTTAAGTAAGAAGTCATGTTCAGTGTTGTAATTGTTGTTTGGTTGTCTAGTGTTATGGTTCCAAAGGAAGATTGCTTTTAATGAGAAACATGAGGCCTTTACCTCTTAGAATCCATTTATTGCAAACATAACCTTGGCACTTACATGGACGGATGCCAGAAACTGAATTTCTCTGGCTTGCGTCTTTCTTTTCTTGCTACACCCCTCCCTTATTTTACAGTCATGAATTACGTCTTCCAATTAGGCTGGAGGCCAAAGATTTACTTCCGTTTCTTTCCCGGGCTTTCCTCATGAATCTCCTCCTTTTCTGTCTTCTGAATTAACTCTAAAAATACCAGACAGTTCTGCATATCTTGTCAAAGCAATAATACCCTATATTAACAGCGTTGACATCTGGCCCCCCTTACAAAAAGGACAGATCCTGTAATGTAAGCAAAAGCATATATTAATGATTAGTTTTTGGTTTGTTGGGGTGTTTCGTATAAAACCTTTTGATGAGCCTGTCAGCTTTCACCTCACTGGATTTCACCCAAGTAGCTTCAGACAATGGGTATCCCTTCCATTGTACTAGGTACTGCAATTTCCCTTCAAAAATTCTAGAATCAAGAACACGTTTCACTTCGTAATGGGTCTGCCCCGCAACTACGAGGGGCCCAGGTGCTTTCTTCGGGGGAGGTCTTAAAGTGGAACCCCGATAAGGTTTTAACAAGCTACTATGGAAGACAGGGTGGATTTTACCCCAAAGCCTAGGGAGTTTCAGTTTTACTGTGACCGGATTGATGACCTTTACGATAGGAAAAGGCCCTAAGAATTTCGGTCCTAACTTCTTACTGGGTAATTTGAGGCGCAAATATTTGGTCGACAGATAAACCTCTTCCCCAACTTGGAACGTTCTTTGGGGAGCTCTCTTTTTATCAGCTTGCTTTTTATAGGTTTCAAAAGTCTTTTTTAAAGCAGTTTTCGTGTTTCTCCAAACTTCTTCCCATCCCCTCACCCATTGGTCAAGTGTCTGGGAAACTGTTGGCATCTGGGGGTATTCAGGTATTGGACCGAACTCTTTGCCTGTGGCTACTCTGAAAGGTGTGTAGCCAGTGCTGCTGTGCACAGAATTATTGTACGCCACCTCTGCAAAAGGGAGGAGGTCAGTCCAGTTCGTCTGTTGATAGGACACGTAGCATCTGAGATATTGCTCCACCATTTTGTTAGCGGCTTCTGCAGCTCCGTTGGTGGCCAGATGAAAAGCGGATGATAAGCCTTGAGATGATCCAATTAATTTAAGAAAACTCCTCCAAAACTTTGCTGTGAACTTCACCCCCCTGTCTGAGATTATTCGCTTAGGGGTGCCGTGCAGTCGGTAGATATGTTTCAGGAACAATTTAGTCAGTCGTTGAGCGGATGGGAGTCCTTTGCAGGCGATGAAATGAGCCTGCTTCGAAAACAGGTCTATTACAGTCCAGATGACAGTATTTCCTCTACTCTCAGGTAGGTCTACGATAAAGTCCATAGCTATTTCTTCCCAGGGTTGGGAAGGTTCTGCCACCGGCTGCAGTAATCCAGGGGTTTTCCCCGGTATTCTTTTCATTGTAGCACATACGGTACAACTCTTCACATAGTTTTCCACATCTCGTTTCAGTCCCGGCCACCAAAATTGCCGGCGGGTGAGATGTAGTGTTTTTAGATATCCAAAGTGTCCAGCCTGCTTTACATCATGGCTGTGTTTGAGAGCATTGAGACGGAGGGATTCGGGCAAATACAGTTTCCCCCCTTTGTAAGCCAAACCATCCCGGCACATCAAGGAGGTTTGGTTATCTTTGAACCATTGATCGGTGAGGAGCTCTCATTTTATTTTCTTTGCTCCAGGGTCATCCGGATTTGGGACCCTGCGAGGCGTGATTTGTGCAACAGGTTGTGGATTGGAGATAATCACCTCGTTGACTTCTTCATGTTCGCTTTTGTATTGGGGCAATCTCGATAGCGCATCAGCTAGGAAGTTTTTTCCCCCTGGTATGTACTTTAGAGTAAAGTTGAAGCGGTTAAAGTACTGTGCCCACCGTACTTGCTTTGGGGATAATTTGCGAGGAGTTTTCAGTGCCTCTAGGTTTTTGTGATCTGTCCATACTTCGAATGGCACCTTGCTCCCCTCCAGGTAGTGTCGCCAGTTTAACAGCCCCCATCTAATTGCGAAGGCCTCCTTCTCCCATATTGCCCATCTCCATTCACTTTCCGTAAATTTTTTGGAGGTGTAGGCGCAGGGTTGCAGGACTCCCTTCTTGTTCTTTTGAAGCAATACAGCTCCAACTGCCACATCACTGGCATCGGCTTGAATTACAAAGGGCTCCCCTAGACAGGGGTGCTTTAGGACTGGTTCGGCAGCAAATAGTCTTTTTAAATTCTCAAAAGCTGTTTGACAGTTCATAGTCCATGCTAGTGGTTGGCCCGGTCGCGGCTTCCCTCCTTTTTCCTCTGTTTTGAGTAAATCTGTAAGGGGTAGGGCAATTTTGGCAAAAGAGGGGATGAATTGACAGTAGAAGTTGGCAAAACCTAGAAAGCTCTGGAGTTGTTTGCGGGTTTTGGGGGGCTGCCATTCGATTATAGTTTTCACCTTGGCTGGATCCATCTCAATGCCTTCTTTGGAGATTCTGTAGCCGAGGTAATCTAATCGGGTCTGGTGAAATTCACATTTTGACAATTTGGCATAAAGCGTGGCATTCAATAGTTTCTTTAACACTTCTCTCACCAGCTTTATGTGATCAGTCATATTCGTGCTGTATATCAGAATATCGTCAAGGTACACCAGAACCCCTTTGTACAAGTGTTCATGTAGGACCTCATTAATCAACTGCATGAATACGGCTGGGGTACCCTGTAGTCCGAATGGCATGACTTTAAATTGATAGCTCCCCATGGGGCAGTTGAAGGCAGTTTTCCACTCATCCCCTTCTTTTATTCTCACTCGGTAGTACGCCTCTCTCAGGTCTCATTTAGTGAAGACACTCCCCTTAGCCAGATGAGTTAATAGGTCCTTTAGGAGGGGGAGGGGGTATCTGTTTTCCACACTCACAGCGTTGAGGCCCTTATAGTCTATGCAGAGATGAAGAGACCCATTTTTTTTCTCTTTAAATAACACGGGGGCTCCCACAGTAGATTTGGCCTGTTCAATGAACCCCCTCGCTAAGTTTGTATTCACGTATTGCTGCATCTCTTCCATCTCGAGGGGGGACATGGCGTACATTCTCGGGCATGGAGGTTTGGCTCCTGGCACCAGTTCGATAGAACAGTCATTGGGTCTGTGAGGGGGTAGGACATGGCATTCATTTTCACTAAATGCCTCTGCTAAGTCCTGGTATTCGTTGGGGATGAACGATTCATCTGGTGACGGTAAGGCAGCTATGAGTGCTCGCTCATTAGGTGGCCTAAAGTGTCCCGCAACGTCAGTTGGATCAGTGGGAGGCTCAGGCTCTATAGGTAGTCTCACAGTTCTCATTCCTTTCTCCCACCAGATAAATGGCTTCCATTTGTCCAACCAGGCTAAGCCTAGAATCACAGTCTCAGTCATTTTTGGGGCCACCAGGAACCGAATAAATTCCCAGTGTGCCCCTATTTCTAGGCGTAAGGGCTCAGTTAATTGTGTGACTAAAGTCCCTCCCATCAGGGAGCCGTCAGCTTGCTCGAACCTCACAGGGTTGGAGAGTTGTTTTGCCCGTATGCCCATTTTCATGGCAAAGGGTAGGCTAATAATGCATCGGGTGCATCCAAAATCAATTAGTACGTTTAAGTCTATTTGTGCCCCCGACTTAGGGATTGTAAGCTTGGCGGCCAGTGAAAAAGATGGGATTTGTCGATTCATCATCGGGTCGTTCTCCCCTTCGTCGTCGCCGTCAAAGGAGGGTAGAGCAGGGGCGGGTCCACCTGGAGTCCCGGCGTTCTCTTGTGTGGGAGGTGTAATCTGGGTAACAGGTGCTTGCATGGCCCGGTTGGATTTTTCTCTCATTAGCCACTGGGCAGGTCTCCTTCTCTTCGCTGGTTCCGGACTGCTCTGCAGTTGGGGGTAGGGGACCGGACAGTTTGCTGCTCGATGTCCCTTCTTTCCGTACCGGAAACACTTTATTGACGTGCTTGCAGGTGGCCCAGTTCTTTCAGTCATCGTGGTAGCTGGAGGGTCTCGGGGTGATTGTTGTTCGGATTGCTCTGGTTGCTGCTCAGATTCAGGTGGGGAAGGCTTTTTATAGCGGGCGAGCTGAACATCAAGCTTCACCGTTGTCTGGTACCACTTGTGCAGTCGGTCAGGTACTGCTCGAATAATGCAGGCCTGGGAGAGGTGATCATCTAATCCCTCAATGAAGTGATGGATTAGGGACTGCTCTGGCCACCCCTCTATCCGACCTGCTATCTTGCGAAACTCTCGTGTGTACTCCAGGGCACGCCTGCCGGCTTGTTTTATTTTGTGGATTTGTTCTCTTGCTTTTAAGTCAAGGGATGGGTCCTCAAATCTTTCTTTCAGACCCAGGAGGAAGAGTTGGAAGTCTTCCAATTCTGGGGCTTGCTCATTATATAAATTGTTCAGCCATTCGGATTGTTCTCCCTCTAGGCCGGACGCAATCACATCGACCATAGCCCCTGGGTCTGGGTAGAGATAAGCCCAGTGATTCAAGTGCGAGCGTACTTGGTTAAGGGAAAAAATCAGTTTCTCTGGGTCCCCATCGAAGGTTGCTCTGAATGGAGTAATTATATGTTGTTGGGGCCCCCACTGTGGCTGTTGCTGCTGCTGGCCCCATCCTGGTTGCTGGTTTATGCCCAGGGGTTGCACGTTCAGAGGCTGGGGCCAATCTCCTTGTTGTGGCCGTCCTCCCTCCTGGGCTGACCTCCTGGGCCCTGCACCACCCCAATCTGTTGCAAGGTCCCTATCAGCTGTGGTGAGCTCAAAGGTCGTCTGCTCCCTGCCTGCTTCGAATGCCATACTCCCCATTGTTGCAGAGGCCTCAGACATGGATTCCCTCTCTCTTCAGGGCTGGGGTCCCTGATAGAGGAAGACAGAGTCTGAAAGGCTGTCTGATACGAACTGGAGGGGCTGTAGGCTTCTTTTTTCAGGGGTGGGTCTCTGCCTCTCTCCCCTGGGATTTGAGATATTTCCAGTAACTCACCCAGGCCTTGAGTGGCAGTTTCTCCGTTGTTTGTCCACCGATTTTCATTCGTCTGCCCAAATTCATCTTCCCACAGCATGCTGTCTGTTACCTCCCCCTCTGGGATATTAGCAGCTGCCGGGCTGTATTTAGCAAACTCCCGTTTCATGATAGATTGTCCTCCCCCTGAATTCTTCTCATTCTCACTCCAGCCTCGGAGAAAGAGGTGGGGGTAATGCACCTCCAATTGTTTGAAAAGGGTTTAGTTTCTGGCATGATGTTATGGTTCCAAAGGAAGATTGCTTTTAATGAGAAACATGACGCCTTTACCTCTTAGAATCCATTTATTGCAAACATAACCTTGGCACTTACATGGACGGATGCCAGAAACTGAATTTCTCTGGCTTGCGTCTTTCTTTTCTTGCTACACCCCTCCCTTATTTTACAGTCATGAATTACGTCTTCCAATTAGGCTGGAGGCCAAAGATTTACTTCTGTTTCTTTCCCGAGCTTTCCTCATGAATCTCCTCCTTTTCTGTCTTCTGAATTAACTCTAAAAATACCAGACAATTCTGCATATCCTGTCAAAGCAATAATACCCTATATTAACAGCATTGACATCTAGGTTGTCTAGGTTCTCGATGTGCTGTGCATATTGGTCTTCAGTAGCTTCCATCTTAATGTTGCTTTCTTCAGTTTCTGTTGCTTTTTGAGTTGCAGATTTTTTAGTTAAGATCAAGGTTTGACTATCAAAAGTTTTCAGTAGATTGTACCTGGTGTTCTTTAAAATCCACTTTGATGTTAATTTCCTCTTCTGTTGCTTTTTGAATTGTAGGTTCATCAATTGAAGTCTGGGCTGCATTTTGTAAATTTAGGGTGGCACCTTTATCTTTCAGTCTGGAGTTCATTAGTTCAGTAGCCTCAAGGATTTTTTCAAGTATAAGTTTGTAGTTAAGTTGTGGGTAGTATTCCTTCATTTCTGTGGTATTTACAGATAGTCCTTTAGTGGAGGCTATTTTTGATAAAAGTCAGTAAACGTCCACCTCCACTATAAAGAGTTGTTTTCACCACCCAGCTGTTCCAAATTCTTATCTTTTTGGATAGTGCCAAGGACAAATCTTAGTCTCACAGGTCTCACAGACAAAAAGAAATACACTTGTTATACCAGGTTTTGCCACAAGATGTCCCCGATAGCATGTAAAGTCTTTTTCCGAACTCAAGTGAGGCTTTTATCCAGTTTCAACTTAACAGATAGATAAGGTAATAGGTCCCCATAGAAACAGGAACTTTTGGGGGGCCCAAATATTCAAAAGGTGCAAGTCCAGTTATTTAGATGTTTAGATTAGTTGTTCTTTTTCCCCCCCAAAGCTTTGTATTCCCAAAGTAGGCAGATGCCGCCCAGTTAAAAGGGGGGAAGAAATTTTCAAAAGGCTTTTACAGGAAAATAGTTGGGATACAGGAAAGGTAAGGTAAGGTCTCACCCAATTCCGTCGCGGTGCTTTTGTTGTGCTTGGTAGTGCTTTTGGCTTTCGGCTGGTACGGCTTAGTGATCGGCCATGTTGATGGCCGATCTTTTCTTCGTCGGTCCAAAGGAGCTGCCTCGGATCAAACGGAAGGGCTGCCGCACTTCCGCGATCTATCGAGGGTCCTCACGGTGGTCGCCCCTGCAGGGCGACTTTCGACCCTTTTCAGGGTCTTCCGACAAAGGAAAACCGGACGACGGAGAGAGCGCTCTCTCCGCATGTCCGCCGGTGCCGCCATCGCAAACCGGAAGCCCAGAATTGCCTTTTTATCAGGTGTAAGGTCTTCATAAATCCAAAGTGCCCCTCAAGTTTTGAATCATGGGAAACTTGCATAGTTTTTAATTTTTGCATGGCAGGACATAAGAGTTTTTCTCCCACCCACGCTAGTCCATCCTTTATCGAGCAGAGATTTTTATGCTTTGAAAACCACTCGTCTTTCTCTAAAGCTTGTTTGAACACGGTTGAGGCAACATTGTCCAGTGGTGTGGGGCTTCTCTTCTGTGACCTTGTGACCATTGGGGCCGCTAGTTGATGTGCTGCTAATAAAGGCTTCATTACATCAGCTTTGGAACTGTTGTACTGTGGCATCCTGGACAGGGCATCAGCTAAGAAGTATTGGGCCCACTGTGCTTGTTTAGGTGACAGCTTCCTGGGCATTCTGAGAGCTTCTAGGTGTTTTAAAATTGGTTTCGCCGAGAAAAGCCTTTTTAGCTTTTCAAATGCTGCTTGGCACTCCATTGTCCATTTTAGAGACTGGCTGGGTTTCGGCTTATCCATCCCTTTTGTTTTTAACAGGTTTGTGATAGGTAAGGCAATCTGGGCGAAAGAAGGGATGAATTGCCAGTAGAAATTTGCAAACCCCAAGAAGCTCTGTAGTTGCTTTCTGGTACGGGGAGCCGCCCATTCTAGAACACTGCGTACTTTCTCTGGGTCCGTCTCCACCCATTCATGTGAGATCCAGTAGCCCAGGTAGTCAATTGGCGCGATGGTCATTGGTGCGATTGGCCCACTTAGTAATGGGTCATTATCATAGTCATTTTCTGGCGCCCCCAGTTCATCTGGTGGGGTTGGAGTTCCACTCCCTGGCTTTAGGGTTGAATGGAACCCACAACCTCCATGCTCCTCAGGGCCGTGTCTTTCTGGTGTTGGGTGGGCTTGGTCAGTTTCCCTTCAGGCTGTCATTCGCCTCTCTTGGTCAGAGTTTTGCTGCGGCATTCTACGGCGTGATGACCTTCCTTGCCACACTTAAAACAGGATGTTGAGCGTGGGGTTGCAGCTGAGGCTTTAGCTGCTTTTCTTTTCTTCTCTGGTGGGGACCACTTCCACTCTTTGCCAGAGCAGTATGGGTTGCGGTTCTGGTTGATTTTCACCTCCCCGGCTAGGAGGCACCAATCATGCAATCGTACCGGGGCATCTCTGGCCACACATGCATTGTACAGATCGTCATTCAGCCCATCCTGGAAACAGCTGATCAAGATGTCTTCAGGCCAGTTGAGGCAGCATGCCAGGTCCCTGAATTCTTCCGTATACTTATCTACTGGCTGGCGTTCTTGCCTCACAGTCTTTATGCGATCCCATGCTTTTCGATCAGCTAGGCCAGTGGTGGCGAACGTTTTAGAGACCGAGTGCCCAAACCGCAACCCAAAACCTATTTATCGCCGGGTGCCGGATGGGCGTGGCCAACTGGGTGGGCATGGCTGCGATGGTCACGGCTGACTGGGTGGGCATGGCCGCAGTGGGTGTGGCCACCTCAATGATGCTTGTGGGGAGGGACGTCTGTGGGGGCCAGGCAGGATTGGGGGAGATCCAAGGGGTCTCTGGCGGATGGGCCGGTGGGCCGGAGGCTAGTCCTGCGGGGTGAGGTGAGGCAGGGCGGGTGTGCCAATTGCCGCGGGGCACGGCGAGGCAGTGGCCAGAGCAGCTGCTGCCTGACACCATCGGCCCTCACACACACAGAGGCCAGTGAGCACATGGGGGCCAACGGTGTCCGTCAACAGCCACAGCCTGCTGGCTGTCCTGCATCATAGCAGCCCCATCGGCGTGGGCGAAGATGGCAGCGGGATGGCCGGAAAGGAGCCCTCACCTGGTGCGGGCCCTGTCTACACGGTGGCTCTGATGGGGGCAGTGGCTGCTCCTCCTCCTGCTCCGAGCCCCTTGAGCGGCCAACCACACAGGGAAGCAGGCGGCGGCAGTGATCCCTGCATCGCCAAGCCCTGCTGGCCGCAGATCTGGAAGCAAAGCTGTGGCGACCATCCTCGCACTGGTGGGGGCAGTGGCGGGGGAAGGTGAGCTGTGGCACACACCCACCCCTCCCTGCTGCCACCCCACATCGTCCCACATGCACGCACAGCCTGGAGGCGTGGGACGATGTGGGGCAGCAGCGGCAAAGGGTGGGCGTATGCCAGATCCTGCCTTCCCCCGCCGCCGCCGTCACCACCACCGCGAAGATGGTCAGCAGAGCTTCGCTTCCGGATTTGCCTGACACTATCGGCCCCCGCACAGAGGCCAGCGAGCGCATGGGGGCTGACGGTGTCCGTCAGCAGCCACAGCATGCTGGCTGTCCTGCATAATGGCGGACTGGCCACAGAGCCCCATCAGCGTCGGTGGAAACGGCTCTGGGACAGCCGGAAGGAAGCCCTTGCCCGGCCTGGGCCCATCCACTTGACGGCTCTGACGAGGGTGACTTCTGCTGCTGCTCCGACCGGTCAACCATGTAGGAAAGCAGGAGGAGGTGGAGGGGCAGCCGGGGGTCTGGAGCCGTCTTGGCTGCTCGCTAGCAGCCCGACTTGCTAGCATGGTTGACCAGAAGCAGGAGGGGCAGCTGGTGAACGAATCCGCTGCCTCGTCGTGCTGCTAGCGAGCAGGTCCTTTTATAGGTTCCCTCACCCCGCCCAGCTCTCGCAGCTGTTCCCAGACTCCACATGCGTGGAGAGGAGGAGGGGAGGAGCCCGGGAATGGCACACGTGCCCACAGGGATGGCTCTGCGTGCCGCCTGTGGCACGCGTGCCGTAGGTTCGCCACCACGGAGCTAGGCAGTCCTCAAACCTCCATCTCAAGGCTGTCATGAAATGGTTAAAAGTTTTGGAGTTTCGGTGCATTGCAGTTGTGCAGAGTAACCATCCACCGAGCTGCAGTTCCTTCTAGGGCTAAGGTGATGACCCTGACTCTGGCTTATTCACTGGAGAGGGTTCTCCCATATATTTGCATATAGGTGAATACATGAGCCAGGAACAAACCCAGTTACTGGGAGTCTCTGTCGAATTTCACCTCGAGGGGAATCAGTTTCGCTTCTTCTGCTGGGGCTCTCTCTCTGGGGGTTGGTGGAGTGTTCCCCCCTCCGGAAACTGCTGGCTGCTGTGTCGCCAGGGCAGTTGCTTGCAGTTTCCGTGGAGCCGGCTGCCCCTGCCGCATCTTTGGATGTCCCCGATTCACTCCCACCACCCTTGGTTTCCTCCAGTTGTTCCCTCTGCGTCATCTGGACTTTGTCTTCAGGTTCTGAAAGGCTTCCACCATGTATTGCATACCTTGCTTCAGGATCTCGTCGGTCGGGATCTCGTCGGTCGACTCCTGCTCTCCATCAGACTGGTCCTCCTCGTCAGAGAGCAGTTCCATCTCCCACTTCAGCCCTTTCTCCGGTTGCCTCGGGTGAACGTTACTCGCTGGGTTTTTCCTTCCCACTCTTCTCTCTTTCCTACTCCGACCGACCACCTCGGCTTCACGGAGCTTTCTGCCTTGATCATTTCTTCCATCCATCTGGAGGAGCTTTCTTCTGGGTGGTCCTTTGCAGTGGACTCTCCCCAGCATTCGGTCTTGTCTTGTTCGCTCCGTGGAGGGACATGGTGTGCACGGTCCCCACAGTAGGGCAGTTGCCTCTCTGGGTTGACCTTTTTACAGATCTTACTTAATGTAAGGTCTTACCTCAGCTAGTCTTCCCAAGAAAGCAGAACTCTTGAGACAGGCATTATCTCAAAAGGAACTTTTATTGAGAGACAGTGACAGCAAGAAAGCAAAGCAAGATCTAGTATTTCCCCCCGCAAAACGTTACATTAAAGCAGGGGTGTCAAATTGCTGGCCCGCGGGCTGGACGTATCATCCGGAAGCCATGCCCACCCCATTGCCAGCAATGGCAAAACCGTCCCAATACGTTGCGTGACATCACATGACGTCGCGAGTTTGACATGTCTGCATTAAAGCATCCCTTATAGACCCCACCCCAACAGCCAAAACTCTGGTTTGATTTCATCCAATCCTCAGGTATGAAATTGTTATGGGAACCAAATTGATAAGCGTAGTTCCCAGGCAACATTCTCAAGGTTTCGGTTTCCTCTCGGCCTCTTGATCTCCTCCCCTCAGCGCGGAGATAAGACAGATGGCCCAGGGCACATTCCTTCTTCCGTTTACAACCCCGTACCAGCCTCCCCCCTCCCAGCAGAAGGGCAGACCCGAACATAGAAAAGTCATATAATAAATGAGGGTCTGACATGCATCTTCCTCCCCACTCCCAACAGAATGGCAGACCCAAACATAGAAAGAAAAGCCATATAATAAATGAGAGACTGAGAATTCCTCATCTTTGCCAGCAACATTTGAAGGGCCACAGTTCCTTCAAGGTGCTTTGCGTTTACTGCTTCTGTGCTGAACTTACAAGACCATAGATACTTTCGTTATCTCCTCATATGAATATCATACTAAGAGAACAACTTTTCTCTTGTTCCTCTGGAGTTTTCTTCATACTAGTCAAGATGAACTGGGGGATGCTTGATAAGTTTACTTATAACTCTCATCAGAACATAGAGATTAATAGAACTACTCTTAAAACATAGAATCTGGACTTTAAATTTAGAATGACTGGTAAAAATATTTTAGCTTAGTGTGCCGTTGTAAACACAAGCATTTTATTGTTGAAAGTTATCAGTTTTTTTAAAGATACAAACTCTTATCAGTAGCAATATAAATTCTTTAGTTTATATTTTCTCTGATTTTTCTCTCCTCTGAAATAATGCCTAATAATGCCTATAGTAATGTCTAATAATTCATTCCATTTCTAATCCTGGATTTCTGTAATCTTTTGATGAGGCAAAACAATAGGTCATTATTTGAACTCAATTCCTCCTTGATTAGAATGGTAGAGAGGTTTACACTGTTAATTACCTTTACTTTTCTTAGCATCTGTATAGATATTATCAATCACTGCATAGGTGTAAATGGTTGTGCATAGAGTTAGTCCTTGGCTTACAACAGTTAATTTAGCGATCATTCAAAGTTACAGCAGTATTGAAAAAAGTGACTTATGACCGTTTTTCACACGACCGTTGCAACATCCCCATGCTCACGTGATCAAAATTCAGATACTTGGTAACCGACTCATATTTATGAGGGTTGCAGTGTCCTGGGGTCATGTGATTACCTTTTGACCTTCTGACAAGCAAAGTCAATAGGGAAGCCAGATTGACTTAACTGTGTTACTAACTTAACAACTGCAGTGATTCACTTAACAATTGTGGCAAGAAAGGTCATAAAATGGGTCAAAATTCATTTAACAAATTCACTTAGCAACAGAAATATTGGGCTCAATTGTGGTCATAAGTCGAGGACTACCTGTATTCTAAGGACAAAGTTGAGCCAGGCTGGTTTTATACATGTATGTGCATTTGATGAATTTGATGTGTGTTTTGGTTAGACCTCCACCCCACCCCCATTGCCAATAATTGGGATGTATTTGGAGGATTCCTGCCCTGAGACTTCTTTTGTTTCTTATTCCTTGATTGCCTCAATGACAAAAGAGATTAACAGGGAAAAGGCTATGTTCAGAGGATTGTTCCTCTGCTGCTGTCATGCATTTGTGCAAGTGAAGATTATTTATGTACTGTTGGAAAATTGGAAGTTAGGTAATACATTCCCTCAGTAACTTCTATAAGAAAAAAGGGATTGCTCAGTTGCTTTAAACTTGACATATCACATCATCTGAGATTGCATTTCCTGTTCCTTTTTCTTCTCAGGTTGGACTCTCAGAATCAAAACCAATTTCAGCAAGCTTTCCCCAATCCATCTGTTTGGACGTGTCTATCACTTTGGAGAACAGGGTGAGTAAGTTTGATGCAATAGGGCAGGGTTTTCTCATAACTTAGCTGAGTTCTATTTGGCTGCCCCTCCTTTTCTCTCAGAAACTTCAAAATGTCAGCAACCTGGTGTACAGTACATCCATCCATATTAAAGAATGTTGCTATGCTTTAGAAGATTGTCAGGACCAAAATAAAAAGTACTTACGTTCATCAAGGCCTGGGGAAAAAAAATTATGCTATCTCTTTATAATCTTTCTCTCCCTGTCTTGCTTTATACTGCAAAGTTATATCTAAGATTTCCTGCAGCTTTAGTTTATGTGAAAGTGTCTTCGGGCTTCTTTGAGGCCTGATAAAAAAATAGTGCCTCTGCCACAGAGGACCTCTACCTGACAGAATTTTGTTTTTCCTTGAAGAGGACATGGAGCGCTTCCAGAAAGACTTTGCCTCTCGTATCTGGCTGACTTACCGCCGAGATTTTCAGCAGCTCGAAGGCACCGCATGGACCACTGACTGTGGCTGGGGCTGTATGTTGCGCAGTGGGCAGATGCTGCTTGCTCAAGGTCTCCTTGTCCATCTTCTTAGCAAAGGTGAGCAGCAAGGCTATATGTGAGACATCTGAGCGGAACTTTATTCCTCATGCCTTTGTACTAAGACATACAGGCTAAGTATCTGGAATGTATAATGTTTATATCTTGTCCCATGGAGGATCTTAAAGAGTTACCTAATTCAGTAGCTTCTTTGGATTTGTCATCTTCCAAAGATCAACAGAGGACATCTGCATAATAATAGAAAATGTGAGTAGCTCATAATTTGTGGTACCACTTTCCTCCACCAACCAAAATGAGGGTCATAATTTAGCAAGGTTCAGCAGCTATAGTATCCACATATACAATCTGTCACAGTTTGTTTGCTATTGAGTGAATAAATGATATCTAAATTACTTTCTATGGGCTTTGGGGAATTGGATGGCTTGCTATCCTTTCTTATTTTTCTTGGTTTTGTGTTTCGCTTTTCAGACTGGATCTGGTCAGATGTCCTTATCACTACCAATTTGACAGATATGCAGCCCGTGAAAGCTGCCTCTCTGCCCTGTCCCAGTGTCTCCCATCTGCACCAAGCTTCATCCATCCCCACTAATAGGACCATAGGCCCCTGGGAGTTGTGGGCTCATTGGCATACCTGCAGATCTGATGAACTGGAGAAGGAGTGTTATCACCGTAAGATTATTTCATGGTTTGCAGATCAGCCACAAGCACCCTTTGGGATTCACAAACTAGTTGATCTTGGGCATAATTCAGGGAAAAAAGCTGGAGATTGGTATGGCCCATCTGTTACTGCCCACATCCTCAGGTGAGTGGTAATATGTTATCTGAAGGAATTTATATTAGAGAGATGAGGAACAGCAGGTTTGGGGATCATTAACACTTTCTCAGCAGGAGTCTTTATGGGCGGATATTCTGGTCTGTTGGTAGTTAAGTTGGGAGGTCTATTGTGTACTTTGAATTTGACTATTTTGAAATGAAAATATCCCACCTGGAGTTCAAAATAATTATTTCTAATTTGAAATAGCTGTTCTGCATCCGAAATAGGCTGTTTCAATTACTTTGGTGTTTTGAGTATTCTCAGAGTGACTTTAATAATTTGTTTCAAATTTAAAAAGTGTTTCAAATGGTTTAACATTGAAACATTTTGCTCCCGCTTGTTATTATCTCAGTATTCTGTTGTGTGCTCAGCTAGCTATGTGTGAGTCAGGTTCTCTGCCCAGAATGCTCCATGTTCTTATTTTGGGAAATTTTTGATAAAACAACCAGGGATAACCAAACTCTGTTATCACAAGGTTTCAGAATGGTTGACTAAAGCACTAAATGGACCTGCAGGATTGGTACCATTTAAAATGCCTGCTTAGAATGCAGGAGACCTGTCCAAGTTTTGCTGAAAAGAGTAACAATAGAACTTTGCTGGTTTCCTTGTCCTTGATGAATTGCATCGTTAATTATGAAAAAGGTGAGAAAGGCAATACATGGCAAACCTCACATATCTGAATCTTTAAGGAGCTGTCACCTTGCAAGCCAAATATATTCTTATTAGGAACGGGGAACCTGGCATGCCATACCATTACCCATGTTGGTTCAGTTTTCTGTGAGTTGTGGGTCAGCAACATCAAGAGGATAAAAGCTACTACAATTTTATGTATTGGGGCAACCTCTTGGAAGCTTTTCTGACTCCTATATCTTTATGCTATCACAAACTGAGCCCAATTTCCTTTTTACTGTTTACTGTTTGTCTACTCTCCATCCTCCTTCCCATGACAGCCATCTGAACTGTGAAAAATTGGCAGGATACTGTTCCACTGAAGTGTGCTATTTTGTTCCTGTAGGAAAGCAGTGGATTGCTCTATAGAAGCAGGCAATCTGGTAATATATGTATCTCAGGATTGCACAGGTAAGGTTTGGAGAAGGGGGTATTGGGCAGGTTTGTCCTGGGCTCAGGACTTCAGGACAGTCAAAGAGACTTAGCTAGTTTTCTGTCCATAGTTTATGACTGAATTCCCTTCTCTCGTGTCCACATAGTATACAAAGGGGATGTGGCACACCTAGCCAAGAAGAATAACAGCAGGACTCCATGGGATCCTGAGGCAGAATGGAAAGCAGTCATTATCCTAGTGCCCATGCGATTGGGTGGAGAGACTTTTAATCCTGCCTATGTGGAGTGCATCAAGGTGACTTAAGAACAGGTGCAAATAGTGGGATACCAGGATTCACATGCAATCCATGTTGATGTCTCATTCTTTTCCAACTGATTGCATGAAAAGGACATATTGATTGTGCCTCAAAGTTGCAATATTCTGTAAGCAGAACTGTACAATGTCTGTGTAGGAGATGGTTTCTGGAATCTCCTTGTATGTATTCCCGGTTAACTAAGACAAGAAAATTGCTCTTACAAAAACAGCAAATCAGGAATAGCAGTGAACTAAATTATCAGCTTTTCCAACTCTTTCCCTACATTTGTCCAACGTGGTTGAAAAGTGATACTCTCTCTCCACCAGTCATTGTAGATAAGGACTGGGGTTTGAATATCCACCAAGATTTGGTGGAATTACTGAATTCTGAAACTTATCCGGCAGGAGCTGTTGAAATTAGATTTCTGCATTGGAATTATTGGAGGGAAACCAAAACACTCACTCTACTTTGTTGGATATCAAGGTAATCAATTTCACTGTGAACCTCAGAAATCTCTATTTTTTCCTCTCAATAATAGGTTGATATAAGCCAAATAAGCTTTTCTAATTTCTATACTAAGCTGTATCACCAGTAAATTTATTACCAAAATTCTTAACATATAGTAAAGGTATAAACTTTACACTGTAATTACCAGTGAAACAGTAGCAAAATTTACATGTTATGTTTTTCCTATTGTATATTGTTTCAAATATCACTCTAATCCTATTGGACTGAAATTTCAGTTTGTAATTATGACACTCTTGGTTTTATGCTTGTTTGGATTGCCAGACACATGAGTTACAGAATTATGGAGTCAAATTTTAATTGGCAATTTACCCAACACAGCTGAATTTGAAGAATCCATGTTTGACAATCCTTATTACTTTCTCAAACCAGTAAAAGGAAGTTCACATTTTCCAATCAATCCATGTATACGGCTCCAAGAGGGCTTGATATATCATTTTTATTTTTATGTTAATACCCAAACCATTATTTTTATGTGGTTAAAAATGAGCAATTAAACTAATAAAAACAGTAAACTAGTAAACCAGTAAAAATAAAAGCCTTCCTTGATTAGTATTAAGATATTTTAAGCCAGTATGGTTGCAGTGAAATGCTAACAATGCATATGGTAAAGTAGCTCTTGTCGGAAGGATGGTCAATATAAAAAGAAGTAAATAAGGAGGGATTTTTTAATTTTTGGAGCTGCTTATTTTTAGGGAGGAAAGAACTATCTAATAGGATCTGGATGGATCTTAGCTAAAAAGGCAGTAGTTGTTCTCTATACTTGGAGAATATGCCTGCATATAGGTAACTCTTGTCATTTACCTAATAAAAAAATGTAGAATTATCCTTGGTAAATGGGAAAAAAGCTAATAGCTATTTGGAAAGCTGCTACCAGTTAAGCAGCAGACTAATTCAAAGAGGAGGTATGTGAACCAATTGGTTGAAAAAGCAGCTAAGGGCATGTTGGGTGGTACATGTCTCTTGACAAGTGCAGTATTTTTCAAGTAGAAGATAGTCATACTAAGATGCATTGCTTATTTCTGCCTCCTACTTCCCTTGCTGCCTAGATGACTTCCTGTTATACTTGGATCCCCATTACTGCCAGCCTTTTGTGGATACTACTAAGGAGAACTTTCCTGTAGAGGTGAGCATTTATCAATATGTCTTTGAACTTCAGGAATCTAATAGTTGGAAAATCATGAAAGAAAGCAATTAGAACTCCAGAAACAATCCAATATTCGGAAGACTACTCAGACTGAAGAAAGTATTTTGTTGCTATAGCCAAATTATACATATTACTACTGGAGGTAGGACCAAGCATAAGGAGAAGAAAAGCAGATTTTATTATGGCCAGAAATCCTTATAATGTGGCACATTTGTAAGTCAGGCTTGGGGCTATCCTTGAAAATTTATTTTCTTGTATTTATATAGATTGAGATTGAATGAGATTTGCTGGATTCAACCAGAAACTGAAACCAGAACAAGAACATCGTAAATAATGAGTAGTTGCTGAAGCCCTTTTTTTTAGGAGAACATGCATTGCAGTGTAAATATTAAAGCAAACCTTAAGTTTAATATCCAATATTAATATAGTCATAACTTTTTGTCAGACTGTTCTCAGTATCAGAGAAAAACCATTGTGTGAGTCAAGATATGATTACATCATTTTTGCATTAAAATGTAAAAACCACCTAAATCTTGATACTTCTGAGGAAAAGTGTTATCAGCTCTTTTAAATCTGGGAGGGTGGGGGGAAACACCAATATCCAGAACCACCCTAAAAATGTCCAGTATCCATAATCTTATAACAAATAAGGAAGCGATAAAACAAAAGGGATGTTCATCAATACATCAGAAAATGCAGAAGAGCTGTATTCAAGGTCACAAATTATGGGGAGCATGCAGAGAAAATTAGAAGACTTAGCAAAGAGGGAGTAAATATGATTTGTTGATATTATTAACACCTGATGAGATAGAATTTATGAATGAAATACAGTATTGGAAGAATTTAATTTATTCAAAAAAACCAGACCCCACAAAAGCAATGGGTAGCGTATTACACATGAATAAGCACATTTTTAGAGTATCCAGGAAGCATACCAGTATGCTAATGGAAGATTTTTCAGCTACTCTAACATATAGGAATCAAATTGAACATCCAGTGGGAGATCCAACTTGTTCTTGACATTCCTTACAAATAATTGACCAAAAGAGGAATGAAGAAATTAGTAGATCAACTACACTGAACTTAATAGTTAACTAACAGGGAAGAAATGATTGAGGAAGTGGAAATTATTGGAATTGTGAGAGAAAGTGACCAGATGATCCTAGAATTTGCCACTATTGTAGGAAAATATATTTAATATTTTTGTAATATATGCATTTTTCATATATTAATAAATGACAAAATATTTTCTCTCTCAAACCAGAATTGTGAATTTTAAGACACTATCTGACCCTGTAAGATTAATACTTCAAAGTATGAATATAAGAGAGGGATCTCTGTCTATCACAGTTCAGGGTAGATGACCTAAAGCTGGGGTTAAAGTTTGTAGGTAACTATTCCAACGCCTTCTCATGAACATCAAGATGTAATGTAATTGTTTTAAGGATGCTAATGAGCTGCAGAGCTATAGAAACTATTTTTTTGAAATTAAAAATAATTTCACAGGTTATTTTAAGTTTTCCTCTTTAAAACATCACAATTATGCTGAATTCTCTTAAGATAATGTGATTGAAATGTAAAATCTACTCCATACATTTATATATAAAAGCATATAATCTTGAAAGCAATGTTGATATCAGTCTATTATATTGTAGTAGTTTGTATATTTGGCTTTGAAATAATCAATTTTTTTCTTTAGTTACAGAAAGAGGCATTGAGGCTTATGATGTCTGTTCTCAATCTTACCAGTTCCTGTTTATGGTGGAATGATCTAAGACTTCATTTGAAGGTTGATCCTAGAGACAGGTAGTCTAAAAATTGGAGAAACTTCTTAATGTTGTTAACTCTTTTCCAGACTTTCCACTGTAATTACCCTCAAAAAACATCATTCACAAAGTTGGATCCCAGCTGTACTATTGGGTTCTATGTACGTCACAGAATGGAATTTGAACATCTCTGCTTGGACTTAACTCGGGTGAGAATTATATATTTCTGGGTTCACTTACAAGCTATGCTCTGAATTATAGTATGTTTCCTGCTTTGGATTAAAGAGAGAACTTGACAAATTTGGGAAAACAAATACAAAGTGTTTATTTGCAGAATTTGAAACTGGAAACTTGGGATGAGAGTTTTTAAAAAGAGGCTTGTGCTTTAAAGGAGACTAGCATTTTACCCACTGTGTTTAAGATAATCTAGAACTAGAAAAATGGAAGCTTCCATCATAAATTGTGAGTTCTGAGTAATTCTTATAAGCCATTATAAAAGGACTGCTACTCCAGTCAGAAATGGAGCAAAATCCAGGCTAGTAAAAATTAAGGCCAAGCCTGCTTGTCTGAATTTTATAGCAAGTAAATGAATTGTGCCAGTTCATTATTCTTCATTCCCACTGCAGATCCTAAACTATGCAGCTGCCAAAGAAAAATATCCCATGTTCTCGGTTGTGGAGGGCTGCGCTCAAGAATATGGATTGGAGGAGATGTGTGCCCATTTTGTCCAGCAAACTGTGCAAGTCCAACGGCATAGTAAACGGGACAGGATAAAGAAGCCCTCAGCTGAGGAATTTGTCATCTTATGATTGCTGGTTAGCCAGACCCACCACCTCAGACTTATTTATTATTTATATAGAGAATGTAGGCTTGAAATAGACCTGTATTTCTTAAGTCCAAAAAAGAAATCTGGGACAAAGCAGTTGTCTCTGCTGCTCTGACCTGTAGTACCTCAGAAGTTCCTTATGGGAGACACTGCAAAAAAATTACCTTGGGGTCCCTAAACCCATACGGGGACCTATTCTCACCTCTAGGCTGCTAACAGAAGGTCATGACACTGGAATGAACCTGCTGAATGTAAAAAAAAGGACATTTAGTACTAAAATGATAATTTGACCTTTTTTTGAGTACAAAGGAAACAATCAGATGAGGAACATTAAGGAGACTGTAGATTTGTCTTTCCTGGGGACCCTGAATACCAGCCTGAAAACAAGAGCTTCCTTTTCATCAGTGCTAGACTTGTTTTATAGGCCTTTAAAAAGAAGATAAAAAGAACAGAATAGTAAAGTCTTTTAAGTTGCATTTTCGTACATATGGAGGGAAGACCCTATGTTAATTTCAATTTAAAGGCCGAGGATTTCTCCAGCCATTCATTGAGCAACGGAATTGGGGAAAACAAGCATAAAACTGAAGGTCTAATGTCTTCTTTGGCTTGAATAAACAATATTGTCATAACATAAAGAACTGAAGGGCTTGCTCTCCCATGGAGGGGGAGAAATATTTCAAGTGGGAATCAGGTAAAATGTATTTGGTAGAATCAGCCTCTCAGGGCCTTGCACATTGGTTGGGTATTCTGTTACAAAAGGCTATTGGTCACCATTGGTTCACTTCATTTCAGTTTTCTCCACCTTCACCCAGTACTCTTCCTCATGACATTTTTCCACTTGCAAATAGATTAACAATTTTGGCAGTTGGACATTTTACATGCCTTCTGTCTTTTATAAGTAATGGCTTTTCTTAATTTAGGTGTGGGTGCAGGAACAGAAAGTCAGACTTGTCCTGTAACATGCTGTTGACACTTTACAAGTTTACTGCAAAGAGATTCCTCCCTTCAAAGGCAACACTCCCTCTTTTAGTCAATAAATGTTCTCTCTGAAAATTTGCAAGTTACCTGTGTTTGTATCTGGGAACTAATGCTGTGGTCTTTTCTACAATAATTAATTTGAGATAGTCATGCCATTCATTCAAGATATTCCGTAAATACACGAGGAACCAGTTCTTTTCCTATTCCATATCCTTCAGAAATGTCCACAAAAGCATGTTCTGCACCAGACTGCTTATAGAAGAAAACAGGTTGTTAACCACCATTCTCACTATAGGATACTGTAGTTAACAAATTGCAGCTAGAACCAATCACTTGTAGAATGGTGTTTTATTGTTGAGTTGCTAAGTTATGCCTGACCCATTGCAACTTTATGGACCACAGCTCACCATGCCTCCGTCCTCCACTGTCTCCCAGAGTCTGCCCAAACCCATGCCCATCACGTCAATGACAATCTCATCCTCTGCCATCCCCTTCAATCTTTACCAACATCAGAGTCTTTTCCAATGAGTCCTCTCTTTGGTGGCCAGAGTATTTGAACTTGAGCTTTAGTGTCAGGTCCCCAAATCCTTATTGTTTTCCCTGCATATGTATTCTTGTTTGGGGCCTGCCATTCTGCTGGGGGGGGGGGATTTGCTTTCTACTTGCTTTTCTACTTTTCCTCTTCCACCTCTATCCATTTGAGAAAAGAATGTGTCTTCTTTATCTGGGAGACAGTTACGGAGAAATGAAACTGGAGAAGACCTTGAAATGTGCACCAACTGTGCCAGTTACCCAAACATCATGCCACCTGTGGATTGGCTGGATTTCAAATGGACACTATGACTTTGGTGGGAGGAAAATTGTTAGTTTAACCATACCATTTAAGCGGGATTTCCCCCAGATCTCACCTTGACTTCCCTGTCACTAACCCCTAATAAAAGTTCCTTTTGAGACAATGCCTGTTTCAAGAGTTCTGCTTTCTTGGGTGGTTAGCTGAGGTGGGTCCTTACGTTTAGTATCTGTCCTTCCAAAGAACAGTCAGGATTGATTTCCTTTAGGATTGACTGATTTGATTTCCTTGCAGTTCAGGAGACTCAAGCGTCTTCCCTAGCACAATTAAAAAGTATCAATTCTTTAGTACTTCGCCTTCCTTGTAGTTCAACTCTCACACCCATACTGGGAAAACCATAACTAAATATGCTGTCTAGGTTTTCCATAGCTTTCCTCCTAAGGAGCATCTTTTATTTCATGGCCGCAATCACCGTCTGCTGTGATCTTGACCCAGAAAAATAAAATCTGTCACTGCTTCCATTTCTTCTCCTTCTACTTGCAAGGAAGTGATTTTAGTTTTTAACCTCTTATGTTTTTCTGCTTCTGTTAGGTCTCTACCATTTTTGCCCTTTATCGTGCCCATCTTTGCATGAAATGCTCCCTTGATATTTCCAATTTTCTTGAAGAGATTTCTAATCTTTTCCATTCTATTGTTTTCCTCTATTTCTTTGCATTGTTCATTTAAGAAGTCTTCCTATCTCTCCTTGCTATTCTCTGGAAATCTGCATTCAGTTTCCCTTTCTCTTTTCTGCTTTCCTCAGCTATTTGTAAGGCCTCATCAGACATCCACTATGCTTCTTTTATATTTTTCCCTCCTTGGGATAGTTTTACTTGCTGTCTCCTATATAGTGTTACGAACCTCTGTCTATAGTTCTTCAGGCACTCTATCTACCAGATCTAATCCCTTAAATCTATTCCTCATCTCCACTGCATATTTGTAAGGGATATGACTTAGGTGATACCTGAATGGTCTACTGGTTTTCCAACTCTTTTATTGACTATGAGGGCTACTCAATTTCTTCTAAGGGATTCTTGCTCACAGTTATATATATATATAATGGTTATCTAAATTCAATTTGCCCATTCCCCTTAGTTCATCAGTTCCCAAGATGTCAATGTTCAATGTTGCCATCTTATGTTTGAGCACATCCAGTTTTCCTTGATTCATAGATCTTACATTCCAGGTTCCTATGCAATATTGTTTTTTATAACATTGGACTTTACTTTCACCACCAGACACATCCACAGCTGAGCATCCTTTTGGCTTTGGCCCACCTGTTTTCACTCTGGGTGAATTGTAATTTATAATTGTCTTCCATTCTTCCCCAGTAGCATATTGGACACTTTCAGACCTGAGGGACTCATCTTCTGGCATATCTTTTAGCCTTTTGATACTGTCTATGGCAAGGATACTGGAGTGGGTTGCCATTTCCTTCTCCAGTGGACCATGTTTTGTCAGAATTCTTCACTATGACCTGTCCCATCTTGGGTGGCCCTGCATAGCTTAGCTCATAGCTACTTTGATCTACGCAAGCCCCTTTGTCAGAAGGCAGTGATCGCATCTATCCCCAATGGAATCCCATGCCACATTTTTGACACTGTTTGGAATAGCAATAGCAATAGTACTTAGGCTTATATACTGCCCATAGTGCTTTACAGCACTCTCTGGATGGTGTACAATGTCAGCATATTGCCCCCAACAATCTGGGTCCTCATTTTACCGACCTCGGAAGGATGAGTCAGCCTTAAGCCCTGTCAGGATCACACTCCAGGCTGTGGGCAGAGTTTGCCTGCAATAGTACATTTATCCACCAGGGCACTAGGAATCAGTTACTACTGGTGGATCAATGCAGTATTACTACTGACTAGTCCTCAAAACCATAATAGAGCCTGTCCATTACGGTCATAAAGCGAGTCACCCATGTGATTGATTCAATTTTATGACTTGTTCACTATGGAATATTTTTTGCTGAAAACCAGAAATAAATGCCAGTTTTTGGCAAAAACATAAATCGTGATCATGTAACTGATCAAATGCACTCAAAATGTAATGTGAGCACAGGGGAGGAGGTGGCCATCAGAACTTTGGAACTGGCTTGTAAGTGGAGTGCGTTTTGATCGAAACTTTGAACAGTCATTAAGCAACCAGTCGTAAGTCAAGGACTACCTATACTTCTGCTTCTCTCCACACTTCTCACTGTAACATTTTCTACTATAAGCATGAAAGTATTTCTATGGCATGTTACCATGGAATTGGCACAAGACAGTTCTTCATAGCAGTAATTCTTCCTTTCCATTGCTTTCTGGAAGATACACTTGCTTAATTCAGTTTCTTGGGAGACCTATGTCCTTGTCCTTTCCCTGTTTCATCCATGAACTCAGCGATGTAAATCAAGAATGATTCAGGCTTAGTAATTGGTCTATTGTCTACCATAAACCAGACTATTTTGTTGTTATTCATCATGTGCTACATTCCTGATGTAGCAGTCAAGCAGTTTTGCCAGTTCTCTCTATACTCAAAATATACTTAAATAGTCTGCTAGAGAAGCAAAACCTCTAAATGCTGGAACGTGTGTGGACATGACCCTATTTGGGCTTGGGGCATCCTTGTGTCACTCAGACAAGACACTTTATTTACTCTGCAGTTTGTTTTCAATAAAATTTGGAACAATGGAACCAGTTATCCAGATTCCCTTTGTATTGGATGTTTTTCAAAAGAAAGCTAGACAGCTGTCTGTCTGGGTATTTTTTATGGGTTCCTGCACTGAGCAAAAGGTTGAACCTGAAACCTAAATGGCTCTTCTAACACCATGATTCAATGTAATCAAAATATTAAAGTACATTGTGATGATTCTGACAGCTAGCTATCAGCTTTAGTCTTTAAATATTATCTCATACAGCCCAAAGGTATTTAGGGCAATAAAAATGGAGGTCAACTTTCATTTCACAATCTCCCAGAGTTTTTTTTAATATTAAATCACCGTTATGAAAAAGGTACTTTGCAAGCAATGGCCCTCTAGTATGCAAGGGGAAGTGATCAAAAGGAGTAATATAGGATTAGCTACTGCAATGGATTCTTGAGTCAAAGTTAATACAAAATATAAGGCAGCAAATGCATTAAAAGATAATCAGCCCACCTAGAAGCCACTGTTAACCAGCTGTAGACTCATGCCAAGAAAAGGAGGCTAAACTCCGAAATCAAAGTAGATGACACTGCTTGGCCCCTTGATGGGCCAAATCTGACTGCCCTCCCCTAGTGCTGCTTCCGCCTCTTCTCACGAAGCAGCTGGCGATAGCACAAGCGCTTGGGATTGAGACCATAGGCTTGGAGCCTCTGGCAACTGAACTCTGAGCCTTTCATTCGTATCTTGGTGCCCAATACCAACCCCTTTTTGCCTCTCTTTTTTGATCTCTGAACTCGGGGGGGCACAGAACAAAAGCCATTTGAGGCAGAAGCATCAAATTCTTTCCCTGTAACAGAATCTGTTGTGGTCTTGCAAAACAAAAGTCCTTCCTCCTCACAACCAGCACTAACCAGCTGTGTTTCTTCTGAAGAGTGCCCAAAACACTTGGTTTCCCTGTTCTTTTTTTTCTTCTTGGGCTGAGGTTGCTTTCCATCTTTTTCCATTCTGCAAAAAAAATCATGTGGCCAAATCAGATCCAGAGCATATAGAATAAAAAAAAATCTAGTCTCAAGACAGCAGTACAAGTAAAGCATCAAACACCTTTGGCTCAACATCAAAGACCCTCAGCTCAACCTCAAAGCTAAAGTTCTAAAGAAAGGAGAGAAAACAAAGTTTGTTTCTCCTCAGGGTCAAACTTTTCAGACACATTAAGTGAAAGCAGATAGCAACTATACAAAGTGAGTAATGAATTAAAAGAGGAAGGCTCCCATGATAGTTGGAAAAAGGATAGAAAGCATGGTGGCTATTTCATTATGTTTAAATGTAGGAAATCCCTCCCTGGGTAAATCTAATTGCTTTCATTTTCTTCAATATTACTTTCTAAACCTGAACTTTTTGAATTATTCTAGTTAATTATACAGGAAAAGAACTACTTTTCAGGCTGGACCAGCTACAGGCTAGGCCTCAGAGGACATACCCTGTTTGAAGGGATTTGAGAATCTGTTTCTTCTTCCAAGCATCTTGGCTTTTCTTCTCATAGACCACCTTCTCCTGCAACTCTTCTTTTTCTGATCTGTTCAGAAAACATGCAAATCCCTTTTCTCCTGAATCATCCCAGCACCCTTTAGTATCTGGTGTAGGATGGGAGAGGAAAATGGCATGAAATAAGGGGCTTTCTGAAATCTAGTTTTTAAAAGGCAGAAACCCATAGAAATGGATAACTGACATAATTTGCCCTTATCTTATGGAAGGAAAATACAGGAATATATATTTTCACACTTAGATCTTATTATTACAAGATTTCATTTTTTAAAAAAACCATTAAAAACCCATGCCTTACTGTATTTCATGTTATTAGATAATAAAGGGACATTATCAGGAGTTCAAGACAAGATAAGAGTTCTAAAAATATTTCTTTGTCCAATTTTGGTCCTACCATGTCTTGTTCTATGACTTTACTTCTTTGTCCCACCCAATACTTGCTGATTACTATGCTTCTTTGCCCATTAACTACTAGCCTATGTAGTTAATTAACTACACAGACTAGTAGTTAACTAAGTAGCAATAGTAATACTATAAAAAATATAATATAATATTAATATAATATGTAATATACAATATAATAGTAAAAAAATAAAAAATAGTAAAAAAATAACACTAAGTAATTAACTAAGGAGAAATTTCCTAACAGTGAGAACAATTAATCAGTGGAACAGCTTGCCTTCAGAAGTTGTAGATGCTCCATCACTGGAGGCTTTTAAGAAGAGTGGATAGTCACTTGTCTGAAATGGTATAAGGTCTCCTGCTTGAGCAGGGGGGTTGGACTAGATGACTTCCAAGGTCCCTTCCAACTCTGTTATTTTGTTCTGTCCTAGTCCTTTTGGGCGGGGTGGGGTGGGGTGGGGTGGGAGAGCCAAGAAATGTTAGAGCCCAAGTCTCGATCTCCATGTCATGTTCTGGATTCCAGCCATTTATAAATAGCTCCTTTCCACTTTATGTTGCTGCCTCTCACCTGTACATGCAGGTCTTCCGTAGAGAACACCAGCGGTTCAGCTCTTTATCATCAGCAGTCAAAATCTTAAAAGAGAAAGACCATTGGTTTTTTTATGTTTCTCTTAGTGCAGAATGTATCCACTCTGACCCTTTCCTACACTATGAAAAAAGCTGTCCTATTTTCTACTATACGAAAAGTTTACCTCTTCAGTTGACAGTCCATAGTTGCAGGGAACAACTGTGTGGTACTTGAAACGACAAGGAAGGTCACCTATCAGGTCCTCATATTCCAAATGATAGAACTCATCCAAATATTGTTCAAATGTCTTTGTTTCTGCAGAATTCAAGAGAATTAATGGAAGTCAAGATATGTTACTCTTTCAGATTCTGCCCATCCTTCTTTCTCTAGTTACATCTTCTTTGGACTATCTATAATACGTATCCCAAAACTTCCATAATTCTAATATTTGGATGATTCTACTTCCCGCCCCACACACATTTGCTTTTTGTATTACCTAGCTTAGTGAATATTTCTAGGGAACTCAAATACCTTTATATTTCTATGGCATCTTGCTTGGTTGTAATAAAGGCAGTATGCTCTGATAGATACCTAGCTACTGTGTTTCCCCGAAAGTAAGACCTACCCCGAAAAATAAGCCGTAGCTTAATTTTTGAGGTGGGCCTAATATAAGCCCTACCCCAAAAATAAGCCCTAGTTTTGGGGCGAGGCACATGCCTAAAAATTAAGCTAGGGCCGGGGTGGGAGCTTACCATAGCAGCCAGGCCTCCAAAGGATTGACACTTGCCTTGCCAGCCCACTTCTGCGGCCGAAGGAGCAGCTTCATTCTGCAGCTGAGAATGGAGCTCCGGCCTGCATTTCGCAGTCAGAGGCCTTTCCAGAAGGCCTCTCTGCAAAATGCAGGCCAGAGCTCCATTCTCAGCTGCAGAATGAAGCTGCTCCTTCGGCCACAGAAGAAGTGGACTGTCTGGGCGGGGCTATCAGTGCTGCCGCTGCAAGAGGAGTGGGAAAAACACCCCCCCTGAAAATAAGACCTGGTGCCTCTTTTGGAGGCAAAAAGATTGGGTCTTATTTTCGGTGAAATACGGTAATAAATCCATCATTAAAAAAGTAGTATAATTTTAAATCAATCCTCACAAGCCTTGCCAATGACTCATTCAGAGAAAGTTTTCTCTCCAAATTCTTACCAGGATCAAATGGCTTTTTTTCCTGAGAGATGGTCTCTGCAAAAGGTGACTTGCATTTCTTCTTCCCTAGACGAGGAATCTTCAGTTTTTTTTTCTTTTTGAAATGGGTTGGTTGCTGGGAGAAGTCATAATCTGCATCCATCTGAAGATATGGTGTGTAGAGGACAGCAAGGATGAGACACAGTTCCAGTCTCAAAGCCATAAACCCAAAGTTGGAAGCAGAGCCCCCTTACCCCAGGATTCACATAAGAAAGGCAAGATACCAACTCACTTCTCAGACAAACAAAAAACTGCTATCCACATTTTGTAACTCCCACCCATCTACCCATCGCCAGCATTTACCCAGACATCAAATTGAGCTCCTTGACTTTTTACCATAGAGAACCTAGACTGCTATACTTTGCATTTAAGAAACAATGCTTTTTCTTTTGAATCCTGAGGTTTGCAGCCCTCACAGAGGAACAAATACTGCACAAAAAGACTTCAGCAGGAAAGTCTATAGACTCAGTGAAAGACTAAGAAAAAAAATCAAGCCAAACACACAAGTTCAATCACCCCTGATTCCTATACATCTCTGTTTTTGTTGAGTATCTTTAATCCTTTGAAGTGTACATGGATTATACTGGCTGTAGACTATGGCTGTCCTTGGGTTTAATGTTGGTCTTCCAAATCTGGGGCATTACCTGCTGGCGCTAGGAGCTCTGGCTGTAGCGCAAAAGGGCCAGACAATAACAGTTTCCCTTTCTTGTGCCATACACAGCTAGAATCATTAAGAAGTCAACATACCACAAAGTCAGGGTCCTCACAGTGTGGTTGGTGATCTTCCTCCTGCTGCTGCTGCCACATTCCACCATCCCTTCCAGTCCAGTTGTCCCAATTCCATTCACCTGAATTTGGGGTATAGGAAGGAGGAAGAGAAAGTGTTTTTAAGCAATGATTCTGTAGCTCTTATTGGTTCTTCAACTTCATTTAGCCCATGAGGACACACTTGACACACTATAGAGTTCATTGGGCTTCCCTGTTCTTGTATTCAATGCATACTCACAGACTGATGTAGAATCTGGATAAAAAAATACTACACTTTAAATGTCATTTAATGTAACTCCATTCTTTCATTTAAATTTTTCAATGTTCTAAATCTATTCTAGGGATGTCCTGCATAATAAATAGCAACGTGCACCAATTAGTCCCCCTAACAAATTCATGCTCCAAATTGCTCCTATTCTTTTATGTCCTAAGTCAGGGGTGTCAAACTGCCGGCCCGCGGACTGGATGCGTCATTTGGAAGCCACGCCCACCCCACCTCTGGCAAGGGGAAAGTCACGATACATCGCGACATGTCACATGACGCGGCGAGTTTGACACCCCTGTCCTAAATCATTGGGTTTTTTTTTACTTATATATATGGTTAATGATATCCCCAATTCTCCAAGCAACTTTCTATCAAAGTGATCATCTTGATCAGGGGTCTTCAAACTTGGCCCTTTTATGACTTGTGGACTTCAACTCCCAGAATTCCTCAGCTTATAAATGTTTTGTGTCCCAGTGTGGTCAGATGGTCATGTGATTGGTTGTTCGTTTGGAGCTATATTTAGATTCTGAGCAGTTGATTGGTTCTCTTGTTGATTGATAAACAATTCCCCAAATACTGTTTTTTCATATGAATAGCAACTTTCCCTCGCTCCAAGATGTCCCAACATACCGTCACTTCCTTCTTCAGTTTCAAATTGTGGTTTCTCTTCCTCACCAACTCCATAGTATTCATCCCCAAAATAATTCTAGATAAGGAAAAGGTAACATTCAAGATTTATTTGGCCCGGAGGAAATAAATCTTTAGCATTCTTGAAGCCACATTTTTCTTCCCCATTTGATTTTTTAAAACAAAAAAGTATAGCTGATTGAAACTGTTTTGCAGTGCCTGCTCTCTGCAATGCTTATAACTCATGAATTGTGCACAGAGCCTAAGGAAAGGGTGTCAAACTGCCGGCCCACGGGCCGGATGCGTCATGCTGAAACCGCACGCACCCCATTGCCGGCAATGGAGAAAAAGTTGCGATACGTCACGTGACGTTGTGAGTTTGACACCCCTGGCCTAAGGGCTCCTAATTGTGTTAAAGGAGGGTTGCCTCATATGGCTAAGGCAAGAAACCCCTCCCTCGAGACAGACATGATCTGCAACTGATTGGATGCTGCAATTGCTTATCTTTGCAGCAGAAGCTCGTATGCAATCAGCTTGACAGCAATTAGAGCTTTTAATATAATTGGGGATCCACAATTTTTTATCAAAATATAAACATGCTAATATATTAAATTGGCAAAAATAAACTGCATTTATTTTCCTTTGCCTTATTTACTCTATACCAGTGATGGCGAACCTTTTAGAGACCGAGTACCCAAACTGCAACCCAAAACCCACTTGTGCATCGTCGGGTGCCGGGTGGGTGTGGCCCATTGGCTGGGTGTGGCCCATTGGCTGGGTGTGGCCAATTGGGTGCGCGTGGCTGCGGTGGTAATGGCAGACTGGGTGGGACTAAAAAGTTCAATCAATTCCAACTTTGCAAAATCTTTTTTTTCCCGTGAGAAGTTGAAATTGACTGATTGAACCTTTTTTTTTTTTTTTTTGCACACGGCGGAGGCCTAAAGCGAAAGGGTTTTATAAAACCCAGCTGAAGGCCTAGGACTGGGGCGATGGCGCGTGCCCACAGAGAGGGCTCTGAGTGCCGCCTCTGGCACCCGTGCCATAGGTTCACCACCACTGCTCTATACCTTTATTCTTATTTATCTTTACCTTTTACTTATTTACTTTTATCTTTACTTATTTACCTTTACTCTTATTACCAAGCAAAAATACTACTTACATAGTTAATGCTTTTGTAACTAATGAGAGGGGCCCATCCTTACATAAACAAATAATTGCGCCTATAAATCTCACCAACTTCTACCCAAAACATAGCATGTAAATAGCAATAGCAACTATACCACTTCAGTGCTTTATAGTCCTTTACAGCCCTCTCTAAGCAGTTTACAGAGTCAGCATATTGCCCCCAACAATCTGGATCCTCATTTTACCAATCTCGGAAGGATGGAAGGCTGAATCAACCTTGAGCTGGTGACGATCGAACTGCCAAACTGCTGGCAGTTGGCAGTCAGCAGAATTAGCCTGCAGTACTGCATTCTAACTACTGCGCCACCATGGCTCTTAGCCATGTTCCTAGCTCTAAAAGGGACCATTTTCCTAAAAGTGGCTGGTTTTGTTGCCAAAGAATAACTTCACAATATCCACTCAGTTGCTTTGAACTACGAGAAGGGTGGCAAATAAATTTGATAATAATAATGATTGATAATAATAATCGAGGCATATCCTGCCATGGCTCGATTCGCAAACCCTGCTCACAGCCAGACAAGAAGCAAAGGGGGGAGGGAGTAGGTTGGAATACAAGGGAGGGGGTAATAGAATGCAAGAGCACCGACTCCGAGGTGAGACATACCAGCGTTGCAAGGTCACTGGCTGGGAAAGTTCACCAGAGTCTGTTTCCCAAATAAATTGAACATAATTGATTGGATGGAATAAAGTGACAATGGTATGGCTAGGGAAAAGGGGAACGTTTAACTATGTTATTTGCGTGCGAAAGCATTAGAATTTGCTTCACTACTTTCGTATCCATTTCTGCTCAGTAAATTATATTATTGGAAACAAAAAATGGCCCAGGAGTCTTTATTTGCTGCATGCACAGTTGACATTAAGACAATTCTCACAGTGATACCCTGCTTGGACTCCACCAGGAGGTTTGAGCAATGATATTGTTTATAGAGAAAGAACTAGAGAAGAAGCAGCCAGGAGAAAGTCTGGCTCGAGAAGCACTGGCACCATCTCAGGGTGGAGCAGGTGCCCAACCTGCTAGGGCATGGCCGAAAGCCGAAAAGCCAGAGCAGCAACCCACAGCACCTAAAGAACGGACAGGAGATGCCCCAATCCCAGGGGCCGTAGACCTGGTGGTCAGCGGGGGTGGGGAAGTCAATAGAAGCCGAGGAGTTCCTTCCCCCCCCAGAGGTCAACGAGGTGTGAGGAACTGATGGAAGGCGAGCAGCCGAATGGGACAAGTGGAAACTTCCGGTCAGCATCTCAAGCCTGACTATGGAGCAGCTAAGAGAAATTCAGAGGGATGGAAGTTCATGCAGTGACAAAGCAAGAGGACGTCACCCAAGCGTTTGGGGACCACCACCACCACAGCGGTCACTCTTGCTACTACTACTACTCCTTCTCTCCAGCCGGTGGTCCCAGCACCACCAGCAGCCGGGGTTCTGCCCCAGAGATTTTCCTGGTCCATGAGGAGCACCAGCCACCCACCTTCATGGCTTGCTTCAACAGGCACCCGAACCGCCTAGCCAACTTCTTGGCTCAGGCTTGGCACAACATGGAGCACTACAGAGTGATGTATCCAGACGATATGACCCATCGTGCCTGCTGGGACTTAATTGCCTTGAGGATTCCTTTTGTTGGGTTTGCTAGTGGGATTGACAGGAGCATGTAAAATTGGTCAGGGCGATGCTCGAGAAGCTCAGAAAGGCTCAGCTTTATGCGAAACTATCCAAGTATGACTTCCATAGAACTAGATTGGATTAACTGGGGTACCGGATTTCACAGGACAGTGTGAAAATGGACCTTGAGAAAGTGCAGGCAATCTAAGAATGGGAGGCTCTTGGATGAGGAAACAATTGTAAAGTTTCCCCAGCTTTGCTAACTTTTATCGGCAGTTCATCCCTACTTTGCCCAGATTGCCTTGCCCATCACGAATTTACTAAAGGCAAAACGGGTAACCAAGCCCAGACCCAATCAACCCTTAAAGTGGTAACTGGAGTGCCAAGTGGTGTTCAAGAAGTTAAAATGTCTCTTTGAGCCGGTTTTAAAGCACCCCAACCCAGGCAAGCTGTTCATAATTCAAGCAGATGCCAGCGACGTGGCTGTGAGAACAGTGCTTCTCCAGAGGAACACGAAGGGGGAAGTACAACCCTGCGCCTACACTTCTCACAAACTCTCTTGAGACAGATAGGCAATGGGCTGTCTGGGAGAAGGAAGCCTACATGGTTCACGTGGAAGCAGTTGCTGGAAGGCAGCAGAATTCCTTTCGAGGTGTGGACTGACCATAAGAATATGGAAGCGCTAACCCCCCCCCCCAAGCAAGTTCGATGAGCTCAGTACTTCAATCAGTTTGACTTCACACTTTGCTATCTACCCCGGGGGAAAGAACTTCTTTGCAGACGCTCTCTCCAGGATGCCACGCTACAACAGTGCCAAAGAAGTTGTCAACTCCATCATCCTCTCTAAGCAAGTAGCCGCGCCAGCCCTCACAAGACAGCAGCGAGCCTCACCAACACCAGTAGCTGAAGATCTAGTGCAAACTCTAAGAGGGGCTTTAGTGGAAAATGAGTGGCCCCAGCAACATAAGGACAAGCCCTCGATGAGAGATGGGTTGGCATGCATGGAGGCCAAATTGTATATTCCGGCAACCAGTACACCCTGGTGTTATAGCTTAGCAATGATATGAAAACGGCAGGGCACTTTGGGTTTGTGAAAACTCTCCACCTAGTAAAACGATTGTTTTGGTGGCCACACATGAAAGACATAGAAATCTATGTAGCCAGCTGCCTTGTGTGTGCGCCGACAAAAAGGCTTCCTGGAAGACCAAGGCTGCTGCAGATCATGGCCAGCCCCCTGGAAAGAAATATCAATGGACTTCATTGTGGAGTTACCAGAAAGTGCTGGGAATACCTTGATTTGGGTTGTTACGGATCTTTTCTCCAAACGAGCCCACTTTGTGGCCCCAAGATCCCCTCCGCCTAGTCACTGGCTAAGCTGTTTGTGCAACGTGTTATCGGTTGCATGGTGCTCCCAAGCATATAATAAATTATCAGGGGGCACAATTCACTTCAAAGTTTTGGCGTGAATTCCTGAATCTGATATGGTCCTCCCAGAATCTTAACTCTGCCCATCAACTGCAAACGAATGGAGATTGTGAACGTATGAATGCCATACTAGAGCAGTACCTCCGCTGCTATGTGAACTACCAGCAAGACAATTGGGCCAAGCTCCTGCCTTTCGCTGAAGTAGCATACAATAACTCTGTACACAGTGGCACCGAGTTTTACTCCTTTCCAAGTAGCTACTGGTGCAGATTTCATGCCCATGCCAGACCTCCCCCAGCAGACCCCTTCAAACGCATTGCTGGCTGAATGGATCAATACTCTACAAGTAGATACCTGGCCTGTGGTTCGTAAGGCACTAAAAGCCGCAACAGAAACACAGAAGAGACAAGTTGATAGGAAGAAGATAGGAAGCCCAAAAGGAGTTTAAAATAGGAGGTAAAGTGTATCTGTCTATCAAGTTCCTGCAGCTAGGACAACTCTGCAAAAAGCTAGGTCCCAAGTATATAGGACACTTCCCCATCACCCAGATCATAAATCTGGTGACTGCAGAATTGCTGCCAAAGAACCTTAAGACACATCCACCCAGTGTTTCATTGAAACCCTTCCATAGCTCTCCTCTGTGACTAGATGCTGAACCGCCCCCTTCCCTCCTATCGGTAGAAGGGGAAAAGCATTTTGAAGTTAAGGAGATCCTGGACTCCCGAATCCACAAGGGGAAATTGCAATAATTAGTCCTGTGGAAGGCAGAATAGGTCTGTGCCCCTAAACTCGCACAGCAAATACCCAACTAAGCCTGGGTGTTTCTAGGTATGCTGAGTAAAAGGTACCACTAATAATATGTATGTTTCAGGGATAGTCTTCCTTTTGGAAGGGCAGTATATCATGGCTTGATTCGCAAACCCTGCTCACAGCCAGACAAGAAGCAACGGGGGGGGGGGGGAGAGGGTGTGGGTTGGAATGCAAGGGAGGGGGTAATGGAATGCAAGAGCACTGACTCCAAAGCAAGTCATACCAGTGTTCCAAGGCTGGGAAAGTTCACTAGAGTCTGTTCCCCAAATAAACTGAACATAATTGATTGGATGGAATAAAGTGACAATGGGAGGGGCAGGGAAAAGGGGAATGTTTAACTATGCTGTTTGCGTGCAAAAGCATTAGAATTGGCTTCATACATTCGTATCCATATCTGCTCAGTAAATTATATTCTGGGAAACAAAAAATGGCCCAGTAGTCTTTATTTGCTGCATGCACTAAGTGGGATAGTTGACACATCCTATCAAACCAACAAGTCTCCTCCAAGTCAAGCTTGAGTCCCAGTAATTTTATGGACATGTACACATAATTTTTTTGATGATAAAATGGAAGAGGTCTGTATCCTTCCAGGATGTTTTTACAGCTTTCCAGCCTAGTCTACAGTTCTGGTATTTCTTCATCATTTCCCACCCACAAACTAACTAGATGTAAACCTGCTCAATTTTTTTTTAGATCAATTAGGCTTGGTTAGGGACTACCTGGGCAGTTATTTGAAGACAGGTGTTTTAAAAATGCAAATGGGGAATGAGAGTAACAAGGACAATGGTAGGTGAACATCCATCCAGCAACCCAGCTCTTGCAAGTTTACTGGGATATTCATGGATATTAAATAGTATGTCATTCTGAATTATAAACAGATGTTTGACTCTAATCAGTGTAGTAAGAAAACTGTTTTTGTTTTCTAGTGAAGATGCTGGAACATATTTTTGAGCTACTTCCTCTTAGTTTCAGCAGCCTTTAACAGTTAAATATTTTCCTGGGTTCTTGGAAAGGTTACTTTTGCCAGGCATTTCTACTTCATACAATCAGTTGCTATATTCTCCAAAAATGATCAATCAGCCAGCTGTACACAAAGCCAAATTCAGATTTATAGTAAGCAAGTACTTAGGCAGGCAAGGACTTATCATGTCATGCAAAGAACAAAGAAAAAAACCTGAATTTTGAGCAGTTCTGCCATTAAATTTCACTATTGCCATGAACTCCCTAGGTGACTTTAAGCTAATTACTATTCTTCCACACCCTAGTTCCACACAACCAAGACTCTTAAACTTGAAATCTTAAACTTAAACTCGGAATCAAATTTACATTAGAGTAGTCTCTTACTCTGTCTAGGCAAATAGGGAAGAACAACTACTCACCTCCATGAGCTGGTCATGCAGGCGGGGATCAAAGTCTCCTTCCAAGTCACTTTCTTGGAAACTGTTATTTGCTTTATCAGTAATCTTATGTAGCTTCTCTAACCGTTCCAGGATCTCCTGACGCTTCAGGTTCTTCAGGTGCTTCAGCTCCTGCTGCTTCTGTTCCCTCTCCTTTTAAACAAATTAGTAAGTCCATGAACTAGGAAAGAGTGTTGATTAAGAGATAAAACCATTGACAAATGAGGCACATTGGGTCAAGGTTTAGGCCAGATTCCAAGCCACTCACTTTTCTCTTACGCTCCTGTATTTCTTGGCGCTTCTCTTTGCGGCGCTCATCCTTTCGACGCACAGATGTTGCAATAAAACGGGGATATGTTTTTACCTATTAGTGGGGGAATGGGAGTGAAAAGAGAAAAGAGAAATTACTTGAACGCAATATTTTTTGAACTGAGCATCTGGCTTTCTCATTCAGATTTCTAGCCACTTCTACCACACTTACATGTTGTGCTTCAGGTTCCTCAAAACGAAAGTTGTATTTGCGCTCAAAATCTGCTTGCTTCTTTAAGAAGAATTCACCTTCATCTGATGAGTCTGAAACAGCCAGCTGGATCCCAGGTGGCCTATGGGGAGGCAGCACATCACAGTATTACATAAATCAGTTATTAAAAGCACGGTCCTAGGATCCCTGGGAGTACCAAGACCCTCTTAAGGGTCCATGAAATCAAAATGCCATATATTAAAGATATTTGCAAAAATTTGAAACAATGTAACTTAATTTGTTAAAAATATTAGGAATTTTCATGAAAAATATGTTAATATCTAATGAACTTAATATTGTTATTTTTACCTGATTCAATAAATATTTTACAAATGCATCAATTTTAATGTTTAAATGTTGCTAAATATAACCCATACAAATAAAAGCTCTTTCAGGGTCCCCCATAATTTTTAAAAGTGGGAAGGGGTCCTGGGAGCAAAAGGTTTAAGAAATGCTGACTTGAGCAAACACAGCTGAAATATTTTCTACAATTCAATATTCCTCTTTCTGCCCCAGCACATTGCATAATACTTCAGGAATTCTCAGTAGCAGCATTATTTCAAAAATAGGTTCTATCTCCATTGGAGTTATATCTAAATTGTAGCTTAATTATTTATAAAGCATTACTATACTTTAGTATATACAGAACAATTTACAATAGTTAGCAAATGAATTAAGTTTAAATCAAGGGAACTATTCTACAAAGTATGTCACCTAAATGGAATACACCAATCTTATGGTGTCAATGCTGGTTTACTCCGAAAGTTTGGACTCTACCCAAATTTAGGCAGTTTCAGGGACCATACTTCAGTTAAACAGCCTGGTTGTAAATATGCCCCTAGCAATAACCCAATGACCATTTCTCATAATTCCTGCCTTGATTGGCCACAGAAATCAAACATTCTTTCAAGCAGTCAATAGGGCCAAAGTTGAATTTCTATGAGGACTGCAGAGATTGCTACAATACTGATGGACAAGTTACTATGTTATCAGTCTAGTTAACAGTTGAAAAATAGAGGGGGAAGTAGAGGAGAGACAAAAACAGGGTAGTGTATGTAATTCTATGTAATACCTGGTAGTAAAGCTATACTTAGATTGTATGCAAACATACTGAGCAAATAAGGGAGCAATTAGGCTACCCTAATACCAGGAACAAGAAGTTTATATAAGAACAGAGGAATAGACTTGCTATCAAGCCCAGGTAGTCTTGCAACTGGTTTCTCAGTGGTCAACCACTGAGGTACTCAAAAACTGAAAATGGAGGACTTCCGGTTCCACCTCGCAGCGACGCAGCCGAGGGAGTGCGGGATCCGCATCCCATGGCTGGTTTCGCCCTGCCAGGGGACCCTAAATGGGTCTGATGTCACCCTGGAGAGGCGATGAAGAAAGAGGGGCACACCGATGATCACGGAACAACGGCGGTCAATCCGTTCGATCCGGGGGAAGCCCTCTAACCTGATAGGAGAAAGGCTAGCTGCATACCAGTGTCTAGCCCAAACTGCTAGCAGCCGAAATCCAAGAGCACAAACCAGAACAACGGTGAACAGCGTGCTTCGAACTGGGTGACAGTATCGATCTTCTCTCTTCTATTTTGTAACTGATTCCTTGGAAAAGATCCCCAAAGCAAGAAATCCTCCGAAAGTGAAGGGAGGGGATTACATCCCCACCCCCACCCCCAATAGACGGAAGCGACGAATTAATTTCCAAGGGGGAAAGAAATATACTGAAATAAAATTAATATTACTATAGTCTGGATAAATCTGAAAATTAAGAAAACCGTTAAGATTTTATATCCTAAAGAGTCCTGATGAAGTTTTAAAAAAGAAAGAAAAATAATTCTTTGTTTGAAAAAGTTGGAAAATAAATAACTACTGACATCTAGTGGAGAACTAGAGCATAGAACAATAGTATAACACTGACTCAGAAATTGGCAAGACGCCCAGAAATAAAGAACAATCTGTTCCCTTGAACTTTGATAACCCTCAGCTAAATAGAAAACTGCTGGGAACAAAGAAAGAAAACATACTGGGCCACCCATAAGCTTAAGAAATGTCTGCAAAAAAAAACCCCTTTAACTGTTGTCTAAGCTCAAGATTTGTTTGCAGAGAAAGAAAAACTTTGACTCTTGGCTAATCTTCTAGGGTGGAATTTACTGGAAGGCTTTAAGGTGGTGAAACGTTTTGCTGCAATTCTGACTGGTTGATAATTCAAAGACCCCTGAATAGAAGAATTGTTATAAAACACTGCTTTCACTGATGCCTTGATAATTGGAAACATATTGGATTACAAAAATCATATATAAAGATAAGAACTATATAAGATTTGGTTGTTTGGATTTTAAGATTGGCTAGTTTGATAAGGCTAAACACAGAGACTATGGTACTGATGAAAGACTACCTGGAGGGAGAAGACAAAATGAATATTGCATACCTATCTAAAAGTGACAGAAAACCACACCTAATATTCCTTTCTAAAGGACCTAGCCTGGAACATCAGAGATCTGCTGAAGCAATACTCCAAGATGAGTCAAATACTTTCCAAGAGGAAATGTATGCAATGCTACAACATATTCAAATGACAATGGTTTCAAATCATGATGACATAAATGAGCACATTTTCAATTTAAAATCACAAATAAAAAACTCTCAGAAAACGACAATAAAGAATGAACATACAAGCCAGATAACAGAACACAAACTAGAAGAAAGTGACTTAAATAGGGAAGCTACAAATCAAGAGAACTACAACTTAACACAAAAAAAAATCTACAAAATTTTGCCACAACAATGAAAATGGAAAAGATATTTTATCTGTCAGGACTTCAAAACAAACTTGAGGATAAGGAAAAAAAAGATTTAATAAAATGGATTATAGAGCTGCCAGGAGAATCATTAGAGTCTGGGAGACAAAAAGTGTACATCATATACAACCTGTCTTTCTCACTCCCAACAATATTTACAAAAATACAGGAATCCCCTGGCAAGCGGAATATACTAACTTGGAAAGCTACTTGGCAAAAGAAGAAGACTAGAGTTAGATTCAAGAGACCTGACTCGACTTACCAGATGGAGTACTACATGATTAAACACTTGTTTGAATATGGTTAAAAGAATAGACAATTTTGGATATAGCTATAGTAAGAAGGATAAGAGACATAAATAGTATAGTATTTTTTATAATATATGAAATGTAAAAATATTGGGATGATGTATGTGAATGAAAAGTTAGGACATTTAAAGGTAATTAATTTTGAGAGAAGTATGACCGAGAAGAATGATTTGAATACTGAGGGGAAACTAAACTTAAATAAGAATTTTGAAAACAGGACATATAGTGATTTAACAAGATAACTTTTACAAATATAATTGAAACATAAGCCGACCAGAAAAGATGTTATATGTGGATGTTATAAGATATATAAGTAGTATAGTATCTTTATAATATATGAAATATGAAAATGTTGGGATGATATAACTAAATGAAAAGTTTGGATATTTAAAGGTAATCAATTTTGAGAAAATTATGACTGATAAGAATGGTCTGAATATTGAGGGGAAATTAAGTATAAATAAGGATGTATAGTGATTTAATGAGATGACTTTTACAACTACAATTGAAATATAAGTCAAGCAGAAAAGATATTATATATGGATGTCATTGTTACTTGTAAAAATACAAAACAAATGTCTATATCCAACTTTGTATGCACTGAAAATATTAAGAATTATATCTGCCCAATGTTGATAAAAGAGAATATTATTGGAAGAAGGGAAGATCAAGGAAACAAACTATTAATTAATATATTGATTATGGAATTACAGAAATTATTGTTTTTTAAATATATGAACCCAGACAACACGCTGTTTACTAAGCACTAAAGACTGTCATTGAAAAAAATCAATAAAATATATTTTTTTTAAAAACTGAAAATGGAGAGATAACTGTCATTTAACAATATTCCCTTGTAACTGGTAGTTGGAGACATGCTTCCCCCACGTCTGAGGTAACATTCAGTGTTAACAGGTCTAGTCTCCTTGAATTTATTCAATCCTCCTTTAAAGCTATTCAAGTCAGTGGCTATGTGCCAAGCAAACAACCTTCTTTTATTTTTTTTTTAAAATTGCAACTTGCTTCACTGAATGACCCCTAGTTCTAAAGTCTGAAGAGAAGAAACTTCTCTCTGGCCATCTTCCTCACACCATACATGATTTTATCAGTTGCTTTTTTCGTAAATGAAACAGATCCATTCAGAGAGGTGTTCTAATCATTCTAGCAGTTTTTTCTGCACTTTTCCAATTCTATCACTTCTTGTTTAATTCCAAATTTTAATGTCCCACAAAGGTATCAAAAGGGCATTACAGTATGGTCAAGTTTATTTTCAATCTCTTTCCAAATGATCCCTAACACAGAATTGCCTTTTTCATAGCTGTTGCACACTGAGTTACATCCTTACTGAGCTACTAGTGATAACCTATATAACTATGTAATACATTATTAGTAGACTGTGAGAAACCAATACATTCCTTTCCTATTAGCTCACTCTTTGCTCCAATTTTGAAGGGGAAGAAAAAAAGTCAAAAGCTTAAATAGTACTGACCCTTCCTGTTGATGCTCCTGTTCCTGCTCCTCCTCACTGCTTCCTTCCTTATAACTTTGGTTTAAGATATAATCTCTCAGAAACTGCTCCCCTTCATCCAGTTTTGGATCATTCCAGTATATTTTCAGTGGTATCTATGGAGATAGAGATGCACAGATGAAATCCAAAACATATTACTAAGAATGAAAATGTGAACAAGAATCATCATTAAATTCACTCCAAATATGACTGCCATCTCACTTCTCTTTGCTCAGGGGTGATCTAGAGCAGACATGTCAAACACAAGGCCCGCGGGCCGGATCCGGCCCGCCAAGGGTCCAAATTTGGCCCCTAGAGCTGTTCCAGAAATGGTAAGGGATTGGCCCCCACTGCTCCAGCCCTGGCCCACCCTAACCCGGCTGGGCGCCCTCCTGGCGCACGCACAGGAAATGGGTGAGCACTCGGAGGCTGCTGGTGCGCAGGAGCAACTGCAGCTCATTTGCCTCACCCTGCCCCACCCCTCCTGGCCTCGCCCCACCCCTCCCGACCTCACCCGTCACGCCCGGCCATGCCCCGTTTTACTGGGCCTCTCCTCGTCCGGCTCTGCTTTGCCAGGCCTTGCCTCACCACGCTTGGCTCCACTTTGCTGGGACAGGCACCAAAGCGCCGCTGAATACAGCAGAGTCTGTGTGCACGCCTGCCTTGCCCATGTCAGTCAAGCTCTCCACGGCGCAGCTGATACGAGGCATGGAAAGCAAAGGCTGATGAGTGAGCTTGTAGCAGGCGAACACACAGACTCCGCTCTTTTCGGCAGCTCTTCTTGCCGCTGGGGCTGCTGCTCGCCTTCCTCCGCACTAGCTCCTCCATGCCCCGCTCGCTGGCCTGGTCTCACAACCTGCAAGGCTTTTCTTTCATTGGGATCGCCCCACCCCCGAGTGGGAAAGCCACGGCTTCCTTCCTGAGCATGGAGGAGACAGAATGGGAGCTTTAGGATTCTGCCTGCCAGCGTGTGATAGGAGATCGCAGGGGCTGGGGGGGGGGGGAACACGGCAGGTGAACGGCAGCGGCTTGCGGTTTCTGGCATGGGGGGGTCGGAAGCAAAATTGCCCTTTCAGCAGGCGTAGAGTCAATCCCGGTGTGGAGGCAATGGAGGGGAGGGTGGACTAAAAGGGAAGCCACTGTTCTGCACGTTTTTTTTTTAAGCTGCCAGAGGCTCCGGACAGAGGTTTCCCATTTTGACCCCTTCCCCTATCATTTCCTCCTGCTCCATGGCTCTCAGCTCACCTCTCCCAGAACCTGCACACGTATTTGTTTGAGTGTGTATGTGCGCGCGGGGGGGGAAGGGTCTCACCTCCTGCAGCCCCACGCTGTGACATCGGCGAGGAAAAGAACGGGAGAGGCGAGAGAAGCTGCGATGGGAGCTTCTTGCAGCCTTCCACAGGGCTGGGGCGGAAGCTGAGGGGGGCAGAGCGCAATGCAATCGGCAGCACGTTGAGAAAAACAAACAAGTACTCCAAAAAAACAGCTTTCATTAGTTTGCAGCCTGCCATTGCAGAAGGTCTCTGTTGAGGGTGCAGGGCTGAGAGACATACACACACCTTCGTGTGCGCTCACACACACACAAACAAACACAAACACATGTGTGGGTCTGGGAGAGGTGAGCTAAGCCATGCAGAGGCAATGACGGGGGGAGGGGAAGCCTTTGCCCACCGCTGGCTGCCTGTTGCCACCTCTGCCTGGAGCCTCTGGCAGCTTAAAAAGAAAAAGCAAGGAGGGAGGGAGGGAGGGAGGGAGGGAAGGAAGGAAGGAAGGAAGGAAGGAAGGAAGGAAGGAAGGAAGGAAGGAAGGAAGGAAGGAAGGAAGGAAGGGGATTACAATGAGAGAGAGGGAGGGTCTGAGGGAAGTGCTGCCTTAGCACTTGGCCACCAGCAGCCCTGCTGCCCTTTTGCCATCCCCTTGTCTCCTCCTCCTGATCTCTCCTGGTGGTCTCCCATCCTATTGCTGAGGATACTTTAGTTACAAAGCCAGGTTTCCTCACATGGAGAGGGAGTGGCCTCCCTCTGACCCACATACTTTGCCCTCCCACACATCAAGAGCAACCTGGCCAAGGAGAGCAAGAACAGCAGCTTCGAGGAGGAGGTAAGCGCAGCAGGGCACCCCCTTGGGACAGCAGGGCTGGACTGGGCGGTCCCGGTGCCCTGGGAGCTCGAGGACCAGGCTGGATCCCCCCAGCCCCGCCCGGACCACACAGGTGCCCCCCAACACAAGCGATGTCAAGCTGGCCACGCCCACCTCAACCACGCCCACCCCGACAATACACACACACCCCGAGGTCAACCACAACCCTGATGTGGCCCTCAGTGAAACTGAGTTTGACACCCCTGACATAAACTCTGGGTTTTTTTCTTTAAGCTGCCTCAGGCATGTCACGTGTCACAATGTTGCAATCCGAAACTGAAAGGCTCTGGCAATTGCTAAAAGCTTTAGCCTTAAATTAAGCCTGTTTACCTTCAAAGAAAACTTTCTAAAAGCCATAGACAGACTCAAGATAAGGGGGTAAAACTAATTACATTTGTTTAAAGGGATTAAACCTATGGAAGTCAACACTTTGGACTCATTGTTAGCCTAAAATACAGACTAAAATATTCTAATAACCAAAGCACAGAAACCGAGCCTTTGAATTACAAAACGTTGTAAAAACTGCACAAAAATCCTTATGGTAGCCCAATCAAGCTGCCAGCTGATCCAGAACTAAATAAACCCACCTCCTTTCCAACATGCTCATCTCCTGGCTTTTCATTTCATCAGCGCCGATTGCATTCTCCTGGCTGGAGAAAACAAACTAGGGGACCTTTTCTTCCAGCAACAGCTGCTGCTTCTTCCCTGTCTCTTTTTCCTCCCTGCCTGCTCTCCTTCCACAGCTTCTTCTCCGTCCCCTTCTCTTCCCCTGTTGTCTTTTTTTTCCTGCCTCCTTTTATATCCTCTCCTCTCCTCCCCCCCCCTTTTCTTCAGTTCACCTCCAGCTCCGTGCTACTTCCGGAAGCGCCAATCTGCTGGAGCCAATCAGCTGGAGCCCTGCCAGCTCCTGGGGCTTCTGCCAAGCCCCGAGGGTCCTGCAGCTCCAGCTGCCTCTCCCTCAGGCTTGGGTCACTTCGGCTCATTCCCCTCCCCCGCTACACTTCTCTAGGATGGTCGCGTACCACCTGCCGCGTGCCAAAGTACCACAGGTGGTACGTGTACCACCGGTTGAAAAGCCTTGGCCTAAAGTACAAGATCACACGAGATCTCACGCTACTGATCTCGCGTGATATACTCTATGGCCTCTGTTTTCTGCAAACGGAGGCCTGGATGAGATCTGTGGCAAAAGGCTTTGCAAATGGAGGGAAGGCCTGAAACACTGAAGTCTTCCCTCAATTTGCAAAGCTTTTTGCCATCTTTGCAAAAAGCAGCTGCCGCTGAGAACAGAGCCCCAGGTTGACACGCACGTCACTCCCAGCCTGTTTTTGCCAGCAGAGGCCTTCAGGAAAGGCCTCTGCCGTTGAAAATGGAGGCCGGGGATGACGTGCGCATCAACCTGGGGCTCCATTTTCACCGGCAAAGGCCTCAATTAGGCCTTTGCTGTCGAGAACAGACGCTGGGAGTGACACACACTCCCTCCAGGGGCTCTGTTTTCGTTGGCAAAGGGCTTGAGGAGGCCCGGAGTGACACATGCTCCCCCCAGGGGCTCCGTTCTCAGCGGCAAAGGCCTCAAGCCCTATTGGGCTCTTTGAAGCAGCACTCATAGGTGCATAAACACTTTTTGGCCAGAGGCCGAAAGCTTCTGGGGGCCATGATCTCGTGCAACTTCCAGCACCCATCCACTTTGCAGAGAATAGGTGCCTGATTTCCCGCGAGATCAGGGCATCCAGCTTTCAGTCTGTGTGTGAAAAGTGCACGCCAACAGGAGACTTGAAGCAACGTGATTTCGGTGCCCCAAACCTCCCTTTGGTATGCTTTTCCTTGTTGAGTCTGGAAGCCTTTGGAGGAGACTCACCAAGGCTGCCCGCCGCTCCAGAAGTGGTAGGCAGCCCGGTGAGGCAGAGAAGCTGAGCAGGGCGCACTCGTCCTGCTCTCCCTCTGCTCTCACCACTCGCCAGGAGCAGGCAAAGAAACAGAAAGGCTGGAGAGGAGACAGATCTTCACAAGTTAAGTGACCCGGCATGGCAGGATGGGGGGGAGCAACTGTGGGGACCCCAGGGGAGGGAGAATGAGGTATCTCAGTGGGTCGGGGGAGGCCTTGAGTGGTCTGAAGCAGGTGGCCTGTTCCATCACTAGGCCCCCCATGGCCTTCCCCATCCTGAGATACCTCATGTGCACTTAACGAGCCGCACATTCAATTAGCGAATGCGTGGCTCAAAGCAGGGAGTGATCGCATTCAAGGTACGAGATTCACTCCTACGAGTCCTCGAGTTATAAATGGAATGGACAGGCTCCATTCCATTCGTAACTCGAGGACTACTCATAACCCCCCCCTCAAATGGTCAAGAATAAAATCTGTCCCTCTTCCTTACTTAGTAGTCCCAAATGGAAGTTCTAGATCAATAAATAGATTATTTTCGGAGAATAATCCAAGTCAGTTGATTAATTGTTAATTGTTATCTGGATTTCTAGGGTCTCCTAAATCACCAAGAATCAATTATATGCTAAGCCAACATTCAACTCTTAACTTCCAGTTATTCCAGCCATTTGTACAGTCATCCACATCAGTTGTCCCCAGCCCATTACTAGCCAGATCTTGAAGTTCATTCTCTGTTTCTAGCTTCTTTTGACCTTTCAACCAGCTGATATAGTCTGCTTCCTCATGTTCCTGAAAGAAAGTAGGTAAGTATTAAACTGACAACACTAACATCCCTTTATAGTTCCAGCATCATATTATGGGGATTTTTATTTGCATTTTTAATTACTTTCAAATTCATTCTTGAGTTAGCTTATTTTTTAATCAAAATATTTATACTTTATTTTTGCCCCTCCTTAAAAAAATCAATATAAATTTGGCTACTGAAAAATTGAGTGTCTTTCTCCATTATAATCCAAGTTTTGAAAACCTAAGTAATACCCCGGGCTATCTTAAAAGAGATTTGGGCAATACCGAAGTGTAGACTAGTTGTACATTTTAGGAAGCAAATTCTCCTTTGTCTCATGTTGTCAGGATATCTGCCATTTGTCTTTAAGTTTAATTGACAGTTGACAAAATTGGATTGCCAGGTTCTCATAAGATAGTTGACCCTACTACCACATGATAAATGATTTATTTAGCACAGCAGCAGAAAATCAGCAAGATGTAAAGCTGCTCCAATTGAACTGAAAATAATTAAATTTGTAGATATGCCAGCTTTGTTGGCTGAAACTAGTATAGAGAAACTTAAAATAGCTTGTTCATAAATACTTAGTTATTCTGTAGTGCAGTCTATTTGAATTTCTATGTTTGACCGATATAACTCACTGGGATTCAGTTGTTCTAAGTTAAGCTAATTCTTGCATTTAAGCAAGGTGCTAACCCTACCGTAGACCCAGTGAAGCATCTCATGAGGAGGCCACTGAATACTATAATATAGGTAAATTGCATACAAGATTGGAGAACACATTCAGCATCCTATTTTTTTCTTAAAGAATGGGTATCTGAAATATCAGAAAGGCATGTCACTGTTGAGAACTCTTGGAAAATCAGTAGTCAAAAAAAAGTTATCACAGGAAGGAGGTATCCTGTGACATTCAAGTAAAGTTCCTCATAATCTGAAGATATGATTAATATTTCAGACAGCCTGGAGGACCGAGCAGAAAAAATATATATTTCCCACCTTTCCCCCTCAGAAACTAAGAAGCTGATTTTCAGAACAGTACCCTGCTTAGATGAGCAAAAGACCTAAATAATACTACCTTATATAGACACATACTTTCTCTTCCTTACTTTTAACCCGTTTCTGAAGCAGAGCAGAAGAATTGCCACTGTTGCCTTCTTCTTCATCACTTTCTGCCACAAACTTTCGGAAGCTGCATCAGATACAAAGGTAGGTTTAATATAATGTCAAATGTTTTTGGAGGTTAAAAATCAATACCATCATACAGCACATGGTCACAAAGATTTACAATTACAATAATTAAATTCAAATTAGTAAACTGCAATACTTTTTAACCATGGCTTATCAAATAACTGGGTTTATTAAACCATTAATCCAGAACTATAGTTTCCTAATGAGAACTGAGTTCAAAGAAGCAAAGCCAGGCAAATTACATTTTGATTTATTTTTTTTATAAGTTTTTATTGATTTTTTAACACAATTCAACAGTGCTTATTCAACAAATGTGTTGTCTGAGTTTATCATTCACTAATACAAATTAGATTCCTAATCCCTAGTTCATTTCTCCAACCATTGATAAAATAAGTCCCAAGTTTGAAAATATTCTGTTTCTTCTTTTTCTTTCAATCTCAGAGTAAGTCTGTCCATTTCTGCACAAATATTTTTTTAATTATTTCTTCCTCCGTTGGTATTTCTTCATTTTTCCAATATTGTGCAAATATAAGTCTTGCTGCTGTTCTCACATGTAAAATCAAATATATACTTCATTTGTCAAGCTTTTCTGGCATTATACCTAATAAAAAAAGTTCAGGTTTCAAATCTTCATGTTTCCCCAACACCTTTTCTAGTCAGGTATGTATTTTTGTCAAATATTTCTTTGCTTTAACACATGTCCACCATAGATGATAAGTACCTGGTTTATGATTATATTTCCAACATTTATTCAACATATTTTTAATATTTAAAAATATTTAATATTTTTTTTGCTAATCTTGCTGGTGGCAAGTGCCATCTATAAAACATTTTATATAAGTTTTCTTTATAAGAGGTTGACATTGTCAATTTATAATTTCTTTCCCATAGGTTTTGCCATTTCTCTAAATCAGGGCTTTTCAACCGGTGGTACGCGTACCACCTGTGGTACTTTGGCATGTGGTACGCGACTGTCCTAGAAAAGTGTACAGGGGAGGGGAATGAGCTGAAGCGACCCAAGCCTGAGGGAGAGGCAGCTGGAGCTGCAGGAATGTCGGGGCTTGGCAGAAGCTCCAGGAGCCGGCAGGGCTCCAGCTAATTGGCTCCAGCAGATTGGTGCTTCCGGAAGCAGCACGGAGCTGGAGGTGAACTGAAGAAAAAGGGGGGGAGGAGAGAAGATATAAAAGGAGGTGGTTTTGGCGGGGGAAAAAAGACAACAGGGGAAGAGAAGGGGATGGAGAAGAAGCTGTGGAAGGAGAGCTCAGCAGGCAGGGAGGAAAAAGAGACAGGGAAGAAGCAGCAGCTGTTACTGGAAGAAAAGGTCCCCTGGTTCATTTTCTCCAGCCAGGAGAATGCAGTCAGCGCTGATGAAATGAAAAGCCGGGAGATGAGCATGTCAGAAAGGAGGGGGTTTATTTCGGAAGCCAATGGGTTCCTGTTCAGCTGGCAGCTTGAATGGATTACCATAAGGATTTTTATACAGTTTTTACAGCGTTTTGTAATTCAGAGGCTCGGTTTGTGTGCTTTGGTTATTGGAATATTTTAGTCTGTATTTTAGGCTAGCAATGAGTCCAAAGTGTTGTCTTCCATAGGTTTAATTCCTTTAAACAAATGTAATTAGTTTTACCCCCTTATCTTGAGTCTGTCTATGGCTTTTAGAAAGTTTTCTTTGTAGGTAAACAGGCTTAATTTAAGGTTATCATTTTTCGCAACTGCTGAGCCTTTGCTACATTGTTTAAACTGAGACAGCTTAAAGGGGAAAAAAACGGAGTTTAGTGTTTTATTCTGGGAGGCTTTTGAGAGCCTTTCTTGCTTTGCGCTTGATTCCTGTGTTTTTAAGGGTACAGGGAAGAGATTGGGGGGGTGCATTCTTATTACACTGTGGAAGGAGAGCTCAGAAGGCAGGGAGGAAGAAGAGGAGAGGGAGAGAGGAAGAAGAGCTAACTAGCTAGTTCAAACTTAGCAACTTTGAGACGCTGTGGACTTCAACTCCCAAAATTCCTCAACCAGCCATGATGGCTGAGGAATTCTGGGAGTTGAAGTCCACAAGTCTTAAAAGTGCCAAGTTTGAAGATCCCTGAGCTAGCTGGTAGTGGTGCATATTAATAAACATGGATAAATTCATCATACATTTGTCAGTCCAAAGGGAAAGTGATTCAGCAAAGGAACAGCTACCAAAGAAATTAAAACCGGTACTTTTTAATTTTTTTCTACAGTTTGTAGCATTTTATTAGATTATAGAATAAAATACAAAAATACAAAAGCAAATAATAGGATACAGTGAGGAGGAAAAAGGGGGGGAAAGTGAGGGGGAGAAGGGAAAAAGAACAGACTTCCTCTGTTGCAGTAGAAGGAAGCATTAACATTGAATCTCAACTTTTTATTATAAACTAGCCATTTCTATAATAACAAATGAATCTAATCAGTAAAACCCAAAATCCCCCCCCTTTTTTTAGTCATCAGGTTTTTGACACCTTGCTAAGCACTGGTGGTACTCAAATATTGTCATGTCCTAAAAGTGGTACAATCTGTGAAAAGGTTGAAAAGCCCTGCTCTAGTTCCCTCCTCTACCTTTTGGGTGACAAAGTTGTCAGCTAAGTTAGTTAGGAATCTGTTCGATCTCTTGCTGCAGTTTATCTCCCAGTTGATATCAGGATAATTAAAGTCTCCCATTACTACTGTTGTATGTTTCCTACATACATTTGTTAACCAATTAGCAAAAAGTTCATCTGTTTCTTCTGCTTGGTTGGGTGGCCTATAGTATACTCCTATAGCAATGTCATTCTTTTTTCCTTTTATATTGACCCATATGGATTCTAGGTGGTTTTCAGTTTTGGTTTTGTGTATTTCTGTAGAGATGTAGTGAACTTTTATATATAATACAACTCCACCTCCTCTTTTGTTGGGTGTTTCTTTTGAATAGTTTATATGCTTTCATCAGTACATTCCAGTCATGAGTTTCAACCCACCAGGTTTCAGTAATGGCAACTATATCATATCTGCCTTCTTGTACTAATACTTCTAGTTCACCCTGCTTGTTCCCTAAACTTTGAGCGTTAGTGTATAGGCATTTTATTGGTCTTAAGTATGTTTCTTGTATTTCCCTCTTTGTAACTGGGATTTCCATCCTTTCCATCACTATTTCATTTTCTTTTTCTTTTTTTCCTCTTTACTCCCTTTCTCCTTATCTAGTAGTTTTTGCTTGGAATTAGGTTCTATAGGTCTTGAAGTTTGGCCCCCCTCCCCACTCATTTTTAGTTTAAAGCCCTTTTGATAAGATGAGCAAGTCATTTTCCAAATATATTCTTTCCAGTACTTGTGAGGTACATATGTAGGCTCATTTTTTATTGAAGCTGTTTGTTCCCTATTTTGTTCGATTTGGTGTATTGGTTTTCTTTATGTTCATATATGGGGTCATTTTTTTTGGAAGCTGTTTGCTCCCTATTGTGTTTTATTTTGTTGTAGTCTTCTTGTTTAGGTTGGGATTTCTTGCTTTGCTCATTGAGTTTCAGAGTGACTATAGTTGCCTCTAAACCCTTTACTTTTTCTTCTAGTAATTCAAATAGAGTCCATTCGATACATACATAGTTTGGGTCTTCTGTGGGCATAAGCTGAAACATATGGCGCACTTTGCAAGTCACTATAGTGTCAGTCTCTATCTCTATGACTTTTTTCTGTTTGCTAAAAAATTTAAAATTTCTAAAATTTAAATATTCTGTGTTGCGAAGTGTCAGTTTACAATAGTTCTTGACCTTTTGTTCTCTGTCTTGAAAAACTCATCGGGTTTCCTGTTTTAAGCGTCTGTCTTTTTTTCTATGATATTTTATTTTTTTCTTCTTAGATCATTAAGAATTTAAAAATTTCTAAAGAATTAAAATAAGTAAATTGCTTTTTTCAATGTTTAATTAATTTAATTAATTAATTAACTACTCTGTTGCAGTAGAAGGAAGCATTAACATTGAACCTCAACTTATTATAAACTAGCCATTTCTATAATAACAAATGAATCTAATCAGTAAAACCCAAAATCCCTCCCCTTTTTTTTTTAGTCATCAAGTTTTTGACACCTTACTAAGCACTGGTGGTACTCAAAACCTGTCATGTCCTAAAAGTGGTACAATCTGTGAAAAGGTTGAAAAGCCCTGCTCTAAATCTATATTGTACCAAAATTCTTTGCCCATGTTATCACTGTTTCTTTTACTTGTTCATCTTCCATTTTCAATTTAATAAAAAGTTATACATTTTCTTAATTAGTTTTTCATCAGAGGTTAATAATATCTGATCAAACAAAATCTGCTCTTTATAGAATTTATAAAATTTAACATCTTTATCATATTTCACTTGCATCTGTAAATGTGACCACGATAAATCAATACCGTTTTTCCATCTCTTGTCTAGATTTTAAGTTCCCTTCAGAGTTTAGAATATCTTTTTTATATATATAAATGTTTTATTAATTTTCTATTTTCACAAACAAGTGCCCAATAGACAACGTGATGACTGAGTCCATTAGTGATTCCATGATATACATAAGCTTCTTCAAAACTAAGTCCGATATTACACCCTCCAGTACATCCTCTCTTCTTCTGGTAATAACCATTTTTCCACACTAAGTAAATACAATTCTTATTGTTGTTAGTAAATATACAATTGCATATCAACATTTGTTACATTTTTCTAATAGTGTCAATAATATCAGTTTAGAATATCTTTTTTAACCAAAGCGTATCTTAATTGTATTTGCACTCAATTTCCATTTATTTAGTCCATATCCTATTTTCGCTTTTTTCAATTTTAATTTCCCATCCATGTTCAAAGTATCCCAATCATTTATAATTTCAAAACAAGCTATATTTGGGTAACCAAAAGCATCCCTTATTCAAAGTTCTTAGCATATTCTTATTTCCCTTTTCATAACAAGATATGATATTCTGATTACAAATCCTATCTATCTAGTTATAATAATACGTCTATTTCTAACAATCTATTCTTAACCATATTCAAACATCTAATTAGTAATAAAGCATCCCCTCTAATAGGTCAAAGCTTCTGTTTCCTTCAATCTTACTCTAGCTTTCTTCCTTTGCCAACTAATTTTCCAAGTCAATGCATTTGGATCATCAAATAATTCTTCCTCTATTTTTGTATATATTATTTGAAATAAGAGAAACAATTTAGTTAAAGTATTTTTGGAAGAACTAGCCCATTGATATTCATTAAACAGCCTCCCTCTTTCTCCAGAGTTTAGAATATCTTTTATATGTCCATATTTTCTCAAGACTAACTAGATTTGGGTGTACGAATGCTTCCATTGTTGAAAGCCATCCTGGAATTTTCAAATATATTTTACATTTTATTTTTTCCCATGTTAGTAATAATGCATTTCTAATATAGTGGTTTTGGAAGTATTTATGAATTTTATTTTCCCCATAACATAGGAAAGCATGCCAACCAAGTTGTAAGTCATGTCCCTCTAGATACAACAATCTTTTATTTCTGAGGGTTATCTATTCTTTTACCCATGTTAACACTGATGCTTGGTAATATAATATCCAATCTGGCAAACCAAAACCTCCATTTCCCTTATCTTCTTGTAACATTTTCAATTTAATTCTAGCTTTCTTTCCTTGCCAGATAAGTTTTAAAATTAAGGAATTCAGGTCTTAAAAAAAAAAAGTTCTCTAGTTTTATAGGTATCATTTGGAATAAGAAAAGTATTTTTGGTAATATATTCATTTTCACCGTAGCAATTCTCCCTAAATATTGACAATTGCAGATTTTTCCATTTTTCCAAGTCAAGTTTTATTTGGTTTAGTAATTTTATCTTTTATCATTGAACATCTTGCTGTAAAATATATTCCCAAATATTTAACCTTTTTAACTATTTGTAGATCTATTTTTTCTGACATTTCTTTTTTGTTTTTCTGTAAGATTTTAAACTATCATTTTAGTTTTTTCTCTATTTATCTTCAATCCTACTGTCTCTCCAAACTGTTCTATCTTTTCCAATAATTTAGGAATCATCTCTAAGGGTTCCTCTAGGATGAATACCAAATCATTTGCAAATGCTTGCAATTTGTAGCTTTCACCTCTTATCTCCAGTCCTTTAATTTCTAAATCTTGTCTAATATTTCTATTTAAAACTTCGAAGGTTAAAATAAATAACAATGGGGATAGTGGATGTCCTTGTCTTGTGCCTTTTCTTATATCAAAGTTCTCTGTATAGTCTCCATTTACAATCACTTTTGCTGTTTCTTCTTCTTCTTCTTGTGCCATATCCATTATCGGACGTTGGCGATCATGTTGGTGATCCTGTTTTTATCAGCAGCCGCACGAAAAAGTGCTGCTGAGTTTTGTTCAAACCAGTCCCTTAGATTTTGAAGCCATGATGTTCTTCTTCTGCCTGGACCTCGTTTGCCTTCAATTTTTCCCTCAAGGATTAAATGGAGTATGCCGTATTTTTCTGGGTGTCGCATCACATGTCTGAAATATTCTAACTTACGTTTTTTAATTGTTTTGATGATTTCCCTTGGCTTTCCCAGGCGGCTTATCACCTCCTCATTTCTGATCTTGTCAACCCAGCTTATACGCAACAGCCGCCTGTAAATCCACATTTCAAATGCTTCTAGTCTCTTCAGGTGGCCTTCTGTCAGAGACCAACTCTCTACTCCATAGAGCAGGATAGAAAAAATATAGCATCTGACAAGCCTGATTTTCAGTCTTAGGCTTATGTCGTGACTGCAGAAGACCTTTTTCATTTTGAAGAATGCTGTTCGAGCTTTCTCTATCCTTGTCTTTACTTCAGCGGTCATGTCCCAGCTTTCATGTAAATTATAACTGAGGTGCGTGATCCTTTCAACTTTTTCTAGTGGTGTTCCTTCTGAATTTACTGGTGGTAAGTTAACGGGTTGTTCGCGTACCAGTGGTACGCGAGCACATGGCTGGTGGTACGCGTAGGACGGGTTGAAAAAACATGTAAAAAAAATGTAAAAAAAATATTAATTTTTTTTAAAAAAAAATTTTTTTAAAAAAAGTGTAAAAGTGGATGAGGTGAAGCGGCAGCAGTGCCGCAGAGGCTTGTGGCAAAGTCAGCTGGAACTGCACGTTGCCTGGGTCCTACTGAGAGCCCAGGATCAAAGCGCGCAGCTCCAGCTGATTGGCGGCGGCCTTGGGGGTGGCAGGCAGCTTCACGCAGTCTTCAGGGGAGATTCCGCTGGAACTGCGCGAAGCATTGCCTGCCCCCCCGCCCCACCCAGATGCCCTCAGCTCCCCCAAGCGTTTTTTTTTACTCACCTGCTTTCAGCAGCATTCCCTTTCTCCTGTCCTTTTCGGCCTTTGCCATGTGTTTGTGAGACAAAAAAAAAGTTCCATGAGATTTTCTAACTTCTCGCAAGAAGTTAGAAAGTCTCATGGAATTTTTTTTTTACCCACAAGCACGTGGCGAAGGCAGAGAAGCAAAAAGAGAAAGGGAGTGCAGCTGAAAGCAGGTGAGTAAAAAAATGCTTGGGGGAGGCGAGGGCATCTGGGCGGGGGCGCCAACCTTACAATGCATGGTGGAGGGAGGGTTAACGGTGGGCGCGGGGGGCCGAGGAGGAGCTGTGCAAAGCAGGCAGAGGGGAGGCCAGGCAGATTGTGGGCGCTGGCAAGCGAGCGAGCTGGGCAGGGGCGCGGAATCGGCGTTCCTGAGCACACGCCGATTCGCGCCCCTGCCCATCTAGCTCGCTGGCCGGAGTGAAGGGGAAGCTCCTGTGCGGTGGCCGCTTCCGAGCGGCAGCCAGGCCGCGCGGGGCTTCCGAGTGGCGGCCGGGCCGCACGGGGCTTCCCAGCGGCTGCTGAGCGCGGGTGGCTCAGCTGTAGCTGCACACACCGAGCCTGGCGTATTCTCACCACACGGAGCGGCTGGCAAGGTGAACCAGCGACATCCAGGCCCTGCCTGCGCATGCGCAGAGGCTGAGGCGCATGCGCTCTCCTCTGCCTCTGTGCACGCACAGGCAGGGCCGTGATGTTGCCGGTTCACCTCACCAGCCGCTCCGTGTGGTGAGAATGCACCGCTGCCTGCCAAAACCAGGCTGGGATCTGGACGGTGTATCGAAGGACAATGGAAGGGAGGGAGGGAAGGAAGGAAGGAAGGAGGGGAAGGACAATGAGAGGGAAGGAAGGAAGGAAGGACAATGAGAAGGGAGGGAAGGAAAGGGACAAAGGAAGGAGGACAATGAGAGGGAGGGAAGGAAGGAAGGGACAAAGGGAAGGAAGGAAGGAGGGGAAGGACAGTGAGAGGGAGGGAGGGAAGGAAGGGACAAAGAGGGAAGGAAGGAAGAAAGGAAGGAAGGAAGGAAGGAAAGGACAATGAGAAGGAGGGAAGGAGGAAGGGACAAAGAAGGAAGGAGGGAAGGAAGGAAGGAAAGGACAATGAGAGGGAGGGAAGGAAGGAAGGGACAAAGGGAAGGAAGAAAGGAAGGAAAGGACAATGAAAGGGAGGGAAGGAAGGAAGGGACAAAGGGAAGGAAGGAAGGAGGGGAAGGACAGAGAGAGGGAGGGAGGGAAGGAAGGGACAGAGGGAAGGAAGGAAGGAAGGAAGGAAGGAAGGAAGGAAGGAAGGAAGGAAGGAAGGAAGGAAGGAAAGGACAATGGGAGGGAGGGAGGGAAGGAAGGAAGGGACAAAGGGAAGGAAGGAAGGAGGGGAAGGACAATGAGGGAGGGGACAGGGAGGTGAAGGGAAGGAAAGAAGGAGGAAGGGACAGTGGGAGAGGGAGGAAAGGAGGAAGGGACAAAGAGGGAGGTGAAGGGAAGGAAGGAAAGAAGGAAGGGACCAGGCACCCACCCCAGTCCCATCCCCCTCCACCAGAGACCCACGGATTCCCCCCCACAGGCACCCTGCAACCTGGGTGATCAGCTGGCCACGCCCCCCGGCCATTGATCACATGACCCTGGGACACTGTGAACGTCATAAGTATGAATCAGTTGCCAAGCATCCGAATGTAAATCACATGACCCTGGGGATGCTGCAACAGTCATAAGTGTGAAAAATGGTCATAATTCGCTTTTTTCAGTGCTGTTGTAACTTCAAACAGTCACTAAGTGAATTGTTGTAAGTCGAGGACTACCTGTACTTTCTCATTTTTTCCTTTTTTTGGGGGGGGGGTCAAGTTTTTGATACCTTGCTGGGCGAGTGGTGGTACTCGGATATTGCCTTATCCGAAAAGTGGTACAATGGGTGAAAAGGTTGAAAAGCCCTGCTCTACTCCATAGAGCAGGATAGAAAAAATATAGCATCTGACAAGCCTGATTTTCAGTCTTAGGTTTATGTCGTGACTGCAGAAGACCTTTTTCATTTTGAAGAATGCTGTTTGAGCTTTCTCTATCCTTGTCTTTACTTCAGTGGTCATGTCCCAGCTTTCATGTAAAATAGAACCGAGGTGCGTGATCCTTTCAACTTTTTCTAATGGTATTCCTTCTGAATTTATTGGTGGTAAATTAACGGGTTGTTTGCTGACGACCATGATCTTGGTTTTTGAGGTGTTAAGCTTCAAGCCGTATTTTTCAGATGTTTCTGTGACTCTGTTGATGAGGAGCTGAAGGTCTTCAATGCTTACTGGCAAACAGAACTGTATCGTCAGCATATCTTAAATTGTTGATCCAAACACCATTTACTTTGATGCCAGCATCGATGTTCTCCAGTGCCTCATTGAAGATTGACTCAGAGTAGATATTGAACAACAGTAGAGACAGAATACATCCCTGTCTGACCCCTCTTCTTATTTCTGCATCAGCTGAGTATTTTTGACCTAGTCTCACATTTGCTACCTGATGCCAATACAGATTCTTTATGATTTGGATGTCTTTGTCATCTAGTCCCCCTTGTTTCAGGATTTCTAATAGTTTGCTGTGTCTTATTTTATCAAATGCTTTTTCAAAATCAATGAAGCACATGTAAACACTGTGATTGACATCTCTATAACGCTGTACAAGAACTTGAATGCTGAATAGCGCATCTCATGTACCAAGATTGTTTCTGAAACCAAATTGTGTGTTACCTAGACGCTCTTCAATTTTGTTGTATATTCTTGTGTGAATTATTCTCAGGAATATTTTCAGGGCATGACTCATTAAGCTTATTGTTCTGTATTCGGTACACTTCTTTGCATTTATTTTTTTGGGAATTGTCACAAAGGTTGATTTTAGCCAATCATTTGGTATCTTTCCTGTTTCATATATCTGATTGAAGAGCTGCAGTAAAAAATTCTTCCCATTGTCTTCCAGCAATTTTAAAATTTCTACTGGGATATCATCACGTCCTGTGGCTTTTCTTGTTTTTGCTATTTTTATTGAATGTTCAACCTCCTCCATAATGATGTTTGGTCCAGTTGTTATATTGCCCATATCTATATCATCCCTAGTGTCCTCAAAAAGTTCTTCAATATATTCCTTCCATCTTTTTAGTTTTTCGTCCTCATCTAAGATAATTTTCCCCTCTTTGTCAACTAAGTTGTTGATTTTCTTTTTGTAGAGGCCTGCTGCTTCTTTCACTTTTTTGTGTAAATTGAAATTATCATGTATACGTTCTATCTCTTCTATTTCCTTGCATCTCTTTGCAAACCACTTTTCTTTTGTCAGTCGAATTTTTTTTCTAATTGTTTTCTGCAATTCATTATATTTTTCTTTGTTTTTATTTTTATAAGATCTTCTTTCATACATGAGATGAAGAATTTCCTCCGTCATCCACTGTTGTTTCTTGTGGTATCCCTCTCTCTGTTTTGAATTTGTTACCTCTACTATTGCATTTTTAAATTTATTCCTGTTCACTTCTACATCATCATCATTCAGGTTGTTGGTTTCCCTTAAATGATTTTCTAGTTCTTCTTTAATCTTACCTCCATGTTTAATGATGAAGTCTCTATCAATTCTTGGTTTAGCAGGGTTCGGGTTTTTCATCCTTTTTAGTTTCAGCTGGACTTCAGCAAGTAGTAGATTATGATCGGATGGTACATCTGCACCTGGGTATGTCTTTACTGATTTTACTGAGTTTCTAAATCTTTTGTTTATTGTAAAATAGTCAATTTGGTTCCTTACAACATTATTTCGTGTATCTGCTGGTGATCTCCAAGTGTAGAGGCGTCTTTTTGGCAACTTGAAAAAAGTATTCATCACACATTGCCTATGTTCCTTGCAGAAGTCTACAAATCTGTCACCTCTACCATTTCTGGTTCCTAAGCCAAAGTTTCCAACTACAGGAGCATCATTTCCTTCTCCCACTTTTGCATTGAAGTCCCCCATGAGTATTGTGATATCATTACTTTTTAGGGTTTTCAGTACACTGCTTATATGTGATATATTGTCTTGATCATATTTATAAAATTTTGTCCAAAGTCCATTTTTTTAGTTGTTGTGTCATAAATTGCCAAGAAACATTATCAAATGCCTTTTGAGCATCTAGAAATACTAATGCCAGTTGCTTCCCTGGATGCAGTTCATAATATTCCAATATGTCCCTTATAATTCTTAAATTATTTTTTATTTGTCTCTTTGGTAGAAATCCATTTTAGTCTGGATGTATAAATTCAATCAAAAATCTTTTCAGTCTCTCAGCTATTATTGAAGTAAAGATTTTATAGTCCACATTTAATAATGATATTGGTCTACAGTTTTTTATTTGTGTCAGATCTGAGTCCTCTTTTGGTATAAGAGTAATATTTGCTTCTGTCCGTGTATTTGGGAATTTAGCCTCCAATAGAAGTTCATTAAAGACCTATTTCAATGGTAGACTTAGTGTATCTTGTAGACATTTATAAAACTCTGCTGGGAGCCCATCTGGTCCTGGTATTTTGTTATTTTTTTGTTTTTTTATAACCTCTATCAATTCCCTCATTGTTATTTTCTCATTTAACATAGTTTTGAAGTTTTCTGGGATTTTTGGTAAGTTAGTTTTTTCCACGTATTGAGTTGTTTTCTCCCATGAAATTTCTTCCATATCATACAGTTTCATAATATTCCTTTAATTGTCTTTTTTATTGTCTCACTTTTAAATTGTAGACACCCTTTTTCATCTACCAAATTGTTTATCAGTTATTTCTCGTTCTGTTTTTTAAGTTTGTAAGCTAGCCATCTTCCTGGTTTATTTGCATTTTCAAAAAAGTTTTGCTTTGCTCTTTTAATTTGCTGCACCAGTTTTTCTGATTCTATTAAATTTAATTTATGTTTTATTATTTCCATTTGTCTTTTCAATACTTTCTTTTGTGGATTTATTTGTAGTTCTAATTCTAATTTTTTAAATTCTTCCCTTAACAACACACATTGTTGTCTTTTTTCTTTCTTTATATATATATTATAGCTATACCTCAAAAGTATGCTTTAGCGGTGTCCCATACATTTTGCAATGTTGTATCTTCTTTATTTTCTTTTTAAAAAATCATTTCTTTTGTTGCTAATTCTATAAATTCTTTCTCTTTTAACATGGATTGACTCAAGGTCCATCTTAATTTTTTCTGTATTACTTTCGTCATTTTTAAGGGATTATGGTCTGCCCAAGTGCCTAATTCTATCTCAATTTCCTGCATATTGATTCTTAATTCAGGCGTCATCTAAATCATGTCAATTCTGGACCATGATTTATGATTGTTTGAGTAAAATGTATATTGTAGCTTTTCTAAATTCGTTTCTCTCCAAGTATCTTGTATACCAATTTCCTCTATCATGTTAAAAAAAAGTCTTCTTGCTTATTGTTTGGTGCATATATTACTACCAAAAGTATCTGTTTTTGATTTAAAATTATTTCCACCATTACAATTATTCCTTCTTCATTTGAATAGATCATTTTAGAGTCTATTGTCTCTTTAACATATATAGCTACTCCTCTCTTTTTTTGTTGCACTGATGCATAGTAGAGTTTCCCAATTTTTGGACATTCCAAAAGTTTGTAATATTGTTTTTTTATGTGTGTCTCTTGTAGACAAATTATATCTATATTTAATTTCTGCAATTTTTAAAAAAATCTTTTCCTTTTTGATGGGGAGTTCAGTCCATTTATATTCACTGAAAAATTCCGTTTTCCTTCTCCATTTTGTTTATTTATATTTAGGTCTTGTTGATCTCGTGGTTCTCTGCTCTCTTGCCATTCCCTCACCCTCTTGGTCTGTCTTCTCTTTCTCTTCTTCAATTTGTGTAATTGTTTCCTCTGTTGCTTGTTCTATCTGTTTCTGGACTTCTCTATCCTCTTGTTGGTATTGTGTTCTTTCTTCCAAAAATGCTCTGCCTTCCAAATTGAGTCCAATCTTGCATTGTTCCAATTAATTAAGATCCCTTCTGGCATTAGCCATCTGAACTTTACACCTTTTACAATTAGATTTGTAGTCAGAAAGTGATATTGTTTTCGGGTGTCCCTTATTCTCTTAGGCATCTACTTCAACACCACAATTTCCCTGTTTCTATATTGTAGTGGGTCATCCCTCTTTTCAGTATCTCATCCCTCATTGTTTTCTTTATGAATCTAACGTGGACTTCTCTAGGCACTTTCTGCTTCCTTCCGTAGCTTGAATTCATTCTAAATGTCTGATCAATCGCCAGTTGCATCTCAACTCTGTCTATTTTTAGGGCCTCTGCCAGTAAATTAATAATCACTTCCCCTATATCTTCCTCCTTGTCTTCAGGTATATTCTGGAATCTTAAATAATGTACAGCTTTCTCCATTTCCAAGGCTGCAACCACTCCTTCTAGGCTTTGATTTGCTTGTCCTAGCTTTTCATTTTCTTCCATTATTGCCTCCATTTTTTAATCAGTTTCTTCTGATTTATCCTCCATTTTCTGAATTCTTTGTTCATTTTTAGCAATCATTTGTTGATGGGCATCAAATTGTGTCTTTATATCAAGCATTTGCTCATTTAGCTTATCTAAGTTGTTTTGTTTTGTTTTTTAGAAAATTTTATTGGTTTTCTAGTTTTACATTTAAGTATTAGAAAAGCAACGTGGCGGCTGAGTTGGTCAATATTTCAGTAACATACAAATATCTTTAGTACAGATCTCAAACTATTACATTAAATGTTTCCCCTCTTTTCCCCTTAGTATTTACTGTCTCATCTTTAAATTAGTACAATTCTTATTATATCAATTAAATAAAAAATAACTTTCTTGCATTTATCAATAATTTTTAGTTTATACAGTTGTTTTAACATTCAATCTTTTTAGACAATGTCTAAATTCCCAATTCCCTTTATCACAATTCATCACAAAATCTAATGTTCAGAATACACGTCTTATCTATTTGAGTTCTCACCATCTTACATCAACTAATTACTAATAAAATATAATATTCTTATTTTCTGGTAATTTCCAGATATCTTAAATTTAGTAACCAAAATTCCTCCTATTTCAACATTTAATACTTCCTGTCTTTTTCTCCTAATATCTACTATCTCATATTTAAGCTAATAATTCTTATTATTACCGCTAGGTAAAAAAATATTTATTACATTCATTGATTGATTTTTAGCTTATATATATCTTAATTACCTTTACATTTAACCTTTATAAACAAATCAATGTTCAAATTTAACTATTAATATTTATACTTCTAAGTTATAAATAACCAAAGTTTTCTTTATCTCATTTCATAACAATATCTAATGTTTCAAAGTACACGTCTTATCTATTTGGGTATATTGTATTTTAATTCGCACAAGTAAGTCAAAACCCCAATTTTCTTCAGTCTTATTCTAGCTTTCTTTCTTTGCCAAATCATCTTCCATGTCCATGTTTTAGAGTCATCAAACAAATCTTCCTGTATTGTTAATATAAATTGTTTGACATAGAAAAATCCATCTGCTCGCCATTTTTTTGAGAGGACTAACAAATCGTCTTTTTATTTTTCTATCTCGACGTAGTTGTCCTGAACTATTTATCTTCTCCTCAATCTGTTCTTCTTCTTGATCCTCAGGTTCTTTCTGATTTATGTAGAAAGTCTTTAACTTTTTCCGTATTATCAGTCCCTTTTCTGGGTTTTCCATTGACTGTATTTGTTGATCAGTTGAATCTTCTGTCATAATCTTTAATTGTTCCATCTTTTCTATTATATTCTGTGTAGTTGATTTTTCAGATGTAATCAAAGTTTTTGAGTTTGTATATCTGGGCTGACATCTTGTTCTTTTTTGTACCCTCTTATTTCATCAGTAGCTGTAAGAATAGTTTGATGAATTGCTTTTAACATAGAGAGAATCTGTTCTTGATCTTCATCCATATTTTCTTAGTAATGTATTAGGTTAAAAGCTTTACAATCAGAGAATGCAAAAAAAAAAATTTTGTCACTGAATAAGGAACACAGGTGGGCTTCTCTCAAGGTTGCATAAGTCTTATCTATTTGTCTGGGCTGCTGGCCAAGTCTCTTTTAGACAATAACAAATTATAATATCAGGCTTAGCCACAAGATGTCGTCCCTATCCTTAAAGGTTTTCTTTTAAATCCGAAGTTTTTATAATCTTTTCAGTTTTGCTTCTTTCTTATAAGTAAAAACCCCAATCTTCAATAAGCATAGTCCACAAACTTTAAAAAATAGAATTCCAATTAGGACCAAGTTATTCTTTCAACGTTTTAAACTCCCCTGGATAGTCAGTCGCTGCTGTTTCTAGAGGGAGGGATAAAATCTCCCCTCTCCACAGGGGGGAAAATACTTAGGGCAGCTTATGCAGGTAAAGAAAATAGCTAGGATTTAAAAGAGGTAGATCTCACCCAGTCTCGTCCGCGCTGCCTTAAAATTGCCTGATGGTGTGACTTTGGCTATCTGCAGCCTAGTGACGAGCCATATTGCTATAGCCGGTCTTTCGTCCGCCGGTTTGGAGGGCTGCCCTGGATCAAGTGGAAGAGCTACTGCCCTCCTGCGATCCAGCAGGGATCCCCTCCTTGCTGGTCGCCCCTACAGGGCGACTTTCGACCCTTTCCAGGGTCCCCCAGCGAAGCGAAACTGAACACGAAAGACAGAGCTTGCCTTCCAGATGTCCATATCGACTGCCTTGGCAAACCGGAAGCTGCTTATCTAAGTTGTTTTTTGTCTCTTCGTGATTCTTCTTTGTTCTTGAATTAATTGTAATGTGGCTTGCATTTCTTTTTGGAAATTGTTTTTTCTCGTTGTAAAATTGTTTCAATGGATCCCTGGCTTGCTGGACTAGCTGTCCCAGAGGAGGGTGCAGAAGAAGGTTTTTTTGTAATTTTAGTAAGATGTGGTGCACTCATTTTTCAATTAATCAGGTTTTGTAAATCGACAGGAAAAAAGGAAAAGAAAAGCCAACTGCTTTAGGCTATAATCCCACCATGAAAAAAGCCAATTATTTTAGGCTAATCCAAATATTTCGATCAGTTCAAAAATATAAAGAGCCCTCTATCTCCAAATAGTTTCTTTAATAGTTGTATCCAGAGTCAGGAGATATGATTATACAAAACCTTTCCTAGCATAGAGTCACACAAAATCCTTTTTGTTTACAATAGGTGTTAGTCCAAGGTCAGCAATTTCTCTAGTTCTTTTTGTATTATTGTAGCGCCTTCTTCCCACCACTAGATATCATTTAACTGTAATGTCTATATCCAGGTTTAAAAAACTTTTCAAAATGCTTTCTCAGGGAAAATAAAGAAATTTTCCCAAATCATAAAAGTTAGCGAAATTTTCTTTATATCAATCCCAATTTCATTTTCTATATTTTTTTTTGTATTCCTTAATTTTGTTCCCCCATTTAAGATTTTTCGCCGCTTTTAACTCCCTACTTCCAAATCTTCCTGGGGTCTTTTGCATTTGGAAATTGTCCGATCCAGAGATTTATATTTGTAAATCCATAGGGAAAGAAATAAAAAGCTGTCTCACCCAGATCTCAACACGTTGTTGAAAATCAGCTGTTCAGTGGCATGCTGCATTTCTCGCTTCTTTCCCAGCTGTCCATGACTCGGGCTGTCTCCGCAGTTGCTGGCAGCCTTTCTCCCATCTGTTTGAAGGGGTTCCTTAGTTTGATTGGGCCATTGGCTCCAAGCTCCCAAGGCTTCCCTTCCTCCTCGTCGCCTCTCCAGGGCAACTTTCCACCCCCTTGGGTCTCCGGACGGAGCAAAACTGGACTAGGAAACCGGAGTCCCGGTTTCTTTCATCTGTGCCGTCATGACACCAAACCGGAAGTCCCAAATTACATTTTGGTTTAATGTAATATTCAGATCCAACTAAAGAGAAATTCTGTGCTCCAAACAACCCCAGCAAGATATTTAACAATACTTCAGTTGCCACCAAATATTCTTTGCTTATGGACAAATGCAGCTCCAGAAAAATAAAAAGTAAAACTGAAATAAACCCCAGAATCTGTCATTAATCTTAAGAGATGTGCAACAAAAGACGAGGGACGGGCTAATGATCATATAGAAAGAACACTAAGCAAATATGAAATAATTATACCTTACTCCCCCAATGCCTATGGAGGAACAGAGTTCCAAGATGATTTAGTCCCAAATCACACCTCTTTTTTATAGACATTTACCATTTGGAGGATATGTACACATATAGAGCAATCAGCATGATGATTTTGAACCACCCAAATTGTTTCCATTGAGTTGGCTTCCATTGGCTTCCAGATAGCCAATAACTACAATGAATTCTTGCCTCACCTCTCCTTCAGCTCCTTCTGTTCTTCTACATAAGTCTAGAAAAAGGGAAAAAGAAAATTCACTCAATAACTTTACATGTTTTAGAACAGTTTATGAGGGGATCCAGACTTCAAATTGATATACTCCTTGCAAACCTCTTCCGGACTCACCAGTTGATTTTTAACTGTTATCTCTTCTTCATCCTCTTCATCATCATATTTGCTACAGAAAAAAAGAACGATGAGTTAACCAATCTTTGCTCACAAACACTTGAAATTAAAGAAACAAATTATCTGAAACCTGAAATTCAGTCCTCTGATACAGATGATATTGCTTCCAAAGAGGTTGAATCTTCTCAGAAACAAAGCTGCTCATACATTCATCCTACTGCTAAGCTGATATAAACTTACTAAGGATGGGAAAGTGAAGTACAAACATTTTCTTTCAGTTCCAGATACAGAAATGTAGCATGGGAAACTTAACTCCTCTATATTGCAAAAAAGCAAGTGTCATTATATAAAAATATAGCGACAAGATAGTCTACAGAATCACTGAACTGCTCATGTAATTGGAAAATTCACTTCGTTAGACATGCCATCTGAAAGGTTTGGAATAAACATAAAGTTCCCTACAAAGATTCCTAGGTATCATCCTAGGAAGCTTTCTTTAGAAATTTGTTAAATGAGTTTTGCCCTATGTTATGACTTTTCTTGCCACAGTTGTTAAGTGAATCATTGTAGCTGTTAAATTAGTAACACGGATGTTAAGGGAATATGGTTTCCCCATTGACTCTGCTTGTCAGATGGTCGCAAAAGGTGATCATATGACCTCGGGACAGTGCAATGGTCATAAATCACATGACCACAGGGATGCTGCAACTGTCATAAGTGTGAAACCATATAGGGACACAGTATTCTACTGCGGAGTAGACCAACCTCAGTACTGATGACCGGAGAAGGGCAGCTGAAGCTCCGTTAGTTTACAGCTTTCCAGTGCAAAAATAAGCCCAAAAAATAAGCACACATTCAAAATGAGCAGGAGGCATAGTTTAGAAAAACTTTATCTATAATATATATATAAACATGATACATACAGTTTCATTCAGCTCTGGGGAACATCAACAACTCTTAACTTGGAGATCAGAAGAAAACAACGCAGAGAAGACTAAGACACGCCCAGACCTAGACTGGATCACATGCCTCACACAGCCAATACTGTGTCTTAATCAAAAACAGTTCTCATTGGCTGGTTTGTTGTTATGGCTATTCCAGTTCATAAAATTTCTTACACACTGAAACTCCCCATTTAGTTCGACATAATTTCTGAAGTATGTTGTTCCTTAGTATTGATTTTTGCTGCCGTATTCTCTAGGTGTATCTTATAGGAGAGACTCCAGTCCAATGCTACTCCTAAGTACTTTGGATGGGGATCATAGGGGAGTAAGTTGTTGTTTAAGTAGACCTTAAGGTCTTAAACAAGCTAGTTTGTTGTTAAGGTGGAAGCAAGTAGTTACTGTTTTGCTGGTGCTAGGAGTGAGCCTCCAGTCAGTGAAGAGTTTTCCCAAGATTTTAAGATCTTTGGACAGGAACCTGCTGCCATCTCCATGTGTTTTTCTTGTCTTGCTGTGGCCAAATCATCGGCATATCCAAATTTGCGTCCCCTTGTTGCTGACATATCTGATATATATAAGTTGAATAGTGTAGGTTTCATTACAGAGCCTTGTGGAAAGCCATTATTTAATCTTCTTACTTTACTTATGTTGTCCCTCATTATTATCTGAAAGGACCGATCACTCAGTATGTTATTAATTACTTGATAGAGATTTTTGCAGGGGATATGGCAGAGTTTGTATAACAACCCGTCTTTCCAAACTGTGTCGTATGTCTCAGTTAGGTCTACAAATATGGCCATGGTTTTGAGGCCTCATTGGAATCCTGCTTCAATATAGTCTGTTAGGCTCCAGTCTTGTTGGAAGCCGGCTTGTTCCACAGGCAGATGTTCATCTATTATGGGACCTATCCTGTTTATACTTAATCTTTGTAGCAGGAACTCAAAAGGGTGATTGGGCGGTAGCTATTAACTCTGTCTTGTAGTTTGCCAGGTTTTAGAATTGATATTATTGTAGCATTTTTGAATTCTGATGGAAGGCAGCTGTTGGAAACTATATCTGAAAGGAATTTATCAATCCAATTCTGTGTGCGCCTCCAGAGTTTATCAGGAATTCTGGAGGAATACCATTGATGCCTGATGCTTTATCACATTTCAGACTACCAATGTCAGTGTCAATTTCCTTTATAGAGAAAGCATTTCACCGGAATGCTGAAAAGCTGAAAATGCTTTTTTGATGAGAATGGAGTGTCCTTTCACCCTTGGAACTTTGGAGAGAGGTATAGCTCAAGGGGCTATTTGGTCAGGGGTTATACTGGGTGTTTGTCATGCGGGTTGCCTAGCTCCACCCAGTTTTCTTAATAGGCCCCAAGCTTTCCTGCTGGATTTGCTGAAACTTAACGATTCTGTGTATTGTTCCCACTTCTTACATCTTACATCTTCTTACATCATCCAAGCTGTGTAAGAAATCGTTGGTGATCTTGGGATCACCGCTCTGTAAAAGGTTTGGTAGAGTCCTTCAGTCCATCCTGGGATGTACTCTCTTCTAAATACTTGAGGGATATGTCTTTTCATAAAGGCGATTATTGCCTTCACGAATCTATGATAGTGCTGACTACTTGGTGAAATCCACTGTATAGTTTTATCAAGATTTTCAGCAAATTTGGGTCAGTTGACTTTTTGAAAGTTTCATCTGGGTCTGGGATACAGATTATGGGAATTTGGATGAAAATTATATATACAAATTTGGGTAAAAATTATATATAAAGTTACTTCAAATGTATGCGGGAAGTGTAAATGTAAAGAAGGAACTTTTTATCATCTATGGTGGACTTGCAACAAAGCCAAGATATATTGGAGTAGGATTCATATCTTAATACAGAAGATTCTTAAAGTGAATACAAAGATAAAACTAGAGACTTTTGTTTTAGTCCTAATGGACAAAGAACTTGAAAATAAATTGGAACTGTGATGTTACCGTGTTTCCCCCAAAATAAGACCCATGCTGAAAATAAGCCCGGGGGGATGGGCATGGCCACCACAAGCAGCTGTGCAAGTGGGGGCCGAAGGTATCCTTAGCGCAGTGCAGGTAAGTCTGCAAGCAGAGGCAGAGGGAAGTGTTTGGGTGCCTATGGGGCACTTCAGAACCGAGCGAATCGCTTCGTTCCGAAGCACCCCATAGGCGCCCAAGCACTTCCCCCTGAGATCTGACAGAGAATAAAAGCTCCGTTTGCTTGCAAATGGGATGCTTGAAGACAGAGCTAATCACTCCACTTCAAAGAGCCCCATTCGCAAGGAGACGGAGCTTCCATTCTCTGTCAGATCTCCATTTGGGGAAAGTGTTTGGGTGCCTATGAGGCACTTTGGAATGAAGCGATTCGCTCAGTTCCGAAGCGCCCCATTGGTGCCCACTTTTGCCACAGAGATCTGACGGAGACTGGAAGCTCCATCTGCTTGTGAATGGGATGCTTGGAGACTGTCATGCCTCCGTCAGAGCCTGAATCTGCGGAGGAAAATGAGCTGGAACGAAACCCTATGGAGGTCGAGGGAGAGGTGTCTGTGGTTTCAGAGGAATGTGGGGAAGAGCAGGCCAAGGCAGGCCAGGGCCCTTCAGGAGTGGGACAGGAGGAACAGGAGAGACAGAGTTCAGGCGATGAGCAAGGGCCACCCCCACCTGATCCTAGAGCACGGAGAGTGGAGAGAAGGAGGGAACAACACAGGCAGGCTCAACTACTCGGGAAGAGAGTGTCCCGCCCCCCTCCACAAGGCACACTTGGAGAGTGAGATTTAAGGAGACGCTGTTGGGAGAGGCATTTGTCGGGAACAAACACTGATTCCTTTGAGTTTTGTGTGTGTTGTTCTGTGTTGTTCTGTGACTTCTGCTTGGAAACCCGGAAACTCTGACCATTGGACTGGCTGACAAAGTTGCTTGGATGTTCAAAGATCTCGGACTGTATTTTGGCTTCCCTTTTGAAACTGCTCAGGCAAGCGTGTATTCACACAGACTCGTTAGGTTTATGATGTATGTGTCATTCCTTGTTATCTCTGTGGCGTTGAGTAAATTCCTCTCCTAATCAGACTGTATGTGAAACTACTTGCAGCCAAAGGTGGCTGAAGGTGTGTGTGTCTTCCTTTGTTTGGAGGCTTGCCAGAAACGTGGGAGCATTTGGGGAAAATTTGGAGCAATTAAAGGGCGGTTTGAATTGCCAACTGACTGCATTGCCTCTGTGCTGTGCCCTGGGTCATCACAGAGACAGAGCTAATCACTCCATTTCAAAGCACCCCATTTGCAAAGAGACGGAGCTTCCTTGCAAGGAGATGGAGCTTCCTCCGCCTCCTTACCAGCCTGAGTCTCCAGTCTTGGCACTTAGGTTTAAATAGCACGTAACTGATGCCAGAGGGGCCGTCCTGGGGGGAGGATTCTGCTGTTGCTGCTGCTGCTGCTGGCTGGCCTGGGGTGTGCTCTGCCGCTGCCTCCCAAGCTCCACCTTCACCCGCTGCCGAGGATTTTCATGTCTGTCAGCTGGCTTGGGAGGTAGCAGCAGGGGGCAGCCCAGGCCAGCCCAGCAGCAGCAACAACAGCAGAATCCTCCCCTCGGGACAGAGCACTACGCTGCCGCCACTGCTTACCAAACCAGCTGACGCATATGAAAATCCTGGATAGCAGGCGAAGGTGGAGCTTGGGAGACAGCATCAGGGCACGGCCCAGCAGCAGCAGCAAAATCCCCCCAGGACAGCCCCTCCAGCATCAGCTTCGTGCAATTTAAACCTAAATGCCAAGACTGGACCCTCAGGCTGGTAAGGAGGTGGAGGCTCCAGGCGGGGATCACGGACACAATGGGGCAGGCCAGGCGATGAGCAGAGCTCCGCCATCACTGCTGCTTCCCCCTCGGAGCTGCAAGCACGAGGCAGTCTCCTTTAAGCCCATCGAGGCTCCGGTCTAGGCACTTAAGAGTTAAATAACATGCAGCTGGCACCAGCGAGGCTGTCCCAGGGGAATTCTGCTGTTGCTCGTGGCAGTGGCAGCATCGGCGCGATGCACCCATGTGGTGTCCTGCCGTGAGTGGCCGCAGAAGTTTGGGGGGCGCGACAGATGTCAGGGTGTTGGAGCCTGGCTGTGGCGGTCCTGCGGTAAGTGGGTGCGGGGTGGGTAGGGCAGCTCTCCCCCATCTGCCTTGCCTTGTGGCGGCGACACCAGTCTCCTAATGGATGTGGCTGTTGGTGCCGCTGACATGAGGCGAGGCAGGTATCAGGAAAAAAAATGAGACACTCCTCAAAAATAAGACCTAGTGCCTCTTTTGGAGGCAAAAAAATATAAAACTGAATCTTTTTTTTCGGGGAAACATGGTATATATCAGTGGTGGCGAACCTATGGCACGCGTGCCAGAGGCGGCACTCAGAGCCCTCTCTGTGGGCACGCATGCCATGCCCTGGAGATGGCAACCGTCCCTCTTCAACCAGCCGCCCGCTAACTCGCCGAGGTCCCACGGGGCCGGATGCATCCCAGCACCATGCACTCGCTGGCCTCTGTGTGCGGGGGCTGATGGTGTCAGGAAGCAGCCACCCCAGCCCCTGCCTCGCCTTGCCCTGCGACAATGGCACCCCCACCCTGCCTCGCCTCACCCCACAGGACGAGCCTTCTGCCCACTGCCCCACCTGCCAGAAATCCCCTGGATCTCCCCCAAACCCTGTCCGGCCCCCACATGTGTCCCTCCCCACGAGCAACATCGAGGTGATCACACCCACTTGGCCACACCCACCCAGTCTGCCATGACTACAGCCACGCCCACCCAGTGGGCCACGCCCACCTGGCACCCGGCGATAAATAAGTGGGTTTTGGGTTGCAGTTTGGGCACTCGGTCTCTAAAAGGTTTGCCATCACTGGTATATATGCTTATAGCTGCAAGAATGCTCTACGTGCAAAAATGGAAAGATACTTTAATTTCCACAATGGATAACGGCTGGAAAAGACTTTGTGCTTGAGGTGGAAAAAAATGAAACTTTGATTTTAGGTTTTGCTGATTAGATAGGTTTGTTATGGAAATGGCTAGTATATATTACTATGTAAAAGTCTGAGGTTGTATGTTTATTACTTTGTTCCACTGCACTAAAAAGTTGGATGTCAATGCTTTTCTTTTGCCTTTTATCCTATACTTTTTCCTCTTCCCTTTTTCTTCCCCTACTTTCCCATTATTTTTGTTTTTCTTTGTATTTTATATTTCAATAAAGTAATAAAACTTTTAGAATTTCAAGGAAAATTCTTTCAGTCAAAATTATTGGTTTGTAATTTGATCCAATTTTTCTTTATCCTGTTTTCCGAAATGACTCTAAGCAATTCTGCTGTCTTCTATAACTTTTCAGATTCTTGAAGACAGCTATCACAACTGCTTGAAGACCTCCTTTCTGCAGAATAGAACACTTCATACCTCCAACATCTCATAAGTTCTTCATAGGACTTTTATCACCAATTTTGTCAATCTTCTTTATAAATGCAGTGCCAAGAACTGACCAAAAGATTTTAGGCATAGTCTTTTAATGCAGAATAAAGAGGAAAGATGACTTGATTTTTACTTCTGTTGATGCAGCTTTTATTCATTTTGCAGCTTTTATTCATTTTGCAGCAACATCACACTGCTGACTCTTGTTCAGTGGCTGATCCACCAAGACACCCAGATTCTTTTTACATATGCTACCCAGCATAGTCCACTATCATCTTTGCCATTCATTTTAGAGTTTTCCTACTTAATGTGCATCTTTGGATTTGTTCTTGTAATTCACATGGTATGGAACAGGCCTCTTCATTTTGGCTGTGACTAATTCAAAACCTTTCAAAGAATCCACCACCATATATTGTTTAAGAGCAGTAGAGAGTAGGGTGTTGTATTATATACCAAAATAGTTTCATAGACGGGGGAAAAGGAATTATTTGTTTCAGGGATTGACAAGCTCATTCCCAAACCTTTGCCATCAAATACCCCAATGGAAGCCTTTTGCATGCATGGCAAGAAAACTGTTGATTTATGCTACTGTTCTTGCAAGTATATCTTAAGTATTGTCCAAGTCTTCTTTTTTATGGTTGTGTGTGGCATTATTCTCTATTGTGAACAACTGACTCATTTTGAATTTTTATAATTCTCATTCCCATCTTGGTTTCCCTCAGTTCATTTCATTAACCAAATTGCCATTCTTATTTCTTCTCCTATCCTTTCACAATGCATTACAAATTTTATTTGAACATATTTCAATTAACCAGTGTACTGCTCCTTTCTTCACTTATCTCTCATTACCTTTTTCTATCCTGTCCAAACAAATGTAAATATACTGTTGCATATCTTTTGTCTTTATAAGAAAGCACTCTACTGCTACTTTATAAACAAACTATCCCAATTTGAATTTGGCCATATTGATAAATATCTGTGCACATCAATGCCTGTGCATTAGGCAATGCCACCAGAGAGATTAGGAGAGTTAGGGAACATGGGTACCATTCAAACTATGCTGGTTGAAAGTGCTCCTGTTTATGTATTTATGTGCTGCCCATTTCATCCAGATGACCATGGATGGCTTACAAACATTAAAACAGGCACACATTAAAATAATAAAACAATAAATAGAAACAATGATAAATACCATTAAAAGATGGGGAGGAGAGGAACATGAAGTACACGGGAAGAGGTGGGGTCTTTCCTAATCCAACCACCACTGCAAAATGTGCACCCGTTTTCAGGCCCTTACAAAAGGTCAAAAGAATGGGTACAAATCTCACCTTGGGCAGTACAATGTTCCAAAGGGCAGGAGCCACAATAGAAAAAGCTCTTCTCCTGGACCTGGCCAGCTGGAATTCCTTGACTGACAGGGTCTGCAGCATGCCCCCTCTGCTGGCACAGGTGGGGCAGGCCAATCCCACTGGGATGAGATGGTTCTTCAGATAACCTGGACCATGCCATGAAAGGCATTAAAAGTGATAACCAACTTTAAGTTGCAATCCCATCCAGAACTAAAGATGTTAAACTCCCAAAACTTGAAGCTCAAGGCACCCAAAGCCATGCTGACTTGCCAGGGTTCAATCAAAGCATGTTGTCCCCCATCCAGACCCCCTGCAGCCTACAGGCACCTTTTTCCTGCCAAGGGCCATTTGGATATTTATAACATCATTTGCGGGCCATACAAAATTATTAACTTAAAAATTAGTCTGCTATATTTGGTCAAACATTTAACTAACTCGCTCCTAATATGATGGCTGGAACTGCTTCTCTTTGGTGAGGCAGGTGATGTTAGCTGGTACCGAGGGGAGCCGTGCACAACATGTCTCTGCTCAGCAGTGAAACGGGGGAAGCTGGGACCGAAGACTGCAATGAGTCAGCCGCCCAGATCTGTCCCGGAGAAGGCACCTCCACCTGGTTGGAGGAAGCCGTTGCTCTAGAACAGGGCTTTTCAACCTTTTCACCGACTGTACCACTTTTAGGATATGGTAATATTCGAGTACCACCTAGCAAGGTGTCAAAAACTTGATGACCAAAAAAAAAAAACACCTGTTCAAAGTTGCATTTGCACTGAAATGACTTACGACCATTTTTCACACTTATGACCATTGAAGCATGCCCAGGGTCATGTGATTTATATTTGGATGCTTGGCAACTGATTCATATTTATGATGGTCACAGTGTCCCAGGGTCATGTGATCCCCTTTTGCAACCTTTTGACAAGTAAAGTCAATGGCAGGGCTGCTGGTGGCCAAGTGCTAAGGCGGGACTTCCCTCCCTCCCTCCTTCCTTCCCTGCCTCCCTCTTTCTCATTCCCATCTCCTTCTGAAGGAAGAATTTGAACCCCTCCCCCCATATTTTCTCTCTTCCATATATTCATCAAACAAGGAAAAGCCTCCAGAGACAGAAAATACAAGCTGCTGAATGAACTAGCTTAAGAATTAGCTACTGGCTAGAAAGGAAAGTTAAGGAGCGCAGCCAGCACTTAAGGAAGAAAAAAAATGTAAATAAGTACTGGCTGCCGGCTAAGGCAGCCTCCCCAAATGGCTCCACAGGCAAAATCCCAAATGGCTCCACAGGCAAAATCCATTCAGGAGAAAAATACTTCAAAATCCCTTGCAGCAAAACTTACAGCTAACAATAGCAGAGCAATAGAAGCTAACACAAGACATGAGCCATCAGCCAAATAGAAATTGCCAAACACTCTTTAAGAACACAAAGCCCACATTGCACAAATCCCAGAACTTCAAAGTCACAAAAGCACATAAGAATCCTTCCACTCTCCATCTCCCTCCCTCCTTCTGTCTCACCTCCAGCTAATGCTACCTTTCTTCATTCCTCGTGGAGGGCAACCCCTCCCCTGCTGCATTTCTTGCCTGTTTGTTGCTGCCAGCACAGGTGGCTGCCACAGCAGTTGTAGATCTGCTCATGGCCGGCCTGCCGGCCTGCTTGATGATCTCTCCTCTCCTCTCTCCCCACCCTCCTCCTTCCCCTTCGGTGCAGCTAGAGCTGACTCCACCTCCTCCCAAGGCTGCCTCTTTTTTTCTCTCTCCCTCTCCTGTCTCCGCCCCCCTCCTCCTCCTTTCTCATGGGGGAGGGTGAGCAGAAGTGAGCCTGGGGCCTTTGCCTCGCCCCAGCCAAGCTCCAGAGGACTCTCTCACTGTAAGTCCTTGCCTGCGCTGGCTCTTTCCCTCCCCCACTACACTTGGCTAGGCAGGGCTGCGTACCACCTACCAATTGTTAATGTACCACAAGTGGTACGCGTACCACAGGTTGAAAAGCCCTGCTCTAGAAGACTGCTCGAGGCCGAGATGGTCACTCAGTGACGGGAAGAAAGAGGACTGGGAAGAAAGAACCCAAAGAGTAGCTTTCACCCAAGGAGGTCGGAAGAAGACTTGAAAGTAAAGGACGGAAATGTTTTCTGACGATGAAGAATCAGACAGGCAGTCAGACCTGATCCGAGGGGATCTTGAAGTGAGCCATGCATTACATGGTGGAAGTTTTCAAGGACCTGAAAGCCAGATCCCTGGGCTGCCAAGAAAAGGAAGAACTAGCCGAGGAAGTCGAACACGGTGAAGGAGAGACCATAACCACCCAGGCGGCAGGCGGGACCGCGGGATCGACAGAAATACTCAGGCAGTCTGACAGCAAGCCACCCCTTGGAGGGCTTGGTCCCCATGACCACCTCGAAAGAGAACTCCCCCGGACGAGCCAAAGCTAGTTCCATTGGGAGTTAAATTTGATGGGGATCCTCAAGAATTGGGATTCTTCTTGGCTCACAACCTCACATACATTCAAGTGTATGGGAGGTCTCTCCCCAACGATGCAGCTAAGATCAGAGTCGTCACCCTAGCCCTGGAAGGGACTGCCACCAGATGGATGTGACCCTATATAACTGCGACGTTCCTGAACTCCGAAATTTTAACCAGTTCATGACCTTCCTGAGACGCCGGTTTGAAGATCGCTTGGCAGACCAGAAGGCTTGGGATCATATAAAAACAGTGAAACAGGGGCATTGGCCGGTGGCCAAATACACGGAGGAGTTTCGTGACCTCAACTGGCCCAAAGACATCCTGAAAAGCTGTTTTTAAGATGGGCTAAACAACGACCTGTAAAACGCTTGTGTGGCCTGGGGAGCACCAGCTCGCCTGTATATCAAGCTGGTGTGTCCTAGCTGAAGAAGTGGAAATCGACCAGACCCGCAACCTGTACCGTCCTACAAAGTCGGGGGGGGGGGTGAAGCCAGCTGGAGAAGAGAGGAGAGGCCAGCAAAACCTCAGCGAACCAATTGCATTCCTCTGCCTGATTCAAGTGTGACAAAGAAGGGCATCGTGCTATGGAATGCTGCAGCAAAACTCCGGCTAGGAAGCCGGATCGCCCCTCTGAGGGGAAGCCAAGCAAAGCTACCCAGCGCTTGAAAGACACGGCCCTGAGGTCCACTGGAGGTTGTGGAGCTCCCCCAAACCCCAAAGGCTGGGAGTAGAGCTTCAACCCCACCGGGCGACGAGTTGGGGACGTCGGAGAGCAACTATGATGACGACCCATTGGTAAGTGGGCTGATTAACCCCATAACTATGCCCATAGAACTGTTGATCCCAGGCATGGGCAGAATGGCTGTGCTGGACCAGTCAGTTAGCTTAAGAACTGTATATTAGAACGTTTAGCATTTAAAGGGTTAAATGCTGTTCACAGTTTCCTTAAGAGATGGCTTATGGGTAATGTAGTTTTAGCTGTTAGTTAATCCTATAGTTCATCTAGACCAGTGATGGCGAACCTTTTAGAGACCGAGTGCCCAAACTGCAACCCCAAACCCACTTATGCATTGTCGGGTGCCGGGTGGGTGTGGCCAATTGGGTGGGTGTGGCCCATTGGGTGGACGTGGCTGCAGTGGTAACGGCAGACTGGGTGGGACTAAAAAGTTCAATCAATTCCAACTTTGCAAGATCTTTTTTTTTCCTGCGAGAAGTTGAAATTGACTGATTGAGCCTTTTTTTTCTTTTGCACACGGCGGCGGAGGCCTAAAGTTAAAAGGTTTTATAAAACCCAGCTGAAGGCCTAGGACTGGGGTGACGGTGTGCGTGTCCACAGAGAGGGCTCTGAGTGTCGCTTCTGGCACCCGTGCCATAGGTTCGCCACCACTGATCTAGACAGTGGTAGGAGTTTAAAAGTTATTGCAGGACATCCTGTTATGTGCCAGGGGAAAAATCCCTTTGTGTGTAACCAGCATATGGATGCAAACATGGCATCTGCGACTACGCTAAGCCGATATGGAGAATTACTGTTTTTACCTACGCAAAATAGACAAATATATAAAACCGGACGCATCTACAGAATAGTAAGTTTCTGCTAAGAATTCCTGGACAATAAATATTTGTTTTAAAACCATTTTTGTTGAGTTGATGCTTCTCTGGACCTGAATTACAAGGCATCTTAGTTCAGGTTCCAGAATAGTAAAAACAGTATTTAATCTTCATCTCTGCTGGCAGGCAAAGTGAAAAATTATAGCTAGTAGATTGCACCCTTGCTGAAGTAAAAAGAGGAAAAAAGATTAATGTATGCTCCAAGAAAAGTATGCTTGCTATTTTCTGCCTGACTAAAGTTATATCTTCATTAAGTAGCTGCAAGGATAAGTTTCTCTTCAATGAAAAAGCCAGCACGTATGTTTGAGTCTCCCTGCATGATAATTTGCAAAGTAGCAAGCCTCCTCCCCCTCCTCCCTCTGCATGCAAACGGGAAGGGAAGATGTGTGTGTGTTAAAGGGATGCATTCTCCTACAAAGAGGAAGTTATTGTATTTAACTCTTCACATACTAGGCTGCAAAAGTTTTATTTCCTGCAACCAAGTTTTGCTTGCTACTCAGTCTGTTTGCTTCTAAAGAAGATATGTGTGCTTTAGGAAACGCTTATCAGCCCTGCCTGTGAAATGCTAATAAACGAAGCCTCTGAAGCCAAGCATTTGCTCCGAATGAATGGAATGTAGCTTTTAACTCTTTGCTTGCTTGGCTGCAAAAGTTCTGCTTGCTACTCAGTCTGTTTGCTTCTAAAGAAGATATGTGTGCTTTAGGAAACGCTTATCAGCCCTGCCTGTGAAATGCTAACCAAGCCTCTGAAGCCAAGCATTTGCTCGGAATGAATGGAATGTAGCTTTTAATGCTTTGCTTGCTTGGCTGCAAAAGTTCTGCTTGCTACTCAGTCTGTTTGTTTGTAAGATCCCTAAGCATTTACTTGGAAGGAGTTAGCTGAATGAGAGAGACTTTGAATTGCAACCATACCCGTTTGATTCGATGGCTTGTTTGCCTGTACCATGAAGTAATCTGCTGCAAGCAGTTTTCAGAAATCTCCATTGCCTTTGTTTAAAAGACCTTTCAGAGCAGGCAGCCCCCCCCCCCCACATAACTCAGCATTGTTCGAAGCAGGGCCTCTCAACCCAGACAATAAACCAATTTGTTGCCATGACGAAGAGTAGTTAACTGGCATCTGGGTGATCTGCAAAGAGCCCTCTGGTGGCCAATTTGCAAACAAAGTTTATTCTAAGCATAGTCTCAATGCAGCAAGGCCCTCTGGTGGCCAACCTACAACCTACAAGCCTGCATTTATGTTAAATGCAGCAAGGCCCTCTGGTGGCCAACCATAAACTACAAGCCTGCATTTATGTTAACTGCAGTAAGCGCCCTCTGGTGGCAAATCTGCAAACAAAGCCTGAATTCAACTTGTCAGCAAATATAGCCTGAGCTAAGCTGTTTATGGAAAACCTACTCAGTGCAAATTAAGGAGAAACAAAGCAGCAAATTAATCTTTGTTATTATCACAAGGCTTCACAGCCCAGGTGGATATTTACTAGAGGGCAGCCAGATCCTCAGTAGTTCCAGGCCGGAACTTGTGGTTGTGGTTCTAAGACGACAGATTTTGGCTGACTTCCCTCCAAGCGATATCTAGAAGCAACACTGAGTAGTAGCGACCTGAAACAGCAAGCTTGCTTCTACCCATGTACAGAGAACGCCCCCTAGTGGTTAAAGAAGGAACTTCATGGAAGCCTTTAATCACGCACAGAGAGAGCCCTCTAGTGGTCAAAGGATGAACTTCGCTGAAGTACCCACGCACGCAAACAGCGCCCCCCAGTGGTGCCTGTACTGACAGAGCACCCCGGTGGCTGATCTGCAAATAATAGGCTTGCATTTACCTATGCAATAGCGCCTCCTGGTGGCCAAGGAGGGAATTTCCCTGAAGTGCCTACCCAGATAAGAGTGCCCCGTAGTAGTCAAAGGGTGAACTGTGCTGAAGTCTCTAACCACGCAGACAGTGTACCCTGGCGGCCAAGGAAGGAATTTCCCTGAAGTGCCTACCCAGATAGTGACCCCTGGTGGTCAAAGAGCAAAGTTCACTGAATTCGCTTCAAAATAGCTAGGAAGTTTTCTGAGCCTGTCCTAGCCATGGCGGAGTGTCCCATTGATTCAGAAGAGTTGGTTCAACCAGTCAACCTTGGTGAGCCACTCCAACCAGTCAGCCTTGGTGAGCCACTCCAACCAGCCAGCCATGGAGAACTGCTGCAACCAGCCAACCTTGACTTGTACACAGAAGCCGATGTCCAAGCTTCAGTGAGGCCAAAGACATCTTAGATACCCTACTCCAACCAGCCAGCCATAGAGAACTGCTGCAACTAGCCAACCTTGACGTGTACACAGAAGCCGATGTCCAAGCTTCAGTGAGGCCAAAGACATCTCAGATACCCTATGACCTGAAGCAACAAAGAAAGCCCACAGAAGTCATGTGATCACATCTGATGGAAAAATGGCGCGTTCTTATTGGAAGAGGATAGGGAAGAGGCTTTCTTACAATGGACAGACTCCGAACGCCGTCTCGAAAGGATCCAGTCGCAACTAGGAGACCCAACACTCGATAGCACGATGCAAAGCCTCAAGCTAAAAAACAAGGAACGTAAAAAGTTTCTAGAGAGCATAAAACGCCTCCCGGAGACATACCAACCAAGAGAGCCGAGTCCGAAGTTTCCCGTCATTCGCATGCACCATCCCAGCGATCACATGTGGCCCCCTCTCACTCCTCTAAAAAAGCTTCACCCTTTCGCCATAACTCGCCACGATCCCAGGCGCATTCCAGCGTGTCACAACAATCTCACGTTACAGGCACCTCCCGTCATTCTAAAGCATTTTCTCGTCACAGCCAAGCATCCCGAGCCTCAAGGGCAGAGATCCTTGCCGCTCAACTCGCACAAGCACGAATCGATTCCGCAACAGCTGAAGTCGCTGTACAAGCAGCAGTAGTAGAAAAACAGCAAAAGGAAGAAATGGCCAAAGTGCAGACCGCAGCGGCTCTACGTATAGCAGAAGCAGAGCGACAGCAAAGGGAAGAAGTAGCCAAAGCTCAGGCTGCGGCAGCCCTACGTGTGGCAGAGGCAGAGCGACAGCAAAGGGAAGAAGTAGCCAAAGCTCAGGCTGCGGGAGCCCTATGTGTGGCAGAGGCACAGCAACAGCAAAGGGAAGACATGGTCAAAGCTCAGGCCAGCCTTGAGATTTTACAGCGCAAACAGAAAGCAGAAGAGGCAGCCGTAAGAGCAGCAGCTTTACAGAGAGAACTGGAAGGCGCTACTTCTACGCACAATTTGGAAGGGCTAGGAAGAGAAAGCCCCCATAACCGCGTGCAGGCCTACGTCGACGACCAGAACGCGATTCAACATGAGCAGGCAGGAGCACTGCGGTTATCCACAAGTTCCCCAAGACCAAGTAGACAGGAAGGAGAATTTCAATGACCAGATGTGCCAATCAGCCAGAGAGCTGACATCGCACCATCTGGATCACGAGACCTTCCCCCCGGAGCTACACCACTGACTCCAACTAACCACACCACAGATGGTAACCGGATAGGTCCATCTGCAACGGCGACGGCTCCACAGCAGGAAGAGCTGCCGCTAAAGGATGAGATTGCCAGGACTCGGGCCAGGCTAGAGTCTCTGCTGCGTCAACAGGAAACAGCATCACGAGGAGCCGCCTTCACGCCCGACCACGGAGGAGAATCTCGACCACCAGATGTGCCAACTGGCCAGGGAGCCGGCAACGCACCATCTGAACGACGAGAACCCCCCCAAGTAAGCACAGAAGAAGTCAGGCCTCCTCAGCTCAATATAAAGGCAGAGGAATTCAGCCAAACCCTCAAGGCCCCTCGTCTGCGCCACTGGAAGTTACCCTCAACAGGCAGCATGCTGAAGAAAATCACCAGCCAGCCCTGACACATGCCCCCACTCTCGGGAGCAATGCACCACCTCCGCCCAGCTATACCCCCCCAAGCAACATCAATGCATCCTCAAAAACCCTACAGAGGAAGGCTAGAGCTGGCATCCAAAGGTATGCAGAGATTCTCCGATGAACCGGGGAAGGAGTACGTATTGCTACTTTTGTCATGAGGGTAGTGAGGACCTCATGTGTGGGCGTGGGTGTCTTTGTCGACATAGAGTCCATGATTTTGTGGGGTACGCCAATCATGCGCTCCCACACTTCTCCCATGTAGGATGCATGGGGAGGGTAATTTTTGGCTTTCAGGTATTTATCAATTACTGGGTCATGACAAATGCCTTCAATAGTCTGTAAGTCCTTGCAGGCTCCTACAAAGCTAGTTCCTGGGATGCTAAGACAAGTGATCAGGACGATTACTGCTACTCCCAATACATGGGGTCTCCATTTGGAGGAGCGTTTGAAGCGGGCTGGTTCTAGGAAACGGCTAGAAGGCGGTTTCTCTGTCTCTTTGCCCATTGTGGACAAGCAGATGGTCTGGACGGTCGTTTTCTCGTCCTGTCTGAGAAATTTGCTGGGTGCCTGAGGCTGAACGTTGGCATCTTGATCTGGGTCTAAAGGCACATAGTGTTCTGGTCCCTGAGGCATCAGGCTGTCTGGACAAGCCAAGAATTCAGGACCCTTTAGCCAGATCAATTCTGCCAACTGTAATGGAAGGGTGGACCGCTTAGCTTGGTCCACAGGGTTCTGTTCTGTTGGCACATGTTGCCGTTGCTCAGGGCTTGAAGATTTTTCAATCTTTTCTACTCTATTGCCTACATTGAAGTAGAAGCATCTGCTTTGGTTGTAGATGTAGCTTGACACCACCTTGCTGTCTGTGTAGAAACACAGGTCGGCAACCTGCAGCTCCGGAGCCACATGTGGCTCTTTGAGCCTTCCCCTGCGGCTCCCAGCCTCCTCTGCCATTTGAAGAGAGAGACAGAGACAGAGCTTGCTTCTCTCTCTCTCTCTCTCTCTCTGTGTGTTTGTATGTTTGTGTGTGTGTGTAAGTAAAAAAGAGAGTAGCCTCACCCTGTTCTGAAGAGCCGACAAGCATACTGGGCGGGGCTTTTCCCTTTGCTGCGTCTCTGCAGGAAGCAGGAAGGGCAGGAGAGAGCTAGCTAGCCCAGCTAGGCTGACTCAGGAATTCTGGGAGTTGAAGTCCATGAGTCATAAAAGAGCCAAGGCTGCCTACCCGAGCTTGTTGCAGAACAGCTTGAAGCCAGCTTGCCAGGTGAGCAGAAGATCGGAGAGAGGGAGAGATGGAGGGGGAGAGAGAGAGAAGAGACCGACCCTTTTGACATCTAAAATGAAGATAACACTGCATATATCCTTTTTCACCTTTATTTTATATATGTGTGTGTGTGTGTGTGTATATATATATGTGTGTGTGTGTGTATATATGTGTGTGTGTATATGTATGTGTATATATATACATATACACATACATATACACACACACATATATACACACACACATATATAAACACACACACACACACACACACACATATATATATACACACACTACACACACACACACACATATATATATATATATATAATAAAGGTAAAAAAGGATATATGCAGTGTTATCTTCATTTTAGATATCAAAAGAGTTTTGCGGCTCCCAGTGTTTTGTTTTTGGTGGGAAATAGGTCCAAGTGGCTCTTTGAGTGTTTTGGGTTGCCTACCCCTGGTGTAGAAGATGGTGGACTGTAGCTCAAGGCCTATCGTTTTCGTTGTCAGGTTGGTGAGTTTTATGGCCAATATGGTACCGCAGAGTTCCAACTTTGGTACGGTGTGGCCTTGTTGTGTTGTTAAGTTTCGCCTTTCTCATGACGAAACCGACGCTGCAACTCTCCCCGCTGTAGACTCTGATGTATTCTATGGCTGCCAATACCTTCGTTGACACATCTGAGAAGGCATACAATTCTTTCTTTTGTACGGTGGCGGGTGAGATGGAGACATACGTGCGTTGCATGTGTATGCTTTGGAGACAACTTATGAATGTACTCCACATCTCCCAGTCTTGCTTCTGTTCTGGCGGATGCGGCCCGTCCCAGTCTGTGGTGCTCTGGGAGAACGCACGTAGCTACAGAAATTTTTTGGCCTCTATTGACAAGGCTAAATCATTGTGATTTTTGCCGGTCTAGAACACTGTCGCTTCCAAAACAGGTTTGGTTGTCACAAGCGTGGAGTGTTCTTAGCGTGGTTTTAGGTGAGGTGCTCTCCCATTACTGAGAATGGAGGTTGTTGAGATATTCACCTTGGTTGGAGTTTGCGGTTGGTCAACACAGACCCTTCCTGCAATGATCCAAAGGGCAATCGGGCTGCCTGATGGGCCTCTGACTATATCTTGATAGGAATAGGAATCGGGGGTGTCGGGACTTCCGGTGGCATCGTCTCAGTGGCGCAGGGGAAGGTGAATGGTTCCCGTTCCCAGAACCCGATTGCAAGAAATTTAAAATTTTCTAAACAATTCTTTTTTGAACATGCTAATAAGACTGGAAGATGGCTGGCTTACAAATTGAAGAAGGAAAAAGAAGGACGGATTATCCAACAATGAGATGGGGACCTTACAAAATAATGAAGAAGAGAAAAAGAAAATTGTACAAAATTATTATGTGAACCTTTATAAACAAAAAGAAATAGCAACGGATAAAATTGATAATTATTCGTTGGAAGAAGGGATTATACCACTAGAGGAGGGAAAAAGAGCAATGCTAAATAGAGAAATAACGCCAGAAGAATTGAGAGGGGCAATTTTAAGACTTAAGAACAACAAGACACCAGGACCGGACGGCCTCCCAGGGGAAATTTACAAAAAAATGAGTGAGATTATGGAACCAATATTGTTGGAAATATGTAACGAAGCATTACATGAAGCAAAAATACCGGAATCGTGGAGGGAGGCATACTTCACCTTAATCTCGAAAGAAGGTACAGATAAAAATCAAGTCAGTAAATACAGACCAATATCCCTCTTAAATGCAGACTACAAAATATTCATGAACATAATAGCAGACAGGCTGAAAAGAGTATTGAATGAGATAATACACCCGGATCAAAATGGCTTCCTTCCAAATAGACAAGAGATAACACAAGAATAATAGTAGACATACTAGAATATTATGAAGCCCACCCAGAGAAACAAGTGGCCCTTGTTTTTCTGGATGCTCAAAAGGCTTTTGATAATCTAAATTGGCAATTCATGATTAGGCAAATTAGACATATGGAATTGGGAAGTAAATTCGAAAATATGATAGCGGCAATATATAAGATGCAGAAGGCTAGGGTAATAGTAAATGGGGACACCACCAACACATTTCAAATAACCAAGGGGGTACGTCAGGGATGCCCACTGTCGCCACTTCTCTTTATTCTAACATTAGAAATACTACTAAATAGAATCAGAGCAAACCGAGAAATAAAGGGAACAAAAATTAAAAGAGAAGAGCAGAAAAGAACAGGCCTTTGCGGACGATATGGTATTTATCATTGAAGAACCTTTGGAATCTGGTCCCATTCTAATACGAGAAATAGAAAAATATGGGGAAATATCTGGACTTAAAATTAACCAAAATGATAGTTAAAAACTTAACAAATCAGAAAAAAGAATTAGAAAAGGAAATGGATTTACAAATTGTTAAAAAAATTAAATACTTAGGGATATGGCTGACTGCGAGATGTTCGTCCCTAAAGGAGGATAACTATATGGTATTAGTCCAACAAATAAAGAAGGATTTGGAAAAATGGGGGAGGCTACAACTATCGCTTTTAGGTAGGATTGCGACTATTAAGATGAACATTCTACCCAAATTATTATACTTATTTCAGACAATCCCCATATCATTAGACAAGAAGTTTTTTGGAGAACTCAATAAAATTACTACAAAATTTGTTTGGTTAGGAAAGAAGGCGAGGATAAAATTACTCTCTCTCCAAGACAGCAGAGGTACAGGTGGCTTTGGACTCCCGGCGTGGGAATTCTATCACAAGGCAACAACTCTGGTCTGGATAAGAGACTGGCTTAACTTAAATAACAGAAGAATCTTAATACTGGAAGGGCACGATTTACATAAGCGGTGGCATGCCTTTATGTGGGATAAAGGGAACAGGACACACTCGTATTTCTATAGACATAAAATAAGAGATGCATTGTTACGTACCTGGGATGATATAACGAAAAAACATTATATGAAAATTCCTGGTTGGCTATCCACCATGGAGGCAATGATCCACCCCAATACATTAGATATAAGCAAAATGCCCAGATACTCAGAAATTTTAGATAAACAGGGAAAGCTTAAAAATAATCAGTTACTAAAAGAGCAGGGAATATCTATTGATTGGTGGCAATATTTACAACTGCAATCTAGATACAAGAAAGACGTGGAAGAGTATGGAATTGACACGGAACCAAAACAACTAGATAAACTATTGATAGGCCTCGAAGGAAAATTAATATCCAAAATATACAATTATTTATTAGAATTTGATAGAGTAGAGGAGGTGGTGAAAGAACCGATGATCGCATGGGCAAAAAACATAGGGCACAATATAGAATTAGAAGATTGGGAAAGAATTTGGAACAAAAATTATACCATAACAAAATCCGCTGCATATAAGGAAAATCAGTATAAAATGCTATACCGTTGGCACCTAGCCCCAGCAAGGCTGGCGAAAATCTATCCGAATCAAAGCCAAAAATGTTGGAAATGTAACCATCATCAAGGTACCTTCTTTCATGCTTGGTGGATGTGTCCTGAAGCGAAAAAGTATTGGACTAAGATACAAGGGTGGCTACAAGAGCTAACAAAATGCCAAATAGAACTAAACCCGGAAACATTTCTCCTGAGAATACTTAAAAAGAAATTTGACAGGAAAATAAGATATTTGATTTTACACATATTAACTGCGGCAAGAATTGTGTTCGTGCAATACTGGAAGGAACGCAATATACCACCAGAGGGATTGATCATTCAGAAGACATATGAATGTGCCGAAATGGATAAACTCATGCTAGAACTAAAAGAAAAAGATGATTCGGAATTTTACACGGTTTGGGAAAAACGGTATACTTGGATAGATAATAGAAATAAAAATTGGAAATATACATAAGGCTATTGTGGGTTAGATATTGAATGTATATATTGTATAGAATGCTGATCCGAAGTATATAAAAATGACACAGTCTGCCGAATATGTATTAGAGTTGTATAAAGGAAAATGGTAATAAGAATTATTTAAAAAAAAAAAAGGAATCGGGGGCGTCTTCTCCCAACATAAGTAGGATTTTGGCCTCGGGATCTAAGGGAGGGATGTGATCTGTGATGTGCGACAGGTGAGGTATAAGTCTTGCTACCTCTGGTGTTGGAATTTGACTGCGGTCATTTGGTAGGTAGTCCCATTCTGTCACTGGTGGCAGTCGGAACCGTGAGCTTCCATCTAAGGACTCTATGCATAGTCCATAGGCTTTCCTTCCCACCATGCTCTGAGGCACTGTGAGCGTAGATACTGAGTAAAACGCTTCCTCAGTTGGAACATCAAAGAGGTTGAAGAATTCTGACTTAGCTATTGTGCCAGTGCTTTGTGTATCTATTACCACATACATCTTTACGGCTTCTTCCGGGCGTCCTTCGGGGTAGACTTTAGCCAAACAGATGTGAGCGCATGAACGAGGGTGCGATGAGTCACCACATATTGCCGTGCAGTGGACCCCGATCGTTTCTGGGTGCTCTTTGGAGCCACGTTTAAACTCCGTCGTCGTGGGAGGGGTCGAGGTTGCTTGTTGTGGCTTCTTAGAGTCTAGATGCAAGGCCCCCGGGTGCCTGTCACTGTTGCATAGTTGGCATTTCACCTTAACTGCGCAATCTTTGGCTATGTGATCCGTAGACTCACAGCACTTGTAGCATATCCTGTGCTCTTTGAGCAGGGCCTTTCATTCGTCCATGGACTTCTTTACAAATTCTCTACATTTGTTTAGAAAGTGTGAAGATTTATGAAGTGGACAAATCAGGACTTTATTTGATTGGCGAAGTTCAGATTGAGTTTTCTTCGGCCATCATCAACGCTTGTCCGGTGGTTCCAGCTTCTTCTGTTCCTGAGAATCCTGTGGTTCCAGTCTCTTCTGTTCCTGAGAATCCTGTGGTTCCAGCTTCTTCTGTTCCTGAGAATCCTGTGGTTCCAGCTTCTTCTGTTCCTGAGAATCCTGTGGTTCCAGCTTCCTTTGTTCCTGAGAATTTTTGCTGACCCAGAAATTCCTTTGGTTCCAGTTTCTCCTACAGGAAGGAGACCTTGTCTTGCTGAGAGACAAGGGTGTATACCATAACTATTGGCTCATGAGACTTGTGCATCGGGCCCTACCCAGTTCTGACGGACTATTTCCCCAAGTCGAAGTCCAGATCGTGAAGCCACAAGAGTCGGGTTGCGACTCGCAGACTCTCGCTAAAAGGCTTTACACCAGACTGATCACCGACTTGGTCCCGTCACTGAAGAAGACCGAACTGGAAGATTGATCCTCAAACTATGTATATTGTGTTTACCTCATGATTGCATTGTTTGATGTAACACCTTGTTTATCTCAGTTACAGTTATGCATGTTTTGATGTTATGTTTTGCCTATTTTAGTTAATAGTCAGTTAGTAATGTAAATTGCATGCTTTGATGCTATGTTTTTTGCTTATTTTAGTTAGTTAATAGTGGAAATTTATATTTCCAAGCGGGGACTGTGCTGGACCAGTCAGTTAGTTTAAGAACTGTATGTTAGAACGTTTAGCATTTAAAGGGTTAAACGCTGGTCGCTGTTTCCTTAAGAGATGGCTTATGGGTAATGTAGTTTTAGTTGTTAGTTAATCCTATAGTTCATCTAGAGAGTGGGAGGAGTTTAAAAGTTATTGCAGGACATCCTGTTACGTGCCAGGGGAAAAATCCCTTAGTGTGTAACCAGCATGTGGATGCAAACATGGCGTCTGCGACTACGCTAAGCCGATATGGAGAATTACTGTTTTTACCTACGCAAAATGGACAAATATACAAAACCGGACGCATCTACAGAATAGTAAGTTTCTGCTAAGAACTCCTGGACAATAAATATTTGTTTTAAAACCATTTTCGTTGAGTTGATGCTGTCTGGACCTGAATTACAAGGCATCTTAGTTCAGGTTCCAGAATAATGACCATAACTGCACTGCTGGACTCGGGATGCACCAGTGCTTAATAAGCCCCAGCCTAGTTGGGAAAATGGGAGTTCCCCTTAGGAAACTCAAGGACCCCATCGCCTTTTGTCAGCTCGACGGGTCCGTGGCAGGGGGCATCCCGGCAAGCTTTGTCACTGAACCCCTGTGTCAATGCTGCTAACATTGGATGTTCTTGCTTTGACAACATGTGGAGAAGCAGCTTTGCTTCTTTAACTTGTGTGTTACTTTTAGAGTTAGAATTAGTTGGTGCTGGGGGGGGAGGAGGAAGAATGTATCTCAAGGCTGTTTTGAAATAAGAGAAGATAAGAATTTGGCGGGTTGTTAAACAGGAGGGAAAGCTTACAATTCAAACTAATTGGAGAATGTGATTTATGACTATTAGTTGTGGGGGGGAATTATGCTTTGATCTATGTGCTGAAGGGAGGAGAAGTCAGATTCTGGCTTTAGCTATATGTACGTGCCGAAGCTATGCTGCTCGATTAAAGATTCTTTAAGGTAAACAATGCCTCAAAGTTCTTTGAAGAGTTTCATTTTTCGGAACCATGACACCCTGGGACTCACCATGGGATGCCACTCAGAGACTTTGGCCTTCATTGTGGCTCCTGGCATGGAATGGCCCCTTATCCTTAGGCTAACCTGGTTAAAGAAATGGAACCCCTTAATCGACTAGAGAGAGGGGCAGCTAAAGTTCCCAAGGAAGAGAGCTCCTCCCCGGAGTTGCCTGGTAATAGAACGGAGGGTGCGAAGCAAGAATTAGTGTCCGCGCTGAGTGAGCAAGAGACTCGGAGCATTCCAAAAGAGTACCACGATTTAGCCGAGGTTTTCAGTGAAAAGAGGTCAGATGAGCTCCCCTTTCACCAGCTGATGGACTGCGATTGAGATCATCCCAGGGGCTAAGTTACGTAAACTGAAATTATATTTGATGACCCCTAGGGAACTAGATAAGCTACGCAAGTTCATCGACAAGAATTTAGCCCGGGGTTTCATCCAGCCGGCCAGGTTTCGGGTGGCAGTCCCTGTGCTATTCAGAGAGAAGAAGGATGGGTCTCTTCATTTCTGCATGGATTATAGGTGTTTGTACGCAGTATCCATGGAAAATGTGTACCCCCTGCCTCTCATGAGGGACATGCTAGCTCACCTAGCAAAAGAAAAAATCTTTTCTAAGTTAGACTTGCAAGAAGCGTACTATCGCATTAAAGAGGGGGATGAATGGAAGATTGCTTTCAACTATGCCCTAGGTTGCTTCCAATTTAGGGTGCTCCCTTTTGGGTTACATGGAGCCCCAGCAGTGTTCATGCAACTAATCAATGAGGCCCTCCATGAGCACTTGTACAAGGGGGTTCTGGTGTATTTGGACGATATCTTGATATCTTGAACTACACTGAAACTAAAGCCAAACATGTAAAGTTAGTTAGGGCAGTCCTATAGAAGCTCCGCACTGCTAAATTGTATGCCAAACTCTTAAAGTGTGAATTCCTAAGGATAGAATTAACTATCTGGGCTATAACATCTCCCACGAAGGAATGGAGATGGACCCATAGAAAGTGCGGGCCATCATGGAGTGGACCCCTCCCTGCACCAGGAAGCAGTTACAGAGCTTTCTCGGGTTTGCCAACTTTTACAGGCAATTTATCCCCTTGTTTGCTCAAATTGCACTCCCTATCACGAACTTACTGAAAACTAAGGGAGGGGGTAAGCCGAAGTCCAGCCAGCCACTAAAATGGACAGCAGAGTATCAATCTGCATTCAAGAAACTTAAGAACTTTTTTTCCGCTGAGCCGGTGTTGAAACACCCGGACCTGGAAAAGCCATTTGTGATTCAGGGTGATGCTAATGATGTGGCAGTGGGGGCATATTACTGCAGAAAAACCAGCAGGGTCAGTTACAACCCTGTGCTTACACATCCAAAAACTGTCTTGAGACTGAACAATGATGGGCTGCTTGGGAGAAGGAGGCCTATGCAGTAAGATGGGCCCTCTTAACCTGGAGACATTTCTTAGAAGACATTTCTTTCCAGGTCTGGACTGATCATAAGAATCTCGAAGCTTTAAAAAACCCCAGGAGATTGTCTCTGAAACAGGCGTACTGGGCCCAACACTTCCACCATCCACTACCTGCCCGGAGGAAAAATCATCCTGGCAGATGCTTTGTCAGGAATGCCACAATACAACAGTAGGAAGGCGGAGGTGGTTAAACCCCTCCTTTCCCCACAGTAACTGGCGGCCCTTGTCACTAAGAGAGTGCAGGCTAAGAAAACCCCGCCATTAGACAATGTGGGGGTCAGGGAGTTAAAGAAGGCGCTGGAAAAAGATGAGTGGTTTGAAGGATACAGACACCTCTGTTCGATGCAAGATGGTTTGGCCTGGGTTGAAGGAAAGTTGTATGTGCCTGCAAGTCAGAGACTAAGAATCATGCAGGCCTGTCACAATTTGAAAAAGGCAGGACACTTTGGGTTTGTAAAGACTCTTCACCTGCTTAAGCGGCAATTTTGGTGGCCATCTTTAAAGAAAGACATTGAAAGCTATGTGGCCAGCTGCCCAACATGTTCAGCCAAGCGGAGGCAGGGGAAAATGCCTGGCTTCCTGCAGCCGGTAGCGAGCCCTTCAGCAACCTGGAGAGAAATCTCCATGGATTTTATTGTGGAGCTACCTGAAAGCGTGGGAAATACTGTCATTTGGGTTGTCACCCCAAACAAAAAGGTCAATCAATCAATTTCAACTTCTCACGAAAAAAAAAACACCTTGCGAAGTTGGAATTGATTGACCTTTTTTTTCCCCCAGATACTTTTGTTTCCCTGCACGCAGCGGCGGATCACGAAGGAGAAACGGCAGGGGGCTGGGAGTCAGGTAAGCAAAGAAATGCAATTCCTGGGGGAAGCAAGGGTATCTGGGTGGTGGTGTGGCAAGCTCTCCAGCTCCACGGGGAAGGGGCAGCCGGTATGGGTGCTGACGGCAGGACGCCTGCCCGCTTCACCACCCTCCCTCCCCGAGCCTCCGGCGCTCCACCTGCCACTTTGGTCCTGGGGCAAAGGCCCCCCCGCTCTGGCCAAAGGAGCGTCAGCCTGGCTGCCCCCACCTCGGCGCCCTTCCTGCCGCCCTGCACAGCTGCCCCAGGGCTGCAGGGACTGGCCTGGCACAGGAAGGGCACACGCCCCGCCCGCCCACTTCACCACCCTCCTCCAAGCCTCCAGTGCTCCAAGTGCTGCTTTGGTCGGCCTGGCCGCTGCCCAGTACGGCCATCCCAGGGCTGCAGGAGCTGGCCTGGCACAGGAAGGGCACGCGCCCTGTCCGCACCGGTGCCGTACCTGGCCCGCCACGCTCTCGCCACTGCGTTGCTTCTCCACCCCGTGCACAGGACCCATACCACCCCCCGCATTCACGGCCTATTGGTAATGGCAAAAAGCAAGCCCTCCCCAAAAGTAAATCCTAGTGCTTACTTCAGAGCCTAAAAGAAAGTAAGACCGGGTCTTACTGTCAGGGAAACACGGTAGATAATGGAAATTTTTCCAGAATAAGGAATCAGTATGAGTAATCTTCAGACAAACAGAACTTGTGTTGGGTGAGATTATAAACCAAGGAGCTGGCTACAAAGCAAGTCAAGCATTCTTTATACAATCTAATTGCTGCTACATTATTTTAAACAAATACACATAGATGCAGGGATATTACAGTCAGACCTCAATCTACAACCATTCAGTGACCATTTAAAGTTACAACAGCACTGAAAAACACTGATTTATAACTGATCCTCACACTTATAAACATTGCCCCCTCCCCAGGTTCACATGATCAAAATTTAGACACTTGGTAATCAGCATTTATTAATGATAGTTGTAGCATCCTGGGACCATGTGATCCCATTTGTGAACTTCTTAGTTAGCTTTCAACAAGCAAAGTCAATGGGAAAAGCTTTGCAACCACAATTCACTTAACAACCATAGCAAAAAATGTTGTAAAATCAGGCACATCTTACTTAAAAACCACCTTGCCTAGCAATAGAAATTTTGGTCCCAACTGTGGTTGTAGATTGTATAATGTACCAATGAATATTAAAAATTACATGCTAAAGAAATGACATAAAAAAAATAGCAGATAGCTTTCAGGAATTCTGTTTCATGGTAAAATGCGTATTCCCCATTGAGTGCCTGCTTCCTCTCTTATAATTCCTTCTTTGAGAGTGAATGTAAATACAATTCTCTTCTTGCTAATTATCCCAGTGCCTGGGTGAGCATTTGAAAGACAAGGCATGGGGGTGCGCGGGGGGGGGGGGGAGGAGAGGAAAACTAAGATAAAATCATAAGCACAGTTGTAGTCATGTGATTTTCCACTTAGTGATTTAGTTCCTAGTCCCAATCGTGATCACTAAATGAAAACTACTTGTACCATTGAAAAAATACTTGAACACAGAAGATATGTATTTGGACTTAATATGAGGATAAAGGTTCAAATACGTATCTTCTGTGTTTTGTCAATGACTTGATAAACCTCAGAAAATAAGTGTAAAATGTACCTAATGCTATCCCAATTATACTCCTCCCTGAAATCATTTAAGCAAAGATAAACTCTTAGTGCTCAACATCTCTAACCTAAATATTAATTATGAGGTAGTCCAATTTTTTATGTCTTACCCTGCCTTCTCCACCATAACCTTTCTCTCATAATCCTTAAGAAACATGGGCTTTTTCTTCTTCTTTGTAGAAGTCTTCTTACAAACAATGGCTGAACAAGAATCTGAGAAGAGAATCAAGCATAACTGATCACCTGACAACTTCTAGTAAAGTTAAATATTATTACCCAACCCAAATAATGAAATGTGTGTATGTATATTTGGATAAAGCCACTGGACAGTTGCCTTAATCCAAAAAAATTGTAAATCATACTCACCTTCCTCAGTGTAGAAAATGGCGTTCTTTTGATAAATTCGGGGATCCTTTGTTTTTAATAAGCCTAACATGGAATAAAAAGCACGATCCAGTTTGGAGTCAAGTTCCTATCATAAAAGGAAAGAACCACCAAAGATGAATATTACCATTAGAAAAAAAAATAGTTGCTCTGTGGTACTATTTTTCAATTTTTCTCAGCAAAGATAGAACCCGAAAAGTATAAACAACAGAAAGCTTTATAGCCTGCCCTTTATAACAGAGTCCCTTAGGACAGAGGTCCCCAATCTTTTGGGCACCAGGGACTGGTTCTGTGGAGAGGTTTTTCTGCAGATTGGGGGGTGCATGGTTTTATGTGCTGCCTGCATCCCACGGATGTTGTTTGTGCGGCCTAGTTGCAGGTATGCCGCAGCCCAGTACTGGTCCATGGATTGGGGGTTGGGGATCCCTGCCTTAGGTCTGATCCTGCTGTCCTTCAAAAGAGCCCTGAAGACACGGCCCTTTCCCCAGAAAAGAGCTTTATCCAGTGCTTATTGCTAAGAATCCTCCCTGGCCTTCTCCATGTCTTTTATCAGTGTTTTTAATTTATTGCTTTTGCTTTTAATCCTTGCAAGACATAGAAAATCCTCAATGAGTGGAAAGCATTAGAGATAAATTCAGAATTTAAAATTTAAAATTATAAGCAACACTTCTAGGAAGGTGATAAGAACCGCGTCCCCTGGCAGCAAATATCAGAGTTCCCTCTTGCGAATCCCTGGGAGGGCAGCGTTTCACTTGCACAGGGAAACGGCCCTAAACTTCATCCCAGCCGTCGCTCTGAATGCTTTGGAATTTCAGGTTTCAGAGTAGCAAGGGAACAACACTCGTCAGGAAACGCAACCCGATTCTCCCGGATTAACGGAAATTAGAGCTTCTTGTCACTCTCTATCTGCCCCTCAAATTGGTGGCATAACGCCTACCCACCTCTTCTTCGCTAGACGCCGACTCGGAACTCGAGGCTTTCTCCTCTTCCCCATATTTGTCCTGCACTGAGGGAGCGAAAAACCAGGCATTACATGAAGACAGTGCCAAAGGCCGTAACAAATCCCCGTAACAAATCCCCCAAAGCCCAAACCCGACCACTTTGTCCACGACTCACGCCGCTGCAGCTCCTCGCGACGCCGGTACTTTCCATAACGTGCAGCAAACGCCGCGTTGACCCGCAACGGCTGCCCAGACATCACGTTACCACTCAGCCCTTCTGCGCTGAAGCTGAAGCAGGTTCATTTCCGGGCCGCTCAGCACGGAAAGGGTTGGGCTCACCAGCGGAAATAATTGGATCTCCTCCCAGTCGCCGGGAAGCTATCAATCAGCAAGCTGTTCCGCGGAAGTGAATGCTTTGGAGGTGGGAGCAAATAGACTACGCAGAACTTGCCCAATGTAGAGTAGGCGGGACGAATGTCCTCACCGTCACTCTTCTCAAGCGAGGCAGAATTCCAAAGCGGGATGGCTTCTTAAAAACGTCAACGCATTATTACCTAAGAGCTTCTAAACCGAACATATCAAGCATCATTTTAGAAATAGTGATGTCGTATGATTATAAAATGCAAAAAAGTATTTTACGTTTTTCATTTCATCACTATGTACCTATTTTTTTTTCCTATACGTATGTTTGTGAATTTATAAACAGATGCGCGCAAAAATGAAGCTTTGTACGTCTGTAGCCTATGTATAAATCAAATTTATTGGCAGCTGACTTCCAATAAACTAAGAAGACGGAAATGAGGTGATGGGTAGCAGGGAGAAAGTGGAACTGCTTAATTCATTGTTTGCATCTGTCTTTATGCAAAAGAAAAAATAGTCCAACTTATCAAAATCAGCACCATAAGTAACAGAATAGGAACGCAAGTCAAAATAGGCAGGAAAAGGGTAAAGAACATCTATTCTAGATGAGTTCAAATTGCCAGGATCAAATGGATTACATCCAGTGGTGGAATTCAAATATGTGAACAACCAGTTCTCTGTGTGGATACTGCTTCTGGAAGTCCATTCTGGGCCTGGTCAATAAAAAATTAGCTACTGGTTCTGCCGAAGTGGTGCAAACTGGCTGAAGCCAGCATTGGTTTGCCACAAATAAACCATGCGAGACAAACCTTCTTGTCTTCTTTGACAAAATGACTAGTGTTTAAGGAAACACTATGGGCATAGTTTATTTAGATTTCAGTAAGCCATTTGACAAAAGTAAACCATTTTCTTGGTAAGATAGAACAATGTGGGATAGACAATACCATCATCAGATGGATTCCCAACTGGTTACCAGTGGGTAGTCCTCAATAGATCTACATCTAGATGGAGGGAAGCATGCACTTGAGGAGCTAGAAAGTGAACTCATCAAATTTGCAGACAACATCAAGCTGGGGGGAATAGCTAACACTAGATGATACACACAAAATTCAAGAGGACCTTGAAAGACTTGAATACCAGGCAACATTCAACAAAATGCAATTCAGTGGTGAGTAAAGTCAGGTTTTACATAAAGGCAAGAGAAACCAAATGCACAGTTATAAAATAGGTGGTATCTGACTCAATAGTAGTAACAGAGGGATCTAGGTATCCTAGCAGACCACTGCTTAAGCATGAGCCAGCAGTGTGCTGCAGCAGCCAAAAAAACTAATGCAGTCCTAGGATATATCAACAGGGATAGCATCAAGACAACAAGAAGTGATAGTATCACTTTACACTGTGCAGGTGAGAACACGCTTGGAATACTGTGTCCAGTTCTGATCATGATATGAAAAAGATGCTAAGACCCTGGAAATTGTGCAAAGAAAATCAATAAAGATGATAAATGCCCTGGAGGCTAAATCTTATGACAACAGTTGAGGGGCTTAAGTATGTCAAGCTTATCAAAGAGAAGGACTAGGGCTGATATGATAGCACTCTTCCAGTTTTTCTCAACATTCCCTGAGGGGCAGTCACAGAAAAGAAGGGGGTGATCTATTCTCCAAAGCACCTGAGGGCAGGACAAGAAGTAACAGTTGGAAGATCATAAAAAATTGGTCCAACCTAGAACTAAGGAGAATTTTTCTGACAATTAGAATAATTAATCAGTGGAACGGGTTACTTCCTGGAGTTGTTGGTGATCCATCACTGGAGGTTTTTAAGAAGAGATTGGACAGCCATTTGTCTGAAATGGTATAGAGCAGTGGTGGCGAACTGGTTTTTTCAGCTGGGTTTTATAAAACCTTTTCGCTTTAGGCCTCCGCCACCATGTGCAAAAAAAAAAAAGGTTCAATCAGTCAATTTCAACTTCTCGCGGGGAAAAACAAATCTTGCAAAGTTGGATTCGATTGATTGAACTTTTTAGTCCCACCCAGTCTGCCGTTACCACCGCAGCCACGCCCACCCAGTGGGCCACGCCCACCCAATGGGCCACACCCACCCGGCACTCGACGATGCAAAAGTGGGTTTTGGGTTGCAGTTTGGGCACTCAGTCTCTAAAAGGTTCGCCATCACTGGTATAGAGTCTTCTGCTTGAGTAGGGGGCTGGACTAGAAGACCTCCAAGGTCCCTTCCAACTATTATTCTATGTTCTGTAACAGTCAAACCCAGGAAGCCACCAAAAGGCAGGAGTTGGAAGCTGTCGATCTCCATAAGCTGATCTACAAGTCTCAGGAACTTCAACAAGCCAGAACAATAATGAGGGATGCCTGGGTTATATTCTACTTGAATTTACTCAATTTACTCAAACCTGATAACATGATGTAAAATATACAATAAATGTAAATAACTAATATAAATAAAGACAACAGACAGAATTATAAACTGACCATATATAATGTACAAGGCTAAATTATGGTTGAAATTGTGTCCTGATTTCCACTTCACCAGTGCCTCTGTTCAACAACCAAGCATCGCTGTCATGTATCAGCACATGTTCATTCACTACATTTTACAAGTTAGCTATCGAACAACTCATTTTCTTTTTTAAAAAATATAGTATTATGTTAATATGGCCAATTGTATTATTCAGTAAACATTCAAGAATTTATCGAGTAAAACAATAAAGAAAAGAGCCCAGTTCTTCAGTAGTTATTGCTGTCAAACAAAAAGTGCTAAAAGCAGGTGTAGTAACATGAAATCTTCCTAATTATGTTAAATTCTGTCATCCCCAACTATTGGCCATACAGGTTAGGCTGATGAAAACTGAAATCTATCATTTGGAAAATTACAGGTACTTCTCCTAGTTAATAGTTAAGTAATCCTAATTGAATTGTTATATTCATACAACATGCCAGTTCCTGATAAATTAACATGATTTACTAAATTATAACCAATCTCCTTTGATTCATGCTGTAAAAATACTAGTCAATTATATTTTATCTTACCAGGTTATGCAAAGCCAGTCCATGGATTTGTTTAAAGTTTAGTGTATTGTGTGAACCCATAATACTGAATTAAATAAATCACAAGTAAATTACATGTAATAAACATGTTATATGAACATTGCTTTTCTTTAAGAAACAAAACATACTGTAGATCCATTAGGAATTAAGTGACTTGTTTCTTACAAATGAGATTTTTTTATGTTCTCTACTCTCAGCTGTTCATGGTTTCCTGGTAGATGCTGGACATTTGGCAAGGATTTAAAGAAACAAGTTGCAAAACAGATTCAGTTGTTTAAACTTTCATTTTTAAAAATGTTCTATCTATCTACTCCTTTCTTACGTCTGTAGCTGCATCCAGCCCTCTTCTATCCCTTACAATACTTGACAAGCAGGCAGACAGCTGGTATTACAAAATGTTTAGCTTCCTTCCTTTTCTGTATCACTGAAGACCACACCTAGCAGCTGGGACATTATTCTGGGTGATAAAGTTCAACTCTCTAAGCCACAGGTTCCTTTCATAGTTTTCTCTCCAACATCAAGTAGTCCTGCTGTGCTATTTTGGTGTCTCAGCATTGTGAAGGCTGCATTAGAAACACAAACCCAGTACAATCCCAACACAGATTGAAAAGGTAAAGTCTCCTCCTCCCAATGAAACATCAACAAGCAGGAAATCTGAATTATGGTTTCCACAAGTTATACAGTAGCAATCGTCAAAAAGTAGTATTAAGACTATGGGAACAATTTCCTCTAGATTTGCGGGAGATTTACCAAGGCCTATAATGCATGTATTGGGCAGAGGGTTCTGTCAACTAGAATATCCTTACTGGAGAAAGCAGTTTTTGAATTGGGTGATACCCAGTGCAACTTTCACTTCTCTTTTCATCCTAAAGACACGATACAAAAATCTTGACTTTACCAGGTACATTTTGCATAGTCTGAATCCAGTTTACCTTGTCAGAGTAACTTCAATAGTATTAATTTTACTTCTTCTATGTCTGTCTGTAATGACCCTGCTGTGAGGACCTGTTTAAATATTAGTTATCCAAAAGAGTAAATTCTAGCACCAGTTTGATTTTGTATTGCTGCACATATTTAAGAAATATAAAGTGCAATCACAAACTTAAATTACTTTTTCAGGGCTGGGACAATGTATTTCTGATAAAATTGCCTGATCTCTGGAGTTATAAGAGTTACCAGATGTTCCAAGCTAGGGATGGGGCAGCCTATGGCCATCTAAATACTGCTGAACTACAACACTCAAAAGCCTAGCTGCTATGATCAACCTAGCTTCATTAGATGAATGGTTTTCTTTTTTGTGCTCAAATTGAAATGAGCCAAAAGAATTGAGGAAAACAGACTTAAATTGCTGTTAATGAAGTATAACGGAACTGGCAGGGGAAAAAAAATCATGTATTTTTAAGGAATAAAAAATATATGTTTACCCATTTTACCCCTTAAAAAAGTGCCTTTGAGTCAGTCTTGACTCTCGGAGTCTACATGGACAAGTCCCTGCAGTGATCTTGGTAACATTTGCAGAAGTGATTTGCCCTTCTCATCTCAGGGCTGAAAGTGACTGACTCAGTCACCTGCTGGTTCCATATCTAAGGCAGGACAAGAACTCACAGGTCTCCCAGTTTCTAACCTGGTGCCTTTAACCATGTCAACAAACTGGTTTCATTAACTGGCCTTACATTTCTAGTATGCTTCAAGGTTCAGCCCAAAAGGGAGAAATCTGTTCCATCTGACTTCACTTGAAGTTATTCTAATTTATCTATCTATAGGAGTAAAAATAAAATATGGATTGCTATTTAAGAGCTGACTTGCTTCAAGTCTCTCTTTAGCTGTAAATCCCATTTGGCAAGGCCAAATCCTCCTCAGAAAGCTATTAAGAAGTTTTAAAAAATCTCATAAATGTAAGCCCAGGCTCCAGGGTGGATTCAAAAAGAATACTATCAACGTTCCCAAAGTTCTTGCTGCTCATGGTCACTAAATTTTGTCCATAGGAGAAACGTTTCTAATATTGCAATAGGAAATACCGTTAGAAGGATTTAATTATGGAAGAAGTTTCCAACCTTTAGAAGTGTATTCTTGAGAATCATATATAGGAAGGATTCTGATACCATAGCATTCTTAATGGTGCTGATAGTAAGAAGCATCAGTGCATACAAATCTTCAAAGTTCGTAAGGCTTCCACAACTGTGATATGAAGCAGCCTTCTTCCATTTACAGTATAGAGCCGTGGTGACGAACCTGTGGGCACGCGCGCCATTGCCCCAGAGGAACGCAGGCCGATGCTCCCCCCGCCAGCACTCTCGCTCTCTTTCTCTCTGCACTGGAGTCAGGGAGCAGCTGCAAGAGCTGGGTGGATTCGGGCTGGATGGTGGAGGCAGGGCTTTTTTTGTCATACAACGCACAGAACGGTGTTCCGGCACCTTTTTTTGAACAGAAGCTGCCAGCGTGAGTCCAGGTATGCCTGCAGAGCGATTTTGTGGACCGCCAGCAGCCCGATCTGGGCTCCGGCGGCCTGGAAAAAGCCTCTGCCGCCCGGATCTATGGCTGCAGAGCCATTTTGCACCCCCCCCCACGGCCGATCCGGGCTCCGGAGGCCTTTTCCAAGCCTTCAGAGCCCAGATCCATGGCCGCGGAGGCCTGTTGCACCTTTTTTTTTGCCTATCGGCATGGAAAGCAGTCATTTTGGTTGCGCTGGGCTTCCAAACAGGTGGCCATACCATTTGCTGAAAAAAGAGGTAGGTGGGTCGTGTGAATCTGAAATACTTCATTTTAAGCTGTGTTACTGGAAACCTTACATGTTGCGGTTCTAAAGCGGAGGCTTTAGTAAGCTTTCTCTCTGTTCCATCAGTCCGGTTTACTCAAGTATGTATATCTTTTTTTTTTACTCTTTCTATCCAACATAGCCTTCTTCCATTCTTGTAACATGCTGTATCTCCATAGCATTCACAAAATTATCTCCATAACGTTCCCTCTTTTGTGAATGCCCCATTATCTTAAATGTATCCTTCTTTCCCCAATTCTTCTCCCTCCCTTCTTTTCATCTGTCATCAAATTTCCTTTCTGCACCTCTGTTCTTTTCATCCTATTTCATTCCTCATCAGTTCCCTTTTTCATACCTGTATTTGTACACAAATAGCAACAGGTTGTCAACCATTTATGCAGGCTCAGACCTTATTGTCACAAAGTGTGTGCATGCATGAGCAAGCACACACGTGCTTTATTTTTATCTTGCATGGAAACATGGGGAAGGACTTCTGTAGCATAAGAATTCTGGGCTGGAAAGAAGGCAGGTGGCATATTCCATTTTCCGATCTTTGCCAGCTCAAGATCAGGACTGTAGCGAGGCTCAAAGTGCACTCTGCCAGGGGCACAAAAGCACACTTTGTCTTCAGAAAGACAGTGACTCTTACAGTCCTTTGGGGAAATTGAAAAGGGGGCATGGAAGGGTGAACCCCGTTGCTTGACTCAGGAACTCAAATAATTGAAGAGCAAACAAGATGGAGAGGGAGATAAATGTATCCACTGACCAGGCTATTCTTTCCTTTCTTGCATTGACTTAATTTATCCCCTGCCCACCAAACTTCATTTACTCTGAAAGAGAGTAACCTATAGATGGGGGCATATGGAACAGGAGGGAGGTTTAATTCCATGCCAGCCAGCTCATCCGGCAGGTTGCTAGAGGCTGTGAATTACCTGCACGATCTGAGAATTGTTCACCGGGATCTCAAAGTGAGTATTGTTGGGATGCTTTGGGGTGTTCAACAGGTCCCAACTTTATGCAAGAGAGAGGCTCCCAACCCCCTCCCCCCCAGAGTATGAACCCTGCTTTGCTGATAGACATTTATATTTAGCCTGGTTATTGAGTTAACCTATTTTTCTGGATTTAACCAGTATAAAGGAATAATCTATACGTCGAGGAATTCGATTTTGGAAATGGTATTGAAATACACACCCTCGGATAGCAGAAAGCATTTCTGTCTCCCCCCCCCCCCAACTGGGATAAGAATACTTGATAAAAGCAAATTTTGGCGTTATTTTATTCTAGTGGCCAATCAGATGCAGAGGGAAACTAAAACTGGACAAGAAACCGACAATAACTCTCCATTCTGTGTATAGAAGGTGTAGTTTTGTATAAGGAGAAGATAAAATAAATAACACATGCTGGATAAACTAGTACTGTAAACCCCAACTGTACTTGCAGTGTGACAGCAGTTAAATCAGTGGTGCCACATTTCAAAGTTACAGTTAGAGTACTCCGATTGCAGCTGCTTTCTTGCAGGTATGTGGAATGGCGTGGGACCCACAGGTTTTGCAAAGTGAAGGGAGGAAGTTGGTTACAGCTTATTAGGAAAGATAAACTCGACAACCAAGAATGCTTTATTGACCATTCTTCATCCAGATTTTATATCAGTTGCATCTGCTAATACAGGTGTTCGGAGACACTCTTCTGTTTTAACTTTTTTTCCTTATCGCTTTTTGGATTTTCATCCTGCTTTCGTGAGAGGGCAGCATTTGGGAGGAGGTGTAGCTGCCCCCTTTCCCCCCCAAGCCATAAGCTGAGCAAGACACCCGCCTGCCCGCGCTCTTCCCCGTCCAAGGCTTTCGTTGTCATGAGCATTTCTGTTGAGGATTGGGGGGGGGCTGTTTGCTTTTTATTCCCCTCCCATCTGCTGGGTGGTTGCAGCAGGTTTTGGTCTCTTCTGTCGTGCTTTGAGGTTACCCACGAAGCACGTTTGTTTTTGGGGGGGATCCCCACTCCAATTGCTAAGCTTGCTTAAACCCTCTTCCACCTCACCGGAGCCCCCCTTTGTCTGCAACCAGCCCCTGCCCCTGCCTTGCCCCATGGCAATGGCACCCCCGCCTTGCCCCCCTCCCTCGTCTCACCTCACCCTGCAGGATGAGCCTCCTGCCCACTGCCCCACCCGCCAGAAACCCCCTGGATCTCCCCCAACCCTGCCCAGCTCCCAGGCATCCCGCCCCCAGAGCAACATCGAGGTGACCACGCCCACCCTGGCCACACCCACCCATGCTGCCATGACTACCATAGCCACACCCACTCAGTGGGCCACACCCACCCAGCACCCGGCAATACATAAGTGGGTTTTGGGTTGTAGTTTGGGCACTCGGTCTCTAAAAAGTTTGCCATCACTGGTATAGAGGCTGGGCAAGAGCAGGGATTCACACTGCACCATGGTGGCTCAGTGGTTAGAATGCAGTACTGCAGGCTACTTCTGCTGACTGCCGGCTGCCAGCAGTTCGAGTGTCACCGGCTCAAGATTGACTTAGCCTTCCATCCTCCCAAGGTCGGTAAAATGAAGACCCAGATTGTTGGGGCAATATGCTGACTCTGTAAACTGCTTAGAGGGGGGCTATAAAGTACTGTGAAGTGGTATATAAGTCTAAGTGTTATTGCTATTGCTATTTCCCCCCTACAGACTTTTGGGATTCAACTTTTATTAAAGGGTACTCAGCAAGCCACCCATAATGAAGAGGTCAGGAATCAACCCCATGAAAGCAAAAAGATTTTTACCTTGGAGTGTTTCCCAAGATCAAATGTCAGTAAATCACAAATAGATTTAATGTTTTTAATAATTAAATTAGTCATTTCATAAAATGCACCCTTGCAAATCACAATAAATAGAAATACATTTTTCCTCCTTTAAAACCTACTATATACATTGCTTGCATCCACAAATTCATTACAGGGAACAAGCCTTGAACACTTTAGCCAAAGATAAAAGATTCAGTACACTTTAGAAGTGCGTAAAAAGCAGGGCCAACCACCAAAATGCCAAGAGGGAAACAGCTACTAATGGCTCAGGAGTTATAAGTTCTCCTGAGATAGAAACTAGGAAAAGCACAAAATGGGTGAAAACTTTAAAAAAAAAACAGAGTTAGACTCCTGCACAATTAGACCTTGTGGAGTTCTGGATCCTGTATTTGACAAAGGAATGGGAACAAATATCTTGTCCACCAAGAAGAAAAAAATCCTAGTCATGTTTTCCATTCAAGGCTAGTTTTCTGTCAACCACCATTTAATATATTTACTGTTGGTGTCTAGAATGATAACCACTATGATAATTCTTGTTAGGAACCTAGTGCAATGCTTCAGAGAATTGCTAGATCCTTACATATACACTGAATAGAAGAGGAAGACAGAATTATACCCCAAAAGGAAAACACCAAGCATCACAAGATTGCTGAAATTTTGGGATAAGTGGGAATGGAAGGAGGTCCCAGTCTAACAGCAAATGCAGGCTGTCTCAAAAAGAACCTAATCTGTTCAACCTGAATGGTACCCAAAATACATCTAATTTTAGAGACCAATTCAAGGGAAGAAATGCAAGAGGGTGGTACTAGAAAAAGTCAAGCAGAAATGCTGCAGTGCAATGTGATTTCCAAGGAACTGGCACATTTGGAAAAAGCTGGAAATCAGAAGTACAGAGGAGAACTCATACAATATGTATAAATAGAAACAAATAATTCAACGCACATTTTGAGGTAGGGCAAGAGGAACTATCTTTGTTCCGGGGCTTTGGGGGGGAAAAGGGACAGTCTTGGGGAACAGAGGCCTAGCAGGCAGAGGAGAGTTAGCTTGGTCCAGACCACAGGGCTCTTTCTGAAATTAAGCTGGGACAAAGAGGTGCTGCTCAAGGATGCACTGGATGTGTGAAAGCCCGAGATGCTCTGCTAGCTCCAGTGGTGTTCGCCCCTTGTAGTCCTTATGCTGCAGTTGGGATTGAGGTGCCAGGAAGCAAACCATATCTGTGTGACCTTCTCGAATAGCAACATGGATGGGCAGTGAGCCAGAAGCATCTGGGACATTGACATCTGCACCATGCTCCACCAAGATTTTCAAGGTATCAAGAAAGCCAGTGCGGGCAGCATCATGGGCAGGTGTTGTGCCAGATCCATCTTGAATGTTAGGGTTGGCACCTTGCTTCAGCAGTTCTTCAGCCACAAAGATATTGCCAAACATCATTACCTGTGGGAAGATGAAGGATGAAAGAGAACGAAGCAGGGGATATACAGCCTCAACTCCTCTCAGTAGGTTGGCAGGCAAGCCTTAACCCCATTTGCTGATTATGTGAAGTAATAGGGAAGGCTACCTTCCATTGAAGGCTATGTTTGTACAACATACTGAAACATAAACAAATAATTTAGTTTATACATAGTTAATATGATTTAATGGTTTGGGCAAAACTGAGTTAATTAAATAAGCAATTATTATATTAATCACTTGCACAGCCATAATAATTACATTCATGGACTCTAGACAGAAAATCACAAAATCCATAATTCTGCCTTTCTAAAGCCAACCTTGTTATCTGTTATAAAAAGAAATAGACAGGCAGGCAAGATAGAACAGAACAGTGGAGTTGGTTGGTTGAAGAGCTATACTTCAGCCTAGGCAGATCTTCCAGTAATTATACAAGCAAGACAGGGTGTACCTCTTTTCTCCAAACTAGCTGTAGACAAGCCACCTCATGCCCTTTAAACGACCCTATGTGGCTTGAACCCAACAGGAAGCTGTGCTAGCCTGTTTGGCCTGTGTTTGTGTACTATTTATTTAAAACACAATGATTATGTTTAAATGCTGGGTGAGCTTTCACGCAAAGGTAGAAAAGATGGAAAAGACTATAAAATATGGGGAGGGTACTGTGGCCATAATCAATTATTGGGCTGCAATCTAGAATCAATTTTTGGTTGAGGGAGATGTCCTTGAAACAACAGCCACTTTTCCTATAAGTGCCAGAACTGCAGAATCAGAGCCTCTTCACCCAGGCGTCCTGTATTTCCAGGAGACACTGTTTTCTCTCTAGGAAACAGGAACCATGGGATGCCTCACTTACCTGCAGCGCGGTCTTGCCAAAGCGATTATGGGAATCAGGATGCACCAGCTCCAGATGCAGAAGGTGTCGGACTTCAGCTATATCCCCCCGGGCAGCAGCCCCGGTTAGCCGGTCTCCAGCCCGGATCTCGGCATTTCCTAGCTGCATGCCCGCACAGGCACCTGCAGGGAAAAAGGACAGGTGAAAATGAATGAACTGACAACCAGGCGAACAGGATTCTTGCGCTGCCACAAGCAGGCTTCTTTTGCAGCAAGAGGTGTTGGCACCGAAGCTCGCGCAGTTGTACTCCACACCGGCCGGGCTCCCTGCCGGTCCTGCTTGAAAGCGGCTACTATTTCCAACGTGCGGGAAAAGCATTCTGTAGAGGCGTAAGATGCTCCGCATCTCATTTCATCCTTGACGTTTGACAACAGGCCGACAGGGGCTAGCTAAATTTTTCCCATCTCCCCGACGGCGGAGGCGGCGGCCTTCCCTCGGGCGGGAATCCTGTTCGCTCTTCGGCACTTACCTCGACTCCCGGGAGGTAGGCTCTTCTCCCGGTACTTGTCAAGCAGAGCAGAAGCCAGCGCTTTGCTCCGCGTTGCCTACTCGGCTAAAGGGCTAGCCTCGCTGCTGCCCCTAAAGAGGGGTTGGCCCGGTTAAAGGCAGCCGTCGGGTCGTGACAAGACAGATCGATGCAGATACTGTTAGAATGCCGACCCAGGGAGGTGTCTTCGGGGGCTCGGCTCCCTCGGGGCGGGGCTGTACTGAGAAGGAAAGCCGCTGAGGACTGCCGTGGCAGGCAGCGCCGCCCGTTCCTTCGCTTGCCCGTCCAAGCGAGGAGCCGGCACAGAAAGTGCCAAGCCCGCCCCACCCATTGAGCTGGAGCCTCGCCAGGGCAACCTCCCCTCCCTTGGCCCCGCCTCCTCGTGCCCGGACGCTGTTTGTTGCTTTTTTAATTTTATTCCGCGCTATTAATTTGGATACATTGTAACCTGCCTGATTCTCCATTCCACCTCCCTCGCCTGATCCGACCAATCAGGAACCGGCTCCGGGCAGGAGCCGGAGTGCTTCGTCTTTGGATTGGTTCACTAGTGGCGGACTGCTGGGCGGGTCTCTTAGATTCAAACAGTATTTCGGGCGGGAAGAAGCTCCCAGCTCGGCTCCAGGCAGGCAAGGCAAGCCAGAGGTCGCGACCTGGGAGGGGGCGGGAGGAACGCGAGACGGCTCTCTAAAATGATTCTCGCCGTGCCCGTGTAAGCGAGCAGGCCATCCCAGCCATGTTGAGCTTGGAAATCAGTGCTTTCGACTATCCTCGACTAAGGTTTCCTTGTAAAATCAGGTGGTAGCGCTTCTCAACGGCAAGAGCCGGACTTACTTTTTTTTAGAAAGCCAAGTCAGGTTTTCTATATATACTCCATCACATACCAGTTTATTTGTCCTTCCATAGAAAGGATTTGGAAGAGCTATACTAAATCCTGCTTTCAATCTTCAGTTATATTATTCAGTTTTGATGAGTTTGCTGCAACTCTAATGTACGCTACCTCAGAATTTGCAAATATTCCCCGATTTTTCATAATGCTGTCCTTCCTCTGTCCCCCTTCCCCCTCCCCCCCCACTGTAAAGACAGCTTTTGCCTGTCTTCTTGCTCTGTAGTAAAACTTGTTTATCTAATTTCCACCAGCCCAGGCAATCACATCTGGTAGAGCTCTTCATTTCATTGTAGGTAAATCTCTTTGCTCTAATTGGTGAATGTGAACTGAGACCAGAATGTCCCCACTTCTGTCCCTAGTCCTTGCCCTCTGCATCCATTTCATCCTGGGCTTTTTGCCCCTTTCAAAAAGATCTTCACATGGCAGACTGCTGAAATCCACTTTTCTTTTGTTTAAATTTTACAAATTCATCAGTGGACTGGTAAATGCTGGATTTTCATTTTTTAAAATATTTCAAGTTCACTGATGGGTCATTAGAACAGTGGACGCTTCTTTAAAAGAGAAATTAGCAAAACCTCTACAGATTTCCTAGGAAGGAAGAAAAAGCTATGGTTCCCTCACTCCTACAGGTCCATCAGAGGACACACCTTAAGGAAGGTGTCAAATACAAAAATTCAAGAGAAGAGGATCATATCGTGTTTTCCCAAAAGTAAGACCTACCCCAAATATAAGCCCCAGTTTTGGGGCGAGGCACACACCTAAAAATCAAGTTAGTGGAGCTGCCCCATGCGCCCCTTACCCACTTATCAGGCCTCCCATGAATTTACACCTGCCTCCTCGCCAGCCCACTTCTGCGGTGTCCCCCGGCCTGTATTTTGCTATCACTGGCTTTTCTGGAAAGACCTCTGCAGTTGAGACACAAGCTACAGATTTAATCTATAGCTCGGTTCTTGGCTGCAGAGACCTTCCAGAAAGGCCTCTAATGGTGAAATGCAGGCCAGAGCTCCATTCTCAGCTGCAGAATAAAGCTGCTCCTTCGGCCACAGAAATGGGCTGGCTGGGTGGGGCTGTTGGTGCCGCCACCACGAGGTGAGTGGAAAAGACACTCCCCGAAAATAAGACCTGGTGCCTCTTTTGAAGGCAAAAACAAAATAAGACCGGGTCTTATTTTTGGGGAAACACGGGATAAAAGTAGAAACTTCAAGTCCTCAAAGACTGATCCATAAAAAGGAAATAACTGATTATTCCTTTTCCACACAAAAGGGAGATAAAGGATCAGATGTATCCACTAATTTAGGGTCTGGAGAGAGTACCTAGTCAATATTAATCTTATTTAATTGTTTTTGCATTTTTAAATCTTTTTAAATTTTAAAATGCTTTTTTCAATGTTTTTATAAATCCTTTTTTAAATTTTAAAATTTTTTAAAATTTATTTAATTAAACATTGAAAAAAGCAATTTACTTATTTTAATTCTTTAGAAATTTTTAAATTCTTAATGATCTAAGAAGAAAAAAATAAAATATCATAGAAAAAAAGACAGACGCTTAAAACAGGAAACCCGATGAGTTTTTCAAGACAGAGAACAAAAGGTCAAGAACTATTGTAAACTGACACTTCGCAACACAGAATATTTAAATTTTAGAAATTTTAAATTTTTTAGCAAACAGAAAAAAGTCATAGAGATAGAGACTGACACTATAGCGACTTGCAAAGTGCGCCATATGTTTCAGCTTATGCCCACAGAAGACCCAAACTATGTATGTATCGAATGGACTCTATTTGAATTACTAGAAGAAAAAGTAAAGGGTTTAGAGGCAACTATAGTCACTCTGAAACTCAATGAGCAAAGCAAGAAATCCCAACCTAAACAAGAAGACTACAACAAAATAAAACACAATAGGGAGCAAACAGCTTCCAAAAAAAATGACCCCATATATGAACATAAAGAAAACCAATACACCAAATCGAACAAAATAGGGAACAAACAGCTTCAATAAAAAATGAGCCTACATATGTACCTCACAAGTACTGGAAAGAATATATTTGGAAAATGACTTGCTCATCTTATCAAAAGGGCTTTAAACTAAAAATGAGTGGGGAGGGGGGCCAAACTTCAAGACCTATAGAACCTAATTCCAAGCAAAAATTACTAGATAAGGAGAAAGGGAGTAAAGAGGGAAAAAAGAAAAAGAAAATGAAATAGTGATGGAAAGGATGGAAATCCCAGTTACAAAGAGGGAAATACAAGAAACATACTTAAGACCAATAAAATGCCTATACACTAATGCTCAAAGTTTAGGGAACAAGCAGGGTGAACTAGAAGTATTAGTACAAGAAGGCAGATATGATATAGTTGCCATTACTGAAACCTGGTGGGCTGAAACTCATGACTGGAATGTACTGATGGAAGCATATAAACTATTCAAAAAAAACACCCAACAAAAGAGGAGGTGGAGTTGTATTATATATAAAAGTTCACTACATCTCTACAGAAATACACAAAACCAAAACTGAAAACCTAGAATCCATATGGGTCAATATAAAAGGAAAAAAGAATGACATTGCTATAGGAGTATACTATAGGCCACCCAACCAAGCAGAAGAAATAGATGAACTCTTTGCTAATTGGTTAACAAATGTATGTAGGAAACATACAACAGTAGTAATGGGAGACTTTTAATTATCCTGATATCAACTGGGAGATAAACTGCAGCAAGAGATCGAACAGATTCCTAACTAACTTAGCTGACAACTTTGTCACCCAAAAGGTAGAGGAGGGAACTAGAGCAGGGCTTTTCAACCTTTTCACAGATTGTACCACTTTTAGGACATGACAATATTTGAGTACCACCAGTGCTTAGCAAGGTGTCAAAAACCTGATGACTAAAAAAAAGGGGGGGGATTTTGTGTTTTACTGATTAGATTCATTTGTTATTATAGAAATGGCTAGTTTATAATAAAAAGTTGAGGTTCAATGTTAATGCTTCCTTCTACTGCAACAGAGGAAGTCTGTTCTTTTTCCCTTCTCCCCCTCACTTTCCCCCCCTTTTTCCTCCTCACTGTATCCTATTATTTGCTTTTGTATTTTTGTATTTTATTCTATAATCTAATAAAATGCTACAAACTGTAGAAAAAAGTTAAAAAGTACCGGTTTTAATTTCTTTGGTAGCTGTTCCTTTGCTGAATCACTTTCCCTTTGGACTGACAAATGTATGATGAATTTATCCATGTTTATTAATATGCACCACTACCAGCTAGCTCAGGGATCTTCAAACTTGGCACTTTTAAGACTTGTGGACTTCAACTCCCAGAATTCCTCAGCCATCATGGCTGGTTGAGGAATTTTGGGAGTTGAAGTCCACAGGTCTTAAAGTTGCTAAGTTTGAGCTAGCTAGTTAGCCCTTCTTCCTCTCTCCCTCTCCTCTTCTTCCTTCCTGCCTTCTGAGCTCTCCTTCCACAGTGTAATAAGAATGCACCCCCCAGTCCCTTCCCTGTACCCTTAAAGACACAGGAATCAAGCATAAAGCAAGAAAAGCTCACAAAAGCCTCCCAGAATAAAACACTAAACTGCGTTTTTTTTCCTTTAAGCTGTCTCAGTTTAAACAATGTAGCAAAGGCTCAGCAGTTGCGATAACCTTAAATTAAGCCTGTTTACCTACAAAGAAAACTTTCTAAAAGCCATAGACAGACTCAAGATAAGGGGGTAAAACTAATTACATTTGTTTAAAGGAATGAAACCTATGGAAGACAACACTTTGGACTCATTGCTAGCCTAAAATACAGACTAAAATATTCCAATAACCAAAGCACACAAACCGAGCCTCTGAATTACAAAACGCTGTAAAAACTATAAAAATCCTTATGGTAATCCATTCAAGCTGCCAGCTGAACAGGAACCCACTGGCTTCCGAAATAAACCCCCTCCTTTCTGACATGCTCATCTCCCGGCTTTTCATTTCATCAGCGCTGACTGCATTCTCCTGGCTGGAGAAAACAAACCAGGGGACCTTTTCTTCCAGCAACAGCTGCTGCTTCTTCCCTGTCTCTTTTTCCTCCCTGCCTGCTGAGCTCTCCTTCCAGAGCTTCTTCTCCATCCTCTTCTCTTCCCCTGTTGTCTTTTTTCCCCCGCCAAAACCACCTCCTTTTATATCCTCTCCTCTCCCTTTTTTTTCAGTTCACCTCCAGCTCCGTGCTGCTTCCAGAAGCGCCAATCAGCTGGAGCCCTGCCGGCTCCTGAAGCTTCTGCCAAGCCCCGACATTCCTGCAGCTCCAGCTGCCTCTCCCTCAGGCTTGGGTCGCTTCGGCTCATTCCCCTCCCCTGTACACTTTTCTAGGATGGTCGCGTACCACCTGCCACATGCCAAAGTACCACAGGTGGTACGCGTACCACCGGTTGAAAAGCCCTGAACTAGAGGAAAATTCTAATTCTTACTAATAGAGAAGAAGTGATAGAAGGAATTGAAATTGCGGGAACCTTGGGTGAGAGTGAATATATCACCGGGAACTGATGGATTACATCCCAGAGTTCTGAAGAAGCTGGCAGATGTTATCTCAGAACCATTGTATCATATCTTTAAAAAATCTTGGAGCACTGGGGAACTACCAGAGGATTGGAAAAGAGCTGTGGTTCCCATCTTCAAAAAAAAAAAAAACAGACCCAGGAAACTACAGACCAATCAGCCTGACATCAATGCCTGGGAAGATACTGGAAAAAATAATCAAAAAACAGATCTGTGAGCATCTAGCAACAAATAAAGTTATAACTAGTAGCCAGCATGGGTTTGTTAAAAATAGATCATGCCAAACCAATCTTATTTCATTCTTTGACAGTGACTAAATTAGTAGACTGGCGAAATGCTGTGAACATAGCATATTTAGACTTCAGCAAGGCATTTGACAAAGTAGACCACAACCTACTTCTTGGTAAGCTAGAAAAATGTGGAATAGACAACATCACCACCAGATGGATTTGTAACACTGACAAACCATACTCATTGAGTAGTCCTTAATGGTACTACATCTACATGGAGGGAAGTAAGCAGTGGAGTACCACAAGATTCTGTCTTAGGCTCAGTACTCTTCAACATCTTCATAAATTACTTAGATGGGGGAATAGAGGGGATCTCATCAAATTTGCAGATGACACTAAGCTGACAGGAATAGCCAACACCCCAGAAGACAAGCTCAGAATCCAAAAAGATCTTGACAGATTTGAACAATGGGCCCTATTTAACAAAATGATATTTAATGTGGAGAAAAGCAAGGTTTTACATCTGGGCAGAAAAAATCAAAGATACAAGTACAGATTAGGCAAAATCTGGCTCAAAAACAGTAACTGTGAGAGGGAGTATTAGCGGATGATCACTTAAACATGAGTTAGCAGTGTGCAGCAGCAGCCAAAAAAGCTAATACAATCCTGGGTTGTATAAACAGAGGCATAGAATCAAAATCATGTGAAGTATCAGTACTGCTTTATAAAGCCTTAGTAAGGCCACACCTGGAATACTGCATCCAGTTTTGGTCACCACATTACAAAAAAGATGTTGAGAGTTTGGAAAAAGTGCAAAGAAGAGCAACTAAGATGATTAAAGGCCTGGAGACTAAAACATATGAAGAACGGTTGCAGGATTTGGAATGGCAAGTCTTGAGAAAAGAAGGACTAGGGGGGATATGATAGCAGTGTTTCAATATTTGAGGGTCTGCCACAAGGAGGAGGGGGTCAATTTATTTTCCAAAGCACCAGAAGGCAAGACAAGAAACAACGGATGGAAACTAATCAAGGAGAGAAGCAACCTGGAATTAAGGAGAAACTTCCTAACAGTGAGGACAATTAACCAGTGGAACAGCTTGCCTTCAGACATTGTGGATGCTTCATCACTCAAGGTTTTTAAGAAGAGACTGGACAGTTTGAAATGTTTGAAATGATATAGGGACTCCTGCTTGAGCAGGGGGCTGGACTAGAAGACCTCCAAGGTCCCTTCCAGCTCTACTGATTGATTGATTGATTGATTGATTGATTGATTGGATATCATTCCCAAACTGAAGAACATATTGAAATCTGGGCAGTATACATAAGGTAAATCCAATTTTACTAATTGATTGACAAGGATATTCTACAGTACTTGTTCAAGAATAACAACAGGAACAACGTACTGAAATTAAAAATGCCTCGAATGATCTGGTATTTGAATATAAGAATTAGGACCTCCATTTAATGTTAATGCTCAAAACAAATCTCTTTAGTCGGAGTAGTAATTGTTAGACTGTTAAAATCTCAAGGGTTAATAAAAAGGTATACTCACAAAGCAGGTATTCTGTTTTACTGTTTTGCTTTATAGAACAACTGCAGTTATATCTTAAATTACAGAGTAACAAATCCTTTTACTGTACACTTTGTTTTAACATTAAACACCTTACTGAAAGGAGGTTGCCTTCACAATTCTAAGTAACTTTAACAAAATAGTTTGTTATATGAAGGTATTTTGTGAATAAAAAAAAATAATTATCCATAGAGAGAAAAGATAGGTTAGTGCAATAAGAGTCATTTTAAAGATATCGTTGGATCGCCACAAAGCTCAGTATTTTGCAATAACATTCATTCCATGTTGTGGCAAAGCAAACATTTAAATTTGTTATTAAACATGCTATTTGAAAACACCTGCACAAGATAATATTGCATTCAAATAAAAATCATGTGAAATACTTTCCCCATCAATGAAATAGAAATATAATAGCTGTACTAGTTGATCACAAGGTTAATATACACCAGCAATGTAAAGGAGGTGCAAGGGACAAAGAAGACCTTGAAGAGCATCAAAAGGAACCTAGAATTCAGATTGCAGGAAGTAATCATCCCGCTCTATTCTGCCTTGGTGAAACTATCATGTTTAATTCTGCACACCACAGTTTAAAAACAGATATTAATAAACTGGAGCAAATTCAAAGAAGGGCTACCTTGATGGTGAAAGGATTGGAAAGCAAATCCTATGGGGAACAGTTAGAAAAAGGTTGAGAGGGAGCAAGTTTTCAAATATCTGAAGGCTGTCACACTGTAGAGCTGGGATGTCAAACTGCCGGCCGGTTGCATCATATGGAGACCGCGCCCACCCCAGCTCTGGCAATGCAAAAAACATGATACATCATGACACGTCACGTGACGTGGCGAGTTTGACACCTATGCTGTAGAGCAGGGCTTTTCAACCTGTGGTACGCATACCACTTGTGGTACATTAACAAGTGGCAGGTGGTACGCAGCCCTGCCTAGCCAAGTTTAGTGGGGGAGGGAATGAGCCAGCACAGGCAAGGACTTACAGTGAGAGAGTCCTCTGGAGCTGCAGTGGCTGGGGAGAGACAAAGGGCCCAGGCTCACTTCTGGCTCACCCTCCCCCATGAGAAAGGAGGAGGAGGGGCCGGAGACAGGAGAGACTATAAAAGGAAGCAGTTTGGCTGCACTGAAGGGAAAGAATTTGAAGGAGGAGGGTGGGGGAGGGGTTGCCCTCCAAGAGGAATGAAAAAGGCAGCAATGGCTGGAGGTGAGGAGGGAGGGAGGGAGATGGAGAGTGTTATGTCCTGGGACTGCTGAATGACTCAGCAGGCTCAGGAGGCTGCAGAAGGCCCGGGCAATCCACGTGGTTGCCCGGGACCAGACAGGCTGTCTCCAGCCTTGTGCGCATGCGCAAGGCGGGAGACTAGCCTTGCATTGATTGGTTGATGCTGTCCCTTGCAAGGGGCTATAAAAGGCCATGGCGTCATTTTGTCTTCTGTTCTGTTCGTGATCTCAATAAAGACTTGTGTTTGTTACTCCTGCCTCGCCTCGATGTCTCTTCGGCTGAAACAGAACATTGGCGATGAGGGTGGGATCCACTGCAAGAAGAAACAGGAGAAGCTAGGCTGACTTACCAAAGGAGGCCTGAAGCGCTGAGAAGTTCGGCGTCTGGTGGAAGCGATTGCCTGCCAGTACGAAGATGCTGGAAGTGAGCTCGGTTTCAAGGGAACCCTTCTCATTCCTTGCAGCAAGAGGCATCAAAGAGGTTACAGGCTGTAAAGATGTCAAAGCTGGGCCGTTTGTCAGATTTTGACAAGTCTCACCCTGAGCGCTGGAGTTCTTATGTGGCTCGGGTGGAGAATTACTTTAGAGTTAATAAGATCCAGGAAGATGGCCTCAAAACTGCTACATTGCTGTGTGTCTGTGGGCAAGAGACTTTTGACATTGCAGAAAATCTTGTAGCCCCAGCACCATTGGAATCAATTGCATACACCAATTTGAAGAGGATGTTGCATGGGCATTTCAAACCCAAGTTATCAGTAATTGCTTGGAGGCATGCATTTGAGCAGAGAGATCAAAGGCCTGGTGAGTCTGCCGCGGACTTTGTTGCTGCCTTAAGACAAGCAGCTAGGCAGTGTGCTTTCATGGATCTAGAAGAGAGACTCCGGGATCGTTTGGTCTGCGGACTGCGAAGTCGTGAGCTACAACAGAAACTTTTTGCAAAGGAAGATGTATCGTTCCAAGATGCTCTGAGAGAGATTGCAGCTGAAGAAGCAGCAGGCGGCGCTCTGAAGGCCCTGCGGCTCGCCAGAAACCCCCCAGCAGCGGTCTCAATCCATCAAGATGTTGCTCGAGAGGCATCCGAATTGGATCCAGAGGAAGAGGTGGACAGGCCGAAGTGAGGAAGCCTCCAGGGCACAAAGAAAGAGCGGCAGCATCCCTTTGGTGTTTCGGCTGTGGAGGACGCCACAAGCGAGCTGATTGCCGGTTTCGCTCTGCTACCTGCCGGGCATGTGGCAGGCAAGGCCACATCGCATTCGTCTGTTCGGGTCGCCAGAAGGAACAGTTGCCAGTAGAATTGCCTCTGAAAGGTACCAAAGTCCCCAGCCAAAATAGGGTGGGCTTCTGCGCGTCCCGTAGGAGCGTTTTCAAAACCTGGGTTCACAGGCCCCTAAAAAAGAAACTTCACCTTGACGTGAAGTTGCAAGGGGTTCCCTTGTCGATGGAGCTGGACACCGGGTCCGCTCTATCAATCATCTCCTTAGATACCTTTAATAAGGTTTGCCACAGAAGTGGCCTTCGAGTCAAACTCAGGCCTTCAAATTTAATCCTCACTGACTTTCAAAATTCGAGGGTCAGCATGAAGGGGGAGGCCACAGTCAGAGTGCAGCGTAAGAGTTTCCAAGGACTGCTAGACATGGTGGTAGTTGGGGGTGATCGCATGAGTCTTATAGGACTTGATTGGTTCGAGGCCCTTGGGATTCAAGTGACTGGGTTGCACAATCTGCAAACGTCAGGCCTTGCAGATGTGTGCAAGGAGTTTGCGGATGTGTTCAGTGCAGAGCTTGGTTCGTACAAGGGGCCTCCCATTGCCTTACGTTTGGACCCAGCCATCACACCCATTAGAATCAAGCCCAGAAGGGTACCTTTTGCCTTGAAAAGCAAAATAGATACAGAGCTGGACAAGCTGATCCAGCAAGGCATTTTAGAGCCTGTGGACTCTAGTCCATGGGAAACCCCTATAGTCACGCCACTGAAAGCCAATGGAGAGGTCCGGATTTGTGCGGACTATAAATGTACACTTAATAGAGCATTGCAGCAGCATGCCTATCCGGTGCCAGCGGTGAGCCACATTTTGGCCTCCCTCAAGGGGGGGTGGATCTTTGCAAAGTTGGATTTGGCTCAGGCCTATCAACAGTTACCTGTTGATGAGGCAACGGCTGAGGCCCAAACAATTGTGACGCACCGGGGAGCCTTTAAGGTAATAAGGCTGCAGTTTGGGGTTAATGTAGTCCCTGGCATATTCCAAAGTCTGATGGAGCAAATGCTTCGTGGCATTCCGGGGGTCTGTCCCTATTTTGATGACGTCCTCATTGCTGGGGAGTCATCTGTGAACTTAGCTGAAAGGCTGAGAGCTGTTTTGCTGCGTTTCCGCCAAGCAGGGCTGAAGCTGAAGCAAAACAAGTGTAAAATTGGAGTCACCTCCACTGAGTTCTTGGGATTCCGTATTGATGCTGAAGGCATCCATCCTTCGGAATCCAAGCTTTAAGCGATTCAGCAGGCCCCAAGCCCCCAGTCCAGGTGCTGAGAGGCATCTTCACCTCACATGGTCTTCCAGATGTCCTTGTCTCAGACAATGGACCCCAATTCACATCTTCTGAGTTTCAGGGTTTCCTTCAAGCCAACATGATCTGGCATGCCACATCTGCACCGTTTCATCCAGCTTCCAACGGTCAAGCTGAGCGTATGGTGCGTACTACCAAAGATGCTTTAAAGAGAATCACTCATGGAAACTGGCATCACAGGTTAGCTGACTTTCTTCTTTGTCACCGCACTACACCTTGCACTGCCACTGGGAAAAGCCCAGCTGAACTCCACTGGGGTTGCAGACTCATCACTAAGCTGGACAGGTTGCACCCTGACCGGGTGGCTTCACAGGTGTCACAACCGCGGGCACCTAGGAGACTACAGGTGGGCGATCCGGTCTGGGCAAGGAACTATGGACCTGGACATCTCTGGGTGACAGCAGTGGTATGCAAGGTCTCTGGGCCACTGTCATACGAAGTGGCCTTGGATGATGGTCGTGTGATCAGATGTCACATTGACCAACTGCGCTGGAGGTTGTCCAGCCACTCTTCCGCCCCTGGCTCTGCTCTGGGGGGGGGAGGACCACAATTATGATTATGGACCACAGTCTCTCCGCCAAGGTGGTCCTTCAAATGTTCCTGCACATGTTCCTGAAGGGGTTTTTGCCGTGGAGGCGGCTCCTGACTCTGGCACAGGCACCGGGTCTATGGGACATTGCTGTCAATCGGCTACTCAGGCCACTCCAGCTGCTGGTCTTGGGCTCAAAGGACAGTGTTACCAAGAGGGGTCCATTGTGGATTTGGGGAATTCCACCCCACCACTGGACTTGGGGAACTCCACCCCACCAAGGAACTCTGGTTTGGGTTTAGCGGATCCAGCCAGTCAGCAGTCTGGAGGGTTGCCTGGGTCTTGGGGGCATCAAAGTCCTGGCTTGCCTAGCCTAACAGGCGAGGTGGCACGCCAGGCACCAACGCTGGCTCCAAGAAGGTCAGAGAGGGCCAAAGGTCCACCCAAGCATCTAAAGGACTATGTGAGGTTCCTGTCAAGTATTAGGGAGGCTTACTAGTTCTCTAGAACTTTGGACACTCATAGAAGGGTGTTCTATTGATAACCTGAAACAATATGAGGTATAAGGGTCTGCCTGTGTGCAGGCATAATTGTGTTAGAATTAATAACATGATAACTGAACAAAAAACATGTATATGTAGGTTGCTTTAAAACTATAAGTATTCACTTATTGTTTTATCCAAGGGGGGAGGGGTGTTATGTCCTGGGACTGCTGAATGACTCAGCAGGCTCAGGAGGCTGCAGAAGGCCCGGGCAATCCACATGGTTGCCCGGGACCAGACAGGCTGTCTCCCGCCTTGGGCGCATGCGCAAGGCGGGAGACTAGCCTTGCATTGATTGGTTGATGCTGTCCCTTGCAAGGGGCTATAAAAGGCCATGGCGCCATTTTGTCTTCTGTTCTGTTCGTGATCTCAATAAAGACTTGTGTTTGTTACTCCTGCCTCGCCTCGATGTCTCTTCGGCTGAAACAGAACAGAGAGTGGAAGGATTCTCATGTGCTTTTGTGACTTTGAAGTTCTGGGATTTGTGCAATGTGGGCTTTGTGTTCTTAAGGAGTGTTTGGCAACTTCTATTTGGCTGATGGCTGATGTCTCCTGTTAGCTTCTATTGCTCTGCTATTGTTAGCTGTAAGTTTTGCTGCAAGGGATTTTGAAGTATTTTTCTCCTGAATGTATTTTGCCTGTAGATTCCTTTACTTATGAATGGAGCCATTTGGGGAGGCTGCCTTAGCCGGCAGCCAATACTTACATTTTTTTTTCTTCCTTACTTTCCTTTCTAGCCAGTAGCTAATTCTTAAAGGGGAATGTGCCTTTTTAAGCTAGTTCACTCAGCAGTTTGTCTTTTCTGTTTCTGGAGGCTTTTCCTTGTTTGATGAATATATGGAAGAGAGAAAATATGGGGGGGGGGGTTTTCAAATTCTTCCTTCAGAAGGAGGTGGGCATGAGAAAGAGGGAGGCAGGGAAGGACGGAAGTCCCGCCTTAGCACTTGGCCACCAGCAGCCCTGCCATTGACTTTGTCAAAAGGTTGCAAAAGGAGATCACATGACCCTGGGACACTGTGACCATCATAAATATGAATCAGTTGCCAAGCATCCAAATATAAATCACATGACCCTGGGCATGCTGCAATGGTCATAAGTGTGAAAAATGGTCATAAGTCATAAGTCATTTCAGTGCAATTGCAACTTTGAACAGGGTTACTTTTTTGGTCATCAAGTTTTTGACACCTTGCTAGGTGGTACTCGAATATTGCCATATCCTAAAAGTGGTACAATCGGTGAAAAGGTTGAAAAGCCCTGCTGTAGAGGATTTAGATTCTCACTTGCTCCTAAAGGGTAGGATTAGAACAAATGGATGTAGGGATGTAAATGGATGTAGGGATGTAAGAATGTAGATTAGATATTAGGAAGAACTTGACAATTCATAGAATAAATTACTGCCTGGAATAATTTCTTCCCCTTCAGTGGAGGTTTTCAACATCATCTCTCAGGGATGAGTCTATGACAATTTGCTACGGCCAACTCACCACGGCCAATTCACTGCGGGACAACTCACCACAGCCAACTTACTGCATGACAACTTGCTGTAGGACAAGAGTTACACTAATATCAAAGAAATAGTGGAATGGAATCATTAAAGAAAGGATGCAAAAGGAGGAACAGAATAAAATGTGAGTTGCAAAAATTAAAATAATTCATTTATTTTAAATAATTAAATAGAATTGTTAAATTGTCCCACAGTGAGTTGGCTGTGGCGGGTTGTCCTGCACTGAGTTGGCTGTGGTGAATTGGCCACAGCGAGTTGGCTATGGCAAGTTGTCCCATTCTGCTCAGGCATGGTTTAATGAATTTTGTATTGAGCTATGGATTGGATTTGACCTCTTAAGTCCCTTCTAATGCTATCATTCTGTAAAAAAAAAATTATATATTATATACATCTGCATATATACACATTCCTTTGCAGGATAATGGATAGTCAAATGACAAAGGAAATAATAAAAGGAAGAGAAGCATCATAATGTAATTATCTGCTTATCTTGCAGTTCCAACTATTGTGTTTGAAATTACAAAATCCAAATCACTCCCAAGGAAGAAGTTAGAAGAGGGCTGTTGGGAGAAATGAAAATTGACAAATGCCAACACACGGTACACAAAACATTTCTATGCTTGTATACAGAACTGCCTATGCTGTTCCTAGTTTTTGTTTATCATCCGTTGAAGGAGAGTAGGATAAACAAAACATTGCCCAGGAAGCAACTTCCAGAACTGAAACTTTTTGCCTTGTTCAAGCAAATAATTGTTTGTGATTAGTTTGCTAGTATTTACCATAGATGCCACTCCAATCCAGCAGGACTCTTGAGAGTACTGTTAGCTCCCTTGGCTTTTGTCATATTTCCCCAAATATTTCATACCTGTAACTCTAACCTCAATCCAGGGGTTCAACACTAGTAAAACTAAAATGCAACACTACTGATCTGTTGGGAACAAAAAGGAAAAAAGGATGAATATTATACCACAATACAATACTAATTTCACTGAAAAAGATTTATTTCTGTCCTTTTAGAGCAGGGGTGTCAAACTGCCGGCCTGTGGGCCAGACGCGTCATCCGGAAGCCACACCCACCCCGTTGCCGGCAATGGCAAAACCGTCCCGATACGTTGCGCGACATCACGTGACGTCGCGGGTTTGACATGTCTGTTTTAGAGTTTGTCATACTTTAAGAACAAAGAAACTATTAAGTCATTTCATCATCTTTATAACAAGAGATAGGCAGCTGCTATTCTCATTTTACAAAAAGAGAACAGAGATTAAGAATTTCCCACAATTTCTCAGAAAATTCATGTACAAGTTGAGAGTTCAACCTAGATCTGCAGTTCTTGATTCCATAAAATTGTAGATTCTTCTTTCTGTCACTACATTCTTCCTGCACACAACTCTCCCTCTGAAGAAACTTGGTTACATTTCAGGATGAACTGAATTCTATTCAGGCACTAGTAAGAGGCAACATCAATTCCCCTGGCTAAAGCTTTCCAAATAGAGAGACTCACCCACCAGTGATACTGCCACACCTGCTTTTTTGTCTCAGGAATTCTCTAAAAGAGAGATACTGAACGAAGGCTATACTCATCAAAGCTTTTTCACTCAAAAACTTTGCAAGGCACAGTATACAGACAGGGTTGCTTCCATTCAAGCTAGGAAGTATATGTGCCATTGTAGGCAACAAGAAGAATAAGAATAGGCTATAATTCTCTTCCACCCACACCAAACTTAGGTGTAATTGTCCAACAACTATCAACCCAAGCTGTGGTTGGATGGAATGAGGACCAGAGCAGCACTTTGCCAGGACACAAATATACAAGATCAGTCCAGATAGATTAAAAGACATTCAGACTTCTTCATTCTTGAGAGTATCAGAGTCTGTGGAGTCATACGATTAATGTGCCCGAAGTTGATAATCTGGAAAAAAAAGTATCAAATAAGTTAAACTTAAGCTCCCATGTAGCAAGGAATCTTCTTGACTGCAAATAGTTCTATCTCTTTCAGAGGGGAACTTGCAAAGTTTGCTGAAAAATGAAAATTTTCACATATGGAAGAAGTTTTGAAACTTACTAAATCTCAAAGTTTCCCTGTGAAGTAGGACTATTATTGTCTACATATCTGGCAACCTCACATTTAACTCAGGAAAATACTGTACAACCAAATATTTGTAACATCTGGGAATTTTCCTATAGATCATGGCAAACATGATCAACATAATGGACATTGGATGTGAAAGTCCTATGCATACACACTATGGAATTCTGTAAAACCTTTTTTGTCCAAATGAAAAACATTTGGACAAAATTAGGCTGTAAACAGCATGTTCTTATAATAATATAAGGAAACTTTTCTAGAAATATTTAAGGGCTTTGATCAAATGCTTTTTACAAGCCTCATCCAGCAAGGAGAAGTTAACATAAAAAGGAACAAAGGGCTATCTAATTCAGCAAGAGCCAATTAGATAATCGTAGGAAGCCTACAAGCAAGACAGTATAGCAGCACCAATTCATACGCTCCAGCATTGAATACCAATTCTGATGCCAGGAGTACATAGGCATCAGAACTAGTAGTTATTGATAGTTCTTACACACTGCAAATTTGGCTTAGCAAAAATGAAACGATTTTTGTTGGCTTCATTTCAAAAGTCTATCATAAGATAGGATCCCATACAGTACATTTAAAATTCCAATCCAGAGCTCTGCAGAATAATCACTCATATTCTAGAAAAACAAGAGGATGCGGTGGGAGGAAATAACTTAGCAGATATTTATTGAACTGATCTTATGTCTGAATCTAGATTAATGGCTACTTGATAGTTAAAATTAGTCATTCCTCCTCCAGGAAAATGATACGGAGTGTAGGAATTTCTATAAAGCAGAACACTTCATCTGTTCTGGCTTTGTATTTCAACTCATGAGTGCAGAGGATTATTTCATAAACAAAAGCACTAGGGAAATTATTAGTTCGCTTTCATGGCATGCAGATTAACTCTAACTCGCCCATAGGTGACTGGACATTTTTTAAATATTGATTTTTGCACAAAACCAAAGCAAACCAGGAAGTGTTGGTTGGCAAAGATTGTTCAGATAGCTACCAGAAAGAAGATTAATACATCATGCAAATGTTGGCTTTCTTGGTTTCTGTAGCACATTTGAATGTTAATGCCATATCTATGCTCAATACTAAGTTTAGTATGCTGGGTGAATATGGTCAGTAGCTATATATAAATCCAGTTTCTTCATGGGCTTTAAAGTTTACCTCCACTCTGGGTGATATAGCGGACCCATGGCAGAGCCTGGTACCCACTCTTTTCAATGATCTTCATGTACCGTACCTGGTCAGAGTGAGATAATAGATAAGAGAGAGAAGAGAGAAAAAAGAGTGTGCATTATCTATCTTTAATTCATTCAAATTTGATGGCATCTCAAGGCTTCCAATTTTAACTTCACACTACAATGTAGTCAAAGCAGCTTTCCCTCTCTAGCTTAGAATGATAATAATCCCAAGTATTTGGCATATATAGTAATTTAAATAATTGTGAAAAGCATTGCAGCAACTAGTAATAGTAACTTAAGCATAGCTGCAGCCATCCACAGGCTCACAACCTGCAGTCATCCCAGCTTTCTTTTCTCTTCCTCAATACCACCTGACCTTATATGGTCCTGGGCTCAAAAATGTCTCCATTCTCACTTCTCCATCAAATCTGGCTTACTTGAATCCCAGAGACTGTGAAGTATGGGATTTCAAATCGGACTGAGATGGGTGGCCGACCTTCCAGCTCCTCGTTCTCAACGCTGGGTAGCCCAAAATGGGCTCGCATCAAATATTCTTTACCACCCTGCAAATACAAAATATAATAGAGTCTTTTCTGGTGATCTGAATCCAGATTTCCTGACCAATTGTTTCCACGCTCTGGCTCTAATAACCAGGAGGCAAACCCTCATCGCCACCATTGTCAGCTTTTATCACAGCCCAAGCTCCATTATAATCTAATTGGAAGGAATTCATTACCTATTATAACAAGAGCCCTCCAATAAAATAATGCCCCACTCCAAATTCAGCAAAAGAACCATATAACTTACTGAATATTCCTGGTGAAAGTCTAACTGATTGGAATATACTATTGATATGAAAGATGTAGGACATTGATCAGAGAAAAACAAAAGGATTTTTTCTTACTGGGAAGGACTTTATGTTCCAGACAACAGTATTCTTTTCAGGCAAATATTTTGCACTGCCAATGTTGGTTTTGAATTTGGGTGAATCAGCATCATTTGGGACAGGCACACTTATCTCCACACCATTGGCCACTGATTGTTTTTTGAACTGACCCTTTGCCTTTTAGAGAAAAAAAAATCAGAATAAAAAATGACATATCGAAAAAGATATATTTCCTTGATCAATTAAGTCTCTGACACAAGAGAAAGATCCAAACCTCAAGATAGTTTGGACTCATTTATTTTTATCCAATGAAGACAGGCATGCTCTTTTCTGCAGGCTATGCAAAATCCATAGCTTTAGAACATAGAACATACTGCATAATATAGAATTGTAGAGCTGGAAAGTGCCTCAGAAGTCTTCTAGTTCAACCCCCTACTCAAGACAGGAGCCTTACACCACCCCAGTCAAATGGTTGTCCAGTCTATTTCTGAAAACCTACAGTGATGGAGCACCCACAACTTTGGGAGACAAGCTGTTCTTACTTTTAGGTTGGATCTCTCTTTATGCTTGCCAATTTGGATCAATTAATAGCATTTACAGGAATAAAATGTAGAATGTGCATTTTATTAGGATCTAGTATTTTTTTTTTTTCACTGGAGGTCTAGCAGGGGAATTCACCTTAACCATAATCTCCACTCGGCTGTGAGAGAACTTCTCAATGACAGATTCGATCCAGATGAGAGGTTTCATCTTGTTGGGATGGGGAGGGGGAGAGAAAGAAAGAAAGATATGCATGAATTTCAAAGCTTCCAATATAATAGAGGATGTAGAATAGTCCAAAGATTATTGTATTAAATATGATGAAACTTATCTCCTTGGAGTTCTATTATATTTAATTAGACCTGTATAGTTAAGCGGCCTTATTTAATGTAGCAACAGCAGGGGTAACACCCTTAGACATAATCTAACAATCATTTATAGAGCTTCCAAGTCATTTTTGATTATAGCAGCATAGAAATATGTTTAAATAAAACCATAAAAGAATGGCTAATTTTCTTGTCAACTGCAAAAATGTCATCAATACTATTCAAGGACTGATAAGGAGATATAGTCCTGGGTGGCAGAACTGCCCCAACTATCTTTAGCTGAAAAGTATTGTATTCTATTCACCATAGCACAGATTTATATACCTTCCCACAATGCTTTATAGCACTCTCTGGGCGGCTTACAATATAAACATATTGCCCCCAACAATCTGGCTCCTCATTTTACCAACCTCGGAAGGATGGAAGGCTGAGTCAACCTTGAGCCCCATCAGGATTGAACTCCAGGCTGTGGACAGAGTTTGCCCATAATACTGCATCTTAATCACTGCAGCACCATATTTAATTTTATTTTGGTGGGAAAATGCTCAGAAGAAAAAAATGCTGAAATTCTACTCTAGAGCATATCTAATTATTTTGTGTAACACTGAGTTCATACTTTGCATTAAACCCTATGACTCTTTTGGACTGGCTGCATGTGTTATATGCATGGCTGGCTTGTTGGTGCAAAATTTGAGCCCAGTCACTATTACTAGGCATCTATCATGCTTGTAAAGTTTGTCAGATATCTCAATTGACAGGTTTCTGATTGGCAAAAACTCAGCCTACTTGAAAAAGGAAACCATTAATTATCTGGACATATTTTCTGTTGTTGTCTCCTTACCAAAATAAAACCTCCCTTCCACAGCAATTTCTACTATTTTAGAAATGGGCAACTGCCACACTTGGACATCAATCATTAGTAAAGTGTAGGTGTTGTCTTGGTGAATCCAAAAGCAAGGGAGGGATACCTATCTCAGCAGAGGGAAGATGAGATCACTCTTGTGTTAGTAAAGTCCTGGGATATTTTTTTCTGTGTTCCATTCCCAGGACCACTTCAAAGATCTACCTGTGTACTCAGGCGATATGACATAAGCTCAAAATCTCCATCAGGTGGAATGAAGGAGATAGTACGATCATTGTCAAAACGTGATAGTCGCACACACTGGTGGAACTTGACATCCTCGAGTTCCACAGACTTATTTTTTCCACCTGAAAGTCAGAAGTACAGTTATTAAAAGACAAATATGATCTCCGGCAAAAGGTAATTTCAGCTTTACTTTTAGCGCTAGACATATTAAGAAAAAATTGCTTGTTTTTGGTTTGAAGCTTCAGAGAACTTTAAGTCCTCAATGGAAGCGAAGTTTCACAAAAGAAAGGAAAAATAGTGAGCCCTACTTTCTGATAATCAAATCCCATGAATATGCTGCAAAAGAAACATATAAAGTTATGAACAGCTTTGGGGGAGGGGTCTAAAAACTAAATAAAATTTAACAATTAAAATTGTTAAAAATGAACAATTAACAATTACAGCATAGTCTATTGAAATTAAACCAAAATGTGTGGACTTTTATAGACATTCTCAAACAGAATTGCAGTCTTGCTCTTTCTCCTAACTTTATAACCAATCTGACACATTCTATAGATGGATATGAAAGTGCAAAGATGTTATTGACATCAGACTCAAATCTGAGATTCCACCTAATATGTCCATTCCTCTCCAAACGCTCATGCCACCACACTGTGATTTACTTACGTCCTGTGAGCTCAAAAAGCACCCTGTCATTGAGACCCAGGCGTAGCTCCGGCATACCAGAAAGGAACACCTTCAGTTTGATGGCACCCACTATCTCACTCAGCAGGACATTCCCATTGGCATTAACCTGAAAGACAAAGTAGGGTCTGAGGTCCTCCATTTATTCTCCACACTCTTCTCCATGAGGAAATATGGTTCCTCCTCCTCTTGAACATAGTCATATTGGAGTTCCCAGCAAAACATGGAAACAAAAACTTCATCACCATTAAATCAGAATGGGTAATCCTAAAAGACTCTCAAAAGGTGGAATAATAATGACAAAATGAAATGTGAATGACAATTAAAATAATTTTATATTTATTTTAGATAATTAAATTGAATTGTTAAATTGTTCTGTGGTGAGTTATCCTGTGCCGAATTGGCCGTGGCAAATTGTCCCACAGTGAGGTGGCCGTGGTGAATTGGCTGCAGTGAGTTGGCCATGGAGAGTTGGCCGTGGTGAGGTGGCCACAGCGAATTGGCCATGGTGGGTTGTCCCATTCCATCCATTGATGGAGAACCCACAACATCTGAAGATGTCAGAACCCATATATTCTTAAGGGGAACTCTCTCTCCATTTCTATTTCTTCTATTACTCTGGGTTCTGTCATACTCCTAGAGGGGAGGGGGGAAGACGCTGCGGGCTATCTCTTTGTTTTCTCTATTGCTACAATGTATCCCTCTCGCTGTCTCTGCATACTTGCTCTTTGAACTGTCTCTCCCTAGATGTTACCTTGAGGTGAGAAAGAAATGTGCCTCCGGGCATCTAGCTTATCTCCCGTTTCAGAAGGGAAGGTGCAAAGCTACAACAACATCGCTATGAGCCTGGGAAAGACCAGTGTTATCAGCTCTTTCCCACAACGGACAACACCTAAGGATTGGCCCATTCGAACTGACCAGATGAACTAGGTGGGGTTTGCTGGGGACTCTTTTAACCTATTGATCTGGGCGGAAAACCCTCAGAGCCTGTATCATGCCTGCTATCAGCTTCTTCTAATAAAAGTTCCTTTTGGAAGAAACTGCTTCCACGAGTTCTGCTTTCTTAGGATGAGGTATTGAAATGGGCCCTGACATTAGACAGGATCTGCAGTAACAGTCAACCCGGAAGGAAGACCCTTACTGGGCACTTAGCAAACCATGTCAGATATTGGAATGGAGAGAGAAGAACCTGTGATGGGGGGGAAGCTCATCGAGCTCATCAGAAGAGGTAGTGGTCGCAGAACGCTGCCACAAGCCCAGGTGGTCGATGGGTGTCGGGAAGAAGGAGGACTGGGAGAAGAAGGCCAGGAAGGTGACACTCAGACGAGGTAGTCATCAACCAGGTTGGAAGGTCGAAATGGAGAGGTCTCTCTGCCTTAGCAAAGATGACGAGGACCGGCCACTGCATTCCAGCCGATTGTTGGAGCAAGCAATCGGCATGATGAAAATAGCGCTCGACTCCATGAGAGAAGAGAAAGCTGACCCATGCCGGGGCACCATTAGCCTGGGTTCTGCAGAAGGGACAGACAAAGGAGGGGCTGAACCAGCAGTCCCAGAACCATCCAAAAGCAACACCGAAACTGCAGCTGTCGCCGCCACCACTGCCACCCCTTGCCGAGCAGCAACCACGGACAGAGATGGGAGATGACACAGTTGGAAGAAGAGACACCGATCCATCCAGAAGTTCCCGCCGCTGGAAGTGAAGTACTGCAGGGAGCCACGGCACCTGGGATTTTTCCTGACCCAAGTGCTGAACTACATGGAGGAATATGGCCGCGACATCCCAAGTGACCGAGCCAGGGTTTGCATCGTGCAAACAGCCCTGAATGGCATCGCGGCAGACTGGGTCGTAGACCTCCATGATGCAGATGCACCAGAGCTGCAAAACTTCAATCAATTCATGACAGCCCTTAGGCATCGTTTCGAAGACCCCCTAGCTGACCAGAAAACACGGGAGTGAATAAAGATAGTGAAACAGGGCAGGCGACCCATAGTGGAATACACCCAGGAGTTCCGAGCTCTGGACAGCAAACTGAATTGCCAGAAGACATCCTGCTCAGCCATTTCAAGGACGGGTTAAACTACGACCTCTATGATGCCTGCATTCCCTGAGGAGACCCCCACCTATTGCAAGATTGATACGTCTTGGCCAAAGAGGCAGAGATCGACCTGGCCAAGAGACAACAATGAGAGGGAAGATCGCCATCAGAGCCAACTCGCGAGCCAGTGAAGGAAGCACCAGCAACCAAAAGAACCTCAGGATGATTCAAATGCGGGAAGGAGGGACATCGTGTAACTGAATGCCACTCACGCACCCCTGTCCAGAAACCTGATCGAGCTCCAGCTGGAAAACCCGGGAAGATTCCAGCAAAGCCGAAAGGGACGACCATGAAGAGCACGGAAGTCATCGAGTTCCCTGCCCCAGCCCAACGAGGAAAGGGAACTCCGACCAATCTAGGAGGAACGTCCAACTCATCGGATGACGAGTCAAAAGACGAACCCCTGGTAAGTGGACCCATTGCACCCCTCACCCAGACAGTAGAATTATTAGCCCCTGGCATGCCCAAGAGAGTGGAAATCAGGGCATTAATTGACTCTGGCTGCACCCGCTGCCTCATAAGCCCAACGTTAGTGGGGAATTTGGGAATTCCAGTGAGGAGGCTGAAGAAACCGATCTCTTTCAGTCAATTAGATGGGTCCATAGCAGGGGGGATGCCCACCACACTAGCTACGCTGCCAGTCCAACTCACCATAGGGGACCACGTAGAGACTATAACATTTGTGGTGACTCCTGGCATGGAATGCCCCTTTATCCTGGGCATGGCATGGCTGGCCAAGTGGAACCTACGGGTGGACTGGAGAATGGCAGAACTCAGGTTCCCGAAAGGGGAATCAGCCAAGGCATCAGCCCAGCCCCAAAACGGTGGAATCCCGGCTGAGAAAGCTACAGTGGGGGGGAAAGGGAACTACCAGGCATACCGGAGGAATATAGAGACCTGGCTGAAGTATTCAGCGAGGAAAGATCCGATGAACTGCCCCCCAACCGGCCCACGGACTGTTCTATAGAAATCTGCCCGGGAGCGAAACTCCCCAAACCTAAATTGTATTCCATGAGCCCTCAAGAATTGGAGGAGATGCAGAAATTCATAGACAAGAATTTAGAAAGGGGTTTTATTCAGCTAGCAAAACCAAAAACAGCTGCCCCTGTCCTGTTCCGAGAAAAGAAAGATGGGGCTCTTCACCTCTGCATAGACTATAGAGCTTTGAATGCAGTGAGCGAAAGCAATCTATACCCTCTTCCCCTCATAAAAGACATGCTGTCCCACCTATCGAAAGGGAAAATCTTCTCAAAGCTAGATTTGAGAGAAGCATATTACCGGATCAGAATAAAAGAGGGAGATGAATGGAAGACAGCATTCAATTGCCCCTTAGGATGTTACCAGTTTCGGGTTCTACTTTTTGGATTACAAGGAGCACCAGCAGTATTTATGCAATTGATAAATGATGTGCTACGGAAGCACCTATACAAAGGGATGCTTGTTTACCTAGATGACATCTTGATATTCACTGAGACCATGGAAGAACATGTGAAGCTGGTCAGAGCAGTCCTAAAAAAGCTCCGAGCAGCTCACCTTTATGCCAAGCTATCAAAATGCGAATTCCATAAGGAAAGAATTGATTATCTGGGATATCGCATATCACCATGGCATAGAGATGGACCCTGAGAAGGTCCGAGCAGTACTTGAATGGGCTCTGCCCCACACCAGAAAACAGTTGCAGAGTTTCCTTGGCTTCACTAACTTTACCGGCAATTCATCCTTCCTTTGCCCAAATTGCGTTACCAATTACGAACTTACTGAAAACCAAAGGGGAGGGGAAGCCCAGGCCAAGCCAACCGTTAAAATGGACAGTAGAATGTCAAGCCGCATTTGAAAGGCTTAAAAGACTTTTTTCCACGGAACCGGTTTTGAGACACCCCGACACTGACAAACCTTTTGTGATTCAGGCTGATGCCAGCAATGTGGCCGTGGAGGTTGTGCTTTTGCAGAAAAATGATGAGGGGACATTACAACCCTGTGGATACATATCAAGAAAGCTCACAGAGACAGAGCAAAGGTGGACGGTCTGGGAGAAAGAGGCGTACGCAGTGCGATGGGCTCTTCTCACTTGCCGGCACTTCCTGGAGGGGAACAAAATTCCTTTCCAAGTGTGGACCGACCACAAGAACCTGGAAGCACTAAAGACGCCCAGGAAATTAACTCCTAAACAAGTGAGGAGTTAAACAAGCCTCAGTTAAGCTAAGCTAAACAAGCTGAGCTAAATAAGCGAGGGCCCTGACAGAAGGCAAATCTGGTTAATTGTTCTCACTGTAAGGAAATTCCAGGTTGCTTCTCTCTTTGGTCAGTTTCCAACCATTGTTTCTTGTCCTGCCCTCTGGTGCTTTGGAGAATAGTTTGATGCCCTCTTCTTTGTGGCAGCCCCTCAAATACTGGAATACTGCTATTATGTCACCCCTATTTCTTCTTTTCTTTAGACTAGACATACCCAATTCCTGCAACCGTTCTTCGTATGTTTTAGCCTCCAGGCCCCTAATCATCTTAGTTGCTCTTCTATTAATTTTTTCCAAACTCTCAACATCTTTTTTGTGATAAGGAGACCAAAATTGGCTGCGGTATTCCAGGTGTGGTCTTACTAGAGCAGAGGGGGCCAGGTTGTTCACCAAAGCACCAGAGGGAAGGACAAGAAACAATGGTTGGAAACTGACCAAAGAGAGAAGCAACCTGGAATTTCCTTACAGTGAGAACAATTAACCAGATTTGCCTGGTTAATGTAAAAAACAAGAAAAAAGTGAAGGAAATGATTGGTCCATTAGTGGGTGAAAGTGGCAAGAAGGTGACAAGCAATAGGGAGAAAGCAGAACTATTTAACTCGTTTTTTGCATCTGTCTTTACACAAAGGGAAAAAACAGACCAACCTATCAGAAATTGTGCCATAAAAAACAGAATAGAAACACAAGTTAAGATAGGCAAGAAAATGGTAAGTGAGACCTGTCCAGGTGCTAGACGAGCACCTGTCCAGGTGCTAGACGAGCACCTAGACGAGTTCAAATCACCAGGACCAGATGGATTACACCCCAAGGTTCTCAAGGAACTGGCAGATGTGATCTCAGAACCACTGAACTATATTTTTCAAAGATCCTGGAGCACTGGGGAACTACCAGAGGACTGGAAAAGAGCTGATGTAGTTCCCATCTTTAAAAAAGGGAAAAAAATGGACCCAGGAAATTACAGACCTATCAGCCTGACCTCAATACCTGGGAAGATTCTGGAAAAGATAATCAAACAATGAATCAGTGAACACCTAGAGGCGAACAAAGTCATTACTAAAAGCCAACATAGGTTTGTCAAAAACAGATCATGCCAGACAAATGTTATTGCATTCTTTGACCAAGTGACAAAAATTAGTGGATCAGAGGAATGCTGTGGATATAATTTACTTGGACTTCAGTAAGGCATTTGATAAAGTAGATCACAACCTACTACTCGATAAGATAGAAAAATGTGGGTTAGACAGCATCATCACCAGATGGATTCGTAGCTGGCTGACTGTGGTGGTCCTCAATGGAACCGCATCTACATGGAGGGAAGTATGTAGTTCTGGGCCCAGTGTTCTTCAACATCTTCATCAACGATTTGGACGAGGGGATAGATGGGGAACTCATCAAATTTGCAGACGACACCAAGCTGGCAGGAATAGCCAACACTCCAGAAGACAGGCTTAAGATACAGGAGGATCTGGACAGACTTGAACACTGGGCGCTATCTAACAAAATGAAATTCAATGGTGAAAAAAGTAAGGTTCTACATTTAGGCAAGAAAAACCAAATGTACAGGTATAGTATAGGGGGTACCTTGCTCAATAGTAGTAACTGTGAGAGGGATCTCGGAGTCCTAGTGGACAATCACTTAAATATGCGCCAGCAGTGTGCTGCAGCTGCCAAAAAAGCCAACACAGTGCTGGGCTGCATTAACAGAGGGATAGAATCAAGATCACATGAAGTATTAATACCACTTTACAATGCCTTGGTAAGGCCACACTTGGAATACTGCATCCAGTTTTGGTCACCATGATGTAAAAAAGATGTTGAGACTCTAGAAAGAGTACAGAGAAGAGCAACAAAGATGATTAGAGGACTGGAGACTAAAACATATAAGGAACGGTTGCTGGAATTGGGTATGTCTAGTTTAATGAAGAGAAGGACGAGGGGGGACATGATAGCAGTGTTCCAATATCTCAGGGGTTGCCACAAAGAAGAGGGAGTCAGGCTATTCTCCAAAGCGCCTGAAGGCAGGACAAGAAGCAACAGATGGAAACTAATCAAGGAGAGAAGCAACCTAGAACTAAGGAGAAACTTCCTGACAGTTAGAACAATTAACCAGTGGAACAACCAGCCTCCAGAAGCGGTGAATGCTCCAACACTGGAAGTTTTTAAGAAGAGACTGTCCAAAATGGTATAGGGTTTCCTGCCTGAGCAGGGGGTTGGACTAGATGACCACCAAGGTCCCTTCCAACTTTATTATTATTATTATTATTACTAAGGAGAAATTTTCTGACAATGAGAAAATCAACCAAATTGCCTTCAGAAGTTCTGGGAGCTTTATCACTGGAAGCTTTCAAGAAGAGACTGGACTGCCATCTTTCAGAAATGGTGTAGGGTCTCCTGCTTGGGCAAAGGATTGGACTAGATGACCTACAAGGTCCCTTCCAACTCTGTTATTCTATTCTATTCTATTCTATTCTATTCTATTCTATTCTATTCTATTCTATTCTATTCTATTCTATTCTATTCTAGTCTATTCTAGTCTAGTCTAGTCTAGTCTAGTCTATTATTATTATTTACTATAAGTATAGAGAGGTTAAACTGTACTTATAACTGCTGTAAAGAATATTAGAAGCCATTTCTTTATACCTTTTTTCCCTTTTCTATTTTTCTTTAATTTTTTTCTTTTCTTGCATTGTTTTGTTTTCTCTTTGCTTCCTTTCTTTTTCTTTCTTACTTTATATTAGTTTATTATTAGTTTTATCTTTCTTTCTAAAATTTAATAAAGTTATATATATTTATATAATTATAAAATTACATATATAACATATCATATCATCCTTCTCCATTTTTCTGTCCATTGCCAAAATGATAGTCTTCCTCTGCTTCATAGGGTCATTCTTTGAACTAATTTGTCATGGTTTTCAGTTGCTCGGTTAAAACCATTGCTTTAACGTATGGCATCCTTATAAAATTCTATGCTGACTACATTTTTTCAAGTATGTCAGCTTTACTATCTTAATGAAATAACCTAAGATTTCATTTTATATATATTATACTTTACAAGTAGTCCTCAACTTACAACAGTTCATTTAGTGACCGTTCAAAGTTACAATGGCACTGAAAAAAGTGACTTATGACTGTTTTTCACACTTACAACCATTGGAGCATCAGAATTCAGATGCTTAGCAACTGGTTCATATTTGTGACGGTTGCAATGTCCTAGGGTCATGTGTTCAGCTTTTGTGACCTTCTGACAAACAAAGTCAATTGGAAAGCCAGATTCACTTAACAACTATGTTACTAACTTAACAATGCAATGATTCACTTAACAACCATGGCAGGAAAAGTGATAAAATGGGGCAAAACTCACTTAACAAATGTTTTACTCAGCCACATAAATTTTGGGCTCAATTGTGGTTGTAACTTGAGGAGTACCTGTATTTAATAAAGATAGTTGAGGTACTTGAAAAAGTGTAATGTGTATATTCTTAGTGTTTAAATATGCCACCATGTTCAGGGCATAAACCCAAAGTTCACTATTTTTGTAACCTTACACACATCAAAATAGCTTTATGGACTTGTCACAATCATGTCCAAGCTTCTAAAAACCTGATCTATATAATCTTCTACCACAAATAATCAAAGCCTGACTCACCAACAGGTTAACAGATTCAATGACATCAATGAAGACCTCATTCTTCTTGTATTTAAGCCCCTCCGACCTCCAAGAGACTGCATTGGTGACAGTGGCTGGAACCCGGGATTTAGCTGTCTCCAGTTTATTGCCCTGCTGAGTGATGTACCTATGATACAGTGAAAGAATTCTTTCTGATCAAACATCCAACTACAGTATAGCTTGTCTCAGATACATTTTGCTGTCTAGAGTAGCATCAAAATATCAACAGCATTTCAGGTGGGCAGGGAGGGGAACGGTATGCTTGGCACATGTATTTTCCAATGCAAGAAGTCCTTCTTATTAGTAGGACTAAGAATATCTCTCTCTGAATCCTTCCTAGTTATGATGCTGAGTCATACTTGTATATTTGACAAAAAAGCTAGAACCCAGTTATACATGCACATTAGGATTTCAAGAAAGCCATGTTTAACAGGAGATGGGACCCCACGGACAGAAATGGGGATGAGTTAAGTCAAAGGAAGAATAGGAGGATTGGGAACTTATTGAAAGTAAGATATCAGAAGTTCAATTGCATAATGCTTCACCCCCAACGATAACAAAACAAAGCAGACATTATTGTGGGTGCATAGGGAGTTTTGACTGAACTCAGAGTTACAGGAAATGGAATAGGGCGTAATCACCCAGGAGGGATACCAATAAGTCATGAATAACTGCAGAAAGACAATTAAAAAGCTTGGAGCATAACATGAATTTAGGACCATAAAGAAAGTTAAAAGCAATAACAGGGTTTATTATTATTATTGTTGTTGTTGTTGTTGTAGTTGTAGAAAGAATAAATATGAAGGAGTGGGCCTGCTGCCAAGAGACTGGGAGAGCTCCTCAAATTTTGCTTCAATGTTGCCCCCAAGGGGGATCTGTGTTCAGATGGACCTGTGGAACACTTGGCAAAGCTAGAGTGTAGTAACCCAAGAAAGATAATCACGAGAAAAAGTTTGTCTCCAGGATCAAACTAATTTTAAATTTGAAAGGCTGGCAGATGTCATCTAGGAGTCCCTTTCTGTGATCTTTGAAAAATGTAATTATGAATATCTAAACTGAACACCTAGAATTTTATGCATGTTGGAATTTTGTTTCACTGCAACATTTACAGTTTTTAAAATCCTGAACAGTAGCAGAAAAACATACAGATCCTGGAAGAACAAGTAAGCAGATTACTTACTCCTGCAAAATTTTACTATCTGTCGTCTGAGGAAACCCGAAGTCCATTAGCTCATCCAGTAGCTCATACACAATGACAAAATTGTCACGGATGCTCTCTTCCTCCAGCTCCTTGAAGTATTCAGAAAAAACCTGACAAGGATAGAATGGATTTCATACTGAAGAATTGAAGATATTATTAACCCGTAGTTAAGTTTCCAGAATTCTGATTGCTTGGCTCAAGTGCCTCTTCTGGAATGTCCAGTTTTATACACATATGGAACTGGGAAAAGACAACAGGTAAGGACTCAGGTCAAACTATTCATGGGGAGAGGGAGGAGACTCTAAAAGAGGCTAAGTGTAAAGTTGAGTGAAGTAACCTTCCTTCAGTCTAGCCTTAGGTCCTGCAAGCTCTATTCCCCAAACATCTGTTAAGATATGCTCTTATCCAGAACATCCACCAAATTGAGTGTTCCATTATGTCTGCTTCTCTATGTAAAGCAGGGGTCCCCAACCCCTTGAAGGAAATAAAAGTTATTCTTTTATAAAATGTAACAATGTATGAGACTGTATGTTTAGCGCAGATGTATTACTGTAGTGTAAATGTAGCAATGCACTGCCAATCTGTTTCCTGTTTCCTGTCTATGTAGAGTGACCACAGGGAGTAATCAGCAAAGACAATGAATTATGACCTACTTGAGTAGAGATTACAAATAAACAAAGATAA